>JAQMRL010000001.1:275767537-277017537 GCA_035578175.1 Catonia carolina | reverse complement strand
TTTTAAATGTGCTTACAAATTTTAAATTGTTTATTGTCGCTTCATCAATGCATTCAGTTATTAGTATTCTTCAATGTTTCCTTTTAAACGATTTATTTAACCGGCTATTACAGTATTATATCATTAGTTTGAAATATTTAGTAATTTTAAAAATTCCTGTTCCAGTTTTAGACTGAAAATAAATTTCAGTACGCGTACTTGTATGAACTAGTATATAGGATACACTTGTTTATATTTTTTTATGAAATTTCATAAAGACCACCAACCAATGGAGCTTCTTTATTTTATCCAAATGGTCGGGTCTGCAAAAGGTGGAGCAGAGATTTGGGATAAATTTTACAAATCAATTAACTTTTTTCTTCTTCTTAGTTATCATACTGCCTGTAACAGACAAGTGGAGTGTTAATGTTTTAACACTCGATCTGCTAGTTCCAGGGCTACACAAAATAGTTATTTTTCTTATCACATGGTTAGCCAATTATATGACTGAAGCATTTAAGAGCACAAGGGGTGTAGGTGTAAAAGACACTAGTCAGAGTTATCTTCTCTGAGAGTAATGAATTTCATTATACAGTCAGATCCTGTGATGAATAAAGTGAAGGTGCCATTTGCAGGGTGAAAAAAGAATGGTTTTTGGAGGTCCTCCCATGCTGATAAGCATACTTTTCTACTTAGTCAGAAAGGTAATTGTAAACCACTTGACTCCTCCTTTTACTTAGTAAAGCATCTAGAGATTCAAACCAGCCTTCTGGTTGATGATCTAAACAACAACAACAGTTAATGTACAAAAATTATTGTTAAAAATTTAATCTGTAGTTTTTAAACCTCATCAATGGCATAGCATTTAAACGTAAAGGTTCCGCTAATGAGCGGTAGTATCCTAAAAACTGGCAAAGCAATATGAAATAAGCTATAAATAAATTTACTGGTTATGCAGAGCTGCATTGATTTAATTGTACATTTAATTAATCTAGTAGTTATAATTGTAATTAATTATCTATTAGTTGTAGATTTAATAAAATAAAGTAAACAAATTTAATAGTGGAACTAATGTTATATTTTTTCATTTGAATCTTTATAAGACCAACAAATCTCGGTTCCTAATTCTCTTTAGCATTCATGGAAGGTTATCCGGTAGGTACTGAGCGTTCGTCTTGATAGTTCGTTTTTATATCTTTCTAATTTTCTGTTGAAAAGTTGATACAATTGTTTTATTGTGTTGAATAAATAAATAAGTGGTAGATATTTTCTTAATAATTAATAATTTACATTAGTAATTTCCGCTGCCTCATACTACTCAAACATGCTATTTAGGCTTACACTTGGATAGAAAACTTACATGTTACACATACACACACACACACACACACACACACGCCACAAACTCAAAACACGCTTCTATCAACTAAAACGCTTACTCGATAAACGTTCTAAATTACACATGTCACACAAACTAACAATCTAAAAGACAGTCTTAAGACCAATCTGGACATATTGAGTTCAACTTTAGGGGTCTGCTGAACCTTCACACACAAAACGTATACAGGCGATTCAAAACAAGATTCTACGAATGATAACGCAATGCCCCTTTTACATAACAAACTCAATGTTGCACAAACACTTACAAATCCCATTCGTAATTGATAAACTATAATACGTAATTGATGATTGAAACAACTATAAAAGACGATGCATGACAAATTTGAATTACTTGACAACCCTCTCATACAAAACATGTACACTAGGGTGAAACCGGGTACTCAGCACAAAGGTTTAAAACGCCTCTGGCCAAGGGATCTTCTTGGCCAACTGTAGGACTGTGGTGATGACTGCACGCTCCTTCAAGTAAATCAAGTTTTGGAACATTAGCTTCACATTTAGAAATGGTTGCATTAATACAATAACAGATACTAAATTTCAATTGAAAAAGTTAAAAAAAGATATTTTCTTAAGAATTCGTTATATTTCTTAATTCTTTAGTTTGGTATTTTTATAATATAATAAATTGAGCTATATATCTCGGTTCAGTGGATTCGTAGATTTGGGAAACATAAATGTCCGGATTGGCTTCGGGTTGCAAATATACATAGATTAATATATGTGATAAAAGAAGAAACGAATGTTTGTCATTTAGATTATAAATTTTTTTCTGTGTGTAGTGTTATATATTGTAACACTTATCGCTAAGGTCCGTTTCGGGATCTAGGTAATTAAATAATTAATACACTAAAGTTTAAAATTATATGTAGCCTATTTATTACAACTAAAAGATTTACAAAATAAATAATAAACTAATTATAATGAAGTAATACAATAAATAACTTAAATAATTACTTAGTACTACTTACAAATAATTATACACAAAGCACATACACAAAAACTGAATATAATGTTCATACACAATAAGATAGTACAACAATAGTTAACCACTACAATACCCGGATACAACGTTGACCTGATCCAACGCAATAAACACTTGTCAAAGATCAAACGAATACTAACTGGCCGCGCTCGGGGTTCCGTTTATATAGGCGCTTCAAAGAGCCTTCTTGAAAGACGCCGATGTTCGATCAATAATCTTTTTTATTTGTTCTCGAAAAATCATAACTAAGAAGTGTAACAAGTAACTATAGAATAAAAGTGTTACAGGTAGCCTAGTCAACCGACTCTTTCACAAATAGTTGTACAACAAAGACCCTTTTTAAATCCCTTTATAAATATACTTTTATACACTCGTTTTTAAATAGGTATCCTTTTATAACTAGCCCTATTGTTACTTTTTCGCTCTATTATCTACTCTTTACCATTTTATGAATGAAGTACTAGAAATTTCGCGAACCATATCCTTCTTCGATATTATCACAATATATAAACTATTAAACTTATTTTTATATTTTTTTAAAAACGTTTTAAATTAATAAAAACTATTAGATAATACGCTATTTTTTTAATAAATATTACATGTTTTCACTTGTGAAATGAGCAGTCATTAATACAGCGTTCTCACTGAATTCTTGCGAGATCTGGTGGCATTGTCGTCTAAGCTTTGTCAAAAGGACAGCTAATATGTACTTACTGTGTGCACATTACAAGTAAATATAGGTAGATTTATATGTGTGTCAAATTAAGTATGTACGCGTAGGTAGTGTAGAGTGTTTTTACTCTGATCTGAGAGTTATGAGAGTTATGAGTTATGAGTGAATTGTCATGAAGGGTTTATATCATAAAACGGGTATTGTGTTATTGTGCTAATAATTAAGTTTTAAATAGCCTGAATCCACTTAATATGAGACAGTTTTACTGATAACCAAAATGGAACCCGTAAGCTCATACTGGTCTTATGACTTATGCCTTGTCAGTCAGTCATAACATTATCTTGTCAGTTGGACTGGTCAATTTGTTAGAGACACTAAATTTGAATGTCTATCATGTATAACTGATAAAATCGTGTTTTTAATCCGCGTCTCGTTTTTTTCATGTGTATTGCTAGTTAACCTTGAATACACTTAAATTGTAGACAATTCTTTAAGGATTTTTACCTTAATTTTCTTTTAAAATATTGGTATATTGTCACTTTATTTCACATCGTGAACGGTTTTTTTTACATTTTTTCTAGTTAGTCACGATACGACGTTCTTTGATAATTTTTTACATCAATAATTGGCTGACATAATATTACTCTGGTTTCACGTTCCTGTCATCTATTTTTTTCTTTTTCTTAGAAAATTTTCCTGAAAAGAATCCTTGATGAATACTTTTTTTTATCTTCAAGGCATTATGAAATATATCCCTTCATCATCAAGGATATATGTTAAAAATTTCTTTATTCTTCTAAGAATTTATCTACCATCATTTTATTAAAAACAAGAAAAGTTAATCACTTATTTGTTTCACGTTCTTTCGAATAATAAACATGATCACGGTTTTATATTACTCGTACGTATTCATTAACGAAGTGAACTGATACGCTTGATTTAATTATTAACATTTTATCAATTAAAAATATTTGAGGAAGTTCTGTTGGACTTTCTTTCTCTTAGATCTTTCATGTTTGCTTTTAAAAACATTCAACGCTTATTTTTACGATAAATATAAATATTTTCTTAACTAGTATGAAAGAAAATGAAAAAAATATGATTGTTAGTTATTAGAGTAGTGACTGAAATTACAGCTGTTCGTCAGATTTAAATCATACTATTAATATATCTTCTCCATCTTCTACGGGGTCTTCTTTGTGTGATGTCTGGTGAATTTAGAGTATCTAGATCACATTCGTGTAGGTCTCCGTTGAATGGAAAATTACCATTTAAAAGAGGGCTTCAGAAATACTTCATTTACGTAATGACTGTGTTGTATATTTAAATGCAAAGTACGATTTGACGTGTTGAAGAGCTCAATTGTAAATTGTCCTAAGTACGTCTGGTCAAGTAATTTGTTTTTTGATAAAGTAAATGAAGTAGTTCAAACATAAATAATGAAAAAAAATCAGATGGAGAGATAATATTAAAGTTATATAAAAATAATTATATCATAATGATAAAATGATTGATTAAATAAAGTATTGTTTTATTTGATTGGGTTTTATAGTTGAGTCGGAATTTTTTATTTTTAATATACAGAATGTGTTTTTAAGTGCATCACCACTGAGATCTCAAAATCTGCAAAAATTTGAGAAACGTTAAGTGGGTAAATCAAGTAGACGATTACTACTTAATTTATATTTCGGTCAAAAAATTAAAAATATAGAATATGGGTTAAAAAGTAATGAAGAGATATATCTCAATAAAGAAAAATAGAAAAGATAGCACTCTATAAGAAAAAGAAAAATTCAGTTTTACAGAAATATCTATAGAGTTGACTAAAAAAGATTTACGGGTCAGTATTTAAGATAGAATTGATGGAAAGAAGATTAAAGCGTAACATAGGTTATAGAAGTGAGTTTAGAAAAAAATTAAAGAATTTTAGGGGTTCTAAGAGAAAGAGAAGACGACAAATGACGACAAGAAATTGTCAGAAAGAGAGAAATGAAATTAAGTTATATAAAATTAAAATAGCTTGGAAAGAAAAAATACCAATGAATAATAGAAAACAACAAGCTTAAGGAAAATCATTTAATGTCATCTTTGGTAGGCCAAAATGGTAGAGGAAGAAGAATTATCTTGAAGTATCTCTCTATCTTATCATAGTATATTCTCATTAGGACTTTTCTCTATTTTATTTCTATTTTCTTCTTAAAAATCCCTTTCTGGGGGAAAATACATTCTCATCGATGTAGTACTTTAAGTATAATGCTTTGTTCTAGATTATCTGTTTATTAGTACACTAATTTTTTTAACTTTCATTTTGAATCTTTTACTGTACTTTAAAGAACAACCAAAAGATGAGAGAACATTGTTATTACATTAAAATTAACAAGCATAGGCACGAATATAAAATACAACATTCAACAATGTTAACTTTGGAAGAACAATTATCGAAATAATACTAAGTTATGAAAAAATTAAAACAATAAAAAGTTCATATTGTTAAAAAAAAATATTAAGTTACAAAGCATTTTAAAAACAAAACAAAAATTACATTTAATATTTTCTCATATTTATCTGTTTCGACTAGGTATACATACTGTTAGCGCCTTGATGGCAGGAGATTTGAAAATAACCCAAAATAAATTGGATAAAACGAGTTAAGCGGTAAGCCGACTTGTAACTGTAGGACATCAACCCACTATGCACGACACATGGCAGATTAATGTAAACTGAAGCATAAACGACTAATTCCGGAGGACCTAGTTTCATTTAATGGCGCCAGAAACCAACGGCGAAACGACTGAATAAGCAAGATACAACGATGGAAAATACACTGAGGGAGACAAAGGTAAAACGATAAGTAACTGCAGGAACAGCAGGACATCACTGGTTAACACAAACACAAAATTAGAAAGCGTACAACATAATAGACTAATTCGCTTACCTGTTGAATAGCCTGAAGTGTAGAAAAGTCGTCCACGCGACACGTGTCCGGGGTTCGATTCACACTGTAACTTTAATGTTTGATACGAAAACAAGAACAATTGTAAATGATTATAAATTACACACATGAGTAAAATCACACTTGAAATGATGTATGGTACATCAGAAACGAACGAAGAATAACGACAATTGCAGAAGCGACGCCATAGGATGGCCGGCGCAGCGGACGCACGAACAGTCTACATGCCGCAGAATCCAATCAGTGAGTGTGCTAACCGGGAAGAATGGAATGTGAGTGGGTGGGAGAATAATTACGTCATGAACTGAGATCACCATCGGAAATCAAGACAAGTATGCAGGAAGAGGCGGGAACAAGGTTATTAATACAAAATCAGTGTATTTAACGACGATAACAAAAGCGGGGAAATACGAATTACTTAACGGGGGTGCGATCGGCCTTAACATACCGCCCGCCTAAATCGATGAAAGCGATTTACAGAAACAAAACTAGCAGAGAAGATCGAAGAACGAAGCCGCCCGCCCTGAACCAACCAGGGAGCGGAAAACGTAGCAAACGAAGAGTACGAAGCAAAGAAGACGACGAAGAAGAATCGAATGAAGCGAAGAACGGAACATCTTGAGGTGGCGTGACAAACGCACGGGTTTGCCCGGCCAACGACGAACGGAACATCTTCCACGGCTTGCGCGGAAGCCAACGAGTAACGGAACGATCTTGAGGTGATTGCCAACAAGGGTTGACAACCAGAAGCGACGCAGAAGAAGAATCGAAGAACAACGGAGCGAGGTAGAGTTCCAGCAAGGGAACAGACGAATGAAAAGACGAATACATGAATGTGTATTTGTATGTGCCAGGAGTGAATTCTTTAAGTTGTTAAAGGAAACTTTTGTTGAAAGATTGTATGAATCAATACATACAATGTATGCAGCGGATGATCAGCAGCCTACTCAGAAAATTGAATCTCTAGGAGAAAAATAAGACAACATATGCGGAGCAGACGGCGGTGAGAAGAAGACGTAGAGTTGAGAACGAAGGTAAAGCCTAATTGTCAGGCAGGACAATTAGCTTTGAAACGGGTCGAATGTAAGTACCATGAATAGTTCTTACCTCGGCGGTACGAACTGTGTGGTCTTTGCCAGGAAAGACATCGGTAACTGTGCCTAATGGCCATGATGCAGGAGCAGTGTCGAGGTTTTGCACGATGACAACACGACCAATTTGTAGGTTGTCATGAGCACGAGTCCATTTATTGCGCTGAGTTAGCGTGTGCAAGTAGTTCAGGGACCATTGTTTCCAGAACGACTTAACTAGAACTTTGACTTGATGCCAGCGCGAGGCCGGCTGGAGTTGATCAATTGTGCTATGTTCAGGTGGTTGTAACAGAGACGATCCGATGAGGAAATGCCCAGGAGTCAGCATACATCTCTCCTCATTGGGTTCGGATGAGAATTGAAACAGAGGTCGGCTGTTTAATACGGCCTCGATACGAGCGAATAAAGTTATGTACTCCTCGAAGAGCAGTGGTTTGTCTCCGATGAGCCGAAGTAGACAATGTTTGGCCGATTTGACGGCGGCTTCCCATAATCCGCCGAAGTTTGGCGCAGAAGGTGGATTGAAGTGCCAAGTAATTTTTAATGCAGCGAGATGACTTCCAATAGCAGGAGACGATCGACGAAGCAGATTATAGATTTCGACAAATTTATTTTTGGCGCCAACGAAGTTGGTGCCGTTGTCGGAGTAGATGTCCGAAGGCAGACCTCGCCGAGACACAAAACGATCGAGTGCAGCAAGGAAAGCATCAGTGGAAAGATCAGACACAAATTCGAGATGAACAGCCTTGGTGGACATGCACACAAAGACGCACAGATAACCTTTAGACAAGGAAGATTTACGAAGACGACTGGTTTTGACGAAGAACGGGCCGGCATAATCAACACCAGTAGATGAGAATGCACGGGAAGCGGTGACACGAGAAGATGGAAGCGTAGACATCATAGGTTGAGAAGGTCGTCCGTTGTATCTAATGCAGCGAACGCAGCGATGAATTCTTTGTCGGATGACCGTTCTAGCAGATAAAATCCAGAATTGTTGAACGATCAACGCCTGTGTTGTACGAGGTCCCGAATGGAGCGACAGTTGATGGTAATAGTCACATATTAAGTTGGTTAAGTGGCTATGTTTTGGCAGCAGTATGGGATGCTGTGCAGTAGTACTAAGCGCAGAGCGGCATAGACGACCGCCTACAGTTAGAATGCCGTGGTCGTTAAGCAACGGTGACAAAGAAACGAGTGATTTAGACGGTATTTTTCCCTTGGAGACAGCATTGATGTCGTCGGAGAAGTAGCGCAGTTGAGTCAATTTTACGCAGACATTGGTAGCAGCGCAGATTTCGCTTGAAGTCAGGAACGAAGAAAAGACTACGGAAGGCGTTTTGAGTTTTTTCACGAAGCGCAGAGCATAAGCCAGGATTCGTGTTAGGCGAGAAAACGATGAAAATTTTAATAAAATTTCGTCGGGAAACGAAGGATCAGTTGAGACGGCGAGACAAATTTTTTCTTGCCGGAGATCGAGCTTGTCAGTAGAAACGGAAGGAATATTAATCGTAGGCCATTCTGTAGATAGCGCACGATAAATAGGCGGCCCTTGCCACCACAACGAGTGATTGATCAAATCGGTACAATTGGCACCACGAGATGCAACATCAGCAGGGTTTTGGTCAGTAGAGATATGAGACCAAGAGTCAAGATCGGTTAATGAAAGAATTTGTTGCACACGGTTGGCAATAAACATTTTTAAGCGGTGTTGCGGCGTTTGCAGCCAGGCTAACACTATACTGGCGTCGGTGAATAATCGCATGTCACAACAAGAAATAGAATTCGCAAAATCAGAAACAGAAGAAATTAAACGAGATAACAAGAGTGCAGCGCACAGTTCAAGACGAGGAATTGTAACGTTTTTTAGCGGAGAGACTCGACTTTTGGCTTTGAGCAAAAACATATCAGAAAATGTATTGGTTTGTACATGAAGGTATACACAAGCGGCGTAGCCCTTTTCGGAGGCGTCGCAGAATCCAAGAATTCGGTATTCAGCGCCGTTAACAGAAATTAATCGAGGAAGACGAAAATCTTGTAGAGCAGAGAGATCAGTACTAAATTTACGCCAGGCGTGGTCGAAAATCGGCGGTAACTGGTCGTCCCACTGTAAATTGTTGTTCCATAATTGTTTTAGAAAGTGTTTTACCCAGAAGGTGACTGGAGTTAGAAATCCGAGAGGATCGAAGATTTTTGCGAGATAGGAGAGCACAGCACGCTTGGTGACCGTAGAATCGAAAGGAGTTACGTGATACGAAAAAGAATCGGAGGTGGGGTTCCACTGAAGCCCTAAGATTTTAATCGATGAAGTTTCATCTGAGAAACAGATAGGATTTTCTAGATGATCGTGCGGAAATCGCTGCAGAAGGTCAGGATGATTGGAAGACCATTTCCGTAATTGAAAACCTCCCAAGGCGAGTAACTCGATGAGTTGATCGACTAGAAGTTCAGCCTCCTTGAAATCGGAAGCACCGGTCAGTATGTCGTCGACGTAAGTACTGGAACGAACAGCCTCGGATGCAAGAGGAAACGAAGAGCCTTCATCTTCTACTAACTGAAGTAAAGTACGTTGTGCTAAATAGGCAGAAGGTTTAACTCCGTAGGTTACCGTATTCAGTTCGAATTCTTGCGGTGTGGAGTTTGAATCGGAACAATAGAAAATATGTTGATGAAAACGATCTTCAGGACGCACGAGAATTTGCCGATACATCATCTTGATGTCCGAGCAGACGACGATTGGATGTTTACGAAAAGTTGTTAAAATATTACAGATGTCCTTTTGTAACTTAGGACCAGGTAACAGTTGACTATTAAGTGAATTGCCGTGAAGATCAGAGAAAGAAGCATTAAATACGACACGAATTTTCCCATTAGGGTCGGCTGTTTTAAATACGCCGTGATGCGGAATTATGTATTCAGCGATAGAAGAAGCAGGCGACATGTGGTTGAGAGTAAGATACTCACGCATGAAATCGTGGTATTTTTGTTGAACTGCAGGCTGCTGAGAAATTTTAACAGTAAATTTTGTAGCAGCACGACTTGCGACATGACGATTAGAAGACAACGATACAGAATTGTTTTTGAACGGAAGCGCAACAATATAACGTCCGTTACTATCACGAGTGGTGGTTTCGGAGAATAACTTTTCACAGTAGTCATCGTCCGGGTTGGTAGCAGGGGGAGTGAAGATTTCTTCCGACTCCCAGAAGCGCTGCATAGTTTGAGACAGCGTATCGACAGAAGTGAGCAACGAGCTAAGTGGTTGGTTATTTGAAACCATAGAAAGTGCTGGTAATTTACCAAAAATTACCCAACCGAAAACTGTAGAAATGGCAGAAGGACTGCCGTTGATTATGGAATTATTGTGTTGAATAATTAGATCAGGAAACACTTCGGCGCCCAGTAAAATGTCTACAGGGGCGGAGTGGATAAATTCAGGATCAGCAAGAATTTTGCCGGAGTGCAGCTGTAAAACTTCGTGAGAAATGCAGACAGATGGTAAATTGTTAGTAATTTTGGGAATTACTAGCGCAGTAGTATCGAGACGAAAATCGCTGTTTTGTTTAGAAGCGATGGTAATCTGAGAAGTACCTTGTATTTGAGTAGTGGCAGCTGATATGCCTAACAAGTTTTGGCGACACGGAATTGTTTTTGCGCCAATTTGTTCTGCGGCGCGAGATGTTATTAAGTTCACTTCAGAACCGCAGTCAAGTACAGCGCGGAAAGCGTGAAAGTTGCCAAATTGAGTTTGCAACAGCACTGTAGCAGTACCTAGCAAAACCCTTTGTGAACCAGTGCGACACGATAGCGAATTGCTGTTGGAAGAATCAGAAATAGGCACGGTATTTTCAGCAGCGGTACTTAAATGCGCGCTACTGGGTGTAGATAGTCCTACAGAAGGATGTCTACTAACGACGTTATTGTTAGAGGAATCGCAACCAGAAGAATTAACGACGGGAGAAGATGTATTACGATTAGAGTTGGTAGTAATTGATTTGTAATTAAAATTACTCGACGCAGAATTACGAGTGGTAGAATCGACTGGAGTAGAGGATTCGTGCAACAGTGTGTGATGATTAGTAGAACCACATAAACGACAAGACTTGATAGATTTACAGTCTTTGCGAGAGTGTTTTCCTAAGCAGGCAAAACATTTACGAAGCTGAAACACTTGTTTGTGCCGTTCTTCAACGGACATGGCGAGAAACTCGGTACAATTGAAAATGTTGTGATTAATAGAGCCACAAAACGGACATTTGTATAGCGGTTCACTATTTGAATTAGCAAGATTACTACCTAATAAAACCGAATGCTGTTTTTTAGGCGTTGTAGGAGACATTGGTTGTTTACGAAACACCGGTCTGTGACTAGCCGGTTTATCGACATTGGATTTGCTAGTATAAGAAGAACTAGCGTTATCTGGAAGCTGAGATGAATTCGAGAGCTCGAGAGCATGCATCTTAGCGGTAACGAATGACATTAAGGCCTCGTATGTAGGCACGGTAGAATTAGGATTAGAATCCTCGAACGCTTGCTTTGTTACAGGATCCAAATTAGAATAGGCTATCTCAAAAAGTAAATATTCAAGTAAGTTTATATTTAGCAGACGTAAGGCTCCGATTGATGCTTCGTGGATATTAAGAAAACCTTTTAACGATTGATAGGACGGAGTGTCAGATTTAACGAAATTGAATATCTGATTTAAGTGAACATTTGCTATGCGCCTTGAGTTGGAGTAGCGCTCAACAATTAAATTGTACGCTAACGTATAATTTTCAAGCGAGAGAGGCAGGTGTTCTATTAGACGGAGTGGTTCATCGACTAATGAGCACCTCAAATAATGAAGTTTTTGAACAAATGATAACTCAGAATTATTATGAATTAAATCATTGAACAAGCTGATGAAGTTCTGGAATTTCGCAACATCCCCGTCAAATGAAGGTAGGCGAATTCGAGGTAATTGTATTAATTGCGAATTAGAAGACTTGACTTGATTTGGTAAAACGATTGTATTGTCCAGAGATTCAATTAATTTCTGGGCACGATCAATTAACTGGAAATAATGAGTTTCGAAAGCAGTGCGTTCTGATTCGAAATCTGCTTCGGGCTGAAGTAATTCGATGTTCGTTTGTATCTGTTCAAAGTCACACCAGAGATCTAAGAATTTGTCAAGTCGTAATTTGACTTGGTTAACTTCAACGTCAGATTGAAGAAAATTATTAAAACGAGAAAGATGATTATTAACAACGTTGCGTTTTTTGATTAAAGATTGTAAATCGTCCATGTTGAAAATAATGAACGAAAACAACGAGTGAAAACAAATAATAGAATGTAAACAAAACACAGCTGTTTGTTGAATCTAGGTTAGTTGCAACTGAGATGTATACGTTGCAGACGACGCAAGTGAAGTGACTCTCTCAGCGCTACCAGTATCGACGGACAGCACGAGAGAGAGCGAATGAGAGAGAGGGCACGCATGCGCTGTAAGCTGCGCGAACCAGTTAACAAGAACGAAGGAAAAAAATGGCGACTCTAGCCAAATTCTGGCCGTGTTGAAAGATATAGCACTAAACCGATCTACTGTGACGTCAGCAAAGCGTTGGTTGCAACTTGTATTGAATGAAAGCGTCACAAGACTGATAATGCGTTGCATTTGTTATGCAACTTAACCCCGTATTTTTTAACTGAATAAATGAAATTGTTTTTAATATTAATATTTTTATTAATGTTTTTATTAATATATTGAACACATGTAAGACACGAAACACAATAAATGACACGATGAATGTATGTAACACCATGCAACAACGAATTAAACAAAATACTGAAATTGTTGACGATTGAAAAATTAAGACAATAGACTGTATTTCCAAATATGCACTGATAAATATCCTGCCCGGAACGGACCAAAATGTTAGCGCCTTGATGGCAGGAGATTTGAAAATAACCCAAAATAAATTGGATAAAACGAGTTAAGCGGTAAGCCGACTTGTAACTGTAGGACATCAACCCACTATGCACGACACATGGCAGATTAATGTAAACTGAAGCATAAACGACTAATTCCGGAGGACCTAGTTTCATTTAATGGCGCCAGAAACCAACGGCGAAACGACTGAATAAGCAAGATACAACGATGGAAAATACACTGAGGGAGACAAAGGTAAAACGATAAGTAACTGCAGGAACAGCAGGACATCACTGGTTAACACAAACACAAAATTAGAAAGCGTACAACATAATAGACTAATTCGCTTACCTGTTGAATAGCCTGAAGTGTAGAAAAGTCGTCCACGCGACACGTGTCCGGGGTTCGATTCACACTGTAACTTTAATGTTTGATACGAAAACAAGAACAATTGTAAATGATTATAAATTACACACATGAGTAAAATCACACTTGAAATGATGTATGGTACATCAGAAACGAACGAAGAATAACGACAATTGCAGAAGCGACGCCATAGGATGGCCGGCGCAGCGGACGCACGAACAGTCTACATGCCGCAGAATCCAATCAGTGAGTGTGCTAACCGGGAAGAATGGAATGTGAGTGGGTGGGAGAATAATTACGTCATGAACTGAGATCACCATCGGAAATCAAGACAAGTATGCAGGAAGAGGCGGGAACAAGGTTATTAATACAAAATCAGTGTATTTAACGACGATAACAAAAGCGGGGAAATACGAATTACTTAACGGGGGTGCGATCGGCCTTAACACATACAGTACAACAAAAATTAAAAAAGATCTCTGCTCCATCAAGATCACTAAAATTTTAAACATATTAAATCTAATTATTAATAATTAGGTAAACTTAAAAATATATAAGTAATTGATCTATTGTACTCAATGTTGAAAATATTTAAGAAATTTTCATTAGGTACCTTATTTAAACATGTGTTTTTCTTCAGCATTTTGTAACGCTGAAACAATTAGGGGTATAATGTTTTATGCACCAACTTTATTTTTATTTACAACTGTACAATTTTTTAAAGCACAATTAGTAAATGAGATGGAATGAATGAGGAATGGCGGGAAAGTGATGTGAATGTTAGTAGATCTAGTGACCGATTTCGGAGTGAAATTTTACAAAAATATGGGGCCAATATTTTTAATGATAATGATTTATAAACTACGATGGATGATTTTTTTGAAATGATTTCCTTTCTTTGATTTTTTAATGAAATGAAACAGGCATGCAAGTTAAATTGATGTTTTTTCTTTTATGGTGGTCGTAGAAGATCCCTATTCCACCTTCGTTTCAGTCGTCTGTTAACAGGGAGATCGTTAGTTGAAAGAGATTGGACATTTGGATTTATGTGGTCAATTGTCTTTGGGTGTAATGAGCTTTGTGTTGCGTTTACAATGTGTCAAATCGTTGGTATTTTCAGATCTTCGTAAAGGCTATGATTGGTTACGTAAAAAGGTGAGGTAGTTATTGCTCTAAGTGCTTTTGACTAGTGTCTTTGAAGAATATTCAGAGTTGTATTGTGACCGGCTCCAAAAATTGGTCTACCATATAGCCAAATTGGCCGTACTAGTGATTTATAGAGGATGACTTTTAAGTGTAGAGGTAGCGAGGACTTGCGGCCTAAGACGCCATGCAACATACGAAACCGTGAGTCCGAGATTGCTCTGACGTGTGCAATGTGTGGTTTCCACGTGAGACGTCTGTCAAGTATTATACCAAGATATCCAACTTTGTCTGCAACTGTAAGCCCAGTATCATCGATGCGCAAATTTAGAGGGTATATTTTAAAAAAATTAAATGCCACTACAAAAATACGTGAAAATATTTTTTTTAAACTATAACAGGACTACTTATTTAATTCATATTGAAATCTTTAATAAGATTATTATATTTACAATAATATATTTGGAAGTATATTTGCAATAAATTAATTATGATATTAGATAATATATTATTATATATTTGAAATTTAATGATTATGATAATGAATTTGTTTAATGATATTCAGTGATATGGAAATAATTTAAATTTAAATTACAAGTAAATTATTCATCAGTTCATTAATAATGAACAAATAATAAACGTTTGTCCACATTCAAATTCTAATGCGGTAATGTACCGATAGGAAATAAATTTTACAGCCATGTAGAATCGGGTAGTATAGCTTATTACAACGCTTGTGTTGTTTATAAAACATGATTTATTGTCCTAATTACTCGTTATACTGATCTGTCAATTTGTATAGTATAATTATCCTAGGATCGTTAACGGTTAAGTTACTAGATGTATTAGGAAGAGATTATTATACTGGAGGCATTAACCTTGTTACACGTATTGGAAATCTGTTATTGTTTATTGGTGAAATAATTAGGATTGGGTGCTGTACTAACTCTCATGGTTGGTAGCGCAACTGGGTGGTTTGATCAAGATGCATCTAACTTACAATTAGGACTTCCGTTGCCGTCACCACATCAACGACAACACCAGAGACATCATAATAGAATACTTTATAATCAGGTAATATAATTAAGTAATTTATCTAAACATTTTAATTGTATTTAATCCTAATTAATAATGCATGAGCTAAATAAAGTTCATAATTATATTAAATGAATCAGTCATTTCAGAAATCCCATACGTCAGGATTTTACATTTTTTCTTTAGTTCATTTTAGAACTAACTGAATGTAAACACTATCCCTACAAAAATCATTTAAGTCTGGTCTTCCTTAATTAATATATAACACTAAGAAAAGAGTTATCCTTAAGTATATAAAGTATTTTCTCTAATTAAAAAATGAAAGTGGATGTTCTTTAGAACCTTAAGCTCTACTTTCTAGTAGAAAAGGCCATACACATATTCTATGGAAAAATCTTTTTAAGGTGTATAACTACTGTTTTACCCCACAACAGACAGATGGAGTGTTAAATTATTTGCACTCAATCTGTTAGTTCCAGGGCTAAAAAAATAGTTAGCTGTTTCTTATCAGATGGTCAGCCAATTGACTGAATCATTTAAGAACAGAAGAGGTAGAGGTGTAAAAGACTCTAATCAAAGTTATCTCCTCTGAGAGTAATTAATTTCATTATACAGCCAGACCCTGTGGTGAATGAAGTGAAGGTGTCATTTGCAAAGTGGAAAATATGTACTTTTCAGAGATCCCGGCATGCTGATAAGCTTACTTTTCCACTCAGTGAGGAAGGCAATAGTAAACCACCTCATTCCTCGTTTTACTTAGTGAAACCTCTACAGGTTCAAACTAGCCTTTCGGCTGATGACCTAGACAACAACAACTACTGTTTTTGACAACGATGAAGAACGTGAATTACCCTGAAAATCAACATTTTTCTTTCTTAAAGTTAAGAATTTCAATTTTTAATATTGTAGAAATCTATTTTAAGTCATAATGTGAACTCCTGAAACTAATAATGAATACTATTGTACAGCAAAATTTTCTTCTGGTCTAACAACGTATTTTACAGAAAACAACTTAAGTAAATATTTTACTCCAATTTATTTCAAAATCACCGTAAGTCTAAATTTTAATTTTTTTATTAAACGAGTGCTTTGGTTTTAAAAAGAGGTATAGGCTTATTTCATACTAAAGGGGACAGCCCTCTAAACAATATTTATATATTTGTAATTGAAACATAATAAATTACAAGGTTTTCAAATTTTTTTCAAAAGTTAGTTTTTTGATTTACGGGCTTTCTGAAATGACCGATTCAAAAAATAATGTACTTGTATATTTAAACACATATTTGTTTAGAACTATTTCAGATCACGTAAAGTAGCATTTTTGAAATTTCTTTCTGCAGTCTACACTCTCAGCATTATTTTAATGTATTTTTTTCTCCTTTGTTCCGTTTATCCATTGTTCAGCTTTAGCATTTCGTGGAAGAACCTAAAATCAGTAGCTAATATAAACTTGGTTAGCCTGTTATGTTTTCTCGATTTACTTAAATTTTCTCAAAACCTTATCTGACTTCTTTATACCACTTATACAACACTCTTATTTATTAGTGTCTTCTAATAAACAAAGAATTTTAGTTAACCTTTTCTGGTCGTTTCCATTAATTTTTTTCTAGTACAGTTCCCCTCTTCCTCGTAACCAGCTTTGTTCATCTATTATCTAGCGGATAATCTTTTTCTCAAGTTTTTATGGTTCTCCTAGTACAACCTTCCTTGTCATTCTAAGACACTCATCTGCGTACTGATAAGCAGATTTATCACAGTATTATAATGTTTAATAAACATTACCATCTCTTGAAATTTAAATTTGAGAACGCGTTTAAAGTTCTAAGGCTGTTACGCGCTAATTTTATTCGCATTATAAAAAGTAATATAGAGTTTTTTTAAAGATGAAAACATCATAAATTAACAATACTTTTATGTATTTAGTTTAGTTGTTACGTTTATTTTTGTCAGCAGTTATTTGAATCTGTTAGATAAGTTTCTTATCAACTACTCTACAAATAAAAATTGAGTTTTTTTAAACCGATTATTAATTAAAAATTAAACTATTATAATTAGGTACGTGCATCAATAATATTGATTTGCTTTGTCAGCTAACTAATCAGGCAATAATTTAATGGTTGTCATAAAAAAATAAACAAATTTTTCAGGTTAGCATTATATAAGATTTTTAGTACCTATATTGTATTTAATATAACTTCAAGCAGTAAGTTATACTGCATTGCAATATATTTAAATTTACGAAAAATTTAAAGATTTTTAGCCATTCTTATATTTTAAGAAAATTTAGGAATTAAAATTTATATCTGAAAATATTATCACAAATTCAAAAACTAAGAGTATTCTACCAAAGATATGTTTGTCTATTAAATTTTCTCAAGAAAAAGAAGATTTTTCGGCAAAAAGTAATTTAGAAATTCAATTATTATACTTATTATTATTATTATTATTAACTATATATATATATATATATATATATATATATATATATATATATGTAGTATTAATGGGCTAAATTATTTTTATTCAAGATAAATAGTTCAAAATAGTTAAAATCAAAACAAATTATATTATTTATTAGTGGCGTTTTCATATAATTCTTCAATGATTCATCAAATATTTATAGGAAATGAAATCAGGTTTGTATGCATTGATGTTTTGATGTTTTTGTATCGTATTTACATAAATTGTGTTTTTAGAAATTATGTAGTGTTTATATACACAATGAGTAAATTGAGGTAAGTATCATGGGAAATGAAACTAATTTTCCTGGTACTCAAATCGATAATTAGATTGTTCTTTTTAAACTTATATTATTTAATAATTTTGCTTTTTCTGTTTTCTGTAACTATTGTATTAGTATTGTATAGATTAAATAAAAGTAGCTTTATTAGAAGCATCACATAATCACGGAAGCATTGGTATTGTTTAAATATTTAACACGACATAAATAACTATTTAATGAGTGTTTACTTGTAATGTATTTATTTAAAATTCTGCTTTGTTTTTTGAACAGCGTACTGGTAACATAATTACAGTATTATTATTGTTATTCATTTTAAGGTAATTCTACAATTATATTCATTATCAGAACTTGTTTATAATTTAAAAACCTTTTCCTTCCTTTTCCCCAATGAACAGATTTAAATTTGAGTATTAAAATAAGTTAAATATTACTCTGTTTATGTTATGTTTATTGTATTAGATACATAATAAAATTATTTATTAATTAATTTAACGTTAAGATAATATAAGAGAATTAAGCAATTTTATTACTTACTTGATTGTTAAAAGCACAATTAATTTTCCCAATTACCTCTTCAACGGAAGATCTGATTATTGTGGTGTCATCATAATCTACAAAATTACAGGTGGTAAGTTCCTTTATTGAGTAGATATAGTTTAATGTTCCGGGTAATTTATTGTTAAATCCCTACAAAATTTATTTAGGGATAGTTAATTTGAAGTTTTCTTAATTTTTAATAAAATATGACTTGATTGATCGATTTTTTCCACTTTTCTATTTCTTTAGCGTTAGTAAGTCAACCGTCGTTGAATTAACGATAGCGATCTGTGAAACTACATTAGTGTCACCTGTTTTTTGACATAGATCTTCGTGGTTAATTGATCCTGTAATTACACTCCAAGCTGTATTGAATTTTCTATTTTGCGTTACGTTGCTCTAAGTTTTCATCAGCAGATTCGATGGGCAATATTTCATGAGTTATGTTCATGGGTACATTCCATGGTACTGAACTACCATAATTGATAACACAAATTGGTCGAAATTTTTTTTATTTTTATTGATCAGCAACCTGTCATAACCTTCCACAGAAATATCCATTTTTCAAAAAGTCAGCCTTAAATTGACATTACAGGGTTCTTTTTATTTTTCTCTTCAGCCGAATAAAAACCGCATTAAATAATTTTTTCTTATGTCTAAAGTTTTCTCTTTTTCATTGCCAATTTTTTGTTTTTCCCAAGCCATTTTCAATTTTTCTATGAATTCTTTCTTCCTTTCTTCTGATCAATTTTTGTTGTGATTTGTTGTCTTCTACTTCACTTGGAAACCTTAATTCTTAATTTTTTTCTCTTAATTTACTTGTCCTCGATCCTAACTAACTCCTCTTTTTAAATCATATAGTTTTCAGGTTTGTATGAACTATTCTGTGTTTTTTTATAATTTCTGCATCTGTCACGTAACTGTTTGGTGAGTATTGTCTGGTCCATTTTATAGCTATGTCTAAATAACTGAATTATTTATTTTCTCATTTTTTTATATTGTATATTTTTCATCTTAATTTCGACAATATATTTTCCATAGGACTTTTATTTTATCATTTCTACATTCCTCTTAAAACCCTACTTTTGATGTAAGATATATTTTTATTCATACTGTGGTTTAGATTTTATAACTTTATTGTAGAATTTAGTGATATCGAATTTTGATTGTCAATATTTTTTTAAACTTGATGTTCTCTATATCTTTCCTATTTTATTTTTAATTTTTTTGTCTTCTTTCCCGTTCTTTTTGAATGCACGATCTATTCGTTTAAGATTCTTTACTCTTTTTGTTTTCGGATTTTCTAATAAATATTTTGGACTTTAATTTTCATTTAAGATTCTTTACTCTTTTTGTTTTCGGATTTTCTAATAAATATTTTGGACTTTAATTTTCATTACGTTATATTCAGTTTTTTTCTTAAGATATCTTTAATACAATTTTTTGTGTTCTCTTCTAATAACTGAACTTTCTCTTTGTTGTCCCTTTATTATCCGATGTTAGCGCCATCAAATCATAACATCCTATCATCTAAATAAGTGAAACGATTTATATCTGTAAAGTTATTTTTCTTCTTATCAATACTGAGTTGTTTATACTGAATTGATCCAGTTGTTTTCTGATAGGCTATTTGACTACTTTATACGAAACGCAGTTCAATAGCAATGGCGACAATTCATTTCTTTGCCTAATTATAGGTAATAGGCCTATAGGCTATTATAATATAACGTTTCCTTTTTTAAGTATTATGACTTACTATCACTTATTAAGTTTTATTATAGCGTAAAGTTTTTCTTATCTATAAACTAGATTTAGTGTAGGTTATTGTTATTGGTGGCAATTTAAAAAAAATGTCATCTACTATTTTGTTACATCAGCCCATATGTCACACCCAAATGTTAGAAACTCCAAGAGATAGCGATAAACGGTTGATGGATTTGTCACCTACACAAAATTTACTTAGAAGTTCCGGTTAGCTAATAGGTTTGAAGTTCCGGTTTTGACCAGAAGTGGCCCAAAAGCGGAAGTCAAAAATCTGTCAGAATTTGTAAACAAAGATAGTGTCATTCGATTACTCTTAAAGAGTAGATACAGACATCATTTGATTTGAAGTTCCAGTTTCGACGGGAAGTGAGCCAAAACCGGAAGTCAAGAAAAAAGACAGAAACTATAAAAAAGATGACAACAAACGGTTTTCGGATTGTAATCTACACATAAAGGCAGTGAGGCTATACAGAGTTTGGAGTTTTGGTTTTGACCGGAAGTCCAGAAATCAAAGTCGGAATTAAGAAACAAAAATTGTGCCATTCGATTCCTCTTAAAGAGCAGACACAGAAATCACTAATGGTTTTTGCCATAAGTCTATGGTAAGCCATTTTAAAAATTGCCACCAGCCATGAGACGCGTCGCCTCATGAAAGGTATTCTTACAGTTTCTATTTAATTGTTTTCTACAATGACAAATTTATTATTCGTAATACTAGTTCGTAATCAATAGAACACTAATAATACTTTACAGAAAATATATGTTTTATTACTAATAAACATTATTAAGTTACATTAATAAGTAGGCTACAAGAGAATACGAACAGACTATAAAATTTACTAAATTGCAGTAACTTTTATTAAATAACTTTAATAACTTCTATTAAATTATCTAATTATTAAGTTATCGTTCTATTATTTCCTTTCTGTTTTTACTTTATTCGTTACCCATTATTCTTTTCAAAATAAAAAAACTACATTGAACTATTTTAATTTTACCCCTAGTTGGTTATGCTGAATTTTATCCAGATGATATCCATTCTCATGTAGCGTAACCCATTTTCTTTGATGAGAAGTACATTGTAACAGTATTTTTCATGCTGTTGTTTTGTATTCATATCATTAAAATGAGAACAAAAAATTCTGAGCTAAATTATTATCGTTGCTCCTTTAAAATGCATTGTTACAAGTTTGTTTTATCGTACTTATTACCTTGCTCCAAAGTACAGTGTTGGTTTAATTTTTGTAAGTACATAAAAATAAATTCTTTTTTAAATTATAGTATGTTTTTTTTAACTATGTTTCTTTATTTTTCCTCTCCTTCTTTTATAGTTTATTATTCTGTTTCTAACTACTCATGGGTTTTATCTTCAGTCAGTATTTTCTTCTTAATCTTCATTATATTCCTTTCATCAATTAAATTTACCTGCAGAATTTTAATTTTTATACTTTTATTAAAATGCTCTCTTCCAGTTCAACCGTTTTTCCAATTTCTTTGCAAAAAAATTATATTTATCAGAAAACAACTAAACTGTTATTACTGTACTTACATTTATATATCTTCATTTTTTGCCTTAAAATGTTTTTCTCTTCGCCAATCATTATATTCTTTATAAAAACAGTATTTTTTTTTTAATTCCTCTTTTCAACTTTCCTTTATTGTGTTTTAATTCCTCATTCCTGCCTTTCACCGTCACATCCTGCTACCTCTCATCTTATTCATTTACTGTACATTTATTTGTTTCACCAAAGTATTACTTTACAAACCATTTTTTAAATATTAATAACGAGAAACAACGTAAAGATCTGTAATTTGTCCGTCCAATTTCCAACTAAAGACAAGACCAATAACACTGATACTCTCACTAGGTTAGGGAACCAATTGACCGATCAACATTAGCTTTTAAGTTAAAAGTAAGTCTAATCCAAAAACAAAAGTTTATTTTATTCTCTTTAGATAAGTAATCTGTTTGTTTTGCAAGTGAATAACCATTAAATTTTAATTTTTTTTATTTAAAAAAATGTTAATTTTGTTCACTACAACCCAAAATATAAGGGGTGGAAGGGGGAAAATCATATCTTCGTTATTTGCTTATAACTTAGTTAATTTTAGAGGTACAGACCTGGTTTTTATGTCAAAATAATCAGAAAATTATGCTCATTTTTTTAAGGTTCCATTTTCACATTACACTTTACAATGGAGAGAAAATTATTTTTTTAAATATTTTCCCCCAAAAATACAGATAAGGTCATTATTTTTTTATTTTTTAAAAAGTCCTATAATAAGTTTCAACCCGGCTAACCTACAAATAAAAGAGCAATAAATTCTGAATACAGTGGGAAAAAAATCATCCAGATAGCATTTATACAAAGAAAATTATAAGGATTTTATCATGAAGAAAACCTGAAAAATACTAAATGCCGAGAAAATTGAATGTAAAGTTTCACTTACAATTACACTTACACTTAACACCGATTATGTAAAAAAATGTTTTACAAATTTCTAGTTATCGTACATAAAAACAAAATATGTAGCTGGATTAAGAAAATTCTGAAGTTTTATAATCAACCAAAAAAATGTTTTTGATTATTTTTTAATTTTTAGTGATAAAACTGGGTAGACTCCCCCCTTAAATCATCTGGTAGGTTGTTCATCCCAAAAAAGTAATTTTTATTTTTAACTAAGTTTCATCAATACGTGTACCAATAAGTTCTCTTTCTTTAAATTTATTATTCCGAGAGCTGTTAAGACTATTTCAGTTAATAATCAATTTAATTACAAAAATCTTTTTAGTTGGAGCAACCGCACTAATTTTTTAGATCGCTTTTTTATGAATTAATTCCTTTCTCCATCAGCTATATTTTGTTGCTACGAAGTTTCTTTTTTAATTTCGTAATACGTACATGAGTTAAGCCTAGATCTTTTACTCTTACACCTGTAACCATCGTAGTTTATATTATTTTAGTGTTATTTTTTGTTTCTCTACAGCACAAAGTTTTTCTTCTGATATTCAATTATAGTTTTCTTTTCCTTGTATTATCAATTGGGTGAGATTTCAGCTAGTGTTTTGTAAAAACAAAGAATAATATCAGTAGGATAGCGTTCTCTCAACAAAGCAATTGAAATCATAATAACATGTATGTTTTGTCTATAATACTTTATTTAGGATCGTAAGACATATACAGTACATATATATATATGTAATTTGTATATATATTTAAATACTGAATGGTTTTAATGTTTAAATATCGTGCGTATCATTTACTTGGGTTTATAATATTTTGAACATATTTTCTTTTCTTTTTCAATTCAGTGAAGGTGATGATGATTCGTACTGTTTTTTAACTAACACAAATGTTATACTTAGTAGTACATAATTATTAGTGTTAATTTTTGTAATGGTTTTTCATTGACAAATACTATAGATCTCATTATTATTTGTATTAAAAAATTCAGAAAAATTTGATTCAATATAAATTGGTTATATTAATAATTATTATTAATGTAATAAAATAATTATTGTAATCAGTATTATACATCTGCATTTGAATTGCAGATTGGTTTACTTCTGTTATTTATAATTATAATGTTTTCACAGCATGGGTTTAATAAATAAATTACATTCTAACTAGAAACGTCAAAAATGTAAATCAATTATTTTCATTTCGTGCATTTGACCGTAGACTATAGAAACCGCAAATTATTGTTTTGAACAAACTTCTGTTGATTTAGTTCTGTAATAGTTTTGAATAAATTTAAGTTACTGATTATATCATTGTGGCTTAAATTAGATAACTAGAACTAAGGTTATAGATACTGTGTAACTTACTTTAGTGATTATTAGTGTGCAGTAATTTTTCCTCGCGCTACTTTTTCTAACTTTTATTAAAACTTTTGTTAATTATTCGCCTACATAATTTTACTAAAATTAAAATCTTTGTGTGATATTTTTAGTTAAGATTCTTAAAAAAAATTCAAATTTACAATATTAACTTATCACTATTTTTTTAATTTTTATCAATTAATTTAACATAAATAAGTTATTAATTTAACACCAATACAAGTAATAATAACAATAAATAAAATAATATAATCCAAGTAATTCTGTATTTAGGATTTTAACTTGTACAATACGAATTTGTTTAGTTAAAATTTTAGTACAATGCAGCTCCATGACACAACGAAATGAGGATGATATGTGTGACGTAAATGAGGTGTAGTGGTATACACTCAGGGTAACCATTCCTGAGAGGGTATAATTAATTGAACCCCCACCCTCAAAGTATAACGGTAACTACGGTATAGTATTAAAATCCGAATAAAAAAACTACCTTTACTAGGATTTGAACCTGGGACCTTTCTTTCCAAAATCAGCTGTTAAACATCAAACATGCAGTGATGGCTTTACCACTAGACCAGCGCGGTGGGTAAAATTTTTTGTTAATGAGTAAAACAATTATAATATTATAAGCTGAAAAACAAAATAAGTCTAATGACTTGGTTTTATCACCCAAAATTATTTATTTTGAAGTTTGTAAACATTTTCATAAAATCATTTGACGATTATAAAAAACTATTTAACTTTTTTTATTTTAAGCAGACTTTTTATTAAAAATTCTGAATAATACGACTCTATATTAATGTAGTGTGTGATTTGTTAATGTGTAACTCATTACATACAGTAGTACAATTTACGACTGAATACTGAATTAAGCGGTAAAATCATATTACAAAAAATTAAATATTAATGCAAATATGATGCATTAATTAACGAACATAATGTTGAATCCGTATTAAAGTAATTTTACAGTTTGTATCTCTAATTTTAATAATGGATTTAGCTTGTAAATGTTCTCAGTTTGAAAAGAATTTTAAATTATTGAATTTAACCCGTGCTCAACAAATTAGTAATCCATTTATTTACAGTTATTAAGTAGCTTAATTAATATAATTATGTTTATTGATTTTATTGTTGAACTCTCTCACTCTTTCTGTTTCACGCGTTAATTTTTAAATGCATTGTTCTAATTTTGGATCTTTTTTGTTACTTCTAACTGTTCATTTTATATGTGATAGTATTAGATAAATAAAAATTGCATCGGTTAAAAAAGCAAAAACAAATAAATCAAAAATATATATATATTTTTAAAATTCATGTTTTTCTTGATTGCTTTCTTAACAACTAAGTTTGTTTAAGTTTAGATTCTGTAGTACTTAGCCTAGTTACTTTTAACTGTTTATTATATTTACGTTAACATTAGATAACTTCTCCTCAGTAGAATGATTCCCTACATGGAAGAATTCGATGTTATTCCATCTCACCAGTTTGGTTTCAGAGCTAACCATTCCACTATTCACCAGCTGCATCGAGTTACTGATTATCTAGCTAGCGCTTTGGAACAAAAACGGTATGCTTCAGGCGTTTTCTTTGATGTTTCTCAAGCCTTCGACCGCGTTTGGCGAGACGGACTATTATATAAACTCCGGTTTTTTCCATTCACCTACTATCTTATCATTAAATCCTTTCTTAGTGAACGCTTTTTTGCTGTTGTTCAAGGTCAGACACAATCAGATTCCTTTGATTCTCTTGCAGGGGTTCCACAAGGTTCAGTCTCGTCTCCACATCTTTTTAGCGTTTATGTATCAGATGCCCCCACTACTCCTACAACTTTCACTGCCTCCTTTGCTGACGACTTCCTGATTTTATCTTCTGCAGACGCTCCAAATGATGTCACTCTTAATTTACAACACCATGTAACACAGCTAGAATCTTGGTTTCAACAATGGCGTATTCAGATAAATGCTGCAAAAACTGTACAGACTACTTTTACCTTACGACGGCAGGACTGCCCTCCGATTGTCTTAAACGGCCATCCTCTTCCTCAGTCTCAAAAAGTACGCTATCTCGGTTTATACAAGGATAGACGGCTCACGTGGAACACTCATGTAGATATTAAACGGAGAACTTTGGACGACAGACGAAAACGGTTTTACTTTTTACTTTCTAAACGCTCTAAATTTTCACTGCATCTTAAACTTCTTATTTATAAAGCTTATCTCCGGCCTGTTTGGATGTATGCCTGCCAAATCTATGGAACTGCTAAGGCATCCGTAATTTCAAAAATCCAGCGATTTCAGTCAAAACTCTTACGACAAATTACAAATGCTCCCTTTTACGTTACCAATGACTGTTTGCACAATGACCTCAATATTCCGTATGTGAACGACTTATTTCGTAAAATTTACACAAGATTCCGTATGAAATTATCACATCATAGCAACGAACTTGTACGCAACCTATACCTACCATACCTTCCCGGGAATCCCCGCAGACGTCTACACCGACGATGGAGTAGGGACATCATTTTGTAATAAGTAATTTCCGATAGTATACACTATTATCTAATCCGTCCACAGGACATTTCCAGCTGGAGCCCACTGTTGAGTGGTGATCTCCTCTAAGTCTTAAAGCGCATTTTATTACATTTCTTAATCACCTCATTCACTCGTTGTTATTATATACAGTTGTGAATTTTCCTAATAAAGTCAAAAAAAAAAAAAAAAAAAAAAAAAAAAAAAAAAAAAAAAACATTAGATAAATAAAAATTGCATCTATTTTATTTTCTCCATCTCTTCATTTGTATAAAATTTGAATTTTTTTTTAAGATAATAGCCTATTATACCTTGGATTTTCCAAGTTTCATTTTTTATCAAAATATATACGAGGGGTACCAAAAGAAACCGGCATTGTTTTTTGAAAGCTATTAATTTTCAAATTATTTACAAAACAATCTTATCCCCTCCAAAATACTCCCAATTACAACTAATATATATTTGTCCCACCAGTGCTTGCACTGTTCAAATCATTTTTTGTAGTCAACTTTAGAAATGGTTGGCAGCTCCTCCCTCGTTTTGTTTTTGACCTCTTCAATGTTGCCAAATCGGTGTCCTTTCATGTCCTTCTTCATGCATCGAAGTAAGAAAAAGTCGCACGGAGCCAGATCACGTGAGTAAGGTGCGTCGGGCAACGGAACATGTCATTTTTAGCCAAAAACTGTTTAACAGAGATGGCTGTGTGTCCAGGTGCGTTGTCGTAGAGGAAAACCTAGTCTCCGGTTTGCCACGAATCGTGTCTTTTTTTGAAGAACACTGTTGCGCAATCATCTTCAAACTTCCAAATTGTAAGTCGACAGTCTGAGACCATAATTTTTCGAATTTTTCAACATTTTCGTCTATTCGGACAGTTGATGTATGACCAGAACGAGGTTTATAATCAATCGACTTGTCGTTATTTTTAAACAGAGCAAATAACTCGTACACTTGAGATTTTCCCACAGCGTCATCTTGGTAAGCTGTTTTCAACATTAAAACAGTTTTAACACCATATTTACCGAGTAAAAAACAAAATTTCATAGCTGCACGTTGTTTACTTAAACTTGCCATCATAAAAAACGAAACAAGAACAAAACACCGCTAGCAAAACCATCACTGCAGATGAACATTGAACTCGTAACGAGTTGCAATCACTGCACTGAACTCGCAATGAGTTGTTCTACGCAGCAGAAATGCGTTCTACACAAGCACCGCCCACGGCAATGCCCCTCGTATTTACAAAATTTTGTGGAAGTAAATCACATTATGTTTTTAATGTACCCAGTACATTTGTAATTTTTACTAAAACTTATAAAGTCTAGTAGATAATTCTATTTTATCTAATTGTCTTTTAAATTTATGCTTATTTTTTAACATGACGTATTACCAATCAGTTTTATTTACACATAAATATAAAGTTTAACCAAAGACGATAAAAGTCTGAATAATAACGTTCTTGAATGAAAAAATAAGACACACTCAGTAGTGTGTTTCAAAAAATTACTGAACTCTGAACAAAAAACAAAACTTGACTGAACTGTGGATTAATATCTTGGAACATTAAGTAGTAGAAACAGAAGATGGATTTTCGCTGTTGTCAAGGAGGTTGATTACAAAAGAATTTTGATAATCTTCTAACTTATTTAAATGTTTCTCGCTGCGTTGTTTAATTTCTTCTTTTATGAAGAGCAGGTTCAGATCGTTATGCAATATATCACTGGTTACATACCATGGAGCTCATGCAATTTTATTGAAATCGCTGCAGGATTTCTATATTCGATGAACTAGCTGTACTTCATAGCTCTGACCCGTAAATCTAAAACTGGTTTGAGAATTACCTTTTGATGAAACCTCTTTCAATTTTTATTTAGTCATTTTTACTGCAAAAAAAACAATCTACGATCTGTTCACATGGAACAATGAATATATAAGTTGAAAATAAAGAATTTTATATGATTTGAAAAAAAACATTAGTCGTCGCTAATTTCTTAAACTGTATTTATTATTATTTTGTTTTTACTTAGTAATATTATTAAGAACTGTACAAACATTATGACTATTAAAATTAGTTTTTAAAATCGGTTTATGATACCAATCTGGAATAGCTAATTAAGTCAAATTAGCGGATTACAAGAAGCAGATCGCTTCAATTTTTTTATTACCTAAAAAAACAAAATGAAATATTTTCTTTTATGTAGTATATAAATACAATACAGGCAGATTAGAACTAAAATTACTTGCTTTACAAATTGTTGATATTTTAGTGAAGTATAGAATGTATTGTAATGTACAAGTCTAATACGATGAGTATTCGAGTTTTCTTTATATTAATATAAGTTGAATGGATCTTTCCGCCTTAATCCTCTGGTTTTTCTCCGAATTGTCCAGTAAATTCACCGTAAAATAGTCGAAGTGTAACTTGTATTCCAATTTTCTCTGATATTGAGAATTAGATCTGAAAAATTTTTGTTTCTCTTTCAATGTTTTCTTTTTATAAAATTTTATTTAGCGTGTACCAAAGTACACCTGTAATTAATATAGGTTACTAAACTGACAAAATTATTTTTAAACGAGACTACAGTTTCCCCTGAGATCATTTATTTTAGCTAAGGATTTAAAAGTTCGTATTTTTTCCTTATTATCTGTCATAAAGTTATGCTACATAATATACCCAAATATAAGTTAAAAAGAATTTAATATTTTATTATACTGGTAAAATTTTCCTGTTTGTTTAGTAAGTTAAAGGATAACAATAGGTTCAGAGAGAAAATGAAAATATTTTTACAAGTTAGTAAAGTAATTGTAAGTACAAATGATTTGTTGATATCAAATATTGACATGCCTTTGAGGAAAATCTTTTCTTTTTTGAGTGATTGGAGTTGAGTGTCACTCGATGTAACTGTAAGGCTTGAACGAAGGATTGGCGGGTTTGAAAGGTGGTGTATAGGAATATGTTAGGATCAGGTGGCTAGATAAAGTTAGAAAAAAGGAGTTGCTAAATCAGGCTGCTGAAAAGAGAGTTCTTTTGAAGAGTTTGAGACAGAGACGTGACAGACTGGCTGGGCACTTAGTAAGACATGAAGGATAGGTGGAATGATGTAGAAGGAATGACCGAAGGAATACGAGGGAGGGGTCAGCCAAGAGTTGAATATTTGAAACATGTAAAGAAAACGTAGATATTAGTATGTGTAACTGACAAAACTTCCTAAAAATTCTTTTTTTTCTATTTTATTTTATTATTACTGTTTCATAACAGTCTGTTCATTCAGTTTGAAAAATACATAAGTAATTCATATGACAAAATAGTAAAACTAATGGAAGTCAAAAATCCATTGCTGTCTGAATTCGTTTTCTTTAAAATAAAAAGAAAAGCAACAGAATACAATGAATGCTAAGCTGAATTTTGATTAAAGTATCTAAATGTTAAGTTCAAAAACTCCAAATTTGCAACCTTGACTTTTGAGTTAAACTATTGTCTAATAAATTGATTAAGCCTACTAAGTAAATTTTCATGTTCATATAGTTTATCCAATATTATTTAATTGAATTCTGGAATGTATTTATTTCCAGACAAAATATCTGCAAGATAATATAATTTAACTTACAATAATCTTAAGTTAAATTTGTTATTGATGTACCAAGGTAAGCTTAAAATATTTCTGATGGGTTTTCCTTGGATTATTTTCCTAAAATTTTGATGTAAAATTAGTAGAAATACCCCCAAAGTTGTATGTCCAGATAGTTGGAAAATTTTTGTGTGGAGAATTATTTTTTTTTAAATTTTGTCAGGAGATATTAATTGCACAAAAGCTAATATATTTTACAAAATATAGATCAAGTTGTTTTCTTTTGTTAGATACGTGCTGCTTCCATATAAGGCAACGATGTGAATGTAGAGCCAGATCTGACAGTAGCCTATCACAATATCGAATTATATTACTGTGCAGCTTTAATGCTGGACTGTTGCCTTTGTTAAACTAAAAGTAATGTGTAAAAAGTAAAAAATTGTGCTAATTTGCATTCATTAAATAAAATTTAAAAAATACTAGATCGATGAGACATTTTATAGCGTATTTTTGTAGAAAAAGTAATAAATAAACATCCAAGCGAGTGCTAAAGAAAACATTGTAGTATTTGGTATTAAAAGATGACGCATTTTTCATTTAGTAAGTAAGCATGCAGTAGTTGGTAAATGTATAGTTTGAGAAATATGTAGCTATGATTTAAGTAATATGTGTTAACTAATAAGTTCTTGAAATGTCCTTTACTTCCTTTGGGAGTCTCCTGAGTTGACAAAAATAAATGTATTGATTGGTTTCATTGAACTGTATTCTATAAGTGTTTGACACTTATTTCAAGTTAATCTAGATACTTTAACAAAAGTATGCAAATGGATGCAATCGTTGGATTATTGTTGACTGTTGCAATGGTTTCATCATCTGAAACCTTTGGTACTAAAATATATTGCCTAATATTCCTTAAAATAGAAAGAAATTTATAGAACTCAAGTTAAATGATTAATGAAAAATAAATAATTTCAATCGGTCTTCTAAAATTAATGTATTTAAATTTTCAATAAATTAATAAATATAGCAATTATTCTTAGAAGTAGGTATCTAATTCTTATTCCACAAAAGTATATTTATCCTACTTACTTGAATGTACTGTATCTATTTTGTTAAAAATACTTCAGCAAATTTAGACACCAACAAAGGGAATTCCAGTAACAACAGGTGAATTTATCTTTTACAGGCGTTTCAAGTTATGTAATTAATTACGCTTAATGTTTAGATTTCGTGATGCTATTCTTATCAGCAATCGTTCAACTGATTCTTTTTCTAGTGTTCACTCATTTCCTAGAAATATTAATAACAAGGGTAATTCCTGGTAAACCTGTCTTAATGGTTACACAATTATTTTCCGTTTCAACTGCGCCTGTATTTTATTTCAATTACAAACCACTTTATAGGTAATTAAAAATGTAATAAAATAAAAAAGTACGGTTTTTAAAAATTTTATAATAAAATAATAAGGAAATTTTTCAACTTGTGGTAGTACAACTGGATATAAATTAATATCAATATATAAAAATTATTTATGTGATAATTAAATTAATTTCATTTCATTTTTTATTTAGGGTTGGGGTTCAATTAACTATACTCTCTCAGGAATGGTCAGCTTGGGTCTGTACAAACGAACTCCTCATTTAAACGTCATCATATTATCCTCATCTCACTGGGTCATGGGGTTGTAAAATGTTCTCATTTAACAGATTCCAACGTACACACATTAGAAATATAATTTTTTTTATTTATAATGGCCTTCAAAATGAAATTTAAAAAAGTTTAAAGACATTTTATTTTATGTGTTTAAATAATTCTTCCTTAATTATTTTTCTTGTTACTAACTGTTGATTTATTAAGAAAAAAGAAACTTACTAATAAAAATACCAAGCATCAACAAGAGATTAGTTTTGTTTTCTTCAATATTTACGGCTTAAGGCCATAATTATGTTAAATAATAATAAAATAATAATAATAATAAATAAAATAATATAAACGATACCTCTATATTTTAAATATGATTGAATTTATTATTGTATATTTGTATTAAACGAAAGGATACCAAACTTTTGTGTAATTATAACATCTTTTTACATATTAATCATTTATTTTCTGTAAGAAAACCTTTTCAGAATCTTAAATAGTAGTTGAAGTAACACCAAAGGTGTAAATTACCATAAACTTTGGGTCCTTAAAACATTTCCAGAAATTACTGATGGCGGACAAAAAATTCAGAAAGAAAATGAAATAATAATTAAAATGGTTTTAGAACAATGTCTGCTCTTAGCTTTCTGAGTTGCATCCTAATCTACAAAAAGATATAGCTATTTGCAAGATAAATAGACTAAATAAAATACTTGGAACTTTACACTGTAATCCGAATAGAAATAATACCTACCTAGTTAAAATTTTATGATCGACTTCCCAATTTAGCTTATGATAGTAAAATCTGAACTATAGTTTTAAGAAAGAAAGAAATATTTTATCTGTAGATTCTTAAAATATTTCAGGAATTACAGATAATGTGCAAAAGAATTCAGTGTCAAAATGAAATCGATTAGAAACATGTTAACTACTTTCAGTTTTTGGGTTGCACCTTAACCCACATAACATAGATACTGTTGTAAAGGTAAACAGATTTTAGATCATTTGTGGAACAACACATTTTTATCTAAAATGGAAGGTTAAAAATAATACTAATTAAAATTTTATGTCATTGACATTTTCCATTTTTTTTTAAATTTTATTTAAGAATTAGAAACCACAACTGTGTAACATTTTAACATAACCAGTAGTTATAATATCAATAGTTTTGATTAAATTGTCTTATTGAAAATTTAAATATTAATTCCTTTAAAAATGTATAACACTGATAACATTAAAACTTTCTATTTTTTTTTTACTGCATTTACAAAAAGTGCGTATGTGTTTCGTTTTTTCACAATTCAAGTGGTTAGCTCTTCTAGATCAGTATTGTTTTCTACATTTTGCACCTTCTACCATCTTCACTTATTGTTGAAAACTCCTTTTTCATCTAATATTTATTCGCCTAGCAAAATATTATATAAAAAGTTTTACCCACATAATGTGAATTATTAGATCTATTAAAGAAAGCTCTTTTTTAGTAGCAGTTAAACTTTTAATCCGAATTTTTAGGTTTTTGGTATTCAGGCTAAAAAAACAACTTTAACATATGATAAAACAAAAAGTTGTAAAAAAAGTTCAAATTATTACATTTTTAAATGTGCTTTTTTTACTTCGTCCCTAAACGCAAGGAATATAAAAGTCCCAGTAAATTATTTTACAACGTACTAAAATATTTTTATTATAAACGTTTTTTTGCTTTAGAAATCTTTTCTTCAAATTTCATACATTTTCCTCAGTTTACTGTGTTAAAAATACAAACTTCAATTTCATATTATTAATGTTTTTGTAATTTTATTTGTACGTACCTTATGATAAATTTGTTTAACGTTATTTAGAAATTTAAATTATGACAAAATAATATTTTTATAAGAACTAATGTTATTTTAAGAGATTTTCTTTTGAAATTTTGATATTGAAATAAATAAAATACTCGTATAATAATATATTCGATATTTGATAAAGATAGACATTGTGGCGAGCTATTTGTTAACATTTTAATAGCATTTCTATTTAAAACTTTTTGTTCTATAAAAAATAAAATCGATAAATAACTTAGTTTCTAAAAAAAGTATATTTACATTGTTGTTGTTTAGGTCAACAGCCGAAAGGCTGGTTTGAACCTACAGAGGTTTTACTAAGTAAAACGAGGAGTGAGGTGGTTTACCAATGCCTTTCTCACTGAGCGGAAAAGTACACTTATCAGCATTCCGGGCCCTCTGAAAAGCACATATTTTCCACTCTGCAAATGACACCTTCACTTCATTCACCACTGGCTGTAGTATATGTCTGGCTGTATAATGAAATTCATTACATTCAGAGGAGATAACTCTGATTAGTGTCTTTTACACCTCTACCTCTTCTGTCCTTAAATGATTCAGTCATTTAATTGGCTGACCATGTGATAAGAAACAGAACTATTTATTTTAGCCCTGCAACGAACAGATTGGGTGTAAATAATTTGACACTCCACCTGTCTGCTCTGGGCAGATATTTACATTATTTTTTATTTACAATCAATTAAGAGAATAATAAATATAAAATTTTAAGGTAAAATAGTAGAATTATTTAATTTACAGACTTTTTAATGCTGACTCCGCCACAACAACCACACTAGTAGCTTTAGGGAACGTCTCTTTGCCATCGGGGTTTGGAATGAATTCCTTCTCTGCGGATTACCTAGTGTATGTCTCGAATGCATTTGTTGTATGAACGGATTTGTGTGTGTTAGAAATCGAGCATGTAATGAAAATTATAAAAATGTTTTGTTTTATCAGTGACTTTTAGCAGAGATAAGTCATTATGTAGTATGCTGTTGGTTACGTAGTAGGAAAATTGTGTTTTTGTACGCAATATTTTGAAATTAATACGTTTTGTTTGTGACGATTTACCAGATTCCGATATTTGTACTCCATACGTTCCGACTCATCTTATGACTGTTGCGCAAATTTTAATTTTATTTTTTAAAGATAATTTTGAGCGTCTTCCCAATAACAGTTTAAATAAAAGTGGGTTTTGAATTTGTGTCCTGTTTCTGTAATGCGTGTACCCCACGTCAGTCCGACCATCAAGATGTAAGCCTGGGTATCATACGCCATTACTGTGTAGAATTTGAACTTTATTCATTGTAACAAACGGACCAATGATTTTTCTAAGCATAATAGGTTACTTGTAAAGATTTCAGTGTGTTAATTTTTATTTACAACTTTTTAAGCCAAAAATCATTAGGTAAAATTTTTATCGTCCTTACAATTAAGATGGATTTGTTAGTTATTTACAAGCTCCGTTTTTTTTCTTAAAACAGGATTAGTTGAATTTTCAAAAACGCAAAAATATTAGCTAAAATATAATGGTTAGCCTTGTTGTGGACTTCATTTCGGAGGGTCTAGAAAGGAAAGAGTATGTCACTGGCATTTTATTGGATATCAGCTCCGCGTTCGACAAAGTATGGCATGATGGACTACTATTTAAATTGAAAAGTGTTTTAAGTGATTCGTACTATTTGGTTGTAAAATCATTTTTAGAGCATAGATTCTTTAAAGTCCAGCACGGTACTGCTTACTCTGAGCTGCACAAAATTAACGCCGGAGTACCCCAAGGGGCAATACTATCCCCATTTCTATATAGCGTATTTGCATCGGATATGCCTATTTTGGACACTGAAAAGCCTTGCTCGATAATAGCGAACACACATTTTCGTACTAAAACTATTATTATAATTTTATATTTAAAACTTTTTGTAAATATGTTAAATTCATAAATAGTTTCTAAAAAAAGAATTAATTTTTTACTCTATTTTGTTTATTTACAATCAGTTAATAGAATAAAAATTACCAATTTTGAAGGTAAAATAAAAGAATTACAATCAATAGTAGAACAACAGATATTTTCAAAGAAAATCATTCGTCATGTTTCGTACTCGTTATGTACTTATATTATTATTTTAAGAACGTTTGGTTTGTACCACTATCAAGTTATTTAAGGTGGGTTAACATTTTATTTTTATGACGGTTGAAAATCTGGTTTTGGTTAAAATATGTGGTTGAGCTGAAACTCTCAATAAACCTTTTAGTAAATAAAATTATACTGTATAATAATTAACCGCCACGTTATTACTTTCATTGAAGCGCTTAATCATACCCCTGTATATCAGCCGTTTGTTCACTTATATTTCTAATTGTTTTATTTTAATATAAAGGAAATTTTCTGTCCGTGTGTTCTCCTTTATTGATTTTGCCCACATTCTCAGGTTAAACTTCGTTACTCCCAGGTTGGCACCGGTCCGTTGGATCTGACTTTTACTAAGCTCAATAATTATATTAAAGAATTGTAGTTAATTGAGTTGGATATAACGATCCAACCGAATGATTGCCGGTATAAGTAATCCATCCACTTAAAAGTCAACGGCTTCGGGCGGAAGAACTTATAAGTGGAAGGGCACTCATTTGTCCGAGGACCGGGAAATAGGTCCTGAAGGCGGAGGAATCCAGAATGGATCAACGGCATATGGATCCGGAAGGCCCCGGGAAACCACCGCATTATCGATCCCTAGTATAGTCATCATGGAGACGTTTGATTCTAAATATTCCGGAGTGTCAAGTCCCCCAATCGGATCTCCGGGGGGGACAGCCTTGAACGTTTTTCAAACGAGAGAAACGAGGAGAAATACTGAAGTGAAGTTTGCAACATGGAACGTTAGGAGCATGTTTGAAGCAGGAAAACTAGTAAATGCCATGAGAGAGATGGATAGGATGGGAGTGGACATTCTGGGGGTCAGTGAGATGCGCTGGCCAGGCAATGGTAAGTGTAACAGTGGCCACCACACCGTGTACTACTCTGGAAACGAAGAGGTGCAACATCGCCATGGAGTAGGTGTAATTGTGTCGAAGAAAGTGAACATTGCCATCAAAAATTTCATCCCCCTTTCAGACCGAGTAATGCTGCTCCAGATACATGCTAAACCAATCGACATAAACATAATTCAAGTTTATGCGCTAACAACAGATGCTGATGAAGCAAGCATAGAGACATTCTATGAGGAAGTTGCTTTGGCCCTGAGATCAACTAAAGCTCATGACATCAATATCATAATGGGCGACTTCAATGCTAAGATTGGTCAAGGGAGAGTGGAGGGAGTGGTAGGTGAGTTTGGTCTAGGAAAACGGAATGAGCGAGGCAACAAACTGGTGGAGTTTTACCAGGAAAACAATTTGGTTGTCATGAATACGTGTTTCAAATTGCCACGTAGAAGGTTATACACATGGAAATCACCTCAGGATAAGGCTGATAATATAGTTCGAAACCAAATAGATTATGTCTTAGTAAATAAGCGTTTCAGAAACAGCATGGTTTCTGTCCGGACTTATCCAGGTGCTGACATAGCATCAGACCACAATCCACTAGTGGGAAACCTGAGAGTCAGATTACATGCAGTACAAAAGCATTCAGTGAAAACTAGGATAGATGTGACTAAGTTGAAACAGGTTAATCTCAGAGAGAGTGTTCGTCAGGAATTGATTAGGGGATTTAGGAAGATGGACGAGAATGCAGAGATTGACTCTCAGTGGTTAGTGATAAAGGAGACACTCTTAACAACTAAAAAGCAACTGGAAGCAGACAAGAAAACTCGACATAAAGTATGGATGACAAAGGAAATTCTTGATCTAATGGATCAAAGAAGAGAAAGCAAGGGACAAAATCGAGGAAGGTATATTGCGTTGCAGAGAGGGATACGTTCTAAAATAAGAGTAGCTAAAGAACAGTGGATGAATGAAAGGTGTCAGGAGATTGAGGAGTTCCAGAGCAAACATGACAATTTCAATCTGCGCAGGAAAATTGATGAATTGGCGAACAGACGACCTAAGAGGAACACTGGTGTTTTGCTGGATGAAGACGGTAACTTGATCTCCTCTACCTCTGATCAATTGAAAATTTGGGAGAGATACTTGGAAGAACTCTTTGAAGACAACCGTACAGAAGAGCATGGTGTTACCACAACAGATACAGGTCCAAGTATCCTTAGAAAGGAGGTGAAAAATGTCATTAACAAAATGAAGCCTAGAAAGGCTCCAGGACCAGATGAAGTTAATGCAGAACTTCTGAAGACCTTGGATGAGGAGGAGCTTGGAACTCTGACATCTTTGTTCAACAGGATATATCAGACTGGTATCATTCCCAAGGACTGGCTTAAATCGACGTTTATTCCACTGCCAAAGAAGACAAATGCCAAACGTTGTGAAGAGTATCGCACAATTAGTTTGATGAGTCACATACTTAAGCTTTTCTTAAAGATGATGATCGGGTTTTTCGAAAATGTGAGGAGGTTATGACTGAGACCCAATTTGGTTTTCGTGGAGGACTTGGTACTAGAGATGCACTGTTTGCTATACAGGTTCTCACTCAGAGGTGTCAGGATGTCGACAGAGATGTATTCATGTGCTTCATTGATTATGAGAAGGCGTTTGACCGAGTGCAGCATGCTAAAATGTTGGAAATCTTGCAGCGGGTGGGTCTTGATGGACGTGACATTCGAGTAATTGCAAATTTATATTGGAGTCAACGTGCAAACATAAAAATTGGCGATGACGGGTCGGAGGAGATCCTAATTCGGCGGGGAGTTCGTCAGGGGTGTGTATTGTCTCCAATGCTCTTCAACCTTTATTCGGAGGCCATCTTGTCAGAGGCCCTGGAGGGATGTGGACGTGGCATCATGGTAAATGGTTTGGAAATCAACAACCTGCGATATGCAGATGACACAGTCCTGATGGCTGGAAGTGCTGAGGATCTGCAGACATTGTTGGACCATGTGAATTTAGTCAGCAGCGCTAATGGTTTGAGAATGAATATCCACAAGACAAAGTTCCTGGTTGTCAGTAGACATGAATTAAATGCTGTCCTTTTGGTTGATGGTAGTGTGGTTGAGCGAGTCAAGTTCTGTAAATATCTTGGGTGTCTCTTGAATGAAAGATGGGACTTTAGTCAGGAGATCAGGGCCCGCATTGAACAGGCAAGAGCTGTATTCATAAAAATGAAAAATTTGCTTTGCAATAGAGAACTCAACCTCAATACAAGACTTCGCATACTCAGATGTTATGTAATTCCTGTACTCATTTATGGTCATGAGGGATGGATATTGACTAAGTCCTTGGAAAGGAAATTGGAGGCGTTTGAGATGTGGACTTACCGGCGGATGCTCCGCATCTCATGGAAGGATAAAATTAAAAATGGGGAAGTTCTAAGCCGTTTGAACAAAAATACAGAACTTCTTTTCAATATAAAAAGATGGAAACTCCAAAATTTTGGCCATATAGTACGGAATAAAAAATACCACCTACTGCAGTGCATCATGGAAGGCAAAATTGAAGGTAAACGAAGACCGGGGAGAAGGAGAATTTCTTGGATGAGGAACCTGCGGGAGTGGTTTGGGACCACCTCAGTTCAACTCTTCAGAGCGGCTAGTTCCAAGGTTAGAATCATGATGATGATCGCCAATCTCCGACGCGGAGCAGGCATATAGAAGAAGAAGAAGTTAATTGACAATGATCTTCCTATGCGAGAATGAAAAACTGAGTAACACGGCGTAGATCAATATTTCTAGGCTAGAGATTTATTTTTGTATAGTATTTTATTTAAAAAACCGTTATTTGCATTTTAGTATAGTTTTGCTATGTAAGGCGGAAACGACTAAATGCAGTACATTTGTCACGTCTGTCTACTTTCCATTATGTTTGTACTGCTACTATACCTTTATAGGTATTAAGAGTAGTAACTTGTCGAGCAATTTACTATTATCATAAACTGCTACTCTTAATTTTAGTAAATAATTTTACTCAAATTCTAGTCTTAATTTTAATAATTATTAATATTATATGATTATATCAATCGAAAATAACAGATAGTAACGTAGAATGACAGTTTACCTGTGTAGACGAAACAGGAAAGTCAATTAAAACGTCCATTAATCAATCACATTATCAAATTTAAATGGTTCATTAAGTAAAAGGTTTGAATACGTTGTAGAAATTAATATTGCAAATCATATGTCAACCACAACAATATAAATTATTTAAATCTAGAAGCTTATGTAAAATATATGTGGTCAAAATTAATTACACTATCACCACCGATTAACATCATGTATTTAAATGCAAAATGTCTTATGAATTTTAAATGGAGGTTCGATTTTCGCTTAAATTCAGAATTCTAAAAAATTAAATGTGCTTTATTACATTGTTATAAAAAAGACGTTATTGGGATTCCTCAAAATATCCGATAATGAAATATGGTAAAGACTACAACGTTTTGAAATGTAAATATTTTAAAAAGGCCGCCTTCGTAGCGTAGTAGTTAGCGGGTTAGCCTTCCACGCCGAGGTCCCGGGTTCGATTCCCTACCAGGGACTGGAAATTTTCACTTGTCAAATCCGACAGTTAATATTACATAACCCACCGGTCGCTAATGACCAAACAGTTGACGCGACTTTAAATAAATAAATTTAAAAAAATGTAAAAGGTAAAATCAAATTTTTAATTTATTTAATTATAGATTTGATCTGTCCATAATAGACAGGTGGAGTTTAAATTATTTTTACTCAGTGTTAGTTCCAGGGTTACAAAAAATAGTTCGGTTTCTTACCCATCACTCTTGCATCACTTATAAATTAGATTCAGGAGTTAGTGATCCTGCAAGAGTCCAATGCCTGTTTGAGCGAGCTATAGTCAACCATTGTCTTAAGCCTTCTCTTTGGTTAGATTACATTGATTTTTTAAATAACGTTATAAAAACTTTTGATCTTGCAATAATTATATGTAAGCGTGCTCTTCTTAATGTAACTTGGGACTCTCATAACTACATCAAATATGATATTGATATGATATATGATATGATACATGATATTGTATACTTGAACAATACTTGAACAGGATATCATGATGTTGATGAAATCTGCGAAAAATATTCTTGAAAAATATTATACGGGACTACAAAAATTTTCAGATAACGGATTTAATTATTGTAATGTTTGGATTTAATTCATGTCGTTTGAAAAGCGAATTTCGGAAGTGAACTCAAAAATGGTGAATAAAAAGTTGGTATATAATTTGATCCACCGAGCACTTTCTCAATTTCAAGGACTTTCTGAACCAGATAAGTTTATATTAGAATTCACATTATTTTGGGTTGATATTGAGCGATATTGGTTTAAAGATGAAAGGAAAGTAGAAATTATATGGAAGTATATAGCTATAATGTATATAGATATAAAAATAACTACAACATTTGGTATCAAGCTATAAACTTTGCAAGAAATATAGGAAATAAAAATTTAGTAACAGTCAATTAAAAAGACAATTTTAAAAGGTCAGTCAATTAAATGACTAAATCATTAAAGAACAGAAGAGGTAGAGGTGTAAAAGATACTAATTCTGATAACTCTGATTATCTCCTCTGAATGTAATAAACTTCATTATACAGCAAACCCTGTGGTAGATAGAGTGGGTGTCATCATTTTTATGGTGAAAAATACGTGCTTAACAGAGGGCTTGGCATGCTGATAAGCATACTTTTCAACTCAGTGAGAAAGGCGAAAGGTAAACTATCTCACTCCTCATTTTACTAAGTAAAGCCTCTAGAGGATCAAACCAGCCTTTTGGCTGATGACCTAAACAACACAGATTTGTTGTACAGTAAACTCTCAGAAATCCGGACTAATGTGGCGGACGGCCGGTCCGGATTTCGAAAAATCCGGATTTCCCGGAGGTTGGCAATTTCGTCTTTATGGCGAATAGTTATGACAATAAGCATTAACGTTTATCTGCTAATAAATAAGAGTGAGCTTCTGAAAAAACTTTAAAACACTGTAGGCCTAATAAATTACAGTAGGCTACTGGTACTGTAATTATTCAATATACGAAGCACAAACATTGACTAAACTTAACGCTACTGTACCGTAATAAGATTCGATTGCACTCTTTGTAAGATTTGCAAGTTACGGATTTCAAACATGTAACAATGAACGTCATATATGTCTCAATTATAGAGTAATTACACGATCAACTAAATAAAATTTAAATGTACTGTAGTACGGTACTGTGCTTAGTAAAGTACGGTTCTGGGATTAAATAAAATGCCTCGTAAAATCATAAACATAGATTTTACTGAAATACAGAGCTCCCGACGACGCAAACTACTGTGGGCCCTAAATGACAAAAAATGTCATTTACATACATTTTATATACGCAATTATTATTAAAAAGTAGATACACACAAATTATAGTGCTAATCGCATGATCGTTCATCGGGCCTATCCCATGAAAACTTTTTACTGGTTGTTAATTTATAAGTTGTAAATTTTCAGAAAATAAAGTGAAAAAAATCATCGTCCGGACTATTCGGAGTCCGGACTAGCGCGATCCGGATTTTTGAGAGTCTACTGTACTACCATTAGGTAGTGCTACTTTAGTGATAAAATTGCAAACTTATATTTATCACTCAACTTGGTCACTACTAATTCTAAGCAGCATATATCTAGTATAATTACAGTCAAAATTCTCTTAACGACCACCTTTATCCATTTACGATAAATGTTTTGAAGGACCAATTTTGTTTTGCGTGAGACCCATATACTTTTACCCCTTTTAAGCGATCACCTATGTTTCCGATACAGTTGATATTTCTTTCTTATTTTTTTAACAGTTCATGATAAATAAAAATACTAAAAAAGCGTATCATTATAAGTTTATCAAAGCAAAAATCTGTTTTAGGGATAATGATGTCACTCAGGATACGTTCGGTGAATTTATTTTCACGGGCCAGTTAGGTATAATATTTATATTATTTACATTTAAATTAATTGCACTAAATTTAGAATTACCTAACCTTGATATAATAATTACAAGGAGAAATTGAAAATATAATTGGAATTCTAAGAAATCAGTTCAATGTTTTCTTAGAAGCTAAAATTTCATATGTATTATTATCCTGTACTTCACTCTTTGACGAAGCCAAATGTCATTAGAACTAAATACAACTACAAAAGTATTTTAAAAATATAAGTATTTGTCAAGGAAAATAAACTTTCAATTCATAGATAGTAATTTTAAATTATTAATTTCTGTCACTACATTTCTTAACTATTAGTTTAAATTAATACTACACCTTTATTTATTTTTATAATGATGTATTTATAAAGTAAAATAATATTTAATGATTATAAGGATGACCTACATCGAGCCGTAAAATGAAAATACTTAAATTACGTGCATAAAATTTTGATAGCAATATATAGGCAAAACTGGTTTTGTTTTTTATTTATTTTTTACTGCATATGTCTCTTAATATTCAGTAACCAGAATTCTATCATTCTTTTTTTGATTGTTTGAAATGCATGGGAACTTTTGCTCCTATCAGCGTTTTTCCCACGCACGAGTGATTTTGTATAGCGTAATGTAGGCTGGGTTAGTTGCTTATTGAAATTTTTCATCGCTCATATTTTTCATATTTCAGAAAATTTTATTCTCCTGACTTCCATGAATGTATTATGACAGGATAAATAATGAGACATTGAGAAATGTCGTTTAAAAAAGCATCCATCAATAATTATATTGTTAAATGTTATTTTACTCTAATTAAACTGAATAAATTACAGAAAATCAAGTACATTATAAAACAAATTTTTAGTTTAAACTAGAAACATTACCTTTTTTGTATTCAACAAATTATATTTAAAAAATCAAATATAAAGTCGCTTTTACGTGTGCACTATACTTATTTTCATGAATAAATACTCGTATATTGTTAATCTATTAACTCTAAAAATATATATACAAAATATTTTACCTATTTTTAATAGTCCATACTTTCTTAAGGAAACATTTGGTTAGAAATAACACCACTACACAGGACAAAAATATTTTTTTGTCCGCCGTAAATCACACTTACCTTTTAATGACAAAATTGTTACAACTACCTAATTTCTTGACGCAGATAAACGGATCTTTGATTTAGGTTTATAGTTCGGCAAAAGAATCAAATGCAGATAGGAAACGAGCTTTTCAAAACAAGTTTTATGTATGGCACATGTAGTTCCTACAACTTACAAAGTTCTGTTGTACATCGAGATTTCAACATAGTTACATTAAACACGGACAAGGTGTTTTGAACGACTTGGTATAGTGCGGTTTTCTCATTCAAGACTAGCACACGACATTATACATTACATTATTTACTCTACACCACCGTAAACCACACTTACCTATTAATCAGTGACTAAATTAGTATCGTAGTGACTAAACACTGCTATTTATTTAAACTTACAGCCATAGTTGCTACCAAAAAGGCAGAAAAAACTGTTAGTTGAAACTAAAACATTAATTTTATAATATATTACAACAACGAAAACGAGATACGTAATTGCTTTATTGGGAAGGTAATTATTTTTGGGAATAATATTACGAGATAGTAGATACTAACACTAAAACAACGCATTATTAAATAATATATTTCCTACTTTATAACAGTACTTACGTTTTTACTTATGTAATGCTCGATCATTGATGGTTCTTTTAAGAAAATTTTTGATCAGAAATTATAAGAACAATTAGAACAGTCACTGATATTTCATTAGTATTTACTGCTCATGATACTACTTTTTCCTTCAACTTTCACATCAAAGTTTTTTACCTTTTGCACCTGTCTGCTTTCGGATCTCAAGCAAAAATTTTCCGAAACGCTTCTGCGTCAAACTCTAATGGTTTCTGGGCAATACTACATTTATTTTAATATATTACTGCACAGACTAGTGTTGGGATGTAATATTAAAACCTCTAACATATTATAAATTGTTTACCAGATATTTTTTTAAAACTTTGGAATTGTCTTTTGTCAACTTCGTTTCAATTAGTAAAAATTAGAACAAGTATAAGAAAATTTAACAGATAAATAAACATTAAAAAATGTTGAATAGGGTATCCCTATATGTTTTTTTTAGTTTCAACAAAAAAACAGTACGATAAAATGTATTTAAAAAAATTAACATGAGTAAAAAGAAGTGAGATTTTAAAAATGTAAACAAGGGAAAATAAAATAAATTAAAATTTTAACTAATATTGTACTGTAGTTCATTTCACTTATTGTTGAAACTGGTGTAAACAAACACTCTACTGTACTATTGGCTGGATACATAATAGTATTGTAGTGACAGAAAACGTTTAGCGTGGGCTATCAAAATAGAGAGAAAATAGAGAGAGAAAATTTACATGTAATTAAAATTGTATTTAACATGTATAATACCGCGGAAAGCGCTCGTTCTCCTTGCTATAATCTTCAATAGTATATTGCGCACGACACATTTCCCCACTCAGTGGAAGTATGCAGAAATAGTAATGATACAAAAACCGAACAAACCTTTTCACTTACCTTCCTCCTACCGACCAATAAGCCTCCTCTCAGTACCTTCAAAAATTTTTAAAAACTCCTTTACAAGCGCATTCTTCCGCTGGTTCATGATATACTACCTCCACATCAATTCGGATTCCGCACTCAACACTCCACTACACAACAACTGCAAAGGGTGACTGATTACATAGCTTCGTCTATGGAACAAAAGATGTATGTGTCCGCAGGTTTCCTAGATGTCGCTCATGCTTTTGATAGAGTTTGGCATACAGGTCTCTTACACAAACTAAAAGAAATACTACCATTTACCTACTACCTTATCATAAATTCCTTCTTATCTGACAGATTCTTTAGAATTCGTTTAGGATCATCTTACTCAAATTTCTTTATTGTCTTAGCCGGCGTGCCTCAGGGCTCAATTTTAGCCCCACTTCTCTATTCTGTATACACTTCAGACCTACCAACCCTACCCCAGACCCTCACTGCTACCTACGCTGACGACACAGCGATATTAGCCCGAGACCAAACCTCTATACACGCTTCACTAACACTCCAACATCATCTCAATCTTATACACGAATGGTGTAAAACATGGAAAATAAAACTTAATACGACAAAATCCCTTCACGTAACTTTCACACTCCGTCATGGTGATTGCCCACCAGTATACATAGACAATGAACCTCTCACAAAAACAGATACGGTCAAGTATCTCGGTCTGACTTTTGATAAACGACTAACTTGGAGCACACATATCAAACGGAAACGTTTATTACTGAATTCCCGACTTAAACTTCTATATTCCCTACTTCACAAACGATCAAAATTACCAATGGCACGAAAATTACGCATATATTGTTCTCTTTTGAAACCTATTTGGACCTACGGATCCCAAATCTACGGTTCAACCAAACCCTCTAACTTGCAACGAATTCAAGCATTCCAGTCAAAAACATTACGCCTTATAGCAAAAGCACCTCTTTACGTTAGCAACAAAACCTTACATACAGATTTGAAAACACCACTTGTACAAAACTCCATTGAATACCTATACAAACGCTTTCACGACAAGTCACACGAACACGAGAACCCCCTGGTGCGTTCACTTTCCTCCGTCCATTTACCTGACAATCCTCCTAGACGCCTTAAAAGACGCTGGAGTAGAGACATGCTAATTTGATATACACATTTCATTCTTGGGGAGGCACCAATGGGGGCCCTACCCCTCTCATGCCTATCATGTCATTCACATAATCACGATAATCATCACATTTGCTTGTTGTAACATTTTACAGTTGTAAATAAAGAATTAAAGAGAAAAAAAACATGAATAAACTTTGTGGCAAAATTAAAATGTATATGAACTGTAATGTCTCATTTATTCGTTTATATCATATCCATAATGTTTTTATTGGTATTGGTAAGTAATTTTTATTATATAATAATTTATATTGCTAGATTTGTATTGTTTACATTTTGGAAGTGACGGCCTACAACGCGGAGGTCTCGAATTTGATTCCCAGCCAGGGTCTGGAAATTCTCTCAAGTAGAAAACCACTGTTTCATGACCCGCAAAGTCGCTAATAACCGAGTTGTTGTTACGACTTTAAATTAACTAAATAAAAAGAATTAATGGTTCTTCTGATAAGCGGTCTTAACGAAAACACAATTTTTCTATCAGTTTTGGCCTACTTTTTCTATTCTTTGTCAAAATAGCAATTTCTCTTTTATATTAAATTTTTTCAAAATATTAAAAACACTGCTTTTGCCAGTGTTTGTAATTACTGTGGTCGCATTTACTAAAAGAGAAATAGCTTCATTACTTACTTTTAAAGAAACAAACACATTCCTAATCACTTGTCTTATAAAATTTCCAATGGTTTTCCTTGTTTATGTTTTTCAAAAGATTCTACTTTCATTAACTAGTCTTACAAAATACTAAAACTCTTCACGAATTTAAAACTAACTAAAATGTCATTACGTAAAAATAATTACAGTCTGAGATTTTATAAATAACTTGTTTTACGAAATGCATTACCGTGAAACCGAGTTTATTACGAGGAATAATAAAGCACTGAATTTCAGAAGAGATGCACTGAAAAGTATTACGGTGATAAAAGCATGCAAACGTAAATTTGTTGATATAACTGACGCATCACTGTTGCTTGGCTGTCGATACAACGTCAGTCACATTAGTGTAATTTTCAACTGTACAGTCATTATGATTTGTTTACACTAGTTCCTAAGCTTATTTTTAACTATAATAAGCACGATAAATTTAGGCGGGTGGAAGTTTGCTGTGTACTTCGCCACTTCCTCACCACGCCTATCCCTACAGTCGAGCAATTTCTCCTCTCTTTCTGCCCCTGTTGACTTGAAACTTTTACCTGATTTTAAAGTTTTATTCACCCTTTACGTTAAAAAAAATGTACTCCGTCTATAATGTCTAACATACATCAAGTGATAATTTATTGTATTTGCGACGTATGCGTTAAAAAAAATTGAAACTTCTATTTTCGTGTTTAAAAATTAGTTAACCCACCAGGTTGGTCTAGAGGTAAAGTCGTCGCCAAAATCAGCTGTTTAACAGGTGACTTTCGGAGACGAAGGTTCTTGGTTCAAATCCTAGTGAAGGTAGTTACATTTATACGGATTTGAATGCTAGACAGTGGTTACCGGTATACTTTGATGGTTGGGGTTCAATTAACCGTACTTTCTCAGGAATGGTTGGCCTGAGTCTGTACAAGACCACACCTCATTTACAAGTCATACATATCTTCATCTTCTTGGGTCATGGGGTTGCTTACTGTTCTGAATTGAACAGACTGTAACGTAGATACAAAAATTATTAGGAATTAAAAAAAGTTACCTTATCGGATTTGGTTGTACAGGACTACTAAACTCCTATGTTTTACTCCCTGTAAAGTTTATATTTCGCACGAAAATTAAAACAATATGTAAATTATATTTTGTAAGCTAACTTATATTAATAATATATTATCCAACTGAAGTAAATAAATACAATAAATAATAAATACAGCAAATGAAAAAGTAAAGTGAATTAACTACTTTTATTTAATCTAACACGTAAAAACAGTGTACTTATAACACTGTAAAGAGGGTAAAGGGAGTGTACACGTAGGAGGTTGTGGAAGGGATACACAAGCGAGAACTCGACTCGCCTAAATTTTTCGTTCTTAGTATAAATGTTATTCTTTTGCAATAATTATATTTTTAATACAAACGTAAACTTTTAGCAAAGAAATGAAACAACGTAGTGCGTTTCGAAAGAAAACTAAACTGAACAAAAAACATAAAATTAAACTAGACTTTTAACTAAGCATTATTATATTAAAACATAAAGTAGTTGAAGCTGAAGATGACAATGATAATGATGCAGATTATGAAATGACGATGAGTAGCAGGAAAAGTAGAAACAACTTAAATGAGTTAAATGATTAACAAAATCGTAAAGGTAAGTCCAGTGTTTTAAAATGTTTGTGTGTGTGTATCTTCGCTGTTATCGAGGAAGAGGTTGATTGAGTAAGAATTTTGATGCTCTTCTAATTTTTGATAGGTGGAATAACGTATAGAAATAAAATTGTACTGAAATATGTATCAAAATTATTTTAATAGAAGTTGAAACAACAATTCTTTTGTAATTTTAATTGCTTCAACTGTATCGTATAAATCCTGAAACAATAACAGATTTATTGAAATACATTAACAGAAGTCGCAATATATTTTTGGGGTTCATAAAACAAACCACTGTATCATTTTTTTGGTGTACCGATCCGTTTAGATATAAAACCCCACCAATACTGAATGTTTTTTTGCCATACCGTCAGAAAATTCACGGGCCGTTCTTTTTCACAGAAAAAAGTGTCGTTGGAATGAAGTATTGTAACATTTGTTCTGGCAGCTTTCTGAATCTCATCAGGCTGATCAGGTTTGGTATTGATTTAACAATCGATTTTTTCGGTTAAACTGCAAGTAAATTATAATTAAATTACTTTACGTAAACTAAACTAAAAAAAGTATGACTATTCACAATCGAATAAATTATGAATGAATCCTTACTTAAAATGTTGTTAAGGTCAACAGCAGAAAGGCTGGTTTGAACCTCTTGAGGTTTTACTAAGTAAAAACGAAGAGTGAGGTGGTTTACTAATCCTTCCTCACTGGGTTGAAAGAGTATGCTTATCAGCATGCCAGACCCTCTGAAAGGCACTTACTTTTCACCCTGCAAATGACACCTCACTTCATTCATCATAGGGTCTGGCTGTGTAGTGAAATCATTACTCTCAGAGGAGATAACTCTGAGTAGTGTCTTTTACATCTCTACCTCTTCTGTTCTTAAATAGTTCAGTCATATAATTGGTTGACTATGTGATAAGAAACCGGATTATTTTTGTAGCCCTGGAATCAGCAGATCGAGTGCAAATAATTTAACACTTCACCTGCCCGTTATGGGCAATTACTTAAAATATTGATCCTTATAAAAATATATCGGTTTGTTGTTCACAAAATTAACGTTATTTTTTTAAATAGCAAAATTTAATGCAGTCTTTTACTAATTTCCCTACAATTTTGATTCAGATGAAATTTTTTGATGACAGTTCTCAATTTATTACACAGGAAGAATTTATCGATAGATTTTTATCTTTCTTTATGTAATTCATTATGCATTGTTTACTACTAATAGCACCGCACTACTAATTTCTAATAGTAGTAATAGTAATGCATTTACAAATTGATGCAGTAGATAAGTTTTCACCATGGACCATCATTTGTTTATGGGTGTTGGCTTATTGTGTTGAGTTAGGCGTCCGATGATATATAGTCCGACTAATTACCCAAAAAGCAAGAATCGTTATTTATTACATCATTCTAATGCAATGTTTCGGCTCGTAAACAGTGTATATAACCCCTTCCACATAAATTGAACACCTCCGGTACCCTACACAATCCAATAAAAACCACCCCGTGTGATAAAATCATCAGCCCTTTTATTTTATAACAGTTATTCGATTGGTTTAGCGGTTTATATACAAATTTTGGAAAGAATGATGGATTAGATTATTTTATGTGTGCTGGCTACATCGAAACTTAATATGGATTCGATAAATTATTTTGTAAACCTACACAGTATATCGATATCCTATTAAATCTGTATTTAGATTTGTTCCCTCTGTAATTCATTGCCTTTCTGTTGTATTACTAGCAAACAAATTTTTTAACAATATTTAATATTTGTTTTTAATTAATTTGTCAACAATTGATTGGTTTTGTAACGTATACGTTGATAATTAATTTAATTTTTATAATAGGTTTTTTCAATGTAAAATGTTTTTATTATATTGTGACATACACCGGCTGAACAATGTTTAGCAGCTTTCGGGTGATTTTTCACTAATGTAATTTATTGATTTTTGGACTAGTGACTAGTCTATTCACTTGTCGATCTTTTAGTCAAAGGATTAAAATTTGATTGTATTCCATTAGGTACTAGTACGTTCTCTTATTGGTTTTTTATCTGGATTGTTTTATTTTTTGTGTAATTATTTATTTTAAATATTCTTTATGTTCTTTATTAATAACCCCGACTCTATTCGCAGTTAGTGTGTGTTTTGACTACAGTTGTCAAGTGTGTTAGTTAAAAATAGGTTTGTATGTCGTTTATTGGAATAGATTTCGTAATAGGAAATTAGTGTAAATACTATTACAATTGTGTACTATTTAAGTAAGAATTGATTATTATCTATTTGATTGTAAGTGACTACCAAATTACTTTAGTTAGTTTTAGCTTAAAGTATTGATTGTTTTGAAACATTTTGCATAATTTCAGTATTTTATTAAGTTAAGTAGTTTAGTTCAATTTTATAGATGTTATAACTGTAATAATTAATTTAAAAAATTCATTTTTTAATTATGTTTTTGTTAAAAGTGAAAGAAAACTTTTTATTATTTAGAAAATAACCAGATTCTGGAAAAGAACCCTGAATAAACAAAACAATATTTTAATGTATTTCTAGTACATAAGTCACTTATTTTTTGTTTTCTCATCTTGTATTGGTTTACTTGTCCTGCATTATGTCCGTATTTTTATGTTGCTATCTATAAAATGCCTGATTATTTAGATGGAATTGATTTTTGTGATTAATCTATTATTATTGTATAATCCTGCAGATGTAACTGTCATAACTGTCACAAAAGTATTTAGTTAAACATAAAAAGTCGTCCTTCTTGTCACCAGTCACTTACTTTGTGTTTTATCGTCTTGTATTGGTTTGCCTACTTATGCTTTTCCTTATTCCTTCTTCTTCTTCTCCTCCTCCCCTCTCCTTTTTTCACCTCCTCCTTCTTCTTCTCCTCCTTCTCCCTCTCCTTCTTTTTCTCGTCCTCCTTCGTTTTCTCCTCCTCTCTTCTTTCTCCTCCTCCTCCTCCTTCTTCTTCTTCTTTTCCTCCTTCTTCTCCGTCTTCTCCTTCTTTTTCTTCTTTTACACGGGTTAGGCATTTTGACCTGATCCGGCGCTCGTTTTCTTTCACCCGCCAATACTTTTCTTCCCACTGGTTTGTATTATTTTGCTAAATTATATTTCTAGCAATCTGATATCCTATTCAAATGGTTGACCCATTGGGCACGTTACAATTTTATGTTTTTTGTTGTATAGTTATATTCTTATAGAATACTAATTTAATTGTTAAAACGAAATCTGTACTTGTTTAGTTCAAGAAAAGATGACCGTCCGCCAGTAAACCGGTACAATAACATCATACCAGATCTAAGTACCTAACGTCTTCCGTATGCGGTATGGTGTTATTTTTACGGTCATTACTGGAACAGGGTTATTTTTAAGTGTAAATGTAATATGTAAATATATTTTTCTTTAATTTTCATCCCTTCTCTTCATTCATCACAGGGTCTATCATGAAATTCATTACTCTCAGAGAATATAACTCTGAATAGTGGCTTTAACACCTCTATCTCTTCTGTTCTTAAATGATTCAGTCATATAATTGGCTGACCATTGGGTAAGAAACGGAACTATTTTTTGTAGCCCTGGAACTGGTAGATCGAGTGTAAATAGTTTAACACGCCACGTTACGGGCAAACATTATTTTTATAGTTTGAAATAAAATCAGTTATCTTGGTACTTGTACATTGTTATTAAACTGGTTTAAAAGTAGGGTTTCTTTAATTTTCATTTTCATGATTTTTTTCTAATAATGTTATTAATGATACTATAGTAGAAATTCTCAGTTTATAATTAAAAATTCCTTAAGTGTTTGTACACCTAATTACTCGTTTCATATTTCTGTAATGAATAAGTCATTTTATATTAAATAAGTTCTCCTTATATTTAACGCTAAATAATACTATTGTAATTTTATAGTTTCTTTTAAGTAATTAAAAAATAAAAATAAAATGATACTATACTAAATAAAAGCCTAAATACCTGGATCATTATATTTTTTTCTTAATTGAAAAACAAGTTCTCGCATTTGATTTCTTTTCTAAGTACATTTATTTCATTATTTCTAAAGGCATCACGCAAGTTGCATTCCATTTTTCTAAATCACGCAGCTTAACTTACTTTTACTTTTAAAGTTTTCTTTTGGCCACTTTATTTTTTAATTTCAAGAATAAGCATAATAAAAGTAAGATAAAAACAATTTATATTTTACTTTGGTTATTTATGGAAGACATTCTGTACAAGTTGTTGGTTCAACAATTTCATGTGGTTTTTATTCAATGAGAAACTAATACATTTAAAGTTTGTAATGCATGAATAAATTTACTTTTTTCAGTATGATCATTATTGTAGTTTTCTTACGGCAATATATTCGTCAGATATTTTTTTAAAAATTTTGCCTTGCTAAAGTATGTTCTTGCTTATAACAGGCGGGTGCAGTGTTAAATTGTTTGCACTCGATCTGCCGGTTCCAGGGTTACAAAAGGTGTTTGTTTCTTATCACATGGTCAGCTAATTATATGACACCCACTTGGGAACAGTAGAGATAGAGGTGTAAAAGACAATTGTCACAGTTATCTCCTCCGCGAGTGATTAATTTCATTATACAGCCAGACCCTGTGGTGAATGAAATGAAGGTGTCATTTGCAGGGTGGAAAATAGATGCTTTTCAGTGGGCCTTGCAGGCTGATAAGCATACGTTTCCGCTCGGTGAGAAAGGCAATTGTAGACCATCTCATTCCTCGTTTTACGTAGTAAAGCTTCTAGAAGTTCTTCATTGTTGTTTTTCACAAGTTCACCTACAATAATCGTATTTTTTCATGCTCAACAGAAGTTTGATGATTTTTGGTACTATTCTTAAAGTGTAAATTTTAAGTAGGCTACTTGTACGTATTTTGGTGCGTTGGAATGGAAAAACTATAGCTTTTTGGGGAGCTTTTTTAGCTCTTTTTATAGCTTTTTTTCCACTTATTCTTTAGAATAGATAGTTGGTTGTTTGTAAATATGTGCTTGGACAAGTTGAATCATTGTCAAAATTTTCATCCGCCAATCTTCATTCTAGTTTGTAAATACATAACATCTTTGTAAATTATTCGATGTTCCTGTTTCTGTTAACTTTATGGCTAGGATCAATAAACATGACATTAAGTTTTGTATTTCATAAAATTATATTTTCTCTTGATGAGGATGAATGTCATTCCACATCCACAACGATTTTTTTTCTATAAGATCACGTATATCACGTATATCGTAGGCTTTTAAACCTTTTAAAATTGTCACCTGGTATGTACAATAAGTTCATTTATTGCACAAGTGAATTTTTATGTTTGTCATTTAATTCATATATAAAATTATATTTTCAATAAGTCTTGATGACTTTCATCTCGATCAAGAGAAAATATATTTTTATGATATACAAAATTTAGTTAATATCTTATTTATTAATCCTATCCACAAACTTAACTGAAACACAAAAAACGAAAAATTTACAATGATGTTATGTATTTACAAACTGGAATGAAGATTGGTGGATGAAAATTAAAGAAAAATATCTTTACACTATTACTTTTACACTTATATTTTCAAGACTACTATTCTAGGTGAAAACAGCTACACATCGATCAAAATTACCGATTCCTCTAAAATTGCTGTTATATAAGACTTAAGCCAATGTGGATGTACGGTTGTCAGATCTATGGTCATCAAAACCATCAGTCATAGCTAAACTGTAACGGTTTCAATCAAATTTGCTTCGTAAGCTAGTTAACGCTCCATTTTTTGTGGCAAGTCACTTACTTCACTCGGACCTAAAAATTACATTTATTAATGACACCATACACGAAATGTACCAACGCTTTAGATTAAAACTACTTAACAACTCCAACCCATTGATTCGTGAACTAAGTTCTCTACATTTACCAGGCAGTTCATATTGTTGGCTCAGTAGGAGGTGGAGCAGAGACTTCGGTTAACTTCATTCAATATAGTTCAAACTTAATAACAACACACAAAAAAATTAAACTTACTGTTACAAATAAAATAACCTTAATGATTAAACTGTAAAAAGGCTAACTGTAGCAATTAACTGCGGGAGTCCTACTAATGAGTGGTGTTCTCCTTTAACGTGTAACGTCATTTTTAAATATATATATATATATATATATTATATGCATATTTGCAGGTTGTGCAAAGACGGACAGTTTAAAAAAAACAAATAAAGTAAAAAAAAGACTACTATTCTTCATAGGATCTCCATTTGAGATGCACCGAATCGTGATAACATCATCTGTTTTATGTATTTGTTAAATTCCAATATAATCGCTAAATATTAAGTGCAATATTTATGTTTTACACAGTAGTACTAAAACATAAAAACATGTAATTATTCATTCATTTTAAATTTTCATGTTCATTTATATTTATCCTTCAATTTTTTACAAAAATGTAAGCTGCCAAAATATTGAATCGTCGCGTCAACAGTTTGTTTACAGAAAAATTTCAAAAAGTTCAAAATTTTATGTAAAAGAAACCTAAATATGTATTTTACGCTTCATTGTTGTGTGAACGAATTTAGGAATACATATCCAAATGTGAATACATAACGTATATGTAGTTAACTGAACTCTGTATTGCGTAAGAGAAATATCTGTTTTTTTTCGTAAAAATATCAGTAATATGAGAAGTGGTTTTAAGAGTGCTTTTATGCATTGTCTTATGTTTTTCGGTTCTTTAAACAGATGAAATAAGATATTTAAAAAAGAATAAAAATCCTCGCTATTATACCTTATATCTTATTTCTCAAAAGTACATTCATTCAGAAAAAATAATCCTTAATAAAGTCAAATATTAAAAATACGTCATTAGTTTTAAACTTATATATTAAATTTATTGTTATATTTTATATTTTCTTCTGTTTAATTTTTCATTAAATTGTCGAGGTATTTATATTTGAATTTAATTTTGGAACCTCCGTTCCAAAAGTCCTTTTGATACCAATCTGAAATTATGGTATTCAGCTCTCTGGAGTAGCGGCAGAGAGTAAATTAAAGTTGACCCAGGCCTTACAATCAAAATTCTTAAGACTTGCTTCTGACGCTCTTTTTTATGTAACCAATAATACCCTCCACGACGGTTTCAAAATTCTGACAATAAAATAACTAATCCTGTCCTCCTATAGCAAATTTCACGAACGACTGGATGAGCATCCAAACAAATTATTAGGCCGTAATCTAGCTACAAGAAACTTCCAAACTGTGCAACGTCTAAACTGAAAATTATGTCTTGGTCTGAATAACGGACAACACCCGTAGTTATAAACGGAAAATGTAACAGTGAGTACCTCTTCTCATTAAGTAAAATTCCCACCTCCATTAAAACATCATATACGGAATTTGTGCAGCTCAATGTACAGTACTGCAATAAAAATTAAAGACCAAAAATTAATAAACAAAATTAATATCTGTACGTTTATTTTAAAGTATTTAAAGTTATGCTAATATGAATAAGGTTTAAAATGAATTCTCAAAGGCTAAACTGTTATGGTTGCCATTAAGAAATGTTGTGTTTCTTTAGGAAATTTAGTTAAATATAAATTTACATATTCCAATTCAACTGTATATATTAACAATTTTAATTGTTAAAATTTCAAAATTTTATTAAAATAATATTGGGAGCGTTCAGTTGGGAAATTGGATTAAATTATTTTTAATGGCTGTATAAGGTTTTACGACATATTAAAGTGGTATCATAAACGTTAAAGAATATATTCTGGCTTGAAGCCGAGGCAATTAGGTTGTTAGAAAATGGTATCGGTTTCTCTTAGATGTTTGACCTGCAGGATAGACGTTAAAATAGGTAAGGGAAGAGAATATTAGAACAAGATCAGTGCTCAGAGCACGCAGAGATCTGTTTCTTCTAATCTGGATTCAAACTCTCTCCGTAGAAACCCCTTGATCATCCAACGGTCATCTACCCCTTCTCTATCGTAATAACCTATATAAACATCGTATTATAGTTTCCATTTTCAGAACAACACTCTTGACTTCTGTTTCTAATACCCTGTTCTCATATGCTTCTGTTTTCAAATAAGCTATGTTATTATATCCCTTTTATCAGTGGAACATAAATGTTCATTTTATCTTAATTCAACAATAATGTTTCATTATTGTGTAGTTTTTATTTTATGAATTATACTCTAGTTCAACTCTTTTTTAAATTTTACAAAGAACTTTTGAATAGAGTTCCTCCTCTTATTTAAAAGAATTTAATACTAGTTAATCTTTTCTGAAACATTGTCGGTGATTATTTAAAATTTTCCACGCTATTATTAACGGTTTGCTAAATTTAAATTACACACAAACTACTGCGATTAAATAAAATATTATCATCCACGTTTCAGTTAATCATCAAAATAAATCGCCGTCATAGTAAATTATAAATCAACTTGTCTGTCAAATATTCAGCAGCACAATACATTTTCCGTTATATTATTCAGCCTCAAGTTGTTGCTTAACTGAATTCCATCATACGTAATATAAATAAACTACCATTTGAATTCAACAAAATATTATTTAAAATTTAAAATTGAAGGAAGAATAAGAGCAACAGTGTTAGTTATTGCCTTTTTCAAGGTACATGCAATCTTATGTTGGCTTAGATAATAACTAAAATTCTCATTTGTCTGATTATAAATAAAAACTTTTCGTTATTTCAAGTATTTTTATCAACAACTCGGTCATTACCGACTACGGTGGGTTTTTTCTTGTGAAAATGTCCAGATCCTGGCCGGGAATCGAACCCGGGACATCCTCGGGGTAGGCTTGCGCGCTACCACTACGGAGGCGGTCGCAAGTATTTATAATAGTTACTAAATATGATTCATTCATACTTCGGAAAAATAACTACCAACCGGTAATTTTTTAATGATAATTTAATACTATACGGTCCAAAAATAAAACACTATTTCATCTAGATTGTAGTCAAACGTGAAAACATCACATAATAACAAACTTCAGCTGATAAATCGTAAATTGCACTGGTTAATTGGAATATATTCACTTTATTCAAATGAATCGATAATTATTTTATACAAATCACTTTTAAAAATAAATTATGTATGTGTTCTGATATATTATATTTCTTCAATATAAAATCAAAGATCACCTTGAAACGCTGTGAAAGGTTTTCCATATTATAAAAATCTAGAACCTTTTTTTTAAATCTTATTTTCTAATGGAAGGAAGGTCGTTTAACTCAGGTTGCAACTTGCTATAATTATAAAGTACTGAACAAATTAAAGCATTACATAAGATGCTTTTGGGCTAAGTGAAAAAAAATCAGTTTCTTCAATGTACAGTAGAGCGTCAATAATTCGGACGTCAAAAATCCGGAACGTCGAAAATCCGGATTTAATTCTGGCGAAAAATGTAAATTAATTTATCGTAGGTTAAATGTGTCCAATATGGCTGAACGGCTCGCCGTGCGTGATGAGTAAGTGATACGCTCGAATCGCGTGTTGCGTTGTGGTTGCACAAATGCACAAATTAAATTAATTGTCTTAAATCAAAATAATAAAGAGTCCTTTGAGTACAATATGGCGCCAAAGCTTATTATGAATCAATCTTTTATATGTACAATTACAAATTTCGTTAAATAAAAATTAGTTCTTTATACATAACAACATATTTCGTAGTTTACTTACCCGCTTCACATTTCTGTTAACAAATCATGAAAAATATAGTCGAATTTAGCTACTGAACTTTCCTTACTTTGAAGACGTCTACTGGTAATTTTATCGGGTGTTTCGATAATCCGGATAATTTGATAATCCGGATGGCGTCCGGTCCCAATTAATCCGGATTATTGACGCTCTACTGTACCAGGTTCATTTCTGTTACTGGTATTGTATCATAATTTTAAGCAATATTTAATATTTTTTAACAAAAAGTGTTGTAAATTTGATTTTATGATATTTTAATGAAAAAATAAGAGAAATTAGCTTTAAAAACACAACATTTTATTTAACAAAAAATGGAGGGTTACTTACAGTTTTGAATTAAGTTTTCCATACTTAGTTCATACAAAAGAAAAAATTATAAGTAAATGATTATTACGTGATGTATAATGAAATAGTAATTCAGTAACAAGTACAGCCCCCTCTTGCCTCAATTACAGCTAGCATTCGTTTCGAAATTCCTTCAATTAAATTTAGATTTCTTCCTGAGCGATTTTCTCCCATTTTTCTTTCGCCACACGTGACACACCTTGAAGATTCACTGCATTGCCTTGACAAGCATAAACAAAACGTGTTCAATACGATTTAAGTCTGGGCTGTTGGCTGACCAGATCATACGGTTAATACCTACTTCATCAAGGTACTGTGAAACCATTTAAATCTTTTATAGTGATGCGTTAATTTTGTCCACGTTCTTATTTTAGGACTCAAATAAAGAAAGGCATCTTCAGAACATAATTGGTCAATTTTGGTTATTTTAATTTCATTTAAAGATTTACTTTTTGTGTGGTAATAATATTAATTCGTTGCAACAATAATAGAAAATAATAAAATAGAAAATAATTGGATTTTCTCGTCCCGGATGGAATTATTTTTTAATTACTGATATTTGTATTGTTGTAGGTATTAACATATACGTAACAAATAGCCTATTGATAATCCGAAAAACAATTTTAATTTTGTTGCACACAACACATTACCAATCATATACGAAATGGTAGGCCTATAGAAATAATTATCCACTGTAATGTGTTACTAAAACCCTATCCAATTATTATTGTATTAATTCAAAATACAGTTTTTATTTTCAATAACAAGGCAGAACTTTTACATAATTTTACAACTAGTAATTATAAACCGTTTACAGATACTGTAGGCCCTAATATAAAATCTATAATTTTAAACTAATTATATACTTCACGTAAAAATATAAAAATGAAATGAAATTAAAGGAATAATGATTTTCAATGAACATGTAGAAATCGGTAAATTTCAGTTGATTAACTTACTCTGCAACCGTTAGACTTATTACGCACAAAGAGAAGGCATATCAGTTTTGATTGTAGAATTTGTAAGACTAAAGCAGAAACCTTCTCTTTTGTAGGCTTACCACTTTTGAAGTAATGTTATATTGTATCTTTGAGAGTTCACTCAAGTTGCGCTACAAATTATTAATTAATTTAACTATATTAAGTACATAACAAAATATATAACTACCGGTAGTTGAAAACGCCTAGAAACAGTTTGTAATAATAATCTCTTTTTTCTATACTATTTATTATTAATTAAACTTTTATGGGATTTATGGCTGTAGATTTTTAAATATTACTTTTCAATTCTTTTGGCCACAACTGCAAATTAAGTTTTTTGCGCGCGGGAACGATACAAACATCAGAATAGCGCCTAAAAGGTTTACGATAAGTGAGTATCTTTGTTTTCACACTACTTTCATAAATATCATGGAAAATAAATAGTTAGCAATATTCAGCAGTATATCTTAATGGTAAAACGTTACACTGCGCTAGACTGTAAAGCGTATTAAATTTGATTTTAGGCAAGAAAATTTTAACACTTTAAAATAGTCAAATTTTTCTGCAAGCAATTTAGTCACCAACAACCTAGCTATTGTTAGAAATTAAATTATTTAAGAGTTTTTCAAACGTAAAATTCGTAATAAATAAAATTATTTTTATGCAGTGTAAAGTTATTTTGTTTAAATTTTTTTTATAATTAGAAATACGATGTATTTCGTGGATTTCCCAAGGGATCCTAATCACGGAAAAACCCAGGACCTCCAGGAGTACAAAATTTCTATTTGTATGATTCATTTTCTCATAATATTTTTAACATTATTTGCTTAAATATAAATACAACCAATTAGTTGTCTGGGATTTGCAGACGATCTAGCGCTACTAGCAACAAATGCAGAGGGAGCCATTTCCCAAGTTAAATCTCTAGAAGATATAGCAGGAAAGATAGTACTCAAAATATCGTATGAAAAAACTAAAATGATGAATTTAGGAGAGGACAAATCTAAACACATAATGATAAACGAAAACAAAGTGGGATTAGTTGAGAAATTTAATTATCTAGGGGAAATAATCACTAAAAATAATAATGAGGCAATAAATTGGGCTGAAAGATCAGCTAAGATGAACAGCACCTATAAGATGGTGAAAAACACATATAAGAAAAAATGCCTCTCAATTCAATCTAAATTAAAACACTATAAAACAGTTGTCCAACCCAAAATTACCTATTGCAGTGAGACCCTGTTTAAAATAAAATCCAAGATTAACACTGACAGAGTTGTCAAAAAGGAAAGAGAAATAGTGAGAACCTGCATAGGCAAGAGAAACTAAGTGGAAGGACACTGGAGACTTTTGCCCAATAGTGAAGTTTATAAAACTAATGATCCAGTAACTGAGACGATGAGGAAAAAGAGAATATCATACCTCAGTCACATATTGAGATATCCAGAAAATAGATATGTCAAACAGATATTGAATTTCTGTTGTGAACTCGCTCTCAAACCGGTATGGATGAGAGAAATAAATAAAGATCTGGAGGAGATGGGGTTAAAAATTGAAGACCTCCAAAATAAATCCGAAAAATTAAACATCATTAAAAGCTTTAAATTTGCACCTCCTCCAACTAAACAATATAAAACGAGTGTCGTATCAGATGAAGTGAGACTGGCCCGATCGCTTAGAATGAGGACCTACTGGGAGTAGAGAACAACGTAAGATTAAATAAATGTTAAACTAACTTAAAGTGATCCAGTGTGGTCTTAAAAGTAAAAAAGTAAAAAAAAAAATACAACAAGCAATTATTTTGTCCTATTTTTTATTGTCTTGAAGTCACTTGAGCGAGAAAGTCGCCCGCGGAAGCCCCTCAAGTCGTCTTAGAAAATGGATTTCAATTCATTGCCTTTTCGTTCCTCTACGAGGATCACGTGATAGATGAGAAGCATACAGTGACTAAACTTTCGAATTTGTTTGACCGTGTAGTTTGCTGTGTATAGTCTCTTTATTCATTCTTGTTCCGTTTTAATGTTGAGGTCTCCATATAGGGTTTTAGAAATAAACCTAATTTCAAGTAATGTATTTAAAATAGGCTAAAAACTGAAACATCTCAGAAGAATATAGAATACCGAACTTAAATAAGCTGCTGAACTTTAAAACGTAATGTTTTTACACTTAATTAACTTATTTTAACGTCTGGTCCGTTCTCTTGTACGGAGTAGAGGCATGGACGTTGAAAACAAACAGTATCAGCAAACTTGAGGCCTTTGAGATGTGGACCCTGCGACGAATGATGAGAGTGTCGTGGGTTGATCATGTGACGAACGAGGACATCCTGAGAATAGCTGGTTTGGTGGATCGTGAGCTTTTCGAGACTATTAAAACAAGAAAGACTGGGTACCTTGGACACATACTACGTGGGGAGCGTTATCATTTTCAGCGGCTTATTCTTCAGGGTAGAATAGAGGGAGGAGGAAGAGGAAGAGGTAGAAGAAGGTTATCCTGGCTACGGAACATACGGCAGTGGACAGGGATACGAGACTTCCAGGCATTGCAGGAGGCTGCAATTGATAGAGTAATATGATGTGAGCGAGGATGGACGCCTACGCAGGAATCTGCATGGCACTTTAAGAAGAAGAAGAACTTATTTTAAGGTAACCGCTAAGAATAGAATTTGTAAGAATGCCTAAAAATCAGCGGAAATTAAAAACACCTAGAAAACCTCAGCTCTTTGACTTTTAGCTTCGTGAAATTAAAATCTTGAACGGATTTAAATGACTGCTAGAAAATAAATTTTAATAACAGATTCCAAAATGACAGAAAACCGGAAAACTGGGGAGACTTAAATAGTCTTATCTTTTTAGGCACTCAATTTACTGGAGGTGAACTAACGCATAATTGCTACCTTCACAAAATCAATACAAGATTATTTCCACGTTGAATTTTATTTATAATCATGAACAGAAAATAACAGTACCATTAACTGAATAAAATGTAACAGTACAAGCATAAATAATGTGCTATGCAAGTAATATTTATAGTCTATTATTTTAGTACGAAGTGTCAATAGTAACAACAAACTTTGGTATTGATAATAGTCGTGTATTATTAGAATGAATAATTTATGTCAAAACACACACGATAGTTTTATTTCATTAAAAATGTCCATTAAAATAATAATCAAAGTGATGTGCTTTAAAATAACATTATTTTGTTATCGTGTTCATTATATTTTCAATGTTGTTGTACAAGTATGTTGTCAGGAACAGATATTTACATTTTACTAAATAAATTTAGGATGGTTTTCATGTACAGTAATTTTGTTTACCGCCTACAACATTCACAAGCGTTTGCTGTTCTAAATCAATTATTAATTACTTTTTAACGTCTGTAAATTCTCCGAAAAGGAAATCATTGGAAAATAGTTTTGCATGTCTGAATCCTTCATTATTATAATACACAACATCCCCGGGCATCCGAACTTGAATTGAGACTGGGACTCTCCGGATTTTATAATTTTCAGAATATCCGAAAAAATTCACATATTAAAAAAAATCAATCCAAAAATATCTAAAAAAGTTGCGGTTTATTTTACATTCAGAAGTAGAAATAGCACTGAAATACTGAAAGCAACATAATAACTTTAAAGCACACAGATATGTTTATGAGGCGCTGGCAAAATATTGCATTATCAAGGTTTTCGGCTTCACTATAGAAAACATTTTATGATTTTATGTAGTCATGTAGTAGTGAAAATATGTAATTTCTTTTAATTGCTAATGAATGAGAACAGACGATTTAACTGTAAGCGATTTAAATTTAATTAAATTAATTATTATCAAAAGCCTTTTAAAGTTTTTTATTATACAATTAATTAGTTTTATTTTATTTATTTTAAAACACCTTTACACTACTTAAAATCATGGCTAAACATATCAAAAATCAGTTTGAATTATCTAAAATTACGGATTACCGGGGTTGTTTCGTACTATTTTTTCCGCCTAAGTTTATTCTAGAACTTGACAAGTAATGTAAAATATTTCTGGAACCTTGTTTGAAGCCTTTTTCTCGTACCATGTCCTTACAATCTGAAATCTCTATTTTATGACGCCAATACTTTTTCTTTTTAATCTGAGATTTTCTTTTCTGATTAATTTAAAAATTAAAATAATTTAATATTTATACAATAAAAAAGTCTGTTGAGAAATACTCACATGACTTTTTCTTGCCGATATAAAATTGAACAATATAACTTATGTCTAATCAAAAGAAAAAAACAATTTTAAATGAAAAACATAATCTATTTTTCCTTGAGTGAATGACGCAAAATTAAAATCAACTTCCGTTAGACGGAAAATTACGAAAATCCATTGATTTTCGTAATTTAAATTAACAGTAAACAACTAAAGCAGAAAAAAGTGTTTGAAATAAAAGTTGTAGGTTTTTTAAATTTCCTACAACTAAGTATACACTTTCACCCTATAATGCGTATTAAGTCCACAATCTTGAAAAACAAAGTTTTTACCGATTTTGATGAGAATTATACAGAAAATCACTAATTAACGCTAAACTAAGCGTTGTAGAACAAAATGATTGGAATAAAGTTCTAGGTTTTTTAATTTTCTGTAACTTTTATCGAAAACTTTTACTTTCAAATGTGTATTAAGACTGCAATCTAAAAACAAAACACCCTTTGAGGCATTTCAGGCATTTAAACTAAATTACTTGAATGCGTTTGGTTTGTGACATTTTAAAAGATGTTGTAAACTTGAGTTGTAAATTTAATCTTATTTTTTTTCTGACTCTACCTTCGGGACAATTGTCATACGTAAACTCTTTCTTAGAACTATTTCTTTCTATTCTCATAAAATATTTTATATTAATTTACTGAAAATTATTTTAAATATTTTGCAAGAACACTCTAGTCTGTGGCGGAATTAAATATTACGAGAAGTTATCATTATTATAATGACTGTTCTACAACACCACAAAACTAGGCTATTTACCGCAACCCATAACACCTTTAATTTTTCATTGGATATAATTATTTTCCTCTTTTAGACCCCTCCTCTCCATTTTATCTAACATTATCTCAAATCATCATCCATTCACTCTTTTTACTTTCTCTTGCCTATATGAATATATAGTAAGGAAAGTATTGTTTTCATGTCGATTTTCGAAATGGTGTTTTACCGGATCTACACGTTTTCAGACCCCTGAACCCAAAAAACATGTTTTTAGCGATTGGTCTCTGTGTGTGTGTGTGTGCGTGCGTGTGTGTGTGTGTGTGTGTGTGTGTGTGTGTGTGTGTGTGTGTGTGTGTGTGTGTGTGTGTGTGTGTGTGTGTGTGTGTGTTCAGAATATCTCAAGAACGAAACATCGTACGAACATGAAACTTAAAACTTAAGTTACATACCACTACTGGACTACTGGTTTACTATATTTTTTATGCTCTACAAGATAGGGTAGGCGCCATGTTTGCTTAAATTCTTGGTGAGGTTGTTTTCACGTAAAAAAATTCTTTCTTTAAGATTACGGCTTTAATATGCATTTTAGCGCAAAGATTTATATAATAAACAATGTAGAAAATTTAAAATCCTACAACTTTTATTACAAATATTTTTTCGTAAAACGCTTAGTTTAGCGGTAATTAGCAATTTTCTGTTTTTTCTCACGAAAATGTGTGAAAAATCGACTTTTTTTAGATTTCGGCCTTAGTATGCATTTTACGGCAAAAGTTTATATAATCAAATATATAGGAAATTATAAGATCTAACTTTTATTTAAAGCATTTTTCTCTACAGAGCCTAGTTTAGCGTGAAAGAGTGATTATACGTATTTTTAAGCCAAACTGAGGTCGATTTTGATTTTGCATCTTTCACTCATGATTACAATTAGGTTATGTTTTTTTAGGTTAGTTTTTTGTTAATTTCTAATGTTTCATTGCTAATATTAGGTTATATTGTTCATTATTTGCATTGGTAAGAGAAAGGCGTGTGAATGTTTCACACCAAATTTTTTGGTTCGTCTTTACTTCCTCCGTCTAGCTGGAACTCATATTAAAATCTTCCTAGGCAACCTGTCCGCAGATGACCGAACCAGATGAATTGTCTCTTCAATTTTGTCAGTTAATTTTTTTTTTGTCAACTTCGTTCAAAATCTCTTCATTTCTAATTCAATCCAGCTTATTCAATTGATAAATTTTTCTTCATAAATTAATTTTTATAGCTGTCATCCTGTTTTTAAATCTCTGTGGGAGACTCCAAATATTTGACCCATAAATGGTGGAGTTTGCAACAAAATAACAGAACATTCTTTTCTTAGTACTAAAAAGTATGTGATTATTCCAGAAAATAAGATGTAAAATTCTGATGATAGGCCTCTCTCATTATTTGAAGTCATTGCATTACTTTTTAGTACAAAATTTTAAAGAATTTTTCATAACTATTTAAACTTAATTACCTAAAATAAAATTAAGTGGTTTTTTTTTTGTAAAATGTAATACTTTCTTACTTTTACTTTTTGGTAGAAGAAAAAGTTATAAATAAATGTTGTTATAAAAGAAAATTTGAATGTAAATATTTATATATTTTATGTTATTTCTTGTATTCCAATGTTATTCGTGCCATAAATTTTTATTATCTATGATAATCTGTAGTAAATGTATTTTGATCGAGAATATAATCCGCATTAGAAGTACTTTTTTACAGGGTTCAATAACAAAAACCGTCTGTAGTTTGTGGTTAGTTTTCAGGTAGGTATAATACAAAGTATTAAAACAAGAGTATATTGCTACAGGACGTAATAGTGTGCCGTATTCTGGAGTAACTATGGTTGTATTGTACTAGGTATAAACGTTGTATATACACCACAATAAGTGCAATAGAAGTATAAACGAGACAAATGCAATACATTCCCAACACTCTATTCTAAGCTTTCCTTCCAACTCGTTTGTTCCATGTCGTTTTCTTAAGAATGAGATAGCAGTATTCTCTCCCGGGATGCAAAAAAACTTCCCGTGGGAGAATATAATGGAAGCCAAACTCTCGTCCTCTAAGATAAATAACATTGTATTTTACTTTGGAATCTGTTTTAAAGTCCATCTTGAATAAATTATTTTATTTTCCTTAACTAGGTAATTAAGAAAAATTTCTAGTTAAATTTAACGTTAAAAATAATTAATATTTCTTTTTACTACATTAGTTTTTAATTTAAGTTTCCGTGAGCTTTTTATAATTTAAAACATTCTTAGAATTCCAATTACAAAAGATTTATTTCAGGTTTACTTATCCTGTGTTCCATAGTTTTATACATTTTTACTTCCTCATAAATTATTATTTACGTAACATGGTAACTAAGAATGAAAAAATAACTGATGCTGCTACGACCTTAATTTACGTTATTTATAAAAACATAAAATTTTATTTTTTAATATTATTCCTTTTATGTGTTTACTCTGTTTTTATAAAAATTAAAGTATTTCTTTTTGTCCATCTTATCCATGGTAAATAGAAATATAGAGTTCCATAATTTTGTTATTTACCGAGTGATAAATAATAAATCTGGACAATTTTTTTGTAGTTTAAACAAAAGCTTATAAAGTCAATTCTTCAGTATTAGTCAAACCGATCAATTTTGGTTTCGAGGTTTTGAGTATCTTTTTCTCAGACTTAAATTTTTTTTTTTTCATATAACTTTTTTTAATGCATAATCTGTTATAAATAACAATAAATGCAACTTATCAAATAGATATAACTCATGAAAAATGACAACCCACTGGTGTAATTAACGAATTAGGCTATAACATTAAAAACATATTATACCGTTCTTAATTAATATTTACAATCAAAATTAGATAGTGCTTTTTTAAATAAAGAAATAAAATAAATAAATAAAAAAATAAACAAAACCTCCTGTAAAACGAAAAAACAAATAAGAAGTAATAAATAATAAGCACATGATTTCGAAATATATGTACACCTAACTTTTCTGGAAATAATTTAAAACGTTTATGCAGTTGTTCACAACATTCACACTCAAACACGACAGCCATCTACATAATACTAACATTATAATATTTACAACACTTTAAAATCACACTATTAGAATCGCCCTGGGAGATCCAGTACTGTAGCACGTTTTAGTCTATTGACATCATTACTGTTGTCTAAGAGATTCAGTGCTAAGTGATTTACGTGGTTGTTTAGACGTTCGATGTATTTGCAACTGAAACTTCAATCAGACTTAAATGAGTTTTATTTTGTAAGTTTTAAATTTTATTTTATTTTATTTAAGTTTAAATTGTAAGTTTTATTTTTATTATATTTTAAGTTTTATTTTGTAGACTAGTATTAATAAACAATATTTTCAACGAAGTAAGTAAATTTTTATAGTTGAAATTATAAGTTTATATTCAAACAGTTGAAATTATAAGCACCTCTGTTTAGGAGATTTGATTTCTTAAAAAAATTATTTTTTTAACTCTTTCGTCATTTTAGTTTTCTTTAAGAGTCTAAGAAGTCTGATTTGCAACAGAAACGTGGATAGGTAGAAAGATATTTTTCTATTTTGTTTTACGTCCTACTTTTCTGCACATTACTTTTAATGCAGACTGTGAAGAATTTTATGTATAAATGAGTGATAAGGAAGTGCCAGAACTAACCGGGAATCAAACCCGAGTAGAACTCATCGATTAAGTTGCACTAGCCATTATGCCAAGGCCCGACCTTGGCATAATGTAGAAAGAAGTGAAAAGAAGGCAGAGAGTAGAATGAAGTAGTAGAAATTAAATTCAAAATGAGTTTGTTAGAAAAGACAAGAAGAGATAAATTAAAAAATTGGGGAACAATTATTGAGATTGTATATCCTGACAAGACAAGTTAAACAGAAAAAACTTCGATGGCTTGAATGACGGAAGTTAGACTGCTTGAAAAAATTGTGTACTTTAGGTGGAAGGAAAAATACCAAGGGTCAGACCGACAGTTAAGCGGATGGATTCAGTTATGGATGAATTGGAGAAAAGATGTATGCCAAGAGAGCAATGGAGCAGATATGGTTCAGCGATGGAGAGAAGTTGAGCTAGATCCAACCCGAGAAAACTCGGAAAAGGGATAACCTAAAGAGGATTATGTTGACGGTATTATCTTCAGTGGATAACGTGTTATTTGTCATAGTACGCTAGCTTTTAAATGAAAAGAGTTAATATAACATGTAGTGTTTTTTCTGACAGTGAAATGAATACGAGAATATTACCCCGATTATCAATGGTATTGTAATTAGCCAACTTTTAAAGTTGAGCGGATGTATTTTCTAATGATCTTTGTACGTAATAATGGTTTCTTGTCAATAAACAAATTAGATGTGAACTTATATAAGGAAAAATCTGGTGTGAAACACTCACACAACTTTCTCTTGCCGATGCAAATAATTAACAATAAACCTAACATTAGTAATAAAATATTAGAAATAAACAAAATACTAACCTCAAAAAACATTAGTGAAATACGCATAATTAAAATCGACCTCAGTTTGGCTTAAAAATACGGAAAATCGCTCCTACATGCTAAACTAGGCACTGTACAAAAAAAGCTTTAAATAAAAGTTGTAGATCTTTTAATTTCCTACAAATTTTATAATACACACTTTTGTCGTAAAATTCATTCTAAGGCCGAAATCTTAAAAAAATCGATTTTTCACCAGTTTTCGTGAGAAAAAAACAGAAAATTGCTAATTACCGCTAAACTAAGCGTTACACAAAAAAATGTTTGAAATAAAAGTTGTAGAATTTTACATTTTCTACAACTTTTATTATATAACGTTTTGTGCTGAAATGCATATTAAAGCTGCAATCTTAAAAAGAAAATGTTTTTACGTGAAAACAGCCTCACCAAGAATTTCAGCAAACATGGCGCCTAACCTATCTTGTTGAGAATAAAAAATTAAATATACCAGGCGATTTTTAAAAAAATCGTAGGACCAGTTTTTGAGAAAATCACAAAAAAGTGAAAAATTACACGAATAAACTACTACTTCCGGTTGACCGATTTTGATGAAAATGTTCGTGTCGGGTCCGGTAAGGGTATGTAACTTAAGTTTCAAGTTTCAAGTTCGTACGACGTTCCGTTCTTGAGATATTTTGTACACACACACACACACACACACACATACACACACACACACACACACACACACACACACAGACACACAGACACACACACAAACCAATCGCTAAAAACATGTTTTTTGGGTTCAGGGGGTCTGAAAACGTATAGATCCGGTGAAAACTCGATTTCGAAAAATCGACATGAAAACAATACTTTCCTTCCTATATATTCATATAGGCAAGAGAAAGTAAAAAATAAATAAAATTCGAATGAGATAGTTTTGACTCCCGTATCTGATGTTTTACTAAAAAAATCATATTTTTAAAATTAATTTCTCAGGGAAAACAGAGAACAAATTTTAATTTTAATTTATTACGAGTAGTAGCATTTCTTCTCTCTCAAATATTCTTAATTAGTGGACAAGAAAATAAGCGGCAAGTTTTTACTTCTTATATCATTTCAAAATAATAAAAGGTTGTTGTGAGTAAACCATGAATTATTTATACAGGGCGACTGTAAAGTTATCAGCCCGAATTTTTCTGCTTTACAGGAATGATAGTCGAAGTCGCGAAAGATATTGCGAGCAGGAAAATTTATTGTGTGACAGTACTGTGTATGGTAGCACTGCTACATTACGCCATCGGCCAAAGGAGGTCCTTGCACGAAACAGTTTGTTTAGTCCGAGCTACAATGTCGTTTACGCAAGAACAACGTGTCTTTATTGTTGTGAGTTACTACCAATCTAAATCATATTCGAATTGTAAAGAAGAGTTTTCAAATGCTTTTCCAGATGTTAATATGCCAAAAAAATACACTTTATCTCGTTTATTTAGTCGTTTTTGGGATACAGGAAGAGTGTATGACCGTCAACGTACAGGCCGTTCAAGTGTTTTAACGGATGACACTCTGCAGACGATAACTGAAAACCTTCTTCGTTCTCCGAAAAAGTCTCTTCAGAAACCTGCTAGCCAGACTGAGCTATCTTTTAAAAGTGTTCTTAAACTACTAAAGTGCTGAATTACATCCGTACCGGATAAGTGTGACTCATCAGCTCCAAGATTCAGACAAAGAAAAGCGAATGCAGTACTGCCGGTGGTTCAGACGTTTCTTTAGAAATGACATTATCTGTTTTAAACAAGGTGTTTTTCAGCGATGAAGCTTGCTTTCATCTTAGCGGATATGTCAGCAGTCAAAATTTCAGAATATGGTCTCCAGACAACCCACATGCGTTCCACGAACAGCCATTACACTCGCAAAAGATTGGAGTGTAGCGTGGCGTATCTCATCGGAGAATCTTATATCTTTTTCCGGAGACCATAACAGCTGAACGGTATCAAAAAATAATTTGTGAATACAAATAATCATGTTATTTTGTAATTTAGTAAGACAAAAATATGAAAGGTACTCTAGAAACAATTTTTTGTAGTTTGGGTTACGACTTTACAGTCACCCTGTATTATAAATTTTGTAAAAATGTTACGTTTCAGGAGGGTAATTGGCGCTAAAAAGGTTTTTAATATTTTTTCGACTTGTAATTTAATTAGAGGTAAAATTATTGAAATTATTCAAGTTATGTTCATATTTGAGTATTTGATTTGTACACCATTAATTGAATAAGCGTTAATAATTTTATTTTAGTGCTTATAAGGCAAACTGTATTATCTAATACATTATGAGAAATGCTGTATAATTTGATTACTCATCATACGTAACTGTTTTGTAGAGGAGAAGCGAAATTCAACAAGACTGAAGTTGCTTAAATTGCAGGCACCAACAGAAGTTGAATTGTTCACATACTGAATTCTCTTCCATTCCGTTTTCAGTTAACTGAGGCTATGTGACCTCATACTCACTATTGTTAATGACAAAATAGCAAATTTCGACGCATCGTTTTCCTTCACATGTATTGTTATAATATTATTTAACTTTGATGTACAAATTCTATTCTGAAATTCACTTTAAACTTCAATAAATAAATGGGTTACTAAAACACGATTTTGTAATTTATGTATTACATTGATGTTCTTCAAAATTAGTGAAGTATTAAAATTTTAAAATTATTTGAGTTCAGTTAAACTAGTTCACAGTGTTATATTTATCAATTGATGCCTTTTACTTTTTGTGCTATTTTGTAATGAAATTTAGAACTTAAAGGGTTAGATTAAACGTAAAGTTTATCTTTTTACCACTAACTATTGATAGTTAAAATTAATAATTTCCTAAATTCTAAATTTAGAAAATCATAAATTTATATATAAAGTTTTTTTGTAAATATCTTTTTTTATTGAATAAATACTATACGCTATAGAAGCTTCTATAAGTGAATGGTACAATACAAAATGTCATGAAATGAGGGCGTTCATTAAAGCCCACCCATAAATTTTTTTTTTTTTTTTTTTTTTTTTTTTTTTTTTTTTTTTTTTTAACAGTAAGAATTATTTACAAACAGTTTAACAAAAACTTTCAGTAAATGTGTTGATGATGAATAAAACTTGAAGAAGACAGCACTCAGCAGCGTTGCTTCCATGTCATCGTTTGGTTATAGTTGATGAAGGGTTTCTTCTTGGTCTTGGTGACGTACAATTTTTTTTTTTCTTTTTATACGGATGAAGTGAATGAAGGTGGAAAAGGAGCGAATGAAAACGTGATACTGATGATCTGTGTAACTGATGATAGAAAATTTATTAGATGATTAATTTTAGATTAATGAGAGTTAGCAAGATTTAGTTTATTAACAAATAAGAGTTGACAACCGCAGTATAATTTTGTGTTTTTGATCTTAAAAGGATGGTTAAACATTTTTGATCAGGTATAACGGAATGGAAGATCTAATATTCTCGCCTTCTTGAGTCTTTGGTGTTCAATATTGTCATCGAGAAGATTTATAGCCAAATGATTGGAATGAGTGTCCAACTTGGTTAAATACTTTTCACTCCGACTGCTAATTTCTTCTCCCACCGTAGGTATGCCCAGGTCATGATGGAGTACTTCATTAGGCACATACCAAGGTGCACAGCATATAAGTCGAAGAAACTTCGATTGGAATCTTTGTAATATTTCTACATTAGATGTACTTGCTGTGCCCCAGAGTTCAATTCCATAACTCCAAACTGGTTTTATCATCACCTTGTACAGTGTCAATTTATTTTCCAAAGACAAGTCACCCATAAATAGCAAAAAAAATATATATTTTTGCAATTTTACTTTTGTTTATTCTAAATTGTAGTTTAAAGTCATTTGTACTAATAAAATATTTAGCCTGATAATTATTTATATTATTTTTTTTTATTTTTTGTTTAATAATTATTTTAGTGTTAATTTTTATTTTTTTAGTTTTTGTTTTTTTTATAATCTGACCCGGAAATCCAAGATATGATGCAGTTTTAAACGTCTGGTGATTTGACTATATTTAGTAAATTTAGAGTCAAATGATTTAAATGTGTTGACAATTTAACGTGATATGTTTTGCTGAGCCTTCTTATTTTTTCTTTAACAAATTAAATCTTTAAGTACTCATGCACTTCAGTGTTTCTTAATATATCTTAATTCAAATTTCTTTACTTGTGTTTTAATTTATCTTAACTTCTAAAACTTAACTTAACTTCTTAGAGTGGTGCGTTCCTCCGGATGTACAGTATACACGTCGAAATTGTGGCAACATTTTTAATGTAGCACATGCATTTAGCTTAAATTAAGAGTAATTCATAGTTGTCTGAAACAATACACAACAAATTGGTTTTGTTTTATTATCAATTAAATATTAACTAATGATTAAGTCATCAATTTTAGAACTTTTCAGGTAAAATCTAACAGAAATATGTTATTGGATATTAGTATTGGAGTTATTAATTAATTTTAATCTAAAGCGTTGATACATTTCGTGTATGGTGTCATTAATAAACGGGATTTTTAGGTCCGAGTGAAGGATGTGATTTGATACACAATTTGTTGGACTTGCCTTATAAATACTACGATCGAACTTTAGTATAATTTTGTTTATTTTACTTATTTTAATTTTAATGTATGAATGGAATAAAAAAATCAAGTTTTTCTTAAAGCTAACAAGAGAAGATTATATTGGATTAATTGTATATTAGTGTCTTTCATACGCATAAGATCTTCGAAGCTTCAAAGCCTTAAAAGTCTCTAAAAAACGTTTGAGTTACAGAGTAATGGAATTGCAAATTATTAAAATGGATGGTGTTGTAAAATACTACTGACATCCAAATAAGGATTCTGGGAAAATAGATCAATTAATTGAAGATCTTCAACGTATGAAAAAGTCGCTTGATATTTATTTCACTCGTTTCCATTGTCGTATTTCCGGAATCATCAGAAACGAAGTTTCAAAGAAAAGAAATGGTGTATTATTATCAAGCATCATGAAAAGTTTTCTTGATATAGTAAACAGTCGACTGTTAGGTAATCTACACCAACTTTCTTGCAATTGTCTGCCAGTTACACATTTTTGACCCATTTACATATATACTCGATAAATTCACTCCTAGGTGCTTTTGTATTATTTTCCCGTTTACTGCAAGTTTACATCTTATGTAGTTTCTAGACATTAACATCTGTATCAGTACAACTGGAACAATTTATGCATAGATAATTTATTATTTATTTCATTTTGACGTTTTAATGAAATGAGTTATTTTATTGTTTAAAAGATATGAAAATAAATATAAATATATAATAATATATAAAGGACATTTAGTTACAGAGACTAAAAATATTAATTTATTGAATTTTTCTCATTGTTAGAAAAATGTTGATTTGTAGAGAATAAGAAAGAAACTTGTCACTACATGTCGTAAACGGTTCTAGAGCGGTTAAGATTCAAGGTCAAAGGCTATAAAAGATAATATTTTATGTATAAACAAATATTAAGAAATAAATAACTGGATACCATTTTTATTAACAACACAGATAAGTGTCATATTCATGTACTTAAATTATAATCCATATTTATTTTCCATTAGATATGATTTCAGACAAAACTGAACTAACCTAGACATCACCTAATAAGTGAGTGTTGCACATCGACTGTGTGTTATTTCTTTTATTACTTGCGTATGATTGTAAATTTACGTTATATGCACGTTTTTCCTAAGATGCACAATAAGTAGTGAAATTTGAAAAATCTGAAATTACTGTCGGCTGTTTTTACAAGAGATAATAAATTTTCGTTAATTAAGCATTAAAAGACTTTCCTAGAAATAGTTTATTTACTTAACATTAACTTTTAGAAGCGTTTAACTGCTCGTCGCATGACCTTTTCAGAGCAGCAGTGGACAAGGTACGACTGTCCATGTTGATAGCCAACCTTCGTAATGGATAAGGCACCTGAAGAAGAAGAACTTTTTCTCAAGCGGTTTTTGAACGGATAAAATAGTAGCGTTAAAAAAAATATTATTGGCTTTTGGGCGTAATGAACCGATCATTTGAGACCAATAATCAAGTTTTTAGCGATAACTATACTTTCTCGTTCTACACGTTAAATAGAATCGCGTGGAAGTAAAAACCTATCGCATAGGTAGACCTACATATATATATACGTCAGTTTTTTTTGGCCTACATTATACGATGAAAATTGGATGCTATAACAGGGCAAAATGAAAAATGAATTCACTCATCCAAATTACATTAATAATTTATGTATGCAGTTTATACATCATTAGTTACTGTTACATATTTATGAAACTTAGAACTATTAAAATTCTGTTTTAGTTTATTTTGTTGTTTTCATATTAATTTTACTTTCTTATCTGTATTTACAAAATGTAACATTACACGTAAGTTAAATTTGTTAAAGAAAACAGACGGAAAAGACATGCAATCTATCAATGATATAATGTATTCTAGAGATAAACATTGTACAATTTAATGACACTAAATCTGGAAAAAACAAGCAAGAAAAACAGAAAATATTATTTAGATTGTACTTTTTCATTTTTTTTATTTTTATGGAATTTTTTGTGCCACTTCAGGTCTCTATTCCATAATATCTACAGATGCTTAAGTGGGTTTCCAGGAAGATTTATTTTAATTTAAGATTAAATTGTACTTTAAAAAATTATTTTGTTCTATATTAAAAACTATTTTTTTTTAAACATTTTTTCTCTTAAATATTATACAGTCATTCAAAATTGAACGAAATCTTTTGGGAGCTAATTCTGTAGCTTCAAATATGAAATATGTTCAATATAAACATAAGCCCAGAAACGCTTCTTTAGCGAGATTCAGCAGGTAAAAGATTTTGTCAGAAAATCGTTTACCCTCGTGAAATGCGGCCGTACTGAAATTTTAAAGCTTTAGTTACAAGGTAAACTTATTTGCATCAATAATGAGTGAATAGTTCGGAGAACTGTATTTCCCATAATTTTTAAGATATCTGACATAAAATACAAATATTAGAGGTCGAAAATATCACTTTTTTGGTTTACCGTAGACTAGCTCTGCTAAATGGATTGGTTGAAACGGACCGGTGAAACAGCTACCACGATCTCCCGACCTCCATTAACACGTTTTGCTGTAAGGTTGGATAACAACAATTTATGTAAGTATTTAAAAAGAATTAACATAAGGCGATCCAAGGAGCTGCAGAAACTGTTAAGAATTCTCCATCCATTATGAAACTGTTAAGAATTCTCATACCATTATTTGCAATAAAAAGCATGGATTCGTTAAGCGAAATTATACAATGATGAAAAGAGCGGCGATTTAAAACAACTTCGTAGATATTTATCAAATCTTTTAATTTAATGTTTCATTGTTTTCATAATTAAATTAAGTTGATTAGCTTCTATTTACATTTCACGAGAAAAATTACTTGAATCTGTTAGAAATGTAATTTTTTGAAACTTTTTGTCAAGTTCTATTAATAAAAATCGATTTTTTTTAAATTTACCGCTTACTTAATTTACATCAGTTTTATCGAAATTTAATTTTCTGTGTTCAACTTCAAAATTAATGATATATAATTACCCATTTAACAATATTATGTTGCTTTAACCAGAATAAAGTGTTATTTTTACCCCAATTCTTGTGCTTCATGTCAGATATCGTTAAAAATGTGGAAGATACATTTTCGGAATCTATTTTATTCAATTTTTTAGGTTCAAAAAGTAAGGTGCCACCAAGTGCGTCTGGTACTTTAAAGGTTTACAAATTTCAGTATGGCCTCATTACACCACGGTAACTGAATTCCGGGTCAAATATTTTGCCATCCGTAACTCGCCAACGAATCATTGTTGAAACTATGTTTATATATAAATATATTTTTTATCTTATGCTCTACAATCAGTTACCGAAAGATTGCTGTTAAATTCTTCTAATTTAAATATGAATAGTTATTTTTTGTTTTGAATCTGCAGAAGTATTAACATATACTTATTTACATTGAGATTATATATTAGTTACGACAAAACGAACTGATAAAATATTTAAATCAATAGAATCTATACATTATACATAAATTTGTACTATGAATATTTAATCAAAAGGATTTAAAACGTTGTGAGAGAATTATTATTCATGTTAACTTTAAATATAAAATCACTAATAAGGGAGTACACTTATGGCATGAGTCACCCATAAACCGCTTAACTCTTGTAGCAGACAACTGTTGTCAACTTTCAAAGCCAACTTCGTAACTTTGTGAAACAGTTGGTCAGTTGGTCAGTCCCTTTCAACACTGTATCACTAAATCAGTACCACCATGATCATTATATATCCGAACGCTGCCTCCATAATCGCTAACATTAACATTGTCGTCATCATCATATCAGTCATGACTTCCAACATTCTAAGACTTTGCTTGTATTGTAATTTTAAACTTCTCTTAGTTTGTACACTTTAAAACAGCAGTTACGTTAAAATGTATGGCTTAAAACATTTTTCTTTCTCAAAGTTTGATGCATAAATTCTGAACCCCTATTTTATTTCATTTGTACAGCCCTATTTATAGAACTAAAATTCAAATAAATACACATTAATTCAAATTTATCCTTCATTCAAAGGAAATGTATAATTCTGAATTCATATATGATAAATATACACCTAGCGTTCAATAATTTAATGACATATAAAACAATTCTTTTGTTAACTGTTTAAGATTATTTTAAAACATTTTAACAAAGATTTTGTAAATATGTTACATAATTAGTTAATGATCCACCTTGAAGAAGACTACAATGATCACCTTTGCTCTCTGTATGGCCTCTTGTTAAGGCAGATGATAAGAGATGTCTTCTTGGATCTAGACGATGTACAATTTTTCGTTTGATAACGAATAAATGGAATAAAGATGATGCGTTGTAGTTTAGGTCAACAGCTGAAAGGCTGGTTTGAACCTCTAGAGTTTTACTAAGTAAAAACGAGGAGTGAGGTGGTTTACTATTCCCTTCCTCACTGAGTTGAAAGAGTAATCTTATCAGCATGCCAGGTCCTCCAAAAAGCATTCACTTCCCACCCTGTAAATGACACCTTCACTTCATTCACCACAGGGTCTGACTGTATAGTGAAATTCATTACTCTCAGAGGAGATAACTCTGACTAATATCTTTTACACCACTACCTCTTCTGTTCCTAAATAGTTCAGTCATATAATTGGCTGACTATGTGATAAGACACAGAATTACAGAATAAAATAAAATAACTGAATTCGAGTATAAATGTATTAAATGAGTTTAGGAACACATTGTAATGTTGCAGGTTGGTAATTACAAAAATAAATAAATAAAATGTAATTTTTTAGACATAATTTCATCGTATTTATCTTTTCATTAAATTTACTGGCTTCATTAACTATTAATGAAATTTTTGACAAACGGTTATTTTTCTAGAATATTGTGAAGAACTACTAAAATATGATTTCCGCAATAAAATGATTTCACTCAGCATCTCTTATGATTTATGAAGGTGTTACTTAAAATATTAAAAGCATGTAACTACGTGTATTTTCTAGTTCTAGTTCAGTGTAATTGTTTTAACCTTAGATTGTAGGTAGTATGTACTATACAAGAACAGAATAAACCGTGGAGGAAGTCGTATAATATTAATAAAAAGGAAGTAGAGGGAACAACCTGACGTTGTTGCCGTTAGAGACTTGCTTTCAGAGAATCGTATGAGAAAAAACAAGGAAAGAAAAGTCTCGTGGGCTTATACCCAACATTATGGTCTAGCTAGATACATTGTACTCACTTTATTTCAATTTTATTTTAAAATTGAACATTTTTTATTTTGTATTCTGCTTTAATTATGTATCTTATCTCGTTTAGATTAAATTGGATTGTATTAGGTACTATATTAATAAATTTAGGTAGACTACATAATATATTTAATTACAGTACATTTATTAAAATTCATTTCTTTTAACTATTGGAAACTGGTGATTATAAAACACATCTTTGAAGTGAATTTTAGTAGAATATGATTTAGGACTAAGTAAAAGCGTTTCTTAACAGAGTTCGAAACCAAATAACTGACAACCGATAACTAGATTAGTTTACAGGTAATATGATTTTCGTTATTATTACTTTCACCAGTGTATACTATTACCATGCAAAATTTATTTCTTAATGAAAAAGGAACTTGAAAGTTAACCTATGAATAAAATAATGTTAATTTTTATCAGCGATCAAAGGGAATAGATACTTTATTTTATAAGCAAAATTAATATACGTATTAAGAATTTGCATAATAAACAACTAATATCTAAATTTTTAAATCGATTAAGGGAGATTTTTACCCTGATCGATCTCAGCACCCGCTGGACTATTTCCGGTCAGCCTTTATTTAAAGTAAGTTCTTCACTTTCAGATTTGGTATCATCCATCGTTATTATCTTAAGTTTCCGATTAACGCAGAAAATATTAAATTTAACGGTTTTTTATAATCTGGGGTTTTGAAACAATACCGGACTGATGCCGCTCTTAAACAATCTTGGCCTCCATTGAGGCTAAGTGGTGCCGTTTTACGAAATTATTTTTCTGGTTTTAAATGAAATTATACTGCTTTGGAAATCCTATCAGATTTTGCCAAACCCATTCAAAAAATTGGGGTTTTTATATAGATTTTTAAGCGTAGAAACCGGAAACGTCCTGGCCCAGCCCGTATTTCTAGTCCTTACCGGAAAATTGTGAACGATAAATTTTATATATATACATTTTTTTTAGTAACTGTATTTATTTATGGAGTTCTTTTATCGTTTTATTTCAAAATTTACTTTCAAAATTTGTGACAGAAATGTTTCTTTCATTTTTAGTTTTTAGCCGTTTAGTTCGTCTAATTTATTATTTCATTGTGCTTGTAGTTGAAACCGTTATTAACATAGGCCTATTTGTGTGATTTTGTTTCTGTCCAGTGTTTTTTCCCTGATTTTTTATTACTGTTTCATTTTCTATAATTTACATTTCTTCTAATTAACCCTATTAAGTTTCTGATAAGATCCTTTTGATTACTTACATGATTTTGGTTAATTATTTCGACGATTATTTTCTTATTATTTACGTAATTATAACATTCACTTTAACTAAAATTATGTCACCAATCCACAAATATTTGTAATTCCATGAGGGATGATAATGCCGCGCACAGAGCAGGCAGAACAATTCCTAGTATTTCTTAATAAACTCAGTAAAACTAAAGAAACAAATGTAATTTAAACTGTCTTTATTCCATTAGGTGCACAACTGTACATGTCCAGGCATCGTCGGGTTTTCGGAAAATTCCTTATAATTTTACATAGTCTATGTTATATTTCTGTTAAATTCAATAACTCCATGATCAGTTGAGTTTTTAAAAATTTATAACAAACGTGCATTTAGAAAAATATGACACTGTTTTATAAGTATCACGGTTTATACGTAATACGACTTTATCATCATATACAGTGTTCTTTTAATTTAAAATCAACTTCAACCGTACCACTTTCAATAAAACTTTTCTATTAATTTCGAAAACAAAAATAGTTGAAATTGTTAATAGAAAGTTCATTAGTTTTCTTTTCTAAAATTTATAGTTTCAGGTTTATTTATTCATTATTTATGATAGAATATTTTAATAAAACGTGTATATACTTTTACAAAATATATTAAATACTATTCATATTTATATTTTGAAACATTTTAATAAACATACTACGTTATTCCTTAATTTATCGTACGACTAAATAGTTTTAAATAATTTTTGTAATAGAAATAATTCTCTCCTTAGATTCACATTTTAATAAACTCACGCCAACGGACTCATGCAGCACAAACAGAAACTACACGCCTTTATAATAGACCAGAACTTGGACATAATATTGATTTCAGAAACGCATTTTACGCAACAACACACATTTAAAATTCCTGGTTTTGACATATAACACAAATTCTCCGGATGGAAGAGCACATGGAGGGTCAGCTCTACTCATTAAGAGTACTATTGTTCACTACCAGTTACCTCCATATCAAACGGATGAGATTCAAGCCAGTAGTGTTGTGGTAACAGACTGGATGGGTCCACTTCACATATCCGCTGCTTATTTACCGCCACGATATAGACTGAATCCTGAAATTCTTGTCACGTTTTTCAACAGTTTAGGAAGACGGTTTATAGTTGAAGCTGATTTTAATTCCAAAAGTACATACTGGGGCTCTAGACTAACATCTCCAAGAGGACGAGTTCTACTTACTGTGATTCAAGATTTTCAGTTAACATGCTTGTCTACAGGTGAGCCCACGTATTGGCCGACTGATGAAAACAGAGTGCCAGATCTTTTAGACTTCTTCGTGACGAAAGGTATTCCAGACGTTTATGCGAACATTGAATCAAGTTTCGACCTGTCATCCGATCACTCACCGGTCATCGTTTCGCTCAGTCAAAACCTGCAAACTCAATCGCCTCTTCCAGCCTTACACAATAAACATACTGATTGGGATTCGTTTAGAACTTTAGTGGAAGCAAATTTTGATTGCAACTTGAGATTACAAGACTCGACCGATATCGACAGCGCTGTAGAACATCTAACTGAAACGATTCAAACTGCTGGCTGGGAAGCTACACCGGTTATTAGGCTCTCAAAACAAACCGCATATCTACCAGGTTACTTAAAACAGGCCATTACTGAAAAACGACGACTTCGACGAAATTGGCAACGCTCTAGGAACCCGCATGATAAAAGGCTCTTCAATAACACTGCCCAAACTTTGAAACGAATGTTACGGAATTTTACTAACGACTCAATACAACAATATTTGGAACTCTTGTCTCCTGACAACACGACAAACTATTCTTTGTGGAAGCAAATGAAGAAAGCTAAACGTCCGAAGCAACACACATCTCCATTTAAAACTTCAACTGGTTGGGCTAAAAGTAATCATGACAAGGCTGAAGCGGTTGCCGAGTACCTATCAGAGGTTTTTAAACCTTTCCCATCTGAATGCAATCCAGACGATGAAAAAGAATTATTTGAATTTTTTAGTTCTCCGTTTCAAATGAGTCCTCCAATAAAAGTATTTAAATTGTCTGAAATAAAACACACCATTAAAGTAAATTTGAGTTGAATAAAGCATCAGGTTTTGACCTCATCACGGGGAAAATTTTGAAAGAACTTCCTGACAAGGCCCTTAGGCTGATTACAATAATTTTTAATGCAATATTACATCTGGAGTACTTTCCTTCTTACTGGAAAGTTGCTCAAATTATAATTATCCTAAAACCTGGGAAGCCACCACACGAAATATCATCTTACAGACCAATAAGTTTGTTGCCAATTCTTTCAAAAGTATTTGAAAAATTATTGCTTCAGAGATTACGCCCAGTTCTGGATACCATAAATCTCATTCCGAATTGCCAGTTTGGTTTCAGAGAAGGTCATGGCACGATTGAGCAAATTCACAGAGTTGTAAACAACATCTACAAAGCACTTGAAGAAAAGAAATATTGCTCCACGGCATTTCTTGACATCAAGCAAGCCTTTGACAAAGTGTGGCATGCGGGTCTTCTTTTTAAGATTAAACAAAATCTTCCCCATCAGTATTACTCAATTATTGCATCTTATTTGGAGGACCGATACTTTACAGTGAAATATAAGGACGAACAATCATCTCTAAAATTAATTGAAGCTGGTGTTCCTCAAGGAAGCGTGCTGTCTCCTGTTTTGTACACCATTTACACTTCTGATCTTCCACAAAATGACAACACTACAGTGGCAACATTTGCCGACGACACAGCCATTCAGGCAATACACGAAGATGCACAAATTGCATCTCATAACTTGCAGCAACACTTAGACAGCGTACAAAATTGGCAAAAAAAGTGGCGTATAAAAACAAATGAACACAAGAGTCTGCACGTCACATTTACACTAAAACGGGAAATATGTTCACCAGTGTTTTTGAACAACGTACAAATTCCACAATCCGATACGGCAAAATATCTTGGCCTCCACCTGGACAGGCGTCTAATATGGAGGACTCACATATGGAACAAACGAAAACAGTTAAATCTTAAATACCAACAGCTGTATTGGATGCTTAATGGAAAATCCAAATTATCGGCACAAAACAAATTGTTAATTTATAAAACTGTACTTAAACCTGTGTGGACATATGGGATACAACTCTGGGGCACAGCAAGTCACAATAACATTGAAATAATTCAACGGTTTCAGTCAAAAATACTTCGAAACATCATGGACTCACCTTGGTACATATCCAACACTATATTGCACAGAGACACGAACACTCCCACGGTACACGAAGCTATACAGAAATTTTGCCCCAGTTACCAAACAAGACTTGAAAATCATCAGAATCCAGAAGCCATCAATCTCCTAGACAACAGTGGAACACACAGAAGACTATGCAGACTACACCCTACAGATTTATTTTAATATGTGATTGTGTAATTTATTTTACATTCCTGGCAAGATCAATTCAACAAAATGGGAAATTTTATAGAGTAATACCAAGGGGTATTACTTACTCAAGATTTATACTTACAACACATCTACTCATTGTTCTATGAGAGCAGATCGTAGATTTACAGTTATTCAAAAAAAAAAAAAAAAGATTCACATTTGTCTCGTAAAACAGTTTTAATTTTCTGCACTTTAACTGAAGATAATTGTTTTTAACATTTACGTCTATCTACATGTGATGCGCCGTTATCTACGTGTGATTTTATGCCAGTTGGCATCGCCTGTATATCTTATGCATTATGTTGAGAGCCGTAAAACAGACATTACGAGTCACACCGCTGCATGCAGAAAAGTATGGCTCGTGCTAAACTAGACCTCATGCGTTACTTGGATTTATTGGTTATGCGGAACTTAGTACTATTTTTATAATTCTTATTCTATATTAGTTACATTTTTTATTATTGTACCTGAACGGAAGAAAGGAAAAAGCCAACAATGAACGAAGGCTGAGGATGTGGGCTGCAAAAAGAACCTCCTAAAATATATAAGGTACGTGGTCTAAAATTGACCCTATGCGAATAAAAAAACCAATAAATATTAATCAAAATTTCGTTATTGGTTTATTGACTAAAATTAACAAAAATTAATAAATTATTGCTTAGAATAATTTAAATTTTAATATGCATGAAACTGAGTTAGCTACAAGAGCCTCATACTGTTGAAACGTGATCTCATTACTCCATTAGTGGATAAAATAGTTAAATTATATAACAGATATTTTCAGAAATTATCTGTATCCAATAGTTTTAATTATTAGTGGATAATTAGGGACGTCTACGTTCGGTATAGAGCAGAGATTTATTAAAACCACCGTATTTAACCAATCGGTAAAATATCGATTGTCTCGTGTCCTACATCAAGAGTAACATCCCTCCTTTTTAGGCTGTTATTAATATCAGAATATATGTGACAGTGTTATTTGTAGTAAAGTACCAAATTTTAAATTTAAGTAAAAAAAACATAAAATTACTTTCAGTAAGTTTTAGTACTGGAAATAACTGAAAAGACTTATAAATCCTTCCACTTTTTAAATAAGTTGTCAGACATCAATAAAATTGACAGAATGCCGTCATAAGACAAATAGTTAAGTGACAGCTGTATATATTATACACTGATGGATGACAATTTGCAAGTTACTGAATTCTTTATTTTTGTATCAGATTATTTTTCATTTGATTTTGTCTCTTTTATTGTCTTATTAAAATTTCGAGCAATTGTATTCTAATGGATTTAATTTTCTGTTTAACTGATTGATACTTTTTTGTTTATTTTGTAAATTGCTTCAATCTCTTGTTGATGGATGACTATAGATGTTTTATGGAACGTTATACAAATTTCGTTTCGTGAAACCACAAAACACTCATATCGGCCTGTTGCCTAACTTACTGGTTCATTTTCTTAAACTTATTTGTGGCAATTTTTAAAACTGTCATATTCAATTTTGTTTTGTCCGTCTTTCCGTCTGTCACACCCAGATATCAGAAACTATAAAAGACAGCACCAAACGATTTTTGTATTTGTAATCTACACAAAAAGTTAGTGGGCCTTAATTGGGTTTTAAGTTCCGGTATCTACCAAAAGTGGCCCAAAACCGGAAGTCTAAGTATCAAAGTCAGAAACTACTAGAGATAGCATCAAACGGTTTTCGGATTTGTAATCTACAAAAACAGTTAATGGGCCTGAATTGAGTTGGAATTTCCGGTTTTGACCGAAAGTGGACCAAAACCGAAAGTCAACAAATCAAAGTCGGAATTTGGAAAAAAAATACTATCGTACGATTCCTTTTTAAGAGTAGATACAGAAGTCATTAGGATTGAAGTTCCGCTTTTGACCGGAAGTGTCCCAAAACCGGAAGTCAAAATATCAAAGTTAGAAACTACAAGAGTTAGCAACAAACGCTTCTCGGATTCGTAATCTGCACAAAACGTTGGTAGGCCTGGTTGGGTTTGAAGTTTCGGCTTTGACCGGAAGTGGCAGAAAAACGTATAAAAATCCACTTTTAATACGAGGATAGTTTTTGTAATATGTTTTCATAAATTTTAGTTGCTCTCTCTGTCCTACTGACTAACTGATTTTAATTGAAGTAAGTCTCAATACATATTTCACAACGTTAGTAGTAACAATCATCATCAGCTTCACTCAGTACGTCTTACATCTACGGTATCACAATTTACTTTTAAATTTATTTGTATTTTAATTTTATTTTTATAAGTTTTATTGGAAGGTAATCAATAGCATCAGCACGCGTGAAAAATTTGTTTATTACAGACTACTTTGAATTATGGAACTGAAACGATAGGTTTTGACTCGTAATAATTTCCAGACCCTAGCCGGGAATTGAACCCGGACCTTCTGCTGTGTAGGCTAGTATATTAACTACTGCACCATAAAGTTACTATTATTATGGTTTAAAAATATTTACGTTTACTACTTTTAATTTCTTAGATTTTGAGAACAAAAAATTGGCAGACATGTTCTGTAAGTTATACCTAGGAAAAGTTAAACATGTAATTTTCAACCATTGTCTTCGAATGGGTTAAAAAGAAGAGTAAGTGTAATTATACTGAAGCATTAAATGTTACTTTAGTACTTTCCTGAAAGAACAAAATATAAAAATGAAAAATGTAACTGGGGAGTTAAATTGGGAAAACAGTACCACTTTGTTTATTTACTCTTTGTCCAGCAGTAAGCCTGGGCTACGCGCAGGCACATCTGCTAATAAAAATTCTCACAATATTATGAATAAAAAACAAAACCTTTCAAACTTATTAGAAACTGTACTTGAATTAGGCGGTTTTGTATATGTTTTCAAGGATTTCAATATCTCTTCAATACTATTCACGCATGTATAAACATAAGCTCTCTGAGAAGTGTTCGTTCGGTTATTCACATGCAAAATCAGCGGTCTATCATTCCTATAGACTTAAAATAGGCCTTCACTTATTTTCCATTTTCCATCATCCGTCTTCCATCTTTTCTATTGTTCACCTGTGAAAATATGTATCCTGTCCATCAGAATTTTCTTTTCAGAAAGTATGGCCCTGTGTCGGCCTATCCTAAATATATTATAATGGAATAACTCTATGCGAAGTATATTATCCATTGATAAATTCGTTTTACATTTTTCAATTTATAATTTTTTTAATAGATTATAGGTAATAATAAATTTCATAACATATTGTAATAACTAAGTCTAGGTTCTTTCGGGACCTTGTATAATAAATAATAAACAAACGTTCTTTTAATAGAAAGTCAGTTCAAGTATTGAATGACCCACTACAAAGGCACTAACAGTTTTTATTCCTGCGGTCCGATAGTTTCTCAAATAAACAAGATCTTTCTAACAAATTCTCCGCCATTCTCGAACATAGTAGAAGGAATTAAAATAAAAACAAACGATTTTAGATTTCCTAGAACTCATATTTAAAACATTTCATTCATCGCAGTTCACTACACACTCCGTCCCATTGAATACATAATTTGTACAATAAACAATACTTTCCTTCCTATATATTCATATAGGCAAGAGAAAGTAAAATATATTCCGTCAAACATTTCTAGAATAATGTTACAATATTTTTTCCTTACATAAATTACCCGTTTCTCAGTCAAAAATATATGAACACTCTTAATAACTAGCAACCCTTGCTACATGCGCTTCACGCCAAACTAGATTTAATATTAAAGCTTTTAACTTCTCACACGACCTTAAATATATAAAAAGCAAAATCGTAACTGTAAAAATGAAACTAGTTATAACTGGAAACAGAAATTTTGTTGACATCAAAAAGGTCTCGTCTTCCTGAAGACAAAATTATTTTTAATAGATTAGCCAACAGATTAAAAAAGGAAATAATAAAAATAAATTATGAAGTTACTGAAAATAAGCTTAGGAATCTATCAACCATCGACGGAACGCTTTGGAGAGCCACTAAACGTGTTACTAGACATATTTCTTTTAACTCACCACTACGCAAGGCGGACAACTCTTGGGCAAACAAGGATGAAGAAAAAGCGGAATTATTTTCTGAACATCTTTGCAACGTTTTTAAACCCTTTGATGAAGATATCAATGCTGAAAAAGAGGCAGAAGTAGAGGATTATCTTGCCAGTCTAGTGCCCTTGTCTATTCCACCCAAGAGAATCAAATTAATTGAAGTGGAAAAAGTAATAGGTATTCTTCCGTCAAAAAAGTCACCTGGTCATGACTTGATCACATCTGAAATTTTAAAAGAATTACCAAAGAAAACCTTAATATTCATCACACAAGTGTTCAATGGAATCTTACGAACATGTCATTATCCAATTCTATGGAAACTATCTGAAGTGGTTCTATTTGCAAAACCAGGGAAACCATCTCATTTACCTTCATCGTACCGGTCAATAAGTCTTCTTCCAGTTATTTCTAAAGCTTTTGAGCGGCTGCTTTTAAATCGATTGACAGTAATCCTTGAGAGGAAGAAAGTTATCCCACTCCATCAGTTCGGTTTTAGGAGGGAGCACTCAACAGTGCAACAACTGCACAGAGTCGTGGATAAAATATCAGCAGGATTAGAAGAAAAAATGTTCACCTCGGCTGTATTTCTTGATGTGACAGCTGCCTTTGATAAAGTCTGGCATGACGGATTACTTTTTAAACTTAAGAAAATTTTACCGTATTCGTACTATTTTATATTTAAATCGTTTTTTGAAGATAGGTACTTCTTAGTCCGACAAGGGGGTACGTATTCAGACATGAAAAGCATAAAAGCCAGAATACCACAAGGTTCTATCTTGTCACCTACTCTATATTCGATCTACACTTCTGACTTTCCTTGTTCACAAAACACCTCTGTAGCGACGTTTGCGGATGATACAGCCATTTTATCACAAGATCTTTCCATACAAACGGCCACTCAAAATTTACAATATCACCTAAATTTAGTAGACAACTGGCTGAAGGACTGAAAAATGAAGGTGAATCCGGCGAAGTCTGTTCACATTACATTCACTCTAAATAAACAACCGGTGCCGTCGCTGTTCTTAAATAATGCACCTATCCCAAAAAATTCTACTGTTCGCTATCTTGGACTTCATTTCGATCAACGCATGACCTGGAAACACCACATTAAGACAAAACGACTTCAACTAAACTTACGTTTGAAACAACTGTACAGGTTTGTTCACACTAAATCACCCATACGTCTCAAACAGAAATTATTACTCTACAATTCTCTCTTAAAACCTATCTGGATGTACGGTATTCAAATTTTTGGTTGCGCAAAGCTGAGTAATTTAAAAACTATTCAAGCATTCCAGTCTAATTTTCTCCGTATAATTACCGGTTCACCATACTATGTCTCAAATTACACACTTCACAACGATTTAAAAACACCATTCATTTGCGACATCGTCAAAAATAGTTATACTAAATTCTACTCAAAATTACCAATGCATAATAATCCACTTATCAGTGATATGGCAAATCCACCAGGCTTCATTAGAAGGTTAAAAAGAAGATGGAGCAGAGATCTTCTTTAATTCTTTCTGCATGTTTATGTTGAAAAAAATAATAATGTGAAATATTTGTAATTTTCGTTTTGTTTTAAATGTTTTATTACTCTTGATAATAACTTTTCCGTGACAAAATGAACTTTTTTGTTTTTTCTTTTCATACTTTTGTATATTATTTATGTTTATTGTTATTCCAAATTTAACATTGCTGAATGTTGAATTTTATTTCCTGTCTGTTCTTGTCTGTAATTTAATATAGATGTTTTCTCATCTTTTGGTTGTTCTGTATAGTACAGTTAAAGATTCAAAATAAAGAATAAAAAAAAACCGTATCGATATCAAACAATGGCCAAAACAATCCCGTTATATGCCTACCGTGGCATCGATAGTACGGAAAATTGTGTTGCCGTTCTGGATAACATTCTCGTTCGTGTAAATCTAACATTGCAGTATACTGATGAATTAAGTCGCATGGAGGATTTTACATCCTCCAATACTTCCATGGTTATCAGTGATCGTCGACTTGTGCTTTTACGGTCTTATATACTTCTAGTCTCACAAAATTCATTAAACAAACGCAAGATTGTCGACTTGTTTGCAACAGTAGAATTGGCAAATGTAAACTGAAACTCTTCGTTTACTCATCTGTAAGATTTATAAGCGAAATAAGTCTTAAGAATGAACACACGTTTGTCTTTGGAAAAAACAACATCGTTTACACAGAAGATGCTAATGGATACTGGAATAGCACTGGTGCACAAAAACGACATTTCAATTGTTACAAGTTGATTATCTTGAATACAGTGTTTGCAAATTATAATTATATAAGCAGGCATCAAATTTACCTATGCATTCTGCTTCTGCCTTAGAAGACGCATTCTGCGTCTTCTTTGAAACACCCGTTATTATTATTAAAATATTTGATATTTGTGTTTTATAAAATAAATAACTTACAAATTATAAAAATGATTCACTGTGCTTTCTGTCAGTCGATCTTGTCATATCGGTTAATTGTCTGGGGTGCGGCCCTTGATTCGCATATGCAAAAATTATATATTATCCAAAAATGTATAGTGAGAACAGCATAAGGTAAGGATAGATTTTATCCTGGTTGATTGTTGTTCAGTGAATCTAAAATTCCTACCATTAGACAGCTGTTCTTCAAAAGATTATTAATTTATATAACAATAACTTCCACGAGTTTGAAACCCGTACCAATGAAGACCAACTTCGCGATACTTCATTTAGCAGATATAAAACGCCTAAAATAACTTAAACATTAACTACTAAACAATATGAAAACGTTGCTTATAAACTGATAATATTACCAAGTCTCTGATCAAACCTTCAACAAATCTGATCCCACAAAGTGGTCTTGCTCTTCAAATTATGAAAACATCTGTTGTGAACACTCAGACAACTTTCTCTTGTCAATGCATTAGAACTACATACATTAGAAATAAACAAAAAACTAACCTCAGAAAGCATAACCTTATCTTTATCATGAGTGAATGATGCAAAATGAAAACCAACGTTAGTTTGGCTTAATAATACGGAAAATCACTCTTTCACGCAAAAAACCGTAGAAGCCGTTTTTGAAAAAATCGCAGATAAGTTAAAAATTTTCCGAATAAACTACTACTTTTGGTTGACCGATTTTGATAAAAGTGTTCGTGTCGGGTTCGTTAGTGGTACTTAACTGAAGTTTCAAGTTTCAACCTCGTACGATGTTCCGTTCTTGAGGTATTTTGTTATACAGACCAAGCATTAGAAACATGTTTTTTGGGTTTAGGTAGTCAGAAAACTTGTGTACCCGGTGAAAACTTGATTTCAAAAACCGACATGAAAGCAATACTTTCTTTCCTATGTATTAATATTGTCAAGAGAAAGTAAAATTGGGTACCAGAACATGTATATTTTGATTTAAATTTTCTGGAACGACATTCTTAAAAATAACAAAACCTTCATTACAGTTAACCCCTATTTCTTGGTTTATTTTCATCTTTTGCTTTTTCCTTGATTTGGTTTCATGTATTATTTATTATTGGTACAAAATAATGGTTATGACGCGTAATGGCTGAATGAACTCGGCAGCCAGAGCCTTGCCTCGCTTCTGCTGGTTGCCTATGATACAGCATTAATTGATGTGTTATACTAGAGTATGTATTCTGTCAAATTGAAAAAGTATGTATGATTAAATAAATAAATAAATAAAAAATAATAATATTGTTTTGAAAAATTGGGTTACATTCCATTTTTTCCATTATTTAAAAAAATGCTTTCCTAATTGTGCACTTGTTCCTTTGTTTTTATTTCAAGTTATTTTTTTTATATATTGTTATACAATTTGTAGAACATGCATTCGTACAATTTGTAAGTTTTAATTATGTTAGTTTTCCTGCAAAATAATGTAAGTTGATGAGTAACTGTATATTACATATGTATTTTTCATTAAATAAGTTAACCTAATTTCATTATGTCATTATGTGTATTTTAGCTTTTCATCGTAATAAACATAATATTATTAATTAAAGTAAAAGGTAAATGTAATCACTTAGGAAGAATGGTAGAGGAGTGGGAAACGAGCGGAAAACCCCGTGTTACAGTCCTGACTAGAATCTGGAAATCAGAATAAGTCAACGTCCATCGTAAATGTTGGATTACCTATTGCAATTTCTAACGAGTAGTTCATATGACAATAAATAAACTTTTTTTTAGATTAATTTTCTTTTTGAAATGATACAAAAATCAGCCTATAACGACCAAATTTTTTAAAAAACAAAGACCAAAAAGGCAAAAATAACAAGATTTTAATAAATTAAAAATAGAATTCATTGACATAGTTTTAGCGTTTGGAAATAAAATTATTATTTAAAAACATGATTTTAAGGAAAATTTTATTTAGAGAAAATTGTGAATGAACTTTTTAGGTAGAAAGTAATAATAAATTATGTAAACATTTCTCTTTTTAATCTTCGTAGTTAAACTTAAACGTACTTAAACTTACGAATTTTTATGATGCTGTAAATTTTTTCAGAAATTTTATATAAATGTTTAGCAGCGTTTACTGCAAATTTGCTCAAAGTTTTGTAGTCGTCAGCATAACTGGCTTCTACGTCAGGGTCCCGAATTTGATTCTCGGTCAGATCTGGAGTTTTTCATCACTCATTTTTATCACTCTTTCAACGTCTGCATTAGCAGTTATTGAAAACAATTGAACGTAAACAAAAACAAAACATCAGATGTTTAGATCGTCATTGAAGTTAAATTTGAGATGTATTAAGATCAAGAATGATTTATGAGCTCTCTAATTAAACAGTTTTATAACTTTATTCATTACAGTTCTTTAGTCAACATTAATACTGAAGTAACTTTATCCAAAAACCTTTTAATGTTTGGATTACAACTTTACAGCTACAGTGTGAAACCAACCAATCTAAGAAAAATTTAATCATTACAATCTAAATGCATTCGCTTAATTTAGATGGACTGATAAACTTTAGTAAAAAACTGAATATTGCAATGACCCAATTTTAAATCTTAAAAGCGGGAATATTACTAGCTTTATTAATTATTTTTCTGTACTATGAGATTCTACGACAATTGGGATGACGAATGAAGTTGATTATATGATATGAAATAACAAGCACATTAAGGTTCATTAGCTTAATATAACTAAGGCCTAATTTGGTTTTACACTTGCTTTAGTCGTTCGGGACGATTGTCCGGAAGTATATCTATTTGCATTTTGTTGTTGTTTAGTTCATCAGCCGAAAGATTGGTTTGAACCTCTAGAGGTTTTACTAAGTAAAAATGAGTAGTGAGGTGGTTTACTATTGCCTTCCTCACTGAGTTGAAAGAGTACGCTTATCAGCATGCCAGTCCCTCCGAAAACCACCCACTTTCCACCCTGCAAATGAAACCTTCATTTCATTCACCACAGGGTCTGGCTGTATAGTGAAATTCATTACTCGTATATGAGATAACTCTGACGATGAAGAGTTTTTGAACGATGAAGAGAGTCTGATTAACTTCTTATGTGTGGTGACCATGTGAATCACATATCTAGGATAAAGATTATTTGTATTGGATGGTTTCAGATTGCGGAAAACGCGAGATTTCAACAATTCTATATTTTTCTATATTAAATCACAAAGTTGTCACAGGATATTTTATCTCAGTAATTTGTAATGAATTGTTTCAAATTGCAGAATAACGCGAGATTTTTACAATACTATATTTTACTATGTTATATCACATAGTTGTCACAGGATATTTTATTTCAGTAATTTGTTTCTACTCAGACATAATTAACACTAGCTGTTTCCCTAATTTTAGTACTAAAGTAATTTATTGTATTGTCTGAGAAAACAAAAGTCAGTACTAAGAGAAGTTATAATGATAACTTTAAAGTTACTAGATGACAACCAAGTAAATCGGAAAACACAATTAATCTACCATTAAAATAATTTGTTTATAAAGTAAATTTACAAAGTACGTACCGTATTTCGTTTTAATTGAATGTTTAAAATGTTATACAAATATTAATTAGTACGTGTATAGTAAAGCAATGCATTCGTTTTGCACCGTGATGAATTTTAACGACGGAAAATTGTACCATCAAAGACCATTCCGAGTTTTGATGTTTCCTGTGAAATTAGAACGATTGCATAAATTAATTAAATAATTGGTAGGCAACCTTAATGAGTCGTAAGTTAAGGTATAGAAAGGGTAGTTGTAGAAACGTGTTAACATTCTCTATGGGAAAGATAAAGATGGAGAATATTTGTTATACCTTGAGAGAGTGAGAGAATGCATTGCAGCTGAGTAGCAGAACTTTGATAGCTATTGGTACCGATATGGAAAGGGTTAACTACCGACGTATGCTATTTAACTTCAGACAAGTTTAGGTTTATCAAGTTGAAGCCGTGTAGAAAGGTGAGCGCCGCTCAAACTTGTCCTCTGTCATTAAACAATATCATTTAAATAAAACCACAGCGGTATTATTAAAGCCTTTGTTGTTGAATGGAAATTCCCTGTAAAGTTTCTGACGTCTTCGTATTGTTTTCTTGGGAATTAATCCATGTGAGTCGTCTGTCTTCAACATTCTAATAATGCAGTGCTTTTCATTTTCTAGAATTTGAATTATTAATATTAATCTATTTTCACTGATCGTTACGCACTACTTGAAATCTTTTTTGAAAGTTTATAAATAAATTGTTGCTATTAACAAATTTTATTTTTGGTGGAAATTTTCATGGTCTTCAAAAAAATCAGTTTATTTTTATTTTTTTAAGATATATATAATTTCGTTTTAGTATATAAAAATAAATGACTTGAGAATATTATTTTCTATTTTTGGATTCTACTTTTTTATTATTTATATATCTCATACCTCTAATTAAAAGTTATCCTCTATATATCACTACTATGGCAAATTTGGCATTTGGTGAACCAATTTTTGGAGCCTATCACAAAACAATATTGATTGATCTTTAAAGACATCAGTCAAAAACACTTACAGCAATAACAAATACGCCTTTTTACGTAACCAATCATAATTATCATAAAGACCAGAAAATATCAACGGTTTGAGACATTTTAAACACAACAAACAACTCATTATACACAAAGACAATTTACCACGTAACTTCAATTGTCCAATCTCTTTCAACTAATGATATATCCTTGTTAACAGACGATTGAAATGAAGTTAGAATAGGGATCTTCTCCGCCCACCAAAAATCACATTTAAAATTAACTTTGTTAGTATTGGCACCGCATTCCTTGTATAATTTCACACCGAAATCGGTCACCGGATCGATTTACATTCACGCCATTCCTGAACATTTATCATCTCATTTACTAATTTTGCTTTAAAAAATATTATACAGTTGTAAATAAAAAAAAGTTGAAACCAAAGAAAATATTTCTCATTATTTATTGTATTAAAATATTTGTGAGAAATATATGCTCGTTAAGAGTTATTTTTTTCTGCAACACAAATTTGGCTGTTTCTGTTGTAGTCTTCTTCTCTGATCACAGCACTGCAATTTGTTTATAAATTCCAATCTTTATTATATAGCCTATTTTAATTTTTTAATCAGCTGATAATCATTTCTAAATTTGCGGCTTTTGACAAATGCATTTAAAATTCACCTGACCAATATATAAAGTTGATTTTTAAATTGAAGTTACGCTGTGGGAGGAATCCACGTCAAAATTAATTTATAATGTTGTTAAATTTATTTATAGTTAAACATTTAACTGTCTGTAATCAGTATTTATAGAAGTTAAAAAAGTATTATGTGTCTGAATTTAAATCGTTTATATTAGATAAAAATATTATATTATATTATATTATATTATAAATGAATATTATATTAAATAATATCAAATATTATATTAGATAAAATTTGTACACATTCAACTCTAAGCTTGTCAATATCATATGGAAGCATTATTAATGAAAACTGTGTAAATATCATTATAAAAAATAAATTAATTAAAAATAAAACAACCCTTATACATATTTTTGATGCCAGGAAATATAATTTAGCGACGTCAACTACATTAACTAGAATTTCTATTTTAAAATATTTGTTATTTTATTTACTATCTATTTGTATGTATATACTTTTTTCACTTTATTTTATTAAATCTACTACTTTTCATCTTTTTACTACTAGTAAATATAAATGTACAGTATACCCTGTTTTCTTTTCTACTTTTGAGAACACTCATTAGCAGGATCTTTGCGTTTAAATGCAATCACACGGATAAAGTTGGTGTTTAAAAATTACAGATTATTTTTTTAATGGTATCTATACAATTATTAAGAATAAAAAAAATCAGTTGACTTGTAAAATTTATCCCGAATCTCTACTCCACCTTCTGTGGAGCTGACGATTGGAGTTACCTGGTAAATTATTTTATTTATTATTTATTATTGGTAAAAATAAGTACAATGAATCTTATCCTATCTTAATTCCTAATACCCACATAGGTCTAGCCTGTGCGCAAGGTTTTAAGACAAATTTTTAAAATTTTAAGATCAGGTTGTTGTTTTTCTTTTTAATAAGTAGAGGAAATAAGTGACGTAATTTTAATAACAGCCTATCAAAGGCTTGACTGATATCAAAGAATACCACGGCTGCGAAATTTTTCTATCTGCTACACGAGGAAGTTGGTGTACAGTTGAATGTTTAGATCTGAAACAAAATTGTTGATCAGGGAAAATACCAGGGGCCGTCACAAATTATAAAATTCTTAGGTAAAGAATTTTTTTCGAATAATTTGGATCAGATGGAAAGTAAGCTGATCGGACGATAAGATGAAGCATTGTGGTGAGGGGTTCATCAGGTTTATGGATCATTTTAATTACTGAAAGATTCCATTGTATCGGGAATTTTCTAGCTCAAAAGATGACATTAAAAAGTGATGTTAGAAATAACAACCCTTTTCTAGGCTGCTGCTTCAGCACCTCACCTGTAATTAAATCGTTCCCCGCCGACTTACATGGAAGGTGCAATGCACACCATATTTCACTCGTTTTTATCGTACTCAAAATTCTAATGGGAGAGGTAGTGAGAGGGTATTTTTAATATATTTTAAATGGTCAGAATCAATAATATCATTATGTTAAGTAAATACTTTGAAATATGGTTTGCAAATCCATTACCTTTATCTTTGTCACCCAAATACCATCGTGACGTATAGGGAATATTAAAGTTGTTTAAAAATTTGTTACTTTTGCAAAGAAGTGATATAATAAAACAACTTTAAATGGCATAATTTTATACATATTCGATTTTAAAAATAATGTACTGGTAGTTATTAAAAAACCGCTGTAGAAAATCTAATGGAAATAAAATAATCTAATTTACTTCAAAAGATTTTAAATGAGAAAACTTTCAGAAATTTTATTGCAAAGCAATTATTTTATTTAGTATTGGTAAGATAATAAAATACCATTGATGAACTGTTATTGTACCTGAGTTAGAAGTTTCAGATCTTTTCTAATAAATTGTATGTTTTTATTACTCTACTTTTTATTTAACTTTAGATAAATTGTATTCGAATTTACTTGTTACATTAAAAAGTAAGAATAATGAATGTGTGTGGTTTTTGGGATCCCATCACCGAGGAGGTAGATGGTTCGTTACTGAATGTTTTTGTAGTTTGAAAACGGAAAAAGTTGGCCGAGTTAAGTTTTTTGAATTTGTTGGCGGTAATTTGTAGTTGAGAGGATCGGACAGCGGGGAGGCCCCTTTACTGCTAGTCTGGGCGACCTCTGGTTTTTAACAGCATACAACCTGTGCTGCTATATACCTTCATAAAGCACTTTGTCACGACAACTACCTTAGGGGTTGTAAAACCTCCCACCATTCTATCGTTTCCTACCTATATAACTTCATCTCGCTCATACACATGGTTCGCTAGTTGCTGTTGTTGTTGTTGTTGTTGTTGTTATAGTGCTTAAACTACAATAACGGTTGTTGCTCACTCACTTCAAGCTAACGTTTTTCCTCGGTTTCTCCCGACACTTATTTTTTTTTACTCTAATAAAGCAACCCTTTCTTTATTGTTGTTACTAGAGTGAACGCTAGAGTCATTCTTCGCGATAAATGTGGCTCGATTCTGTTACAGACTCGGTATGTAGGTAAAGAAAGAGAGACGGAGATAGATTGAGAAAGAGAGTGGGTTATAACCCCATCGCACCCCCACACACCCACCCACTTATATATATACTTTCTCGACTGTTAGAAGTCCACTTTAATTTCAGAGAAACTCTTTTTTCGTGTTCCACTCTAAACTTATTTGTCACCAACATTTCTCTTAAAAATCTAATATCTTGCCATTTTACCTGAAACGAAATTAAACAAATATCTCATGAAAGTCGTTTCTTTTTATTTACTTTACGATAAAATAAATAAATAGTTCGGTTGCTCTTTACGAGTAGTTACAAAAATAATCGTAGCAAGTTAATTAAGTACTATATATTTTTATAAATTAATATAGACTAAATTAACTTTCTATAAGACTTTTTTTGGTCAATTTTTGTATTCATAACGAAGAATGTTTTTTAATATATTACTCATCCTACAACACATTTTATTTTTTTGTGTTCAGTCTCTTGACTGGTTTGATGCAGTTCTCCAACCTGTTGTATCTTGCAAGTCGTTTCATATCTACATACCTGTAACACCCTACATCTTTTGTAATATGCTTTAAATATTCTAACCTTTGCCTCCCCCTACAATTTACTCCCTCAATATTACCCTCCATTATTGATATACCAATACCTGGATGTCTTAAGATATGCCCCGTCTTCTGGTAAGATGCTTCCATATACTTCTTTTTTCATCAACTCGTCTAAAAACCTCTAAATTATTCATTTTCAATTCAAGAACCTTTAAATTATCCACCCACATAATCTTTAACATTTTCCGATAACACCACAATTCAAAAGCTTCTTTCCTCTTCCTTTCTACATCCCCTTTCATCCACATTTCACTCCCGTATAATGCTGCACTCCAAATATAGTGTTTTAAGAAAATTTTTTTAATCTGTAAGTCAATATTTGTAGTCAGTAAGCTGCTTTTCATTTCAAAGGCTTTTCTAGCTGGAGCAATCCTACTTTTGATATCACTTGTGCTTCTACCATCCTTTGTTATTTTACTCCCTCTATAGCAGAATTCCCCAACTTCCTGTATGTATTCGTTGCCTACTTTTAAATTCCCTATGTCTTCTAAATCACTCTTACTGCTGCACAACACTTTCGTTTTGTTCTTATTAATTTTCATGAAGTAATCCTTTCTCATACCTGTAACCTGAAACGAAATTACGAGGATTTAAGATATCCTATAGTTCTTTCTTTGTCTCGGCTAATACTACTTATACCATCGGTGAATCTCAGCATTTCTATTGTTTCTCCTCGAATTCTTATTCCTGCGACAAATTTTTCTTTCACTTCATTTATCGCCTCTTCTACATACAAGTTAAAAAGTCGTGGGGACATTGAACATCCTTTTCGTTTTCTAACATTTTATATACCTGTAATATATTTTAAACAGATATTTACAATCAGTCTGGTGAATGAAGTAAATTTTATAACATACTAAAAGCTTGTTAGATTAGTCACTCATTATTGACACGATTTGGTATCTAGACCTTTCAGTTAAAATTGCTTCTTGCGCTCCTTCTTTGCAAACGGTAAACCCCTCCCAGACTATTATTTCAAATTTCCGACAACAGAAAACTAACTACGTCTTTCTACAGTTAATTTCACGATCTACTTAATAACCATCTTAACCAGCTATCCCGTTATCTTCAACTTATTTATAAGAAAATACCAAATAGTATGACGTCGAAAGTAAACGTTGTGCAGTCCCCTCACGGTCGGACTAGTGGATATCAGCCACAGTCCAACACACAACCACAGCCAACCGAAGAATGTACCATTGGGTATTTCTTCTTCTGGTAATAAAATTTTCTACCGCTCACTAAATAACATTTAATACCACAAACAAACATTGTCCACTCTGAGTAGAGTACCGAATCAAAGCCTAAGACAAAAAAAGTTTGTCTTTAATTTGAATGTAAGTAAATTGTTAATATCTGGTACGTGTGTGTCGTTTTGTAACGTTTAACGTATCACAGTGCGTCTACAATAATCCGTATGCACGTAAATTTTAAGATTACTGAGGGCTTTATACCTTGATACCTGACACCTGTAAGTCAAATAGATCTTACAGACGTTTTAAACGCAAAAATCCTAAAAACGAAAATCTATTCATAAGGAACGTCAATTTGGCACATTTACCTGGTAATCCTCCACATCTATTGGGTTTATAGACGATGGAGTAAAGACATCTTGCAAAAAAATTTAAAAATTACACATGGAAGACTTACTACTGACTACTGTTCTCTGTTAAGTCATTCACGTCATATACATACTAGTTGTATGTACGTACCTAAATACAATTGTAACTAACATTATTTTATAAAGTAAAAAAGAAAAGAATATTGCCGCCTCCATAGCGTAGTGGTAGCGCACAAGCCTGCCACGCGAAGGTTTGATTCCCAGCCAGGATTTGTAAATTTTCACCAGCTAGGGTGAAATTTTTCGTTGGGCTGCTAGGTATAAAGTAAGGTATCACTTCTCTTTAAACGTCTCACATTTTCACTATTGTCCAGCAGATTAATGTTAATCTGATCAAAATTATTCTCTGGACAAATCAGTGTTTTATAGAAAATGCTTTTGGCGATAACAGGCAGATGGAGTGTTAAATTATTTACACTCGATCTACTAGTTCTAGGGCTACAAAAAAAAGTTCTGTTTCTTATCACATGATCAGCCAATTTCATATGACCAAAGCATTTAAGAACGAAAGAGGTAGAGGTGTAAAAGACACTAGTCACAGTTATCTCCTCTGAGAGTAATGAATTTCATTATACAGCAAGACCCTGTGGTGAATGAAGTGAAGTTGTCATTTGCAGAGTGGAAAGTAGATGCTTTTCGGAGGGCTCGGCTTACTAATAAGCATACGTTTTTACTGAGTGAGAAAGGCAGAGGTAAACCACCTCACTACCCATTTTTACTTCTAGAGGTTTTAGAGGTTCAAACCAGGCTTTCGGCTGATCTAAACAACAGAAAATATTTAAAGATTTGTTTTTTATTTATAGTCACATTTTTTAAACTTTTTATTTTCAATAATTAATTTTTTACTACTATACTTGAATATTTTGTACAAAATTAATTATAAAATAAAAAAATAACTCAAGGTTAATTCATTCTAGGATCATAGAAAACTTTTTTTTTTATTTAGAAGATAATTTTTTTATTTGGTTTAGAAAAAAATAATTTTAGTAGGCTAACTGATTAAATGAATTATTAATTTAGATGTAAAAACATAAACTTAAGAAACTGAATCAAATAATTGTCAAAGATTATGTAATAGGAAACCGAGTAAATCATTTATACGTGTGAAAAAGAACTTTTATGAACTCATTTTATTTCTTATTTTCAGAGAAGTATTTCGTTGGTTTTAGTGAAAATATAGAATCTTATTGCAGACGATATTGTCCAGAAAATCCTACACCCTCGGGGAATATAAGTTCAAATTTTCAGTCTAAATTTCACCAAGGTTTTTCTCTCGTATAAGCTTTCCTCTGTAGGCAATATCATCCTAAATATTATGTAGCAGTAGTTGCTTTACATTGCGTATAAAAAGTTTCTTTAAATTTTCTCTGACAAATTGTTAACTATATCTTTTTTATTTTTACATAAAATATGTTTGAAAAACTTCTTGTTGCATTGTATTTTTAACGTTTATATCATTTGAAATTATTGCGTCCTGTTATTTTTTTAAACAGTATGTATTAACTGTAAAAGCCCTTTGTTTTTTATATAAGTATAATTTTGTTTGATATAGGTAAGAAAAATCGTCTTTTCGTGTCAGTTTTTGAAGTGGATTTTCCGGTTCAAATACACGTTTTAGGTATCCTAATTCCACTAAAGATGTTTATATCGATTGGTCTGTGTGTATAAACAAAATAAATAAAAAACGGGAAATCATAGGAAGTTACAACTTGGAACTTAAGTTAGACTTCACGAGGAGACAAAACATTAACATTTTCATCAAAATCGGTCAACCAAAATAGCAGTTTATTATTGCGATTTTTTATTTTTACTGTTTTCTCAAATAATAGCTTCTCCCATTTCGATTAAAATTGCCTCATTTACAACATTTTTTGTACCCTTAAGATGAAGTAAGCGCAAGTCTGGGAAAATTCATGGAGGCTGTATTTCGAAGACTGTTTTCTTAATGGGCATTTTAAGTAAAATCGTAATCTTCATAATATAGAAAATTAAAATAACTGCAAATTTTATTTGAAGTTATTTTTCTACAGAGCTTAGTAAAATCTCAATAAGTGATTTTCCATACTTCTCATTGAAATAGGTGATAAATAGCGAATTCTTTGTAATATGGCTACATATTTTTTTTTATTAAACTAGGTCAAAAGATATTTATTTAAATTTAGAGTTTTATCAATTTAGTAAAAGACAGGTGTTAAAAGTTTTCATTTTATTGCACATAAAATTGGTCGTCTTTAAATTGACAAGAGAGAGGCATGTAAGTGTCTCACACCGGATTTTTAAAATTATTAACTTTATCTTCATCGGAAATTAACTGTGCAGTCTTTAAATTATTTTTCTTTACATTAGAAAATATTTTAATTTTTAAAGTGTGCATCAATTTGTTCAAAATAGATATTCCTTTTTATCTTAAGAAGTATATGAACTATAATAAAATTACGTTAAGAAATAAAATTTATTGTCTTCAGGCTAAAGCACTTACTTCATCGTTAAAAATTCTTTCTCTTACAGGTCATAACAACTTTAAAAAGTTTGCGGGCATAAAATATTCTGAAAATTCAACTTGTGAAGTAGAAATCTATTTAATATTATTTTACGTTTTTTTACACTGTAACAAAGTATAGAAAAGGGAATAAGGAGGTAAAGCGATTTGTCTTCTAAGTGTTTTGTCGTTATTCCGTAGCAAGGTGGCTTAAAATCCATAAAACTACTTGTAATTAATTAAATTATGGTTTAAAATATTAACTGAACGAGAAAATATGCCATTTTCTGTTTTGTAAATCTTTTGAAATCTCTTAACTGTAACATCTTATTAACTGTAATAACTTTACTTATTTTTCAACACTCATTCTCAAAAATTGTTTAGTTGTTTTCACTGCAGGATTTATTTTCGTACCTTGTCCTTTCATTCACAATATTTCTTCCCATATAATAAAAGAGCTTAATGGATGAAGGTGATTTGAAACAAAAAAAATAATTTTGGTAAAAATTGCATCAGAGATTTATGATTTTTATAGTTTCTAAGAATTGCGTGATTTCTTTCATCTGTACTTATACAAGCCTTCACAAAAATTTATATTGGGCAATTATAAGTTCTTTAAACTTATAATTATAACTCCTTTTACTAAGAAGAAAAAATGCTTAGTCAATCACTTAATTTTAATTGTTAAAAAAATTAGTGAATCGCTTGATTTTAATTGTTGTTATTATTCTAGAAAGAGAATGTCTTCCATTCTGGCGGAAGAAGATGCCGGGTAAACTTTACACCGTTATACGCTAAAAATACAGAATTAAGTCCCCTTATACAGTTATACTTTCCTCGAATAAAACGGTCGACAATGTTTCACTAAATTTACAAAATTATTTGTTTAAATTAAACTCGTGGTTTACGAAGTGGCGGATTAAAATTAATTCGGACAAAACAAAACACGTTACCTTTACCTTGAGACGGCAGACCTGCCCGAGAGTTTTCTTTTATAACTCTCCTCTACCTCAAGCTGACAACATTCGTTACCTCGGTCTGCATATAGAGAGAAGGCTTACATGGAATGAACATGTAACCATTAAACGTAAAGCATTAGATGGTAGACGAAAACAGCTATACAACCTTCTATCTCGTCGATCAAAATTGCCGATTCCTCTAAATTTGCTGTTATATAAGACTTTACTTAAGCCAGTGTGAATGTACGGTTGTTAGATCTATGGTTCATCAGAAACATCAGTCATATCTGAACTTCAACGGTTTTAATGAAAATTGCTTCGTACACTAGTTAACGCTCTATTTTTTATGTCAAATCACACACTTCACTCGGACCTAAAAATCCCATTTATTAATGACACCATACACGAAATGTATCAACGCTTTAAATTAAAATTACTGAACAACTCAAACCCATTGATTCGTGAACTAAGTTCTCCACATTTACCAGTCAATCCATATCGTCGGCTCAGCAGGAGGTGGAGCAGAGACTTGGGTTAAGTTCATTCCATACAGTTCAAATTTAATAACGTTTAATAACAACATACTAAATAATAAACTTATTATCATAAATTAAATAATCTTAATGATTAAATTGTGAAAAAGCTAACAGTAGTAATTAACTGCGGGAGCCCTACTAATGAGTGATGTCCTCTTTTAACGTGTGATGTCATTTTTAAGTATATAATATTATATATTATATGCATATTTGGTGGTTGTGCAAAACCGCACAGTTGTAAATAAAAATAAATAAAGTGACAAAAAACCCTTTCATACAATAGTAATAACTTGAACTGTAGAGACACAGCATTCTATGTAAGCTACATAAATAAATACTTAAAACAATCAATCACACTTCATAACTCACTGAATACCATAGTAGTGGTGTATTGGTGAGAGCAACTGAATTCTATGTCAGGGATCCCTGATTCTATTTCCGATCAGGTCTGGAATTTTTTCATCATTCATTTCCATCTATTTGTCTTTGTATCCATAACAGCCGGACGTAAAACAAAAAAAAACACAAGGTAACAAAACTTCTGTTTTCGAAAAAAACTGTTACATAGCACCTTTATTCCATCGTCTCTTTAATATTACGAGTCTCGTAATAATACATTTATCAATAATTTGTAATTTGTTTGCTCCAGTATTATTTTTGTTCCACTCCAGGCTATTCAAGGTTTTTGTTGATCTCCCTAAACTTCGTTCATCTGCAGTAGCATTAATGTGCATAACACCCAGACGTAAAACCAAAAATAAAATTAATAGATTTAAACCACATTTCAGACTTTTTAAGGAGGTAGTCAACTTAAGAAGATGCTTTTTTCTAAATTTCTGTTTCATTTTTTGCATTTATTTGAAGATTCAAAATTTCTAAATCACAGCATTGTTTACCTTAATTGTACGTTGACAAAATGTTAAAAAACATTTGTTTTAAATATACAGTGAAACTTGGTTAATTCGAACCTGAAGGGGAATGGAAAAAAGTTCGAATTATCCAAAATTCAAAATAACCAACATCATATGGAACAGTATTGTAAAGTTAAAAAAATTACAAAATTCGAACTTTTGTTATACGTACTACACTATGTATACTATGTACTTGCTTTAAAATCCCGAATGTCTAATTTTTTGCAAATCCTTCTGCTTTTGCACGAATTATTGTTCCACTTAAAGGAATCACTTGGTCGCGAGCTTGCTTGAACCACTTCAAAACACAATCGTCCACTGCAGGATATTCGGCTGTTCTTACCCGCTTTCGACATTTTCCGTTTTTTTGATTCCAGTTTTCCATAATTGTGTTTTTATTTTTTAAGAAAGACGATAAATGTTCGGTAAAATTCCGTATTCTTTAGCTATGTCACACTTTCTTTTTGTACCGCATTCCACATCTTGAATCACTTTAAATTTTTCGTCCAAAGTTAAACTCTTATACGGACCACGCTTAGCCATTGTTAAATGAACTTAACCGCACTGCACGTAAACTCTTAACTGAAACGAAAACAATTCAGTAGTACTGAAATGTACTGTACCTAGTTAAAAAAAGTACGTAGTACTACTGTATGTAAATTGTACAACACAAATTCTACACACGGTATGCACTCGTGTATACTCTACAGTAGGCCTACTGTGCTGTGACTGAAAACGGTTCAAGAATGTGGGTGTAATTTAACTAGGGAAATCCCAAACCGATCATACAGTGCAGGTCTGTGTGAAAGTGAAATTCACTTTACAATGTTCAAAGCCTATACGGCATACTGGCTGGAATTCCGTAGATTAGGCTTACTACGCACTAATAACTGACACTCTATTGTGTCTATTTTCAACCCAAACGCAGCAGGTAGAAATAATTTTATTACAGAACCTGTTTACGAAAAACCTAGCTAAACAAACATTTTTATTCTTTCTTTGAAAAACTTCGAATTAACCAAATAACCTATTTTTAACTTCGAATTAGGCATACCATTTTTGTTCAGATTTTAATATGCTTTTCAAGGGGAATACCAGTTTATTCGAATTATCCAAAAATTCGAATTATCCGAGTTCGAAATAACCAAGTTATACTGTACATGGTTTGTCGTCATAGCAAAGGTATATTAGATTTTTATTGTGAACTGTTTATAAATCAGAAATTTACTATATATTATTTACTAGTTACTGTAGGTATATTTTGTAAATAAATAAACTATTTATTTACATAACGATCAGATAAATAAAATAAAGCTCACTAGCAAGGCGAGTGAAATTATTCCTTAACTTTAAATTAATTTTTCCGATAATGTGTTTTTGCGTGATTGTACATTCTTGGGAATTAAATATTTTGGTTTGTATTGGAAATATTTGGATGAATTTCTTTTTAAATGTTCATAATTTTTTTGAAAATATGGTTTTTCTTCAATTTATTTCTTGTAAGACAAACTACATACAAGAGCATACAACAGATAATAGACAGCAATTTTCTGTATTTTTTGGCACAACAGTCATGTTGATATCATTCTTGGTTCTACAGATATTTGACTCTCCGTAAAACCCTGCTTTTCCACCATCACCCTTAAATTAGGAGTTGTAAATAATTTTTGGCCTAATTCAAGTTGTAGACCATTACTAGTAAATTACTCTTTCATTTAAAATACATAATGGTAAATAATAGCCAGTAGTTTTCATTTTCATTTTCTGGGTTGACTAACCCCGTAAGGTAAATATAGTCAGTTTCTCAATAAACTATTTCACTAATCGAGTGTATTTTTTCTAGATAACTAGGCATATAGAATTTAATCTTCCTTTTTTAAATTCTCTCCATTTATTCGTTGGCATAGTTCTCATCTCTCGCAACCTGTGCTGTGCGGTCATTATCTTCGAACCAATTTTCATAACGCAGAAAATTTTTTATCAAATTATTAAAAAATTTATTCGATCGAACAAAATTAGAACCAACGGGTTAGTCCACAGATAGAATCGTCGCTTCAAGTCAGCACTTTTACAGCTGATTTTTGGAGACGAAGTTTCTGGGAATTTAATCCTAGTAATGGCAGTTATTTTTGAACGAATTTGAATAATAGATAGTGGCTACCGGTGTGCTTTAATGGTTGGGGTTCAATATTAACCATACTCTTTCAGGAATGGTCAGTCTTGATCTGTAAAAGATTACACCTCATTTACACGTCAAAAATAAATCATCCTCAATTAATTGGGTCATGGAATTGTTTATTGTTCTTAATTGAACAGATTGCAACGTACACACATTAGGGATAAAAAATTAATAAATATTAGTAGGTTAATGGTTTTGAATGTTAATTATTATGGAAAAAATTTAATTATCATTACTTAATTATCTTTTGGTATAATTTGTTGAAAGAAGTTATTTATATACTAAACGTTAAAGTTCTTCGTAACTGTAGTTGTTCAACTTATAACTGAGTACCAAGAGTAGCAGTAGTAGTACATTGTACAACGAGATAAGGTAATATCATTGTAAATAAAAAGAATGAGAAAAAAATTATACCACGTAATACTAGTAGTAGTTTTTATATTAACTACGCCGTATTTCATGGTATATCTTGACAGTTATGCCAACCCTTTTCCTACATGATATTTTCTTCTTATTTTGTTTTAGTACGTAACTAAATAAACTTTCTATTAATATTTTCATTTCAAGTTGTGTTTAATTTAAAATTATTAAATTTATTATTGTTCTTATTAAATTAATTATAAATAAATACACTTACAACCTAAAATATATTGTTCAACTGCAGTGCAGTTCTCACGAGTCATTTTATATTAATGTTTTTAAATATTTACTCATTTACTGTAAACGAAAGACGTGACTTGAAACTCTTTTCAATTATGATTGTTCATAGTATGTTTATTGGAAAGCAGCTCTAATAACAAAAGAAAACCGTTTAAATTATTTACTCTCCTTTCGGTTAAAAATATATATAAGTATATTGTTTTTTGAAGAACTAATTTTAAAAGAAAAACATTATATATAAATTTTTACCTTCATTCCGAGTTCTTTCAGGATCTGATCAATTCGTAATACTAAAACTTCCTTCTAAACCTATAAAAATTATTTATAAACAAATTAGTTATTACTAAGTAATTAAGCTTGGACAGAATAAGGAATGAAAATATCAAGTAAAATTGGGTATTTACAACTTGAACGAAAAGATCAAGGGATTATCGCCAAAATTGGAGACAGCGCATGCCAAGGATGTCAGATCACAAGATACCTAAGCATGCATACTGGTATGCTCCAGAAGGTAAAAGAGATGGCGGTAGACCTAGGAGAAGATGGAGGTATATAATATAATTTGTGAGTTCGGAACAGGCTGTGGCCTAATTCTAGGTTGAAAGAAGAAGAGGAAGAAGAAGTGAGTTCTCGATGGTTGGAAGTAGGGACATTACACCCAATATGCTAGTACAACCACCATTTGTCAAGACAAATGGTGGTCAATCAGGAAACAGTAATGTCCTTTATTAGCAGGAGACTGAACAATTTTTTCATAATGAACCGTGAATTCATAGTTACTATAGGAACTTATGTCCTAAAACAGAAAAACACAGTAAAATATTTCCTATGTGCATGTGCAACATAAGATGAGGGAATAGTTTTCTTTCTAACTACCTACTTATTATAGTTGGAAGCAATGATTAACACCTGGATCAACAGTAGGAGAATAGTATCGATTCACAGGAGTGGGAGAGGCGAAAACAGTACAAGTAGAGTAAGCCACGTTTTCAAGTTTTTTTTTAATTGTAAAATAATATTACAGCAGCACGGAAAGAAAACTTCCTTTCTCTTCACGTCGCAGAGGTTATGAGCAGTAAAGATTATACCCACAGTACCGGTATATAGCGAAGACACCGATAAATTATCAAAGTATAAATTTAATTTGATCTATTAAAAAGTTATTGAAAACTGTTTAGTAATAATTCATTCATCTTAAATACTCCAGTTAACGTGTTAATTATATTTTAAATAAATAAATATTAAAATTCTAAAGAGTAATTTATTTAAATTCATTTAATTAAATTTTCTGTTGATAACAACTATGCCAAATAATTAATTAATTATATTGAAATGAAATACGTTAATTAGGAATAAAATTCATTATAAAATTAATTAAAAAGTAAAAAATAGAATAAATTAAATTTAAAATTACTTCGTAATAATAAAGATAACAGTTTAAATTATATTGTTTTTTTTTTCAAATAATTTTATTATATGATTAATTATTTGGTAGCCTGTTAGTATTTAAACCGATTGATTATCTTAATTATCGTATTTATTTGTATTAAAATAGGATTATTATTACTTTAATACAATAATAACACTCCTAACCTTATTATAAAAATTTATAAATACTTTTTGAAATGCTTATTGCACAGAAGGTTTTCTAATTATGACGTTTACGAAAATTTATGTAAAACCTGAAAATTTTGTATTCCCTGAGCAGATTTCGTAGATTGGTGGGATTGTTGTATCTTTACGAATTCCGGCTTGTTTATTTTGACAGGAAGATTTTTATTCTGGGATTAAAAGTTCCTCATTTAGAAGTAAGGAGGTGTAGATTATTCATAACATTTTATAATATTAACAAAATAGCCTAAAATAAATTATTTATAAAATACATAACTATAATATTTTATAGAAATAGATGTAAAATTTCAGTGAGATACACATCAGTCTTTCACAATAAATTTAATTTTTTTACTCATGAGTACCTGATCAGTCTCTCATCTAAAAACAGCGCCAAAAAATTGAAGCCTTACAATACTCTAGACTTGAAAGAAAATGAATTAAAACAAGCAAAGGAACTATAAAATAGTTATGGGTTTTTTAAGCAAAACTGCAAAAATTGCCTTGGGGTCAACCTGTTAAAAATTACTTGCTGTATTGATACTGTTGAACAATGAAGAAGACGTTTTTACTTAAGAATTGCGACATTAAAGATGAAGTTATTGAGACGTGGAAAGTGATTCTTAACTTTGGTAATGTTTATGTATTCAAGTTCTCATTATTTAGAATATCTGGAGCCCATATTCCTCGTGTTCGTACGTTTTGTCTATTTATTTGTATTTTGTTAGTAAGAAATATTATTGGGAATGGTGGTGTTATTGGTAATAATGTCTTTGATAAAAAAATTTTAATACGAAAAATTTTATTAATTATACTACCTATATTAAGATTGTTTGCTGTTTTCATTGCTGAGAGACTTCAAAAGCTGGTTGCACATCATTCTGTGAGGGGAAACGACAAGGTGTAGGTTTTAGGGAAGTATAGAACGGAAGTATGGAACGGCTGGAAAAATTGTTTACCATATTTATAACCTCCGCCCATAGTTTGAGGTTTATATTTTAGCTGTTTAGACAATCAATAGTTGATTGTCAGAGTCTAAATGGTTCCAAAAAATTTTAATATTGTTGTCAGTAAATATTTGAAGATAAATATAAAATATATAATCCCAATTCAGAGGGATACAATATTACAACTTTTGATTACAATTATAAATTAAATCATTAGTTTGTTTTGTCAGTATGAATTATTGTAAACCCATATCAAGGTTGATTGTTTTTTGTTTTCTTTTTTATACTTTGGGTGACTTCATTTCGGTAATGATGAAAAAAATTCTCCAGTCAAAGTTTTTATTTTACAGAATTCTTTCTTATTTACTTTCGTTTAATTATATCTTAAATAGCCGTGAACCTGATGTAAAAGATTTGAAGCCATTATTTTAATAAGCGACTGAGAAAAATTAGTAACTTAGGCATTACGACCTCCCTCAATGAATGTTGTCAAAGAGGATCCGATTTACAATATCTACAAACATAGTTATTTTAGATTATATTTACGCTATTTTTATCTGCGTTCCTCAGCTAAACTTGTTTGTTTGTTAATATTGTTATAATAAAATCCTGCTTAAAATAAAATCAGCTGTTCTTAAACAGCTGATTAGTTATAAAAACATACCTTTGATTGTTTGATGGTGGGCGCGGTTTGAATGGCTGATGTGTTAATGGCCTAGATTCTACGGGATTCTTTGTTACAGTGCGACTATTTGGCCCAATAGTCGTGCTTGACATGGTTGCAAGCAGTAAAGTGAATTGGTTGACGTGGTCTTCGACCGTATGTGTTTTATGTATATTATGTGTTTTGTGTGATTTGTGCAATCGTGTTCCTGATGATGTCTCCGAGAGAGACAAAAGATATCTCGAATATGTAATACTCTGAGGTGAGTATTATATATATGTTTTTGTTTTTCTGTTCATTATATATCCTATTTAGTGGATACAAACAACGGAAATAATGTTCAATATAATAAAAATCTTTAAACTTTAAAGCAATTAGTATTTTCTGATATTTTTGATACCGCTGCAAATTTATATTGAGTTGCTTTAAGTCTAGTATATTAATATTTCTTCCAGGTGACGGCGAATACAGCATTACGATTTTAAATTTTATGTAGCTAGAACTCCTAAGCCTTAGTTTTTAACTGTGATACTGTAAATCTCATTTTGTATAACCATTTTATTGCAAAAATAATTTTATGGTTTTGCGTTTAGACGGGGTAGCTCTTCTTAATACTCTACAATAAACACAAAAATGAACTACGTCCTAACTTAATGAGTGCAGAATGAAGAGTCTAATTAAACATTCAGAGGGGATTTTTAAAAAGATCAGAACGACTCACCGCTCACAAACACCACTTAGGAAACTTAAGAAGTTTTCGCTAGGGTCCTGATAATATTATGGCTGTCTTATCAAGTTAATTAAGTTCCCTCTGATTCGACAAAAAATTAAATCTTTAGCCTATCGTTACATTATAAATTATATCATTGTAAATTTCAAAATTTAATGAGAGTTTCATGAGACGATCAATTTATAAAAAATAATATAATTCTCAGACAAGTCAACACATATACATCTTGAAAATTTAAAGAAAATGTGTACCAGTAACAAATATTTGATTAAAAACTAATTTCCGTACGTTTTCTGTAGTAATCACCAACACAAACTATTTTCATCTATCTCTATTTATTCGATTCATCGTCAACCTTTAGTCAATATTAATATTAAAGTTACTACTGATGGTCTTATAAAATTTGTATAGATACTAACTATCGGTAGCGTAAAAAAATGAAATTTAAAAAAAATCAACTTTCCAATATAAATATGATCTCTCAACTACTAATACACTGAACTACGTTTCAAAATTTGATCTTACAAAACAACCTAAAAATCGTAGTCCACATTTCCAAACGTTTATACGAAAATTTATATTAGGTACGATATTTCTAATCCCGAAATTTAAAGGTTTAAGCGCGTTTCAAATAAAACGTTTAGGTTTTTTAATTTCCTACAACTTTTATTATATGCATATTAATGCCGCAATCTTAAAAAAAATGGCAGAAATTCTGTAAATATAATAATTATATTATATGGCTGAAATACCATTTAACCCATTTTGAAAAGCATAAAGAATGTAATAAATGAAGCGATTTTAAACAATATCGTAGGACTTGTTTTTGAGAAGATTGCAAGTAAAAAATTTCAAAATTAACTACTACTTTCAGTTGACCGATTTTGATGAAAATGTTCTTGTCAGGTTTCCTTTTATACCTAACTTAAGTTCCAAGTTTCAATTTCGTACTGTACTCCGTTTTTGAGATATTTTGTTCACTCATACACAAACAGCCCAACTGCTAAATACTTGTTTTTGAAAGTGTTTAGGGGGCCAAAAAACGTATATTTCCGGTGAAAACTTTGTTTCAAAAAGTTTACTTGAAGATAATACTTATATTCCCTTTATGAATATGTATAGGTAAGTAAAATATGGTATAGTATTTATAGGGCAAGAGAAAGTAAAATTAACATGGATAGGAACCTCCAAATGTGATGTTTTTACAATCTGTCCGCGCAGGGACAAAAAGTAAATAGTCTAACTCCGGTTATTCAATTTTTGTTTTTTGTTCTTTGCTGTTGTTTAGGTCTACAGCTGAAAGGCTGGTTTGAACCTCTAGAGGTTTTACTAAGTAAAAACGAGGAGTAAGGTGGTTTAAAATTGCCTTCCTCACTGAGTTGAAAGTGTATCCTTATCAGCATACCAGGCCCTCCGAAAACCACCCACTTTCCACCCTGCAAATGACACCTTCACTTCATTCACCACAGGGTCTGGCTGCATAGTAAAATTCGTTATTCTCAGATGCGATAACTCTGACTAGTTTCTTTTACACCTCTACCTCTTCTGTCCTTAAATAGTTCATTCATAATTAGCTGACTATATGATAAGAAACAGAACAATTTTTTTGTAGCCCTGGAACCAACAGATCGATTGCAATTATTTTAACACTCTACCTGCCCGTTATGGGAAATTTTTTTCTTCATTGTTTGTTAAACAATTACTCGTTATGCATACACTATGGTACAATTCCAAATAAAAAAATAAGGTTGAAAACATGTGCTTCATACCTACAGATATTAGAAATTTCTTGAATTACTGCTAGTTACAGTTTGTTATGATTATGAACTGAAAAATGAGAATAAAATTTGGAATTCTTGTATGAAATCTTTTTAAAGTGTAATAAGACACTATGAGAATTCGAATTACCTAAATTGACATTTTAGGTTTTATTATAATTTATATTATCAATATGTCATTTTTAACATAATTTATTGAAATTTCAGGCTGTAAATTTTGACTAATGGAAATAATAACAATAAATATTGGCTTAATAAATATTAAAGATAACAATTATTCCAAAAGACAGGACGCCACTTCAATATTTTTTTAAATTTTTCTATTTTGTATTTACGTATATTTGTTTCTTATTTTATCAAGTTGTTCTATTACAAAAATTATACTATTTTTTAAAATTAAAGACTTTTTATTATCGGTTAGATAATTGAATGGCAAAGATTGTACTACATTATGTTTAATAGGCATTGAATCAAAGAGAAAAATTGTGATATATAAATAAAAGTTGAAGTTGATTAAGTTTTTGAACTTCCTGCTGATCTATAATTACAACTGTGAATAATGCAAAACAAATACAATATGAAAGAGAAATTACTATTATAATTTTAGATAAAAGTAAAAACACAACAAACTGTTGTAATATTTTTAGATTAATCTATAAATACAAATTGAAAACCAGATGTTTTAGAAAGTTATAGTTTTAATAGATAAACCGTACTTCTATTTTTGTTTAAATGTTTGGTAAAAACAAAACCCCTTATGAATCATAACCTCATTTAATCATAATCTTCCATTCATATTCTGAATCATGTATGAAATTAAACAGTGTTTTTTAAGTTCAAAACGTACTTGCTATTTATTGGGAAGTATATGTACTAAAATATCGGTAACGTTCATTTTTATTCAGAAATCGTCTATATATGATTTGGTATAACAAACAATTACTGTTTGTCGTATAATCACGTATATAAATCCGTATTTACATTTATTTTAACATCTGTATTGAAACCAGTAATGGCGTACGCACTTAACTATGAGTAACTGCTAGTGATTGAAATATAACGTAGATAAAGCCAAACCAAAAGTTGTAACGTTTGGCTAATTTTTTTACTAATCCAGTAAATTAGCCCGGGTTGGTCTAATGGTAAATTCATCACCGCAAGTCAGCTGTTTAACAGGTGATTTTCGAAGACGAAGGTTCCGTGATTTAAATTCTAGTAAAGGTAAATACTTTACGGATTTGAATACTAGACAGTGATTACCTATCTCATTGGGTCAAGTGGAGTTGCTTATTTTTTCAAATTGAACCGATAGCTACGTACGAATTAGGAATAAAGGTATATTGTTCAAATACAGTAAACTTCGTCGGCAAGCGTGTTCACAATTATTTTTATTCAACCAACTTCTTCCACAAGCAAACAATGTTTGGTACCTTGGGCTACATTTAGACAGGCGGTTGACGTGGATGAAGCACGTCAACTTCAACCGATAGTTCAACCGATCTGGATGTATGGTAGTCAAATTTATGGAACCGCAAAGCCATCAGTAATTTCACGAATACAACGTTTTTAAAGTAAATTCTTACGACTGGTTACTAATTGCCCGAGTTACGTGTCGAATTAAACACTACACGATGACTTACGCGTTCCTTACATAAATCACACATATCTCAAACTATACCGTAGTTTCAGAGACAAACTTCAAAATCATAACAATCCCTTATTATGCAATATGAATTCCGCGGACCTACCAGGAATCGCAAAAAGATGAATGAAACGCCGATGGAGTAAAGTCATGATACATTAACGCAATTGTAACATTATTACGTATACAAAAATATAATTTAAAAGTTAACACATAGTTATATGGAGAGCTATCGCTGGGTGGTGTCCACCTCAAAGCCATTAACGCCGTTGGTTTTTTAATGTTTTTTGATTTGTTAATTTAGTAGTGAACTTTTTGCTGGTTGTTCTTATACAGTTGCGAAATGAATAAAGTAATAAAACAATACAGTAAACAAAAGAAATAATTTTATATCTCCCACTTACACTTTTACACTTTTCACTTTTTATATCACCCACTTTTATCATACCACTATTACTCTATACATTCAGTATCTGATACATATTTACAACTTTTGAATATATTTAATAACATTTTGTAAATAAATTACAAGAAATATACGAAAGAAATAAAAGAATACGATTTGGTTAGTTAGATGAATATTTATAATATAGATTTGTTGTACAATAAATAACTTTTTAAGATGCAAGAGAAGATTTAAAGTTGGTTATGAATCAAATTTGAAATAATGAAATCTAACAGCATAAATCCAGTAAAAGTTTATTTTTATATTACTAATCCTTTAATATTTATGTGCAAAATTTTACCGTAAGTCAATAAAATTTGTTTCCATAATAAATATAGTAAAGTATTCTAATATGATTGCACTAGAGAATATTCAGACAAGTTGAAATCAGTTTTTTTCATATTTTATTTTTATTAACATTGATATTTATTACTGAAATATCCGTACAGTATTTTAACGCGCAACTACTGTTACAGTTAAAATGTGAAATACGATGAAATACATTGTATTGTAAGCGAAGCTTGTTTAAAATACGAGCCTATAGGTGAGTGAGTAGAGTAATAAGAGATGAAACAGCTGTGGCCCATACTGGCGGTAGATATGCTTACTAGTACCTATAGTACAGGTGCACACATGTTAGTCCAGCCGACCCTTAATAGCTCTGTAACGCAAACTCTCTTATCCATTTCCTCTCGCCAATATCAAACCTTTACTCTATTCAAGTTAACATTGGTACAGCGTGTCCGACTCAATGAGAGTTATAATGGATAAACACTTATTCATGTTGTAATAATTGTGCAAGGCTGCTTTACTCATTAAATTTTAACGAACTTAAATTATGTTGGAATTATTAATCTATCTGTTACTTCGTGAATTGAACAATATTGTATTTAATTATTTAATTTAACATGTGTGTTTTACCGGTTTCTCGGGCATTATTCTGTTTTAAGCCCTTCGTAGATAGATACAATAGAGCGTCAATAATCCGGATTAATTGGGACCGGACGCCATCCGGATTATCAAATTATCCGGATTATTGAAACACCCGATAAAATTGCCAGTAGACGTTTTCAAAGTAAGAAAAGTACAGTAGCTAAATTCGACTATATTTTTTATGATTTGTTAACAGAAATGTGAATCGGGTAAGTAGAACTACGAAATGTGTTGTTATGTATAAAGAACTAATTTTTATTTAACGAAATTTGTAACTGTACATATAAAAAAGTGATCACTTCTCAACACGCGATTCGAGCGTATCTCTTACTCATCACGCACGGCGAGCCGTTCAGCCATATTGGACACTTTTAACCTACGATAAATTAATTCCCATTTTTTGCCAGAATTGAATCCGGATTTTCGACGTTCCGGATTTTTGACGTCCGAATTATTGACGCTCTACTGTACATACAATCAGGATATTTCAAGAGTTTTTATGGTTTTCTTTTTTTATTCTTGTGGCAACCATGAAATTATTTATAGGTCTAATTATATTTATTGTGAACGTATGGTACCCAGACTTAGGTCATATTGAGGAAATCAAATCTAAAGATTTCAATCGAAGATTCTCCGACGAATATATTAAAAAAACCTTTGTACTTATCAAATACGACAGTTCACAACAGCCACGTACAATTACGGTAACAATTCATTTTTTAGGCTTTGTCTCAGATTAAAAGATGAACTTTTCCACCGGAATCTTTAATACTAGACTGTTGTTGTTGTTTAGGTCAACAGACGAAAGGCTGGTTTGAACCTCTAGAGGTTTTACTAAGTAAAAACGAGAAGTAAGGTGGTTTACCATTGCCTTCCTCACTGAGTTGAAAGAGTATGCTTATCAGCATGCCAGGCCCTCCGAAAAGCACTCACTTTCCACCCTGCAAATGACACCTTCACTTCATTCACCACAGAGTCTGGCTGCATTGTGAAATTCATTACTCTCAGAGAAGATAACTCTGACTAGTGTCTTTTACACCTCTACCTCTTCTGTTTTTAAATAGTTCAGTCATATAAGTGGCTGACTATGTGATAAGAAACAGGACTATTTTTTTTAGCCCTGGACCAAACAGATAGAGTGCAATTAAAATAACACTCCACCTGCCCGTTTTGGGCATAATACTAGACTATAAACGGTAAATATCTTCCCTGTAATTTTTCCAGACATCTTCACCGACATGTCGACACCATGTCCACCATGTTGACACCATGTATGTCAACACCAATCGACATACAGTAAACTACACTATACTATTTTTCAAAGTTGATGGCCTCCAAACGTACGCATTCTCCCCCACCCACTTCATAGCGAGCCAAATAACTTGTCAACAACGTTACCAATACTTACTCTCATAGCTCTGTTATATATTTCTTCAGCCATGTTTTTGAACTTTCAATAACAATAACCTATGAACATACACCCAGCTTATTATTTTATAAAGTATTGCTCGTTAACGCGCTCTATAATCGACGTGTTCAGTACGAGATGCATGACACGAGTGAGCTATTGTGGCTCTTATACGCATGGTCGCGTAATTTTTGTCATGATGATACATTTATACAATCTGACAATGCTAACAAACGTTCTGATTGATCTAAACGCGTGGAATTGCAGAGCTTACTAACGGTTAGAAGCATTATACACACAAGCGTAATTTTAAAACATGAACAAACAATTTTCAAAAAGTAAAAATGAACTCACACACAATATTTATGTTGTTTGTGTTGTGTTAACTGTTTGAAACGTTCTGAAATATCTTTTTTAGAGTAATATAGGTTTCAAGCTTAGCAACCTAAAAATAGTTGTCCATGCAAAGTAAATATAAACCATGAAAAGTCTTTGTCGAGAACAACTATAAAGTCGAATAAGGTCTATTGTCATTCGGAATTTCGATACATTATTATTTTATAATAACGAATCGTACTATTGTGACAGTACAATAAAGATAAAATACAGAACGTTTTTCGTCACGATGGAAATCTTGTAACGTTTGAGTCTTATTGGGTGGTGTTCTTTTTAAATTATTTATTACGCTATTATAAGAATTCTCACTAGTTGTCAAAGTCCAGACGTTTCAATAAAGTTACGATAACAAATTTTATTTTTCGATCTCATTTCTTTTATTAGCTTACCGTTATGTAAAGGTAAATTTAAAGATGCACTACTAAAAATCAAATTTTACCAGTTTTCGTAGTTTTACTGAAACACTTTTAAATACTTTCATTGTAACTGTCTCTCTGGTAATTTTACTGGAGGTAAAAGCTGAGGCGAATTTCACTAAAACAAGTACAACTAAAATACTTACAGCGTAATTAAATTTGGTAATGTGTATAAACAAAGTATTCTTGTTTAGGTGTAAGTTAAAAATTAATAACCACAATTTAAAAAAAAGTAAGTATATTTTGTCATAACATTGTTTAAATTTATAATGATAATTAATTCTACAACTTCATTATTTCAAAAACTCATTAATTGGTTTATGTATAATAAGTACATTTATTATACAGTTTTATAAAATTGAAAACGGAAATATTAAAAAAAATGTATACCAACTTTTTTGTACATTATTAATGAAGTAACATTCTGTAACATCGCTCGGAAATGTTTCACCGAAAACATTAAAAAATAACAACTTTTGGGCAAACTTTACCTAATGTGGTTAAACTGTATGTAACAGGAAATTTATTAATAATTTTTGTTCGTTTTATCGTAAGTTTTGTTGATGTATTTAATTTTGTTTTTATATATTTAATAATTTATAATTTATGTTCTTACACAGCAGTGCTTCTTGTTTGACAATTAGATTTGTAAACCACATTTTTATAAATACTTTCTCTGTAGATTTTACCAGATTCTCTGCTTAATCTACGTATCCAACGACATTTTTTAAATTAAACCTAACGTCGTTAGATGATGTTAAAGAGTGGAAAGTGGAACAGAAGTTTATGGCGGGAGGGAGGCAATTTAGTGGCTTTTAGTTCCTGTCTGCTACCAGCTATCCCACTACCAGTCCATGCACGTTAATTGGTAAGATAAAAAAATTCTCTCAGAATGTAATTAACAACCGTTTCTTGTTTATCCTGCTTACCCCTATCCTGGTGTAAAACTAACAATTTTCTCTCTTCCTTTTCATTTTAACATGGAATATTCCATTCTGTTTTTATTCTTAACCGGTCTTTGATTATCCTTGTTTTCAACACTCTCCAATGAAAATTGAATCGGAAATTTTATCGAACCGTTTTAGAAACAAATAATCAATCATTAACTATGAAGTGTTTGATTGTTCTTTTTGTAGATAAGATAATTTTTATAAAATGTTGGTTTTTTTCAGTCATTAATCATATTTACATTACAGAATGATTAAAATTAAACGGAAATCTCTCGGGAACTGATTCTATAGATTAAAATTAGAAAATAATGTTCACAAAAACATAGATCCGGACACGCTTTGTCGACCACCAAAATTATGCATTGAACAAAATGGCAACATCTTCATAGCATCTTCAATTTTATCTTTCATTGTTTTCAAAATTAAATAGTTGATAAGCTACAACTGCTAACCTAAAAAAATCAGTATGTTGTAAAATAGTAATTTTTAAAACTATATAACCTAGTTCTGTTATTTATAAAGTCGATTTTCTATATCGTATGTTTATTTCTTTTACTTACTTAATTTACATGAGTTTTCTCATAATTTAACTTTCTATTTGTTGAATTATACCCATAACGGACAGGTGGAGTGTTAAATTAATTGCACTCGATCTGTTGGTTCCAGGGCTACAAAAAATAGTTTTGTTTCTTATCACATAGTCAGCCAATTACATGACTGAACTATTTAAGAACAAAAGAGGTAGATGTGTAAAAGAGACTAGTCAGAGTTATCTCCTCTGAGAGTAATAAATTTCACTATACAGCCAGACCCTATGGTAAATGAAGTAAAGGTGTCATTTGCAGGGTGGAAAGTGGATGCTTTTTAGAGAGCCTGGCATGCTGATAAGTACATTCTTTCAACTCAGTGAGCAATAGTAAACCACCTCACTCCTCGTTTTATTTGTAAAACCTCCAGAGGTTCAAAACTGCCTTTCGGCTGTTGATCTAAACAACATTTGTTGAATTATTAAAAAATAAATGATCTAATTAAGCACTTAACAAAGTTATTTTACGTTATACCTGAAAATATTCCACTCTAATTTTTCTAATTTTTCTTATTTTATGTCAGATATCTATATACAACTACAAGAGATAAAGTTGTGGGACGTATTTCATTTCATTTTTACGGTTAAAAACAATTAGGTATTAGTATATCAAGTTTTTCTCATAACTAAAGTCTTACAAATTTTAGTATAGCTTCATTTCACCGGGGTAACTGAATTCCGGGAAAAAATTTTCACCAGCCGTAACTCGCTAACGAAGCGTTTCCAGTCTTTCGCTCAAGTGAATATTTTTGCTAATTTATTTTCAGCTATTGAATCAGCTCCGGAAGGATTGTCGTTCAATATTTAATTACTCTCTATATTATTTACAAAATAATAATGCAATTTAAATTTCAAGGTAAAATGGTGCTTCTGAAATTAAAAGGTTAGTGATAGGTGTTTACGTCTTCAGGGTTGTCTGGTTTTTCTTTACAGTGGCTTCAAGAATGGAAAAATATATTGCGGTACGGTAAAAATACTCTTATATTTTATCAGAAGTATTTCCTCTTCATGCATTGTTTTATTTTCCTAGTTTGTTAGATACGTTTCCATTGACGATGGTGGAATAAAGTATCGTTTTAACCTTTCTTTTGACCAAATAGAGATCACGCACCAACTTCACTGCCTTTATTGTTCTTCCAATATTCTTTCGTCACTTCTCCATTCTGTTTTCTTTTTCTGTCTAAGTCGTCAATTACTTATAATTATAATTTTATATCACTTTTAACTTCTTTAATCCATTATTGTAGTTTTCTTTCCCAGTGATACTCACAAATTATGTGTTCGGTTGATATATTCTTCTTTATTCGATAAAAGTGTTTGAAAAATGGCAATCTTCTTTTACTGAAATTTTCCAACAGTTTTTTGTATTTTGATATATTTTTTGTTATTTTCATCGTCTCGTTGTTTGCACTGCAACCATTATTTTACTTATGATTCTTCTCTCTATTGTTTCCAATTTTCCTACCTTTTAGTTCATTGTTATTCATTCGTATGTACACGAGAATTTCAGATTGACTGTTGTACTGTATTCTTACTTCGCCAACTTCAGTAATGCATTCTATGTTGCAAGTATTTTCGGTTAAATTATGAACTTGTTCAACTTTGCTCGTTCTTCTTCCATTGCGTATTTTTTTAATGTGTTTTCTTGTAGGCTATATCAAAGACACACTAAGGTTTTTGAATTTCTTTTCTTTATTTGCTTTGCCTATTTCTGCTGCCATATATTTAACTTATTTAATATTTGTTCTAAATTTTTTCCTTCTGAAATGGCATAGTTCTCCTGCCAATATTTTCACAACTATTTTTATTTTATTTTTCAATTTGTAACCTGTAACTTGTGCTGCTTGCACGAATTTGTATTGTGACACTTATCTCTAAGGTTCGTTTCGGGATCTAGGTAAATTAAATAATTAATACACTAAAGTTTAAAATACAAGTATTTATTACGATTAAGGATTACAATTAAATCAGTGACTACAAGCTACAAGTATGTTACAGTAAAATTACGTAAAAAATAACAAACTAATTAGGCTATAATTAACTAATACAGTAAATAACTTAACTAATTTAACTTAATACTACTTACAGAAATGATACAGAGTAAATAGACCTTAAACAATAGAAAGTAATTCACAGTACCCTGGTCTATTCCAAACGTAACCGTTAAGCTACACGCAATGAACACTCGTGGAAGATAAATCAAATACTGACTCCCGATCGTAAACAAACCGCCGCTTAAATAGGTCGGAAAATGGAAAGTTCGAGAAAAGTCAAAGATTTTCTATATAATAATAAAATATAAAATCCTTCCAACGGCTTCTGGATAAATCTTAATAAATGTAAACAAATTAGGATAAATTAATAGAAGGTGTCACAAAAAGGTATTATCTAAATAGGTAACCGCCTGACTGACTCTTTCACAATATTAATTCAACAAATAGACCCCTAACTGACTATACAAGACCCTTATGATTATTTCATTCTATTATTACTCTGTTATTTACGATAACAATTTTAATCTCTCGGTCTTCCTCGAAAATTCTAGAACGCACATTCCTTTCAGATATTGTCACAGAATCATATGTTGTATAGTATATATAAATACATATCATTTATGATATATTTGTCATGAAAATTTTAAAGAAGAAAAATGTTTAGCATTATGTAGTATATTATTCGTTTTTACTTTAATTCTTTATGTAGAACCATATTAATGATCAATGCTTAACGAACAGATTATATAATAAATATTGATCAAAAATCGCCGGACAAAACAAACGTTTCTACTACTCAATTTCCTAGAATTCCTTTTCAAAACATCAAATTCATCACAATTTACTATCCTTGTTCAACACAGTCCACCCTATACGTTACACAAAATTCTTATAACACACCTACAACCATTTCTGGAATAATGTTACAGTACATCAAAAGAGAAAGAACCTGATGGTGATGAAACCAGTATTATTTCTTACAGCTGAAGTAACTTTGATAATTTTAGAAAATTTAAGTTACATCATCATATTTCACCGAGAAACCTTACGGATCATACTAAAATATTTAAAAAAACTAAATTAAATTTTTTTAACTATTCTATTAGGCATAAAAAATTATAACTAATCAGTGGAGTGATTTCTAAATGGAACTTCAAAATAAAAGTTTGCATGAAATTTTTGATATTGATGGCAATAATAACACCGAAACTGAAAAAAATATACTCGAGATATAAAAACAAATAAATCGTTCTCGAACACCTGTTTACGCATCAATTAAGAATTTTAATAAATTTATCAAACGGCCACTCGTTCGAAAATTAAAACCAAGCTGCCTATACATGTTCTACACACTTTCAAATTGATTTGTTTTCACGTACTTCGTAAAATTTTTAACATACCATCTGTGAATGTATAGTATTCCTAAAAATTAATTAATTTTTTTTTTTTTTTTTTTTTTTTTTTAACTTTAATAACTTTATTTGCAACTATATACTACGATACAACGAGCAAATTAGATGACAGTAAACAAAGGATGACAAGGAAAAAAAAATAAAAAAAAAAAATAAAAATAAATAAATGAAAAAGAACAGTGATACCCATTGGTATATGTTCTATGAAATAAAGTTCATGATACATGAATGATAAATAACAACATAAGAAAAAAAAGAAGAAAGAAAAATAAAATAAATCACTTTATAGAAGATCTCTGGCCCATTGACGTTTCAACCTGCGCTGCGGATTTCCTGGTAGTGATGCATCCGATAGTTTGGTGATTAATTCGTTGGGGTGATCATGCAATTTTCTGTGAAAAACACTGTAGCTGGACTTAACTACTTCACTTATGAACGGAATATTAAGGTCGTCATGTAGAATTTTGTTGTTGACATAAAAAGGTGCGCAGGTGATTAAACGTAGGCATTTTGACTGAAAGGCTTGTAATTTTTGTAGATTGCTCGGTTTAGCTGTGCCATAAATTTGTAGTCCATAGGTCCATATTGGTTTGAGATAAACTTTGTATAGTAATAGTTTAGATTTTAGAGTCAGTGAAGAGCGGCGTCCAAGAAGTCGAAATAGTTCTTTCAATTTGGAGTTCAAAGTCAGTCTTTTGGTTTTTATATGAGTCGCCCAGGTGAGTCTCTTGTCAAAGTGAAGTCCAAGGTATTTAACTTTTTGTCGTTGTGGTATCGGTTAATTAATTAATTAAAATTTGTTTTTTTCTTCTGAGTAAATGACCTATTTTTATTCCTTATTAATAAGTAAATTGAATTGCTCAGAAACGTTTTAATAGTTCAAAGTTACAGTATTTGTAATTAAATGATTTTTACGTACAATAAAATAAAAATATTTTTATGAGTATTCTATTGTGACACTTATCTCTAAGGTTCGTTTCGGCATCTGGGTAAATTAAATAAATAACACACTAAAGTTTAAAATTACAAGTATTTATTACGATTAAGAATTACAATTAAATAAGTGACTACAATCTCCAAATATATTACAATCAAATTACTTAATAATTAACAAACTAATTAGGCTAAAATTAACTAATACAGTAAATAACTTAACTAATTTAACTTAATACTACTTACAGATATGATATAGAGTAAATAGACCTTAAACAATAGAGAGTGATTCACAGTACGCAGTTATTTATCGTAATTAGTAAATTATAAATTATTTTGTTATTTATAAGTAATTTAATCGTAACTTACTTTTAGATTTTAGACAAATCTAATGACGTTACAAAATTAATTTCATTAATTTCGCAACAAATGACGTTTACTCTTAGACGACAAAACTGCCCAACCGTTTACATTAATAATATTCCGCTGCCTCACACTACTCAAACACGATATTTAGGCTTACACTTGGTCAGAAAACTTAAATGGAAAGCACATGTTACACACACACGCCACAAACTCAAAACACGCTTTTATCAACTGAAACGCTTACTCGATAGACGTTCTAAATTAAACATGTCACATAAATTAACAATCTACAAGACAGTCTTAAGACCAAATTGGACATATGGAGTTCAACTTTGGGGATCTGCTAAACCTTCACACACGAAACGTATACAGGCGAATCAAAACAAGAATCTACGAACGATAATGCAATGCCCCTTTTACATCACAAACTCAATGTTGGACAAAGACTTAAAAATCCCATACGTAATTGATGTCGCAAAACAACTACACAAGACGATGCATGACAAATTTGAAATACATGACAACCCTTCATAGAAAACATGTACACTAGGGCGATACCGGGTACTCAACACAGACGTTAAAAACGCCTCTGGCCAAGGGATCTTCTTGGCCAACTGTAGGACTGTGGTGATGACTGCACGCTCCTTCAAGTAAATCAAGTTTTGAAACATTAGCTTCACATTTAGAAATTGTTGTATTTATATAATAACGTATACTAAATTTTAATTGGAAGTGTCAAAAAAATAAAAATTTTTAGACACTAATTATAATTTTTAGTTGTAATAAACACTTGAATTTTAAACTAGAGTGTGTTAATTATTTAATTTATCCAGATCTCGAAACGGACCTTAGAGATAAGTGTCACAGTATGTTTTAGTGGTAGGTAAGATTGGTTTGCAATAAGTACGTACAGAAGTGTTATTCTGCTAGTCAGTGTTTGTTGGTATAGGTTGACGTTCTTCGGCCAAGTGAAAATGTAATCCCTAATTATTATTTAACCTGATTTGAGTAAGGAATTTATGAAAATAGGAGGAAACATACCGGCATGAAGAGAAAATTTAACGTTTACAAATTTATGAGGGTTTACTTTAATTCTACAAAAAATTCTTGGAAATCTTTACAGCTTAGATTTATTTATGTTTTAAGGAATTCCACGGAACAGTTGCTAAAGTAAACTTACTGCATTATTATACATAGATTAAATAAATATTCTCAGAATTTTGTTTAATGTTGCCTTTCAAAACATAAATAATTAAAACTTTTATCAATTAACATCACATGATAATAATAATTTTTTAAGCTAAAGAAATTCATTAAAATCTTCATAAAAAAGTGTTAAGATATAAATTACGTTTTTAAATGGTCAAAGAAATACACACATATTTTTGAATTATTTACGGGTAAGAAGAAGGGATGATGCTTAAAGTAAGCTTTATCATATTGCCTAAGGGAAAGACAGCAGCCCATTTCTAAATTGCTAATGAAATGGTGAATATTTTCATGCGCAGAATTATCTGTTGGCCTCAAGATTGAATGCTAAATCAGAAAACCGTCGAGTAATGAGGTAAATTATTCACTCTTAAGTAAATATAACCTCCCTTTACACCCCTTATCCAAGTCGACCCCTTCGTAACACTTTCCATGCCTTCCATCCCCCAACTATCATACCCCTCGGATTCGTTCCACAATTTTCATGCTTTTCTCAGTTTCCTAACCTGAACTACACAAGACGTCTATTTTAATTCTTTTACGTTGTTTTCAGTTTATTATTCCGTTCCCGCTTTTCTTTAATTTTAATTAATAATTTTTAATGTATTTCATTTTATTAAAATTAATGCTTTTAAGAAAATGTTTTATTTTTTGTTACTTAATAAAATTATTATGTATTCGTAATAATTTTTAGTACATTTCACAAAAGTTTTGTTTTACTTCTATGCTATAAAATTATATTAGCATTCTTCTTGAAAGTTTACCAAACGTTGTAAAATTTTATTCATAGTTATTCAAATTGTAAAAGATTTCTGAATTAATACATAACTTCAGATCATTCATTTACCATACTATCAATGCTAGTAGTTTATAACTGGCCGCACGCGGTCTTTGCCTACTTGTTCTACGGCAAGCGAAGGATTTTTTGAAAATTTACCACTAAGACCGATTTCTTTCCGTTGTTTCTAATATTGTAAACACTTTTTAAATATTTTTTACTTACTTTACGGCGAGGTTCCTACAGATGATCCGCTTCTTGCATACTAAAACGCCATCGATCTCGATCCCACCAGTCCTCCTCTGTCAATTGCCTCTTCTCCACTGCGGACCTGATTCCCTGCAGCCAATACATCGCGGCCTTCCTCTTCTACGCCGACTTGAAGGACAATACTCCAAGAGTCTCTTCGGCCATCTATGCCCCCCCATCCTCTCAACATGGCCATGCCACACCAACTGCCTTATTTGAATGTCCTCCACTATCGTACTGCTACAACCTATCCTCCCCCTGACTTCCTCGTTTCTAACCCTATCCATCCAAAAAATCCAACATAAAATCTTTTTTACTGTATTAAAAATCACAACTTCGGAAAACTGTTAAAGTATTATTTATTCTTTATTTATTATTAATATCCAACTTCTTTTTTGTAGCCGGCGAAAACCCTGATGTTCACTCCCTCACAATGAGGAAATCATGTTGGACTTAACTGAGGCGTCCTCGTCCAATCCCAAGGAGGCCGCAACCGTCTACCAACCAAAAACCCTAGTCATTTGATCCGAAAACTGCAGAAAAATGCCACTTCCCTCGGAACGGTTAACATAATACTACAAAGGAAACTTAGAGTTGAAATTTAGCTCACTATCAGTCGGACGTAAAAAGGAATCGTAGCCTAATTCCCCACTCGGTGACACCCACAACCACCCATTTTTTCACGTGATATCACGGGACAAGTACCTTTAGTCTTATTATTAGTGGTATCTGTCTTCATCGTAGGTATTATTCTAGAAAATTCAGATAAAAATTTAGTGGGCTATGAAATTTTGCGTACGTCGGTTGAGCAACTTCTTTGAGAAATGGAATAATTGAGTTGTGGGTGCTGGAGAGTCCGTCTATAACCTCCTCCTACCTGCCCGAAGACGGTTTAAACCAAGAATAATGGATGCCTACCTTTCACAGGAGAAAGATATTGTCAGCCAATCTATTATATATTATGGTCAATTTTGACGGTTTCGTCTAGCGGACTGAGGGACATCAGGTTGTATTCTAACAACCAGACATTAAAATTTTTCTAAATTCACTAATTAATTTTCATGTGGTTTTTCTATTAATTTGTGCTTCTCTTGTTGCAATGGAAATGGAGTATTTTAAGATCCACGCAATTAAAACACAAATTTCCGGTGGAATCTGCGCTAGACCGAAAATGAATTTCTCTCACATTTTCCTTGCCCTGCATAGATTATGTTTACTCAACATCTGCATCCTAAATTATCATTTAACACTTTGTTTAAATATATATATTGCCACCACTCTTTACGCACTGGGTTATATTCGATAGCAAGTTCCAATTGGTAATGCATACCGTATCTTTAAACCGGGTTTTCTTAAATAAGTCCGAAAAGATCTTAAATGAATACCAACAAAATTAAAAAAAAAATAAACACGGTAGGCCTATTTCGACCGCTGCCAACAACACACTCCTGAATTATAGAGTCATAGACTACTGGATAGGTCTATCTTAGCCCAGAAATTGTTCACAATTTTGACAGGAGGAGACAGGTCGAATCAGGTAGACGGGCTCGTCCAATACCCACAACCCAAATAATTTTGTTTAGGTCATTGTAAAAGGTTAAAGTTGAAACGTAGTAAGGCACGCTTTTAACTGTTTTTAGGAATTTAGAATCAAGTTTAAATTTTTGAAATGTTACTTTTCGCAGCTACACCAAAAAGTTAGAATCCGTATCATAAAATTTCATTCTAATGTTCACATGTAATTTATAATATCATGATAATAAATTATAATAGATTTTAAGTCGAATGATCAGTTCCAGATGTTTGAATTTTAAACTCAATACAAGACAGTAATTGATTATTTGACGGAAATCTTTAAAGGTGTTATACGCGGCTTAAAAAGAACAAAATACGTAAATAACATTTATTTTTTTTTTAGTGCAATATGGTATTTTCAATGTCCGCCTTCTTTCTACAGGAGGAAATCAAACTACACGGTAAATATACAAAAAAAACCGGTTAGTATTTTCAAAAGTAGATTTCAGTGTAGTTTATATCAATGCCATGTTTACGATGCATTGTGTGCAAGTGTGTTTGAGAAAGCACATTTGTCCAATAAGGTGGACCTCTTGGGGAGGGGGAAGGTCTGTCTTGAATGGGAATGCAGCGAATTGAATTCTTAAGAGCTAGAAGGGCTTAGGTTAGGTTATAAGGTACAAATACAAAGTAACGCAGAAGGTAACTCGGGGTCGTCACTACGTAAAATACAGTAATGTTATCAGGGTTGGCTTGTGTTCCAAATAGCACTCTCGGATGGGACTCGCTTATAAACGCGCGCACAAAGCCATTTCGTACCAGACATTTTGTGCGTATGTAAATAAGTGACGACCTCTGTTATTACTTGCACTAATTATTTGTGACACATACAATGAATTAAAATGGTAATGAATGTTTTGAAATTTTGCCTCTGGCCCTATTTAGGATCCTCTTACCAAAACTCAGAGGAGAGTAAATTCTATTATAAGAGAAATTAGGATGATCTTTTTACTTGTTTCTATTCTTCTTGTTTGCTCTCAACAAACACATTGAACAATAAATTAAATTTAATTAATTTTGTTTGTATTAAAACAATTCATATTAACCTTAACTTACGTCACACGTGAATTTAAAAACTGGGTGACTCAAAAAGTTTTTTACAATATTTTCATTTTCCTGAATTTAAATTTTAAACTCACAAAATTATTTTTTAACTTATAATTAGATGAAACACCAATAGCAATTATAATTTAATTTAAATTTACCGCTACGTGCATCACAACAAAATAAATTTAAGTTTTTTTATGAAAAAAATAATTAATTTTATTAAAAATAATTTCTCAGGCTTTAACATTTATGTCTGTGATGTTTAAAAACATTATTCCACTGAAATCGTACGTTATATTCTATCATTTTGGTAATTTATTTTATTTCTTTATTTTTTGACTTAAACATAAACAATGAATGGTGTACCGCTAATCTTTAATCTGAATTTTACTCTCGACCTTATTTAGCCAGATTTGTACTTCCTATAAAACATTAGTTTTTCAAGACATTATGTTAACTCAAAGCTTAAAAGTTGAAAAGATTTGAATTTTACTTTCTCTTGCCTATATGAATATATATAGAAAGGAAGTATTGTTTTCATGTAGATTTTTCGATCTCAATTTTTCACCGGATCTACACGTTTACAGACCCCCTGAACCCAAAAAAACCACGTTTGTAGCGATTGGTGTGTGTGTGTGTGTGAACAAAATATCTCAAGAACGGAATATTGGACGAAGCTGAATTTAAAACTTAGGTACTGAATTTAAAACTAAGTTAGGTACTCCTAGAGAACCTGACACGAACATTTTCATCAAAATCAGTCAACTGGAAGTAGTTGTTTATTCGTGTCATTTTTCACTTTTTTGCGGTTTTCTCAAAAACGGGTCCTACGATTTTTTTTTTCAAATCGCCTTATTTACTACATTTTTTATACTTTATAAGATATGGTAGGCGCCATGTCTCCTGACGTTCTTAAGGAGGCTGTTCTCTCGTAGAAAAAACCGTTTTTGTAAGATTGGAGCCTTAATATGCATTTTAGCGCAAAAAAATATAATAACAGTTGAAGAAAATTTATAAACCTACAACTTTTATTTTAAACATTTTTTGTATAACGCTTAGTTGAACGGTAATTAGTAATTTTCTGGTTTTTTCACAAAAATTTGTAAAATATTGGTTTTTTAAAGATTTCAGCCTTAGTATGCATTTTACGACAAAAGTGTATAATAAAATTTATAGGAAATTAAAAGATCTACAACTTTTAATTACAGCATTTTTCTCTACAGAGCCTACTTTAGCGTAAACGAGTGATTTTCTGTGTTATTAAACCAAACTAAGGTTGATTTTCATTTTGCGTCTTTCACTCATGATTAAAATTAGGTTACGTTTTTGAGGTTACTATTTTTTGTTAAATTCCAATGTTTTATTACTAATGTTAGGTCATATTGTTCATTATTTTCATTGGAAATTTTCAATTGGAAAATCGTGTGAGTGTTTCAGACCAGATTTTTTTGTTTAATACTTAGACCTTACAATATCAGTCACAAGGTTCCGTGTTATCTACTCCAGTTTTTAACATTAATGTATCAGTTACCCCGATCGCTCCGACAAATCTTTATTTTTAATCAATGATCTCACTATTGAGTGATGATCCCCTGCTAGATCTCAAAACGTGTTTTGTCTCAATTCATTATTTCATTCATTCGCTAGTTTACAAATAGTTGTGAATTTTACTAATAAATTGAAAAAAGGTAATTTTTTTGTTTTGCTTTACATCCAACTGTGATCTACATTTAGGCTAATTCAGAAGATGAAGGGGTACAAACAAAAATGGGTGATGAGAAAATACCACATTTGATTGGGACTTGAACCCGGGACCACTAAACCTTCGGGCTGTTCAATAGAAATATTTCACTTCCACTGAATCAAGACGTGTATATTTTACAATAAAATGTTTAGGAATAATATATTAATATATGGACTATATTTTGACAAGATATAAAAAAATTTATTCAAAAGTTGCATCGCAAGTAGATTAACGATTACGATAGATAAGCGACACAATTTAACAATCCTTGAAATCTTGTTATAATTTAAATCGGCATTTATTAATCAGCACATGTTCTTGTATGTTCAGTAATTTAATTAAAACTGGTTTCTCTTTGTAATCCTCGATTTGTTGGTAATAATAGTATAAGCTTATTAACGGTCTAAAAATAATTTTCTTTATCTACTTCATTAAATCTATTTAAAAAAAATTACCCAAAGTTTTTTTTTAAAAAATATCAGAGAATTATATTTACTTAAGTACAAAATAAGGTGTCCTCAAGATTATAAAATTTTGGACTAGAGTGTAATCTAAAGACCTGGTATTCCTTTTGCGGTTGGAAATGTAGAAAGCATTAAATAGTGTTAAGGGAAGGCAGAGGGAACGGTTACAAGTCTTAACATTGAAGGGCTTTACTCGTCACTTCAGTTCAATGGAATGGATGAAAGTTTATACAAGAACACCAAGATTTACATTGACTCAAACGTAAAGTTTAAATAAATAACCGCTTCGTTCCTTAGTTGCATACGTACTTACTGACTCATTTTATTTGTCAAATGAACTTTAATAAAGATTTTATAGATATTTAGAAAGATTGTCTCATTAAATTATGATCTATTAAATGTTTTTCTTGAAATTTTTATAGTTTTTTTTTAAAAACTGTCATAAAAATGTAGACTGTCATGTTTTAGTCTTGTTGAACAGTTAGTTGTTTTTGTTTACTTACTTATCTGCACAGTCTTCACAAATCTTATTCATCTCTTACTTCCTTCACCAACCTCCACCATCCTTTCCCATTAATTACAAGTTTTTGCCAGTCCTTATGTTCATTATCATTATCTCGGAATATCTCTAAAACACCGCAAGTTCAACCTTCATCCTTCCCGTCGGTTAACCTTTGTCGTTTTTACCTTTACAGATCATGTAAGAATATTATCTTTTAAACCTATTCTGTCTTGCTCTTATTATGGCTGCCCAAATAAAATCTTTGCTTTATTTTATTGTATAGTGGTTTTCTATATTCATCCTTTCATACGTATTTTTATTCTTCACCGTCCAGTTTCTTCATCACATACTGATCTAAATAAGTTTCTAAGTACTATTTTCAAACGGTATTTTTCTTGAATTTATTTATTGGCTAACTTTCGGTGCTTGCTAGTAAAAAGGTTTTCCCCAGGCCGAGTTGCGAGCCCTGCGCTGGATAGTCCAGCCGTGGGGCTGCCACCTTAGGACCTTTAGACGGGCCCTGGGTTTCATTCGGAGACCCGCCTCCTAGGTTCGTCCGCCCTCTCCGCCGTTGGGAAAATTCCTCCTCCGCCTTCGAGACCTTTGACCATTTTCGGGGCTCAATTGGGATTTCTATTAATAAAAAAATAAATAATATAATAAATAATAAAAGATAAATAAACTAAAAAAATTATTATTTTAGTGTCATTAAGTTTTTAGTGGTTTTTTTTAAGTTTTTAGTGGAGTTATAATATTATTAGCAAAACCAGAGAAAATTGAAACAGTTGTAAGTTATCTTTTAACTTCTAATTTTTTGTTAGGATTTACATTTTAAGGTTTTTATTATATTATATGAAAATTGTGAAGAGAACAGAAGTGAACTTTTATTGTGGATCATGAAGTTTTTATTCATGTTTGTTTGTCAAAAATTCGTAGTTGGGTAAATTTAAGATAATTTGTTTACTTCTTGTAATTTACTTTTTATACAATAAAGTATTGCACAATAGAGTTTGTTTACTTTTTTGTTTTTTTTTGTTTTTTTTTGTTTTTTTTTGTTTTGTTTTTTGTTTTTTTTTTCATTTATTTAACGTCGCATCAACTGCAATGGTCATTAGCGACGACGTTGGGGTGGAACTTTATGCGATGTAGGATGAAATGATTTTTTGTAACGTATGAAAATATGTCATGCCTGAGTGGGATTCGAACCCAGGACCGCATGATGAAAGGCGAGCACGTTACCAACTGCGCCAATGCGGCCGGCTTTTTTTGTTTTTAATAGTAAAGTACTTGAGGATTTAAAGGTCTTAAAATTGCAGATGCTTGCCGATATGTTATACCAAGGAATACTAAATCTCATTTGAAGCAGAGTTTTCTTTTGATAACAGTTGAAATTAGCAACAAATTATTAAATTAAGAAAAATAAGTATGTTCCGTAATTACGTGTAATAATTTAGATTGAATAGCTGAAATAAGTTTAAGGCAATTTAGATAAATGGTTGATCTGCTTTTAATACGAATATAATTTCTCTCTCATTTAATTGGCCAAATGACGCCAATGCACGTTATAAAACTGTTGTTACGTTTCCCGGTCACAAAATGAAACGATTTAAACTTTCTCTACCTAGCAATAAATTCTGAAATTTATTTTAGTGTTATTTTAATTTTTAAGTTATTTCTCTCTAATTTGCAGATCAACGTCTAAGCAATTAAGTCTAATATTCGTGTTTTTCTGAACAAATGTACAAATCTAATGCAATGAATAAATTTTTTTGTGAGTTGAACTGCGGCTTATGTTTTCTTCCTTTCTTCTATCTTAAAACAATCGTGATCTTTTAGCCCACACGTATCAATATCTCCCTGTGACAATCTTTTTTTGTTCCCATCTATTTGGAAATACAGTTGACACCCTAACGCCTTTTTCGGCAAACTATCGTTCTCAATGCGTTTCACATCATTTGTTGTAGCCTTATACCCCTAATCCATTCTCCCAATTTCTTCAATCGAACTCTCTGTACACTAGACGACCCAAGAATCTATCGCGTAAACCCACTTCAACAACTTTTAGACACTTCCTACATCTATTTGACATTTTGCGAAAATATTTAACAAATAAATGTTATTTTACAATATAATATCCTTTATATTTATTATTTTAAACTGAGAAATCCTCTTCGAATCAAAAATATTTTTAATTCCAAAAAGAAATTCATTTGATTGTGAGATTTTTATAATTCAACTAAACTTTCATCAGTTAAGATAGCACTCTTTAAGATTAGAATTACCGCCTCCGTGGCGCAGTGACTAGCGCGTTATCCTACAAATCGGAAGGTTCCGGGTTTGATACCCGGCTAGGGTCTGAAAATTTAAACACGTCAAAATCTACCGTTACAGTACCAAAACCCATAGTAGTCGCAAATGACCAAGCTGACGAAGCGACAAAATAAATTTAAAAAAAATTAAAATTAAATCGTGGATTTCCTGCTTTGTAAATCAACAAAAACCAATTTAACTATGAATATCAACCTCACGTTTACATGTTTTTGTAGAAAAAATCTAAATTTATAAAACACTAGAAATTGGGCCGACACTAAGCGTGGACATATTGTTCGCCTCGAACGGGTTTACTTTATTGAATTTTCAAATATCTCTGAGTGAATAAAAATTATTATTAGTGTTAGAATTACGGTATAGAAATAATATGGTATTTGTAGAAATAATATGGTACTTGCCCTTTTTACCCTTTAGGTATAGTGATCGTAATTAAAATGTCGTTCAGGAAATCATTCAATAAAGAATAACGAGTTTGCATGCAGTTGTGATAGAAGCGTCATACAAATACCACTGAAATCCGTAATGAATTTAATGCTAAGTAATTTGGACTCGGCTATATGATATAAAATTTAAATATTAAATTTGAAACCACAGGAAGCGTTGTAAATGCTCAAAATTTTAGTGGGCCACGATTGGTTCTTAATTATGGAACCCTACAGCAGGTTGCTGAAGCTTTTGTAACTAGTCCTTGTAAATCAACCCCAAAAGATTTTTACCAACCAAGAAAATATCGGAGATGCCTACGAAGAATTCTACAGATTTAAAATTTTGGTTGTATCGTCTGATATATTTAATCCACGCTCTTTATGAAGATAATCGTTATAAGCGATTACAGTTCTGCGAGTTTTTTTACCATCCGTAATGATACCGAACCAAACGTTTTGCGATTTGAAATTTTGTGAGTAATTGCATTTAATGGTCAAACAAAAATTTTTATAACCTCCTGTGATCTAGTTGTGCAATAAAATTTGTAGTCGAGAAGACCTGATGTCCTTTTAAAAGTACAAATTTTATTATCTTTTTGAGTCTTGACTAATGTTTCTTTAATTTTTTTTTCAAAATTGCTTTTATTCGTTTAGTTTACTTGTGGAAAAAGGAAGATATTAAAATTATGTTACATTGGAGGTCTTGAATTTGACAAAAACATAAATATACGAACCATAAAATGTATAAAAACAAAATTTATGTTATTGAGAAAATTTTTGAAAGCCTACCTAAGGTCTGTTTATTTGCCTATTTTAGTAAGTACGAGTAACTATGACTATCAAATTCATAAACTTTCAGGTTTCAACGCAGTAACGATTTTAGTACTTTTAAAAGGACAGTGGGCGTCAGGAATATTATATAATCCAAGTAGAGTTGAATGATACGGACGTTATGACATGGGGGACATGGAGGATTTTGAATACTGTTTTAATAGGACCTTATTTTTTAGACAACCGTTAACTAGTAAGTAGGGAAACCGACTTACAGTTGTTCAGGGAAGCATCGTTGAAGGAACCTGAAACCATCCCAATTATTTTTTTTTTCAATCGCTCATTTGGGAACAAGTTGGGACCACAACCCATTTGGGTAGGAGAAAGTCACCAGGTTTCCCTCCTAGGTATAAATTAGACAGTACTGATTTTAAGAACTGTAGCCCTTAGAAGAGGTATAATAGTAGTATTTGTAAGGGTTATCAACCCCTTTTTGCTCTGTAGAAGCAAGTAGTCGAAATGAAAATGCTTTAGTTTATCTGTTCTATCCCTAAGGAGTAAATATGTTTAATTTTAGATATCTAGCTGATCGGTACGGTAGAGAATTATTAATGAGTAAATCGATAAACCAGTCAGTCAAAGAAGGTTTGCGCATTTATTTGTTAATTAAATCAGCAGAACAGTAAAAAAAACCTTAATTTGCTGAAATTGAACAATAATTATTTTTTAAATATTTATCAAGTTTAAGTCAGGTTACTTAAGAGATAATGTGGTAATAAAAAATGAGTAAAAAATTTGCTTTATTGCCTTGTTTTAGTTGAATAAATAATAAAATAACAAAGAATCACAATTAAAAAACTGAGCAGTTCGTGACAGGCAGGATCCCTAAACATTTTTTAAATTTCATTTTAAATGTTTTGTGCCTATATTGATAATAATGAATTTGGCCCTGAAAAATTACTACATCTGAGAACTGGAGTTAATTCACATTTACTAGTGGTAACAAAGTTGTTTTAGTAGTGGGCATCGATAGAAGATCAAGATTTTTCCGTATTTCGGCCACACTAAGCTGAGCTAAGTCCAGAAATCTGTGTCTCATCCAGCGTAGAAAGTTGTTCTACACGCCTTCAATTTTATTAATAAACGAAGCTTTTTCCCTACGCCAGATAACTGTGACGTACTCCAACTGGCTGCGCAATAAAGCCTTGTAAAGTAGAAATGACGGCTTAATATTCTTAAGGCTTCTCGTGACTCATTTTACAATATTCCAAGATTTAATTTATCTCTACTTACCACAGAATTAACAAACTCAATCAAATATAGCCTCAAATCCAAGATCATTTACTGAAAACTTGTCTTGGAATACAGCATTTTTCCATCTTGTACGAGTGCACAACACGAGTTTTTCGTCTTACAAGAAAACGTGACAAATTTTGTTTTTTCACTGTTCTGAAGCACACCATTTAATTTAGTTCATTCAATAACATTTCCTGAAGAACTTGGATACAGTGATAAATTGTCAGATCATCTACATAAATTTTAAACCTGCAGGTTAAAACTTTGCCAACATCATTAATAAATATAAGAAAGAAAAGAGGTCTCAGAATGAAGGTACTCCCGATATTACCTTAAAAATATCATCAGTGTTAAAATAAAAAAAATTAATCGGAAAGCATCTATCTGATAGATAGGAGGTAATCCAGCGACAGATAACATCCCTAAATCCAAAATCAGGCAGATTTTTCAAAAGTACGCTGATCGACCTCTTATTAAATTCCTTCTGAAAATCGAAGCGCATTACATCAACCCTGTCGCACGACTTCTGGACCAACCGTTGAAAGAAAATTTTGATACAGTGAACGCCTAGGCACAAAGCCGCATTTTTGTGCAGTTATTAGATATTCTACCGGCCAAAACCATGAAAATTAATTATTGTTTCAAGAATCTTGGGTATGGCACCAATGACAGAAATAGAACGAAAGTTTTTACATCTGATGGACCAGGTTTGGGGATAGGAGTGACTTGGGTGTGTTTCCAGATGGATGGGACGGTACCAGAAAGTAGACTCCAATAATTAAAAATGGATTCAAGAACAGGAGTGACAAGCTGATTAAGCTGATTTATGTTATAACAATAATTATTTAAAATTTACTTAGAGAGATTCTTTGTAATAAAATTTTATGTTTAATCAAAATAGGTACTAAAGATTTATATAAGTGTGTGAAATGTGTTCGAGATTTCTTACACATAGAGTCTCAGGTGATAAAGTATTACAGCCTTGCTTTTTAAGTAGTAGAACTTGCTGACTTTTGTTATTAATTTTCCTTCTTTTAAAATTTCACATATTTTATTCGCAAATTTAAGCCCGTAATTAATTTACTGTCGACTAATTCTAGCATGATGTAAATATTTTAATGAATTTAAAAAATACCTAAGTACGAATTAAGGGAGAAATAAATTACCACTGTTATCGTAAATTATAAAGTAAAATTCTAAACTGTAGGACGATTAAAATTAAGTTAGATGTACTACTTTAGAGGAAGTGAGAACGGAAATAAGAGACGGATAGAGGAGTACTGAAGACGAAGTAGACCATCTAAGGGGAAGAGATAAAGAGATTAGTTAAAGAAATTTAGGTCTTTAAGACTTGAAAACAACTTAAACTAAAAACGGCTATTTTTAAGGTACATCGAATATAAAGGACTGAAATTACATCTTGATTTTAGAATCCAAATACTACTTTCTTTGTCCATTTTATTTTCATTTACGGAAGATTATTACAGATAATAGTTCTTTGTAATAAAATATTAATCGTTATTGACAAGTCAACTTGTGCATCAGAACTTATCTTTTTCTCTGAAACTTAGTCTTGTAATTTGTTCAGTAAAGTAAATTTAATACCTTCGCCTGTCCCTTGAAATTTCTCAAGTTCAAATGGATACAAAACTTAAAAAGATTGTTTTAGAAAAAGAATTTAATGATTGTAAATCAAATTGGTGTCAGCGTTTCTGTTATTTCTAAAATTAAATTAACATTGATTGAAATTAAAGTATGATCGGTATGCTTAGTACGCTTATACCAATCGGTATTTAAGCCACCTCACAGGATTTGAGGTGTGTTAATTTTTGAAAAAGTAGATTTTTATTTAAAATTAATTATTTTTTTTAATTAACTTTTTCATTATTTGTAATTTATTGCATGACTACAGTTAAAGTGTAAGCAAATGAATACAATTTTACAGAACAAAAAACACGGGTTATGCAGTTCTTAAGATCCTTTTGGTGGTAATTTACGGATACGAGAAAAATTACGAAAAAGAAAATGCAGCCGTCTTGGGAGGAGTCAGTTTTTAAGTTTATTAACATCACCCTCAAACTACGCTTCGCGTTCACTGTTGAACATAAGCCGTACTCATTGTTATTCGCCCTTTCTTGCTTTGAGCTCTCCTCATCTAGTTTCCAGCCATTCTTTTGACAATTTTCTCCAACACTGTCCATCATGTTTGAGGTCTTTCACTGTATTGCTTGTCTGCTCTCTGTTTTCATTTAGGTATTCTCTCTGTCCATCTAACATCCATTTTGCATTGCGATCGAAGTTACAACATCAATGACATGGAAAGAATCGATCTTCCCATTTTCACTGCATTACTCTAAGTTTCCTAGAAGGATACGATATTCAAAGTCTATGTTTCAGCACCATAAATTGTAAATGGAAGCACACACTAGTTGAAAACTTTCATTTTTATTCTGATTGGCAGGTCACTCCTGAAAATTTTATCTAGCCTTCTGTAGACTACTCAGGAGAGATTTATTTCTCTTTTCTCCACGCTCGTTTGTTTGATTCTGGTTATCCCAATTTCGTGATAAATATAAGTGTGCTTAACCATCATTCCTAACTCAGTTTTACCGATATTTTTTAACTAATTCTGGACTAAAGTCTCCATAAGTTTCGTTTTTGAGAAATTCACTCTTGAGCCTCCTTTGACATTCTTATTGTAAAATTCTTGAAGCATTAGTTTAATACCATCAAGATTATCAGACAATATCGGCAAAACGTTAGTTCATAAATTTTCAACATCTATACTGAAGCCTCTTTATTTATAATTTTATATGGAAGTTTAGGTGAGCCGTTATATAACGGGATGAATAACATTCTAATAGTTGTACATTGTACTGGTTCTTAATAAAAGATGCTTTCATACTGTGTTCTACGCGGGGGTCAAGGGTTCGATTCCCGGTCAGGTCTGGATTTTTTTAATTATTTTCATATATCATCATTCTCCAACGTCTGGATTAGCAAAAATTGCAGAACAGTCAGACGTAAAACCAAAAAAAGAAAACGTACTGTGTTAGATTATCATCAAAACAGATATTTTTGTAGTATTTAAACATTTTTCGTTTAAAAATATTTAAATAAAAAGGTTGAGCTCTTTCTTAAGCTGTCAATAAATAAATAGAATTTATAAATCAAATGAAATTAAAATATTCATATTGTTTTGAATTTTGGAGTTCTAAGAAATATTAAAATAATTTGTTAACATTTCTCATTTCCACTAAAAGGAAAATGTTAATAGTCATAGATTTCAACAAAATATTACTACATTAAATTTAATTAATTTATTATGCACACAATTCAAAAATTTTAAATTTAAATATTTATTATATAATAAAATTCGTTAAAAATTGTAATTGTACAAGAATTTTTAAGCAAATATTACAAAATTTTTTTCTTATTGGTTACATTACCCCAACCCTGATTGCTAATCAGTCAACCGTGGAGGAGACGAAGATGAAGGTACTTCTAAGTAGAAGAAATAGAAAATAGAATATTTACCGAAAGGAAGGGAAGGATAAGAATTCTGTGTTTTTTTAAGTCGGAAAAGATTTAAAGTTTCATTTTATTTCATTTAACGCAACTTAGGCACCAAGTCGCTTTCCTGTTTCCTTAGTAACCTTCCCATCCTTATTTTACCAGGAGTGAAACCTCTATCTTTCTCCTCTTTAAATCTCTCTTTCTCTTTCACCTGGTTTATTACTATTCAATTATTACTGTCTTGTGCAATGTTCCTTAACTTCCAATTTTCTACTTTTTATCCTTATATACAAATATTACTTTCTAATGCGATTTCTCGAGATTTGTAAAATCTTAAAGTTTTTTTACTATTTAAATTTAATTTCATGCTGGATCACATACTGCTGTAAGAATTACAAGGAAATTTATACTCAACTAGTCGACAGCTGTAATACCGAACCAAATACAGCCCAGTAATTGAAAATACGAATAATATGTTTTTAGCAGAAAAGTCATCTCTACGTACTCGTATAATTCTGAATTCCTAATTCTTTTGAACCGGAAATGTTTAACAATTCAAAAATACTTTAGTTATAAAACGAGATAACTTTAAACTTATTTTTAATAAATTAATTATTAGTTTACTAGTAGTTATTCTATTACTATTAAATTTTAATATTCAAAATTTGTAGTAATGAAGTAATTAAATTTTTAATTACAGTTATACAAAACAGTTATAAATTTTTAATTAGCATAACTATATAAGACAATAACAGATTTTTTAGTTTATTTTGTTTACTTTTTTATAAATATTTAATATTTTTACAGATTTAATTAGAAATTCTAAGAAACAAAAGAAAAACAATATTCTCGCCTCAGAAAGTATTTTTAAGAATTTATCAAAATTAATTTAATGTATTTTCTTTATTTTTAATATTAATTTAACAGAACAATCTACAATATTTTCCTTAAAAGAAAAATAAGTAGATTTTATAAAAAATCATTTAACTTGAAAAGGTATCTCCCAGTCAAGATACCTTTAAAAATAATTACTGTTCACTGCTTACTGTTTATTACAAAATAATGAAACTAGATTGTGAAAAACAAATGTAATAATTTATTTACTAAACAAATAAATCCGTTTGGTGCGTCTTTTTTAGCCTCTGTATTGTACCACTGTTGTCATACTAATTAATTACTGTCAAATAATTTTGGTGAGATTCAACCCGTTTCTCGTATTTTAAACAAAATATTAAAATATATTCTTTGACTGTTGAAACAACAAGATCTTAACAAATGTTATTATTCGTCATTGACCAGTGCGCACCTGTTACAGCTCGCAGGATCTTTGACTAAAACGTTGACCCATCAGTATTACTCAATTATTGCATCTTATTTGGAGGACCGATACTTTACGGTGAAATATAAGGACGAACAATCATCTCTAAAATTAATTGAAGCTGGTGTTCCTCAAGGAAGCGTGCTGTCTCCGGTTTTGTACACCATTTACACTTCTGATCTTCCACAAAATGACAACACTACAGTGGCAACATTTGCCGACGACACAGCCATTCAGGCAATACACGAAGATGCACAAATTGCATCTCATAACTTGCAGCAACACTTAGACAGCGTACAAAATTGGCAAAAAAAGTGGCGTATAAAAACAAATGAACACAAGAGTCTGCACGTCACATTTATACTAAAACGGGAAACATGTTCACCAGTGTTTTTGAACAACGTACAAATTCCACAATCCGATACGGCAAAATATCTTGGCCTCCACCTGGACAGGCGTCTAACATGGAGGACTCACATATGGAACAAAAGAAAACAGTTAAATCTTAAATACCAACAGCTGTATTGGATGCTTAATGGAAAATCCAAATTATCTGCACAAAACAAATTGTTAATTTATAAAACTGTACTTAAACCTGTGTGGACATAAGAGATACAACTCTGGGGCACAGCAAGTCACAGTAACATTGAAATAATTCAACGGTTTCAGTCAAAAATACTTCGAAACATCATGGACTCACCTTGGTACATATCCAACACTATATTGCACAGAGACACGAACACTCCCACCGTACACGAAGCTATACAGAAATTTTGCACCAGTTACCAAACAAGACTTGAAAATCATCAGAATCCAGAAGCCATCAATCTCCTAGACAACAGTGGAACACACAGAAGACTATGCAGACTACACCCTACAGATTTATTTTAATATGTGATTGTGTAATTTATTTTACATTCCTGGCAAGATCAATTCAACAAAATGGGAAATTTTATAGAGTAATACCAAGGGGTATTACTTACTCAAGATTTATCCTTACAACACATCTACTCATTGTTCTATGAGAACAGATCGTAAATTTACAGTTATTCAAAAAAAAAAAAGTTGAAAAATTTGGATATATGAGTTACTTGATGCGCCTCATAACTGGATACCTTAGGTCCAGACTGATTTTAAAATGGTTTTATGTATCAAAAGTTTGTCTTGAACCAATAATTTTAATTTTTATCTGAGCAGCCAAAATAGTAAAAATAATATAGTCGCTAAAACAAATAATAAAATAGTAAATAGTCGTTAAAAATGTATTTTTTAAATTCTGTGATTTTTACCCAGAAGCCACCAACCTCCTAAATAACAATGAAACACGCAGAAGACTGTACAGAAAATACCCTACAGATTTATTTTAATACTTCCGAGTCAACAAAAATAAAATTTAATTTTTGGAGTGAATCAGGTGATTTACTCACTCATATATACGCACAACACATATACTTATGGTTCTACAAGAGCCGGTCGTAGATTCACAGTAATACTAAAAATAATTTTGTCCTATCTTAAGTATTCTAAAGAACTACACCATGAACTTACAAATTGAATTAATACAAAACTGATATTTCGATATTTTCAAATTTTTTTCTGAATTATTTTTAATCACCTATACTGCATCAAAATAAAATAAAAATAACTTAAAATTAGATTAAAAATTTTAATATTATTTTCGGACGTTATATTGTAAGTTCAACTTGCTCCTATTCCTTGGGTAACGTTCATGTCAGGCAATTTTTGGTCATTCATTTTTATTTTCCAATCTACATCAACTGCGGTGGAATTAATGTTGTAAATGTATTAATGTAGAATTGGACATAAAAAGAATAGAAAAAATATTGAAAAAGTAATTACAATGGTACACTAGGCCCTATAAAACTTACAAAATTTTTGCTGAAGTTTCTTTCACACAACAGCTATTTTTCATATTACTTCCTTACACATTTTTTTACTTCATTTTTAATTCAGGACTATACAAATTGCAAAACATCTGAATGAAATATTACAGTAAAACGATTAACATTAAATTATTCACTAAAGAGGATAATTTATTGACAAATTTTTCTTTCTTAAAAATAAAAAAACTAATATTTTTTTACAATTTTAATGATAGGATTATAGAAATAATAATGATGATGAAATAAAAAAATAGAACAACAGTTTAATAAAAATGATAGAATAATGAATGAAAAACAGAAAATTAAGAGATATTAAATTTGGAAAAACAATGTAATTACTCGAGGTATTAAAAAAAGTTATCAATAAATTATTTGCCTGCAAATATCTTGTGGCTATCTTATTATTTTGGCGTCATTGTTTAAGCGTAACTTGAAGTGTTACTGATAGGTGTAGTTACTAAGGTACTTGTAGTAAACATATGAACTTCGAGTGTTCATTTAGCTTTGGGTTAAATCTTTTAACAAAAAGCTTTTAAGTGTTGTCTACTGTTGAAATTTTGAAATCTTTGTATAATGTTCGATTTTATTTATGTACAGTTTTGGTTTTTTAAATACACAATCACGGTGAAGACACCATGATTGCTTGGGTAGCAGTGCGGGGTCATTATCGTACATTTCTACAAACATTAGTCACAACAGAAATAAATCATTCCGTTTAGAAGTCGTTGTTTGATTGCTTATTACACTGAAATAGTAGTTTTATATCTATCTTTCATGCAATGTTATTTTCAATTTCGAATTTACGTAGTGAATGTATATTCACCAAAGTGAACGATGTTTTTAGTTAGACTAGTAGGAGCTAGGCTCGGCCAAACAAGAGACACCGTTTAACCTCACGGATTGTACTTGCCCTTATTATCTTGTTTGTATGCTTTTGAAAAAAAAACAGTTAGTCATGTCTCTCGTCTTAATGTTACTGTTATATGTACTGATTTATCTCGGTTGATTTTCATTCGCCATTTATAGAATTATTTTTTCTTCAAAAAAAGGATTTATGACAGTTCAACGAATTGATATTATTATAGATATTACGATAAAATAATAGATAAATAATAATACTTCTTAAACGGGCGTATATAGTTTATAATTATTTACGCTTGAAAGGCTAGACTAATGTCGATAATGCAAAATAAAATTAAAGGGCGTACATTTCGTACTGAAATCCTCTTTGTACAGAACTAGTAGACCTTAACCAAGTAAACTTTAATTGCATCCTCTTTTCTTTGCAAACTTGTATAGGTCTAAGAGTATAATATAAAATTCAATCCTTTTGAATTAGGTGCTAGTAACTAGAGAGAGGACTCCGTTTCTATTTTCTATTTGGTTCACAAAATAGGGCATTACGACTAATAATACGACTAGTTCAATTTACCCTTAACAACACTCTCATAACAAAGTGTGACGCTCTGCATGCTTGTTTTGTCTTACAAAGAATGTTATTCAATCCTGATAAATAGTTTCCTTAGAAAATATAACAAAATAATGAGACAAGTTTCGTTTTAATAGCATTTGCGATTGTCGTTATTTTAACACCTTTTTTATTTTATGTCATATAAAACTTAGTTTCTTACCTTCTATTATTGGCATAACTGATCTATATTTTTGTTTCTTATTGTAATGGTTATTTTATTTTTTTATATTGTGTCAGAAAGTTCTTTCAATCTACAGAATTATTTATTTATTTATAGAAGTGAACTATTTTACGTTCTTGTAATGACTGCAATTTGATGTAATAAACTATTATATTTTATTTTTACTCTGTTATTGGAGCTTTTTTATAATTTTTCTTTTAATTTTCAAAAAACTCTACAAATATTAGTATAGAATTTAAAATTTTAATGGTTGTAACTTTTTGTATTTATACTATTTTACTTTTACTTTTTTCGGGGTTCTACGGATTTTCCGCTTTCATCACCTTTTGTCTTCCCAGTTGCCTTCCCTGAAATTCCTTCTGTCTTGGATTCCATGTACTATCCATGTTTCGAGGACGACCTCTTCTTCTAATTTCTAGAAGGAAGGAGAACTCTCGTTAGGGACATCTATCCGCTGCCATTTTTTGTAGGTATAGATCTATACTATAACAACTTTCTGGTCTCTATTATGTCCTCTGCTCTATTCTGAGAACTGGTCCATTGGCTTATATCTTAATTGTTCATGTGCTTCATTCTGAAGCCTAGTACAATTTTTGCATTCAGTCCATCCCTAAAATCTTCAAACTTTGTTTATTCCTGGAGCATATTTCCGAGCTCAGCGCCATACGAGGTGTGGCTATTAAATAACGAGACGGACGTTGTAAAAAATTTAATTTTAATTTTATACATAATTAATATACACTCGTTCTCTATCCATACAACGCTTCATGCAAATTTTCGATTGTTAGAAACAGTGCTGGAAGTCATCTTCTGTCAGCTCCTTCAAGACAGATGCCGCTCAAAAATGTTTGAAATGAAGCTCGCAAAAATGTTTGTACTGGCACTTTGTACGCTATTGCAAATGACCAAATTTTTTTGGAAACGATAATAACATGTGATGAAACGTGGTTTTTTACTTATGATCCAGAAACGAAGCGCCAATCCATGCACTGGAAGAGCCGAACTTCACCGAGAGCCAAAAAAGCTCGAATGATCAAGTCAAAATTTAAAGCAATGATGATTGCTTTTTTATATCCATGGGACTGTGTACCTTCACTGGGTACCTGAAGGTCAAATAATTAATCAATTTGACTACCTTGAGGTACTTTCTAAACTACGTCAAAGAGTAAGGGAAAAACGCCCCGAAATGTGGAAGGATAAATCATGGGTTCTCCACCAAGACAATGCGCCAGCTCATTCCGCGTTATCTGTCAAGAGGTTTCTAGCCAAGTACAGCATCTCAGTGTTAGAACATCCACCTTATTCACCAGATCTTGCACCATGTGACCCTAAGGTAAAATCTGCATTAAAAGGGACAAGATTTGAGTCTGTGGAAGCTGTAAAGGAGAAAGCGGCACGTGTCCTGAAGGAGCTGACAGAAGATGACTTCCAGCACTATTTCCAACAATGGAAAATTAGAATGGAGAGTTGTCGTGATAGAGAAGGAGTGTATATTGAAGGTGACAATAAGTGATTATGTATAAAATAGAAATAAATTTTTTTACGTCAGTCTCGTCATTTAATAGCCTAACCTCGTATAGTTACTAAACTTACACATGAAAATGAAAATCACTCACTCACTCATTACGTAATTTCCTGAACTGTAAGGCCTGGAAAATTTCCATATATAAGTTTCAATCGGGTGCTTGGTATGAAAGGATTAATAAAGAATTATTAATGTATGGTTTACAATCTGTTCTAATTTAGTTACGTTTTGTTTAATTGGAGGTACCCCCTCAAAAATATTTTTTTCCCTTTTGTAGTTACAGCTAATATTTCTTTACATTAACCAAGCTCAAATTAAGTAATTTTTCTGAAACAAAAGTTTAAAAACTATTAAAACAACCTTTAAAAGCAAGATTGAAGTGAAAGATGAGGGGTCCACAAAAAAGTAAATATTTTAATTGTCATTTCATGATTTGTAGTATTTAGTTTTCTTAAATTGTACCTTAAAAAAATTAAAAAAATAAATTTATATATATAGAAAATTTTATACGGGTTTTATTTAATTCGGGGTTTTACGGGGTTAATTTTATTCATTTATTTTTAACAAATTTGACATTAGTTTTTGCAGAAAACTTAATACTCCAGATCATAGATCTGGAAATTCTAAGTATGTTTATGAAAAGCAATGATTAATGTCAATTTTAACTAAAATTATTTACTTCCAACGTTAGCACGTTTAAAAAAAATAAATTTGCAGAAAACTCAAGTTATATTGTACAATATTATAACTTTCAATAATATAACGTTAGCACGTTTAAAAAAAATAAATTTGCAGAAAACTCAAGTTATATTGTACAATATTATAACTTCCACAACGCACTTGCTTTGCCTACCAAAAATCTGAAAACCGTTATAAAAACTACGTATCGTAATAATTATAGCTAAGCAATTAATTCAAAAAATAACCTTTCTAAGAGCTTTCTTTCAGATATTATATTTCTTAGTGATTGTTTTTACTGCTGTTCAGGTGAAATTTTATTTTTGACATATGATTAACCAAGTTCCATTTTCTTGGTTAATTTGTAACTTAGGCATATTCTGAATTTAATTAAATAATCATTAAATTCATGACATTTTAAGCTATCACAAATTTGAAAAAAAAATTACTATTACAAAGAAAGTTGTAATTCAGACTTTTATCATGCTTAAAGTTTATATTTAAATTTAAAAACTGATTGCAAAAGAATTACACCTTGTTAAAAACATCATATAACAAAAAGTAAAGAAATTAAAATGGCTTGAATTTTTCTTTAGAACGTTTGGCTGCTCGTAATTTTATGCTTATTTCAACATAAATTTATATTTGAAACAATAAACATTAAGTTTTTGTGTTCACAAAGAGCTGTTATTCCAAAAATCGGCATTAATATACGTAATACTCAGAAAGAGTAAAACATATAGTGGAACCGGGAAAATCAACAAACCAGTTTACTTAACGCATCCTTCTGAGGCTAGCAATAAGCCCGCGCGGTGGTTAGTGCTAGATGTGCGTAATGTAAGCTAATCTAAACAAAACCTAAAATCTAAAGTCTTGAGTTAAAATCTAGCTCAAATCTGAAACTAGCTGAATTCTAAAACAAGAACTTAAATTGAAAAACGTAATTTTTGATATTATTACCAACTGAATATAATAATATCGTAATAAGTTATAAACATTAAATTAATATATATTATTGTTTTTGAGACAATAGGTAACGGGGGAATGAATTCGTAAAAGAGGTTAGAAATATTAAGGATTTGAAGGGTGAAGACATTCAAGAGCACTTCACAAACTTATTCTTTTTCCTTCTCTGTCTTACACTACTTTCCCCTCCTACATCTCTCTTTTACCACCTACGCAGAAAGTTTAGAGGGTGCTTACCTGCGGCTGTTTCTAGTTTCTAGTACTTAACGCAAACAAACTTGTGAATATAACACAAAATATTGATAATGTAATATGGTATTAACTTCTGTTCAAAATAACGTTTATTGCGTATGGTTGAATCACGGAATTCATTTTAATTTGTTAAATTTAATTAATTTTATTAATTGGATTTTTATACTTTGTCTCATCGGTGGTTCTTTTTTGTTTTTAATTTCTATGACAAACCGGAAGGGTTGGGTTCAGACGTAGATACCCAACGTCGTCATTTTCTATACTTCGTATTTTACAAAGATTTTTATAGTTAACTGTAAATGTTAGGTTTCTGTTTTAGCTAAAGATTAATATTATCTAAGAGACCAGGAAACCTTGTTCTACCACCCAAAAAAAAAAAATTATTTCCATTCATTTATGTGTTGATAAACAATACAAAACTTTAATTAGGTTTTAAACGAAATTACGATTACAGAATCTCCATGGTACACAACGAACAATATACGAGACAAAAAGATCTTGCCCGTTTCTACAGTTTAACAAGGAATCAAGAGGTACAGTACAAAATACCAAAAATCTAGCGTGAAACATTTACATGACTTTCTCTTTCCAATGGAAATAATGAACAATATAACCTAACATTAATAATAATAATAATAATACATTAGAAATAAACAAAAAATCTAACCTCAAAAAACATAACATTAAAAACGACACGAATAATTTACTACGTCGGACCGATTTTAATGAAAATTTTCGTGTCGGGTCCTCCAGTAGTATCTATCTTAAGTTTCAAGTTTCATTTTCGTATAATGTTCCATTCTTTAGATATTTTGTTCACACACACAGGGGGTTTGAAAACGTGAATATCTGGTAAAAACTGGATTTTGAAATATCGACATGAAAACAATATTTTCCTTTCTACATATTCATATAGTCAAGGGAAAGTAAAAAAAGACTCAAATCACACACAAATCACCTCGCCATCTCTTTCTCAGAGAATTCAAACGACACTTGCCGGCTGAAACGAATACATCCTACGGACTTATTTTAAAGTGGCATAACAAAACGTAAATTTAATTCACGAAATTCCCCCATTGGAGGGTTTTCTTCGATCATGATTGTGTAACAAAGAAAACTCGTCTACTCATTATTCTCATTCAAGAATAGATTGTAGATTTTGCTACAATATAAAAAAATAACAAGGTATAAGCCAACGTGAAGAAATATTTAAATTACAAACCTTATTGTCATTTACACTACAGGATGAAAATATAAAATAGTTTTAAACATATTATATAATAGCTAATAATTTTACATTTCTAAATTAAAAATTTTTGTTATATCTGTGTGCTTGTGTTCACGGGTATGAGAATGCAATTCCTGTTCGTTCATGATAAGCGTGTCGTTTCTCACGAGTTTATTATGTATGCAAATTAACAAGGAATTTCGTTTAGTATTGTGACGTTCAGAGTTGCCCGTAGGCAACTTCAACTGTCCACATTCTTATCCGACATTCATATCGTTAGGTTTGGTTTACCTGCGTCTCTTGTTAGCCGGTGGTCGGATTGGGAATACCGAGCGAGATGTAGCGCAAACCTTCAGCAAGTATTGCTATCTAGAATTTCATATCCTTCATCCAAAAGTACTATTTATTAACGAACTACTATGTTTTCTAATTAAGTTAAACAATTTTGAAAGGTATTCGTTCCGAAGGCAATGCCTTTTATGAATTTCAAATAATGTATTTAGGATATTATAGCATATTTCATCCGTTTTATTTTCAGTTTACTGATGCTACAAGGTTATAATTTTACCAGTTAGGAAACATTAAGATTAGTGTTGATATTTTTTGGGAACCTGATATTACATTCGTTTATTTATTTTTTAATAATCAGGTAGACTTTATTTGTATCTTTAAGCATATGCAAAATATTTTATATTCTAATGGAAGATCAAATCCATAGAGATTTATTGTCTCTTTTAAGATATTATAAATACGTAAAAAAAATTAACATATGCAGACAAGGGAACTCACGTATATTAAAATTCAACATCATAATATGATGTTGATATGATCATGATGAAGGATATATTACATCCTTCCCCAATGTATAATTTTAAACATATTACTACTTGCATATTGTTTAGACTAGTCGGGAATCAAACTCTAGAACTTCCACTTTCTTTTCTAGCATCGAACCTCACCACTTCTGACGGTCACCATTATCTTTATTTAAAGTTAATTACAATTTAATACGTTTTCATCACTTTGAAAAACTAATAGAAACAAATCTCAACTCACCCTTCATTTATTTAACTAATAATATGATTGTAAAATGTCGAAATACAGGTTTTAATAAAATATAAATCAACTGTCTGCTTTGAATAAAAAATCTTTTATTGGGAACCAATACACATTTAATAATATCTAATACTTTAGGATGTTTCCAGAAGCTAATATATTAAAATCTATTTAGGTAACAGAAATTTTCTCTGATGTATTACATCTTTCATGTTCAGTGCAACAAAAATAATTATTAATATTTTTCTTTAATTTTTATTACAATACTGTACAATAAGCTGCACAATTTCCGTACTATACAATATTAAACGGGCGGTAGGGAATTTAACCTAAGGGAGAAGAGGTACCCAGTGGTACACCCGTTTAGAACTACGGATGCTGTCCGTTATTGAGACCAAGAGGTCTCTGCTTCATTTTTGCTTCAGACGTCGCATAGTTGGGAAGTTCCTTGTAGCTAAATCACGAGTTAATTGGATGGTATGGTCATTTGTCGTTCGCAAAATTTACTGTAGACTTTAAGTTAGTTAGTTTCTTTACTGTCAGTTTTGAAACTGTCGTGGAGAGTTTTATTGATTACATAAAAAGGAGCACCAGAAGAGTCTTACAAATTTTGACTGAACGGCTTGGATTGACTTTAAGTACTCTCTGCCGCTACTCCAAAGTGCTGGACACCATAAATCCAGATTGTTTTCCAAAGGGTTTTATAAATTAAAATTTTTGAATGGAGTTTCAATTTTGATCGAGGTTTAATTAAGTACAAGAGTAGCTTCTTGCGGTGGTTAAGTTCTAAACGTTTTGTACGCAGATGATGCTTCCAAGTTAGTCAAGCCACAAGCCTAGTAACATACCATACATATCTCCCTTGGAGGATGTGAACGTAATTCAGCACCACAGGTGGACAAGTTTGAAGTCGTAAGGTTAACGTAATTGTTGATTTGTGGGTTCACCTTAATATGCCAATGGGTAAGACAGTCTTGTATTGGTAAAAGATGTCGCTGCGCCTACCTGGTTTTTCCCCTACAAGAATTTCCGTGACGCACCAGATGTCGCAGTTACCGATGTGTCCAAAATTGGCATATCTAATGCCCAATATTACGAGTATTTTCAATTTTTATTGTTTGTACATTTTTATTGTAAACTTATCTGTTCGTTGTTCCTTGTGAACAGATTTTAGTATTTGTTCTGTATATATAAAAAATTAATTAAGAAACTATTTAAGTTAGTTTCGGAAAGTTATTTCATAAAGAAAATAGATTACATCCAGAAATGGTATAACAACTCGAAGTTCAAGCAAGACTCCACAGACATCATTAATGCCATAATAAAATTTTTGTGTGTTAAAATAGCTCCTGATACTAAATAAAATGTTAAATGATTGAGTATTAAGATTATTTGAATGTTTAAAGAAACTTTTACCGTCTGGCATTTGCCTGATGCCTATTAATTTGAGGTTTAATCGTGTTGTTCTCTCATCATAAATCGTGTTGCAGGTACTTTAAGTCTACTTTATGACAGCAATCATGATTAATGAAAAATAACTATTGATTCTTCATTGTCATTTTTAATAATTACTATTCAGTTATGAACAGATTCTGTAAAAGAATCTGCAATCTACAATATCTTTAACCATTCTTCTTTTCGAATGTTTTTTTTCTAATTGTACAGAACGAACAAAAATGAAAGGGAAGCCGATGATGACAATGATTATCACTATTTTTTTTCTAAGGTCAAGGTCATTGCCCCACCACCCTTCCAGGCAGTAAGCCAGAAGCGATCTGCTAGTTTAGAGCGGTCTAGACCTCTCTTTTACATTAGTAGACCCTCAGTCGCCTCGCCGTACTCGATAAGAAAGGATCTGTGTTCAATCGTGTTAAGATATTTTAACCGGTACGTTACGTATTTATCGCGCCGGTATATTGTGTAAATGTTTTTATGAGGTACTTCCTATCAAATTAAAAAATTAGTTTTAGTGTATTTTTTATTTTTTTCGTTAGAATTTTTTATTATAAACTGTTTATTTGGCACAATCTCATTAATTATTAAAAAGTTTGAATTAATTACATTGCATTCGTTTTAAATATCATAAAAGATGCTCAAGAAATTATCTTACTATAATCATAAAAATTCAAATTTTAAATTTTAAAAGAACAATTTTTTGCAGAAATCTTCTAAATATTTTATATAAGATATACCGCGTAAAATTTTAACAGATTCATTCATTTTTTTACTGCTACTTTATAATCTGTTCATTTTGTTAAGCAATAATAAGTAATCGATTGCTGTGGCAATTTTAATAAGTCAAAAATCCATCGATCTTTGATCTCTTTAATATTTACGTAAAACGTAAAAGAAAATTAGTAGAATACAAGAATATTCAACTATAAATCAAGCTTGAAAGATTAAAATGTTTCTGTAATTTTAAGTTAAATTATTTTTTAATAAATTGATTACGTGTAAATTTTTATGTTCGTGTGATCAATCCAAGTATTTAACGCTGAATTCTAAAAAAATAATCTTCTTTTACCCTCAATAATGTGGTCTTTATGTTGAGAAGACCAAAAATTATATAAACTAATAAATGTTTTGCTTATTTGCCAATGTATGTTTAATATGTTTCTGATCGTTTTTGAGTTAAATCGTTCTAGTTAGAACTTGATTTTTCGTATTGGAATTCACAGAAATACCCCGAAGTTGTATTCTGTCAGTCCAAAATAGGTTTTTGAATGAATTATAAATTGATCAGTATGCAACAATAAATTTATAATTAATTTGGCACAGAAGCAGTTACGACACAATAAACTTTTAAACTTTCCCGAAAATTCATATTTAAAAAAAACATCTCGTCGTTTATACGTTTACACTACTGTCGTTTTCATTGTTTCGTCCTGTTTTTATTTCATTTTTCTTTCATGTTGTGCAATTTAAAAAAAAATTGAATCTGTGTTTTCATTCATTGTTTTATCAATGATCTTATTCTATGTATAGTTTACCATTTATATTTTTTTATTTGTTCCTGTTACTTAAAACAGTTACAAATAAGATAATTAACTGACAAATGTGGTATGAATGACATGAAGAAAATGATCACCCACGTGGCCTTCTTATTTTCTTGTCATTGTACCTGTATGTGTGTAGTGTAGTATATTTCAAAATCATGTGACTGTAATTCTCATAATCTATTTAATTATATTATAACCCTCTAGTCATAAATTTTTGATCCATTTTCTCAGTAACCTTCTATAGGGAACGTCAGATATTTGAGGTGATTATCGTCATTATTTTAATCAAGTCGTTTTTAAATTTGTCAGTTTTTCTATAAATTTGTCTGAAGTACTCTTTGATAATATTAATAAAGTAAGGGATTCGTTAAGTCGTTGTGTAAGGTTTCGTTACGCACGTACCAAGATGAGTTGCTGATAATCCTGAGTACTTTTGATTGAAATGCTTGTGTTCAAGACAACTATTGCTATTAGCAGTGGATCCATAAATTTGACAAGAGTATGAACAAATATGTTTTAAAAGATACTTGCACATGGAAAGTCTCTGTTTTAATGATAGGTGTGATGATTTTCCAATTAGACCGTACTGAAGTTTTGTTATGATAGTGTTTGGTGTTTTAGTTTGATGTGGATAAATTAGGTTTACCGTTTGTCAAAAGTGTTTTTATGTTTTATTTTTATTCGAGTATGTATTCATGCCCAAAACGAGCAGGTGGAGTGTTATTTTAACTGCACTCTATCTGTTCGGTCCAGGGCTAAAAAAAATAGTTCTGTTTCTTATTACATAGTCAGCCACTTATATCGTCGTCGTCGTCGTCGTCGTCATGGATTAGGCTATTTTAGCTGTGAGCTAAGCCTGTTCCGGCGTCCATCTCCTCCTCGGTCTTCCAATACCTCTTCTACCTCTTGGTATATGATGCCATGCGTTCAAAGGAAGGCGGTCTTGCGGCATTCTGAAAAGATGTTCTGACCATTTTTCTTTGTATTGCTTGATTATGTCAGCTAGCGGTTGTGTTCCACATTCCTCCCTTATTACTTCGTTCCTGAAGCGATCTTCTCTGGTGCATCCCTTTATATGTCTAAGAAATTTCATCTCTGCTGCTTGAATCTTGGATTATTGTTTCTTAGACAGCACCCATGCTTCACTTCCATAAGCTAAGGTAGGTATAGCCATAACTCTATAAAAACATAACTCTATAGAGCCACTTATATGACTGAACTATTTAAGAACAGAAGAGGTAGAGGTGTAAAAGACACTAGTCAGAGTTATCTCCTCTGAGAGTAATGAATTTCACTATGCAGCCAGACCCTGTGGTGAATGAAGTGAAGGTGTCATTTGCAGGGTGGAAAGTGAGTGCTTTTCGGAGGGCCTGGCGTGTTGATAAGCATACTCTTTCAACTCAGTGAGGAAGGCAATGGTAAACCACCTCACTTTTCGTTTTTTACTTAGTAAAACCTCTAGAGGTTCAAACCAGCCTTTCGGCTGTTGACCTAAACAACATGTATTCATGTAAAGGGGTCGCTAATGATTTACCAGTCGATACGACCTTTAATAAATTAATTAAAAAAGTGATCAATAAAATTAAGGTAACAATATGCCTATATTATGAAATCTCTTCATTGAATAATTTTATCTGAAACCATTAGTTTCAATATTTTTTTTTTTTGTTTTACGTCCGACTGTCCTGCAATTACTGCTAATGTAGACGGTGAAGGATGAAATTATTTTTTGTAACGCATGAAAATATGCCATGCCTGAATGGAATTCAAACCCAAGACCGCATGATGAGAGGTGAATACGTTACCAAACTACGCCAATGCGCCCGGCAAAGTTAGTTTTAATAGATTCCTTTAAAAGGATTCCTTTACAGAACATTTTTTTTCAGTCCTTCTAGCACATATTTTTTTCTGACATCCTCAAATTTGCTTGTATAAACGTATAATAAATTCGTTACTTTCTATCTGATAAGTTATTTCAAACGTAGTACGCATTTTTCTTTAAATAAAATCTGTTCTTTTAAAGAAATCATTTCGCATTTACCTAAATTTTTCTAGTATTTGGTTATTTATATCAAAACACTTACCTATTTTAGTTGTTGTAGCCTATGCTTATCAGCATGCCAGACCCTCAAAAAGCATCTACTCTGCTCCTTGAAAATTACACCTTCACTTAATTCACCACAGGGTCTGGCTGTATAATGAAATTCATTACTTTCACAGGAGAAAACTCTGACTAGTGTCTTTTACACCTCTTCTGTTCTTAAATAGTTCAATCATATAATTGGCTGACCACGTGATAAGAAACAAAACTATTTTTAATAGCCCTGTAACTAGCAGATCGAGTGCAAATTATTTATCACTCCACCTGCCTGTTATAGGCATTTATTTTAGTTATTATTTTAATTTTCGTGTCATGGTAGAAGGAAGGCTTGGGATAGTGTAGATACATAACTACATATCTAGCATATTCTTTAACACACTTAAAGGATACTATATAGTTATCACAGCACTATTTTCTGGATCTTTCTCTTTCATATTAAAATTTTTGTATTAACCTCTCTCTGGTTTCAACAAAAATTTACTCTATCCAATTTTTTTCACTTGTTTATTTAAATTTACAACACTGCACAAGCAGTAAATATTTTTACAGCTTATTCTACCCCCGGTTTTAAATGCCATAACATTGATTGATAGTTTTAGCTGTGCGTAAAAATGTTTAAAAATCAAAAGATTGAATTAGCTTAATTATTGTACTTACTATGAAAAAAATAAGATTACGAGTAAATTTATACCAAATCTCCGCTCCACCTCCTACAGGATCAATGATTGGGATTACCTGGTAAATTTTGACAGTTCTGTTCGCGGATTAGTGGCATGTTATTGTTTTTTTTTTTTTTTTTAAATCGCTGGTATGTTTTTTTTTCATTGTTTTACTTATGTAATGGGTATTAAGATTAGTGTGAATTATTTCACTGGAAACGTACTGTATGAAGAAACGTTAAGAAAACTGTCCTCGGCATTGTTAATGATTGAACATTGTAGTAAAAACTTGATCAAATTTGTTGACAAAAAATATAATTTGATTAAGCTTTAACAAAGTAACCGAAAACCCGATCTTATTTTCCAAGGCAGAAAAATAAATTGATTTTTTTTAAATATAAATACCATTCGTATTTCAGTTCTTTAAAGTCTACCAAGTACTTTGGTTACGAGAGCGTAATTTAGATTGCAGTAAAAATTTAGTGACCTTTTAATAATGTATAGAAATTTTTTTTTGACACTTTCAATTGAAATTTAGTATCTGTTGCTATGCTAATACAATTTCTAAATGTGAAGCTAATGTTCCAAAACTTGATTTACTTGAAGGAGCGTGCAGTCATCACCACAGTCCTACAGTTGGCCAAGAAGATCTCTTGGCCAGAGGCGCTTCAAACGTCTGCGCTTAGCACCCGGTATCGCCCTAGTGTACATGTTTTGTATGAGAGGGTTGTCATGTAATTCAAATTTGTCATGCATCGTCTTGCATAGTTGTTTCGCGACATCAATTACATATGGGATTTGTAAGTCTTTGTGCAACATTCAGTTTGTGATGTAAAAAGGGTATTGCGTTATTAAAATTATTTTTTTTTAAATTCCTAATATGTGTACGTTGCAATCTGTTCAAATCAATAACCAACCCCATGACCCAATGAGATGAGGATAATGTGTATGACGTGTAAATGAGGTGTAGTCTTGTACAGATCCAGGTCGACCACTCCTGAGAGAGTATGGTTAATTGAACCCCAACCATCAAAGTACACCGGTAATCACTGTCTAGTATTCAAATCCATATAAAAGTAACTACCTTTACTAGGATTTGAACCACAAACCTTCGTCTCCAAAAATCAGCTGTTCAACAGCTGATTTTGGCGATGACTTTACAAATTAAGGGGGGGAGTATACCATAAAAATAAAAATTTACATCTTTCAAGTTGAAACCTTCACTACTTTTTTCATTTTATAGCTTAAGATTAGCACATTCTTTTCATTATAACACATGTTAAAAAAAACTACCCCTAGGCCTAAAGAACGGGGTGGGTTTTCAATTGCAATGGTTTTTTGGAAAATGGATTTTTTAAATACTATTCAGCCGATTTACTTGAAATTTCGGGTATGTGCTAAGGACATGCATATTTATTGTCTAGAGTATGCTTTTTGAGATATATGGATGAAGAAGAAAAATATTTTTTTTTCATTTAGAAGCCTAAAAGATGTTATTAGTGCAAAATATGTTTAAAAAAAAATTTTTTTACCACACTTGGGTTAAAAGCATACTACAGTCAATAGAGCAGAAAATTCTGAGTATTTTGATGTCAAATTTATTACTGCAGCTGAAATAGAACTCAAATTACACAGTTTCTAGTGCAACACGACATGAAAAAATTTATTTGCGGGAAAACACTATTAAACTAAATGATATTTCTTGTAAGTAACATACCTATTATCTCAAAATAGAGCAAGAACGATACAGTAGAGCAATCTAGTGGTGTTATAATGAATTGCGCTTCAAATTTTTAAAAAACCGCAATAGTTTATCTGCTATCAGTCTTGAGTTATTTTACATAGAAAAACATAATATTTTTGCTTCTAAGCAAAAAAATATATAGTTGACACTTGCAACAAAATAGTTTATTTGTAACATTTCTGTCAATCCATTTTACAAAGTAAAATAACCCTCTTATTCAGAACATTCCACACAATAAAAAAAGCAAAAATAAATTTTTTGGGAAAAAAATTTAATTTTGGTCATTTTCATGGTATACCTCCCCTTAAAATAAAATTTTTTAATTGTTTTGATAAATTCTAGTTCATCTACAACCTCTTATTTTAAAAAATAAATAGATTTATTAAAAAAAATTTACATGGAAGGGTGACTCCTAATGCCTTTGTAAAATAAAAATCTACCAATTTTCACATTAATAAAGCTACATTTTCAAAAACACCAAGGTAGAAATTTATTGACGAAATAAGTCTGTTCGATGCTCGGTTTTAGTCTTCCACCGTTAATCCACTGGTAATCGTACCACCGTTATCCAGTAAATTTATGGCCAAATAGTTATCGAAACCGGGACCTTCCACTTTGTAGTGCTGCACAGTCTAGAGCTGTAATCACTGGGCCACCAAGGCGGCCATATAGGTATATGATTTTTTTTAATTTATTTTATTTATTATTAAAAGTCGCATCAACTGTTTGGTCATTAACGACTGCGGTGGATAATGTTCATGTAACTGTGAGTTTTGACTTTTGAAAATTTCCAGACCCTGGCCGGGAATCGAACCCGGGACTTCCGCGTGGTAGTCTAACACGCTAACCACTACGCTACGGAGGCGGCGAGGTATACGATTTGATAGCTTATATTTCTTTCAAATACAGCAGTATTAAATACAAAGCTTTAAATTTTAACATGCTGTAATACCGTTTTTATTATTTATTGAAGTTATACAACATTTTTAAAGATACTGCATTTTTTTATTAATATGTTTGCACCAAATTGTGTATTTAAAGTGTGTGTGTATTTATTATGAATTTAAAATGACTTTTTAGTATTGTGTGATCATTGTTTTTGTGTAATTGAAATTTCAAACAGCTAGTAAGGCTAAATAAATTCCTACATATGCAATCAAGTATTAAACGTAAATTACCGTATCGAATTGTGTATTATTATGCTGAACAAATTTTGTAATTTTATATGCTTGTATTATACATACATATGTACTGACAAATGATGTAGGTAAAGTAATGCGGACATGTTTATTGATGTATTATTTGACAATATGTATTTCAATATCAAAAATGTCGTTCAAACTTATATAAATAGAACATAAGTAAATGTATTACTACGATTTAACATTTATGCGGCTTGTAAATTTGTAAATGACATTGTTATAATGTCATCGTAAATATTTTGAACAATTACAAATGTATTTCTTTTTTCGTGAAGGGCAAATTTTAGATCATGTTAAGTGACTTTAGACGTTTATGGAAGCTTTTTTTGAACCAATAATGTATTTGATTAATAACATATATTTAAAATACCTATGTTATTAAAAATGTGTTCATTAATAAAAATAATAAAATTTAACTAGCTATATAATTAATATTTTTCTAAGTATTTGAAACAAGTACTAGAAAATAGGCTATATATTTTTGTAATATCATAAAAGGATGGGGGAGTTCAGAGGGAGGAGTAAACAAAAAACAACGAATATCTCCGTTAAAACTCAATGTATCAAAAAAATGTTATATAATCGAAATTACGAAACGTTTAAAGACAAGTAAGTTAGATAATGTAAAATTTTTCATTTTCATGCATAATAACGAAGATATAACTAATTAACAAAAATAAACCAATATTTTTAGAAGAATATTTATATATAAAATAAACGGAACAATAAACAAAGGCCTACGCGCCGGTAAAATCCGTATTCATTCAGTCAGTTACCTACCTACCCATTCCACCAGTACCCTATACACCTTGTCTCGGTCGCATTGTCAAAAATGAATCAGTCGTCTTAATAGTGGTCACCACCGTAGTGTTCCTATTGTAATTTTTTTCATAAATGATAATCTGACGTTGAAAGGAGGTAGATAACAATGAATAGTTAAAGAATATCAGACCTGACAGGGGTCGAACTCGGTACCCCAAACGACCGTCCACGGCACCAAGGAAACCGTTCGAAGAACGGATACTTTAGCTAGTATTTTATAAGTTTACTTGAGATGGATTGTAGTTATCAGATTTAGAAGTCTTTTAGCTCATTTTTCATTGGTCGTTAAGTGAGGCATTATTGTAATTGCGTGACGTTTATTATACAAAAAATAATAATTTTATGAATTAAAAATTGCCACTATCGTTTTAAATGTTTTCATTATTTAATTAAAATAATCAATGATCATTTAAACAAAAACAAAAAATTGTTTAATTAGTGTGGGATTTGAACTCACGACTCTCGTACGTTAATCAAAAGTAAAATTTCAACTAGCGTCTAAACGCCAGCTACTGAACAGACTTAAAAATACGCGAAATCTTTCTTCTGTAAGTACAGCGCTTTGTCGAAATTCAATAAAATTGTGACTTTTTATTAATAATAATTAAATTATTAACTATTAAAATCTTTTGTAGACTCATTTCCTTTCTTTTTCCAAACGACTGAAGTAATAAAAGTAAGATTACACCCTTATAATTAGATTAATGTTGACAGTACATTGTCCAATTTCCCTACACGTCAAATTTGTTGGGAATCACGGAATATAAAATACGAATATAAATGTCGCTGTATATAAAAAATAATATCATTAATTCTTAATTATCGTAATATTCATCTAAACATACTTATGTAGACACTTGTAAAAATATTTATTAGAAACATGGTTATTCGCATCCATGTAAATATAGATGTACTTGAACATCCATTATATAACACTAATGTATCAATTTGTATAAAAATTTCATAAACTCTTATGCAAAGTCCTTATGTAAATATCTAAGTAAACATCATGTGATAAAGTTTTTAACTTTAAATGTTTCTTTTGAAGCTGTATTCACTTAATATTATATTCTAAGTAAACAGAACATGAATAAAGTAAATTTTATTTTCCTCGGGAAAATCCATTACATAAATATTATATAGTAAGTTATGCATACTTCATTTTGAAATGTTGTTTAACTTTATAAATTTTTATATGGTATTTAAAGATTTTGTTTGTTAGGATTTCGATAATAGTGATTGTTATTACGTAGATGTATAATTAAAATTGTATGGTAGGTTAAAAAATTCAATTTACACAAATTAATGAACTTTAAGTGTAAAAGCATGATTTTCGTTATTTTACCGAGCGGTATAGAATTGTTTACGTTGTTAATTAAGTACAAATACTGTGGATAATTATTTTTGTCGTTGTTAATGTAATGCTGTGCTAGTTAATGTAAAGTAATCGTTCTGCGTTGGTGTAAATAGCCTACTTTTAGCATCACTAAGAGAGAATGGCAAAGATTTTGCAGGCTACTGTTACAGACTGAAATGGGAGATAACTTGTAAATTCGTCTGGTTTCCAATTTTAATCTGTCTATTACCCGTGTTAATACTTAAACGAAATATCAAGACCGTACATTCTATTTCATCCTATTTAAAGGAAGGCATTTTGGAAAATAAATCATTTGCGGAAAAATATAAATTATAATACCCAGAATTTTATTTTTGAAGGGATGTAAAATTTATAAAAATCTGATGAATATAAATTTTGTAATAATTTTTTCTTGCATTTCTTGTACAAGAAAAGGAGTTTCAGAAGGTAAATTTTGTTGTCTTTTCTTTAGGAAAAAAGTAATTGGGCTAGGAATTTTACAAAACTAATAAAGTGATTTGTGAAAATTTTAAACTATCACCTTCTGTGAGTGTTAGAACCATTTAACAAAAACCATTACCGTATACTTGCGTCCATGTCTGCTGAAATTCTTGGAGAGGCTGTTATCTTGTAAAAATGTTATTTATGATTACGGCTTTAATATCTATTTTAGCGCAAAATTTATGTAATAAAAGTTGTAGAGAATTTATAAACGTACAAATTTTATTCCAGACTTTTTTTGTATAACGCTTAGTTTAGCGGTAATTAGTGATTTTCTGTTTTTTCATTAAAATCTGTAAATATATTTTTCAAGATTTCAGCCTTAGTATGCATTTACCAACAAAAGTGTACATAATTAAATTTATAGGAAATTAAAAGATCTACAACTTAAAGATTTAGATTTTACAGAAATCTAAATCTTAAAGATTTTTTTCTCTACAGAGCCTAGTTTAACGTGAAAGAGTGATTTCCCGTATTTTTAAGCCAAACTGAGGTTGATTTTCATTTTAAATCATTCACTCATGATTAAAATGTTTTTGAGGTTAGTTTTTTTTATTTCTAATCGTTTATTATTAATGTTATGTTAAATTGGTAATTTTTGCATTGGCAAGAGAAAGTTGTGCGAGTATTTCACCCCAGAGTTTTTAATTATATTTTGTAATTAATGCTACATTAATAACGTAAAAACAATAAACGTATTGTCTAACTTTGCATTTTAATTTTGGTTATAAATAATTAAATAGCTTATAAATTAATGTTCATACAAGACAGTAATACGTTACTAATACTTAAGCAATGAATAACACCATAATATACTTATTTTTTCTTAGAAAACAACGGAACATTTTTCTACTTTATTATTATTTTACTTAAAAGACGGTAATAAATAATTATTGACTCAAGTCAATTCATAAGGTATTTAATTTATTATTTTTATATTATCATATATTTACCATTCAATGATTTATGATACAATAAAATTTTTATTTGTAATTAAAGAGAATTAAGTGAAACGAAGTAATTGAAATATTCATTAAACTGTAGTAATTTATGTCATAATTTATTACCTCTGTATTTATAATTTTCTTTTTAATCAATTATCGATGAATTTTATGTTTATTTGATAGTAAAAAACATACTTCTTTAAATTTGGTAAACTACAGATTTAACAATTCAATATTACTTTATATTTTGATGTACGATGTATTTTCTCTTTACTAAGAAAGTTTATGAGCTAAATGAATTATAAATGTGAGCAATTCATTTTCTTAGAGTTATTAATAATTTCATTTCATTATTTCATTGTGTGAATTTAATACTGGGTTATTAAGGCCCTCTGGTAAAGTTTCGTTTGTTTATTTATTTAATTAAGAAAGTGCAAAATCTCTTTTTAAGCCTATTCATTATTACAAAGTATTTAACAGTGTACCAATACTCTTTTGCTGTGATTGTAGGTATATTTAAAAAGAAAACAATCTTTTTAATGTAGAAAGATTTTTATATACCAATGCAGACATTTCCAGGTTCGGTAAATATTTTGTCATCAATTTTTTTATTATTTTCTTCTTGAGGCTGTAAAACCTTCTCTTTCTTTGTACGCAATTCTTTAAACTCTTGCACGTATAAAGTTCCTTTCCTCTGATTTCTTCGATTAAATTTGTCCTGATTCTGAGGCTTATTTTTGGTATTTTTAATCAAAAAATAACTTGAATTATGCAAGTTATTGTACTTCAGGTTCCTATTATAATGAGGCTGCCTCTTTTACAATCTTTCCCACGTTTAGTCTTTTCTTCGTGTTCTTCATCCTACTAAAGGCATTATGTATTTCGCCCTCGGAAAACATCGATAGTTTAAGAAACTACGGTAGCCAGGTATTTCAGGGAGATTGACTGGGAAGATAGAAGACTCCAGAACAGTTGAATCGGAGTAATCAGTAGGACTGCTGCAAAAAAATTACTTCTTAGTTTTTTTCATAGCGCGACAATTTTTCCCTTCCAGGTTCTCGTGTCCTTCTCAAACGCTCTTTCTACTCCTTTTTTATATTTCTCATCCCCTTCTATCTGAAATAAATACATAAAAGTTATTAATGACGTATTTCCTTCACATGTGTTATTTTCATGTACCAACATTCTGATTTGAATACAAACTATAGTGGTTCATTGTTTTACTAATTCTATTTATTTATTTAAATTCGCGGTGATAACGTGATTGGTATCTACTACGGTCAATTCTTACAAGTAATTCCAGATTTTAACACTGCAAAGTGTTTACAAATCCTAGCTGACATGTCTGGAAACGTTTAAAATTTAAAGACTGACTTATTTAACTCATATTATGTGATCCCAATATTAATGTACTGTGTACAAACGCAGTAATCAATAAGAGGATTTATAGCAAACCAGCAATCCATTGGAAGATCTACGATAAGAGTAATAGTGTGATATCGGAAACCAAATGAATACATAAAAAACAACACCAAAGCGCAAGACATCTACCTAAACAATAATTGAAAACAAACTAAAATAAGCGTAATAAAGACACGGACGATGGAAAAGTGTTAGTAAAAAATGGAGATTATGGACAGAAACGAGTCCCCAGAACGGGCTCCAGACGCACTTATGCATTAACAATTATTATAATCAGTCTAAAAGCCTTTTCAGAAAGTTCTTTCAAATGTTTCCTTGTGGTTAGGTCAAAACCTGGTGCCTTATTGAGCTCAAATTTGTTTCTAATTTTATGAATTTTATAAATAAAAACTTAAATTTCACTTTTCGACAAATATTCTAACTGTCCGACTTTTCGTAACCCAACATTTTTTCTGAAATAAAAGGAAAGATATATAAATACTTGGCAGTAAATGATAAACGGCCGAGTGGAGAGAAGTTTTTTTATAATTTTGTGAGTAAATTTGCCGAGGTTAACAGCACTGATGGTTCATTTATCCCATCATAAATAATTGATTTATTCCGTTACACTATTTCTTAACAATCCGAACTTCTTGGTTATTCGATGGTGTATGGGTTCTGTAAGTGGTTAATTTAAATTTGATACAGTGATGAACTCCATGTACTGTACAGAAATATTCCATTACCGTTCGCAATTTAGAAATCGAATAATATTTTTTATAAACGAAAATTATTTATAAACCAGTCTGTTGATGAAGTATGGCTTACTGGATTTTATTTTTTATAAAAACATCTATATAAAGTTAATTCTAAACTGTTTATTTTTCCAGAAGTTTTTATGTAATTACTGTTTGTAGTTTTATTAACGAGATAAATGATGGTTTTAGTTACACTACCGGGTTTTTTTAATAAATAGAATAAAAAATCACATATGTCCTGAGTTTGTATAATCTGCAGTAAAATATAAATTCCAGAACCATACAAAATAGGATTTTCTTGCAATCCGTACTGAAGCTGTCATGTTTCTTTCATCATGTTAAAAAATAAAAATTAAATTCATTTCGCTGCTTAGCTATTTTTTTTTTTGTTCAATAGTGTTACATTTCATGTATTGAACATAAAATGAATGTTACATTTTATGTGCTGCTTTGAAAATTGTGCATAGAATGAATATTTTTTACAGGTATAACAAAATGTAGTATCTAATGTTGTTTCCTTAGGCTAAATAAAATGATATTTTCTTTGACGAAATTTGTATTTATTTTCTATAACGCGTCGTATTTGTGTCATTATTGACAGATAATATTGATAAATCATCATAAACAAAAAGGATTAGGCCTCCTGGCTTGCTCAAACTTTAAACTTATTAACCTGTTACTTCTTAAAGAATTTGGGATCATCTGATGTCATCCAATACTATAGGACGGGTCCAAGCTCTGTGTAGTTGCGGGGTGAAGTGTACGGGTGAGGTATAATGAATGAGTGACGCATGCTGGGAATACGATTGTTGTATTATTCTAATACAAAACATTCGTTTTCAAACTTTCCGTATTTAAAATATTTGTTTGTATTTATTACATTTATTTATTTACATATATTGATATAAATTAGCAAGTTAAATATTATGAATCCGACCAAGTTAATAACCCGGTAGGTATTTGTTAAATTAATGCGCCGGATGATAAGAATATTTTTTTAGTCGTTAGTACACGCTACCACTACAAATGCATCAGCTGTGAAATACTACTAACTTATTCATTCTCCCACTACTATAACAACGCATAGCACTCCTTCCAACTACACGGAGCTGGGACTCAAGCTATATGTTATCCAGTTAGTTTGTAAGTAAACAATTGTTTAAGTGTCCAATTATCTGGCAATCTTAACAAATGACTATACTACTCTTGCCTGTGTGTCTAAATATTTAATATTACCCCTGGTACATTAAATTCATGTCTAAGATCATCATCTTTTATGGTTCATCTATTGGTACCTTGCTAAAAGTCTTAACAATCTCATTTCAGCATCCTCTGTTCTCGATTTGAGCTCCTAAACCAAACGTAAAAACTAACAGAACCTTGGTATGATAAAACTTTAAAGGGGTTTCCTTCCGCATCTTGCCAACCAGCATTTTCTTCAAATTGTATAGAAATATAACCTTTGAAAGTTTCCCGAATTAATTTTTTCATCGTTTGATTACACATAAGCAACATAATATCTTAGTTAAGTAAACGAATGTATACTTGCTTTTTATTAAACTTGAGAAAATGGAGAACGACAAAAAAACAGCATATTTGCAGTACCTAGATACCCGCTCAGAGAAGGGTTATAAGATTTACGAGTATAATAGAATGCAGTTCTAGTTAAGAAAACAGTAACACGTTTAAATCGTAATGGCTGGAACACTTATTGGTCATACAGAAAATTACGGCTTTGGTGGTAAGTTTAAGCGTAAAAAATATTGGGATCTGACTCGGTATAAAATATATTTTAAAATTTTCATCCGGAAATTGAACAGACACTTTCAACCTAGCCGATTATTCTTCTTTTTGGAGTGCCTATTCGTTTCGGATGTCGTAGATCATCATTACTATTTTGACCTTGTTGATTGTTACCCCGAGGAATTCCATGGAGCTCTTACCAAATCAGGCCCTCAAATTGGTGAGCTAAGAAATTATTCTTGTCTCAGGATTCCTTTTTCCTTTTATTTTACGCAGAATGCTGTCGCATTTTTAGTGATTCCTCATTATATGCCCGAGGTGCTGCACTTTACGACATTTGATGATGTTGATTAATTCTAGGGTTTTATTCATTCTCTACAAGACTTCGTTTGTGTCGTTCTGGTTCTGTATCTGTCGTTCCATAGTACCTTCAATATTCTCCTTCTTCGTTAAGTCCCTCTCCTATTAGAGGTCAGAAATCTTCATCATCATCATCATCATCATTATGCGGACCTTATTCGCTGCTACACGGAACAGTTCCGTATTGCAACCAAACCAGTCCCTCAGGTTCTTCAACCATGGTGCCCGATATTCCCCTATATTGCCTTAAATTCGAAAGCTTCAAACTTAACGGGTGAGCTTGTTTAAGAATTTTTTAAGATCTATGATTATACCATACAGAAGTTTCTTGTTGTACTTCATTCTAGGTGATCTTTACAGGTTTTTATTACATATAATTTTTTAAGATTTAATGCTAAAATATTTTCTACATTTAAGTTCATCGCGAAATAACTGACATCACAGAAAGCACAAAAATTGATAATGTACTTCGGGATAGATGTATAAAGTGCTGTGGAAAATATGATACTTTTTTAGAAAAACTATTTTATGGTATATATAAAAACTATTCAGTAACGTTTAGAACATTGTAACATCTATTAACAATTCAGAAAGTTAAAAAGATAAAAAATTGTTTTTCTTAATAGAAAATTTTATGGTAAACCAATAACATTTATGGAGTTAAATAAATATTTAAAATTATTACAGGTTACTAGAAGTTTGAGGTTAACTCATAAAATTAATCAATAAAATTTATTACTCAGCGTAACAATAAAGTCATTGGAAAACGTAAATGTAAAATATGAGATCATTGTCTAAAGAAAATTTAGTAGCTCAGAATATTTCTTCGGTTTTTCTTAATAGAAACTGTAAAAATCTACAAGTGGCTGCATAAACAACAAGGGTAAGGTTATTTGTACCATTTCCTTGAATTATATATAACCGTTCCTTTAAAAGAAGGTCTTGTAAAAAATTTAAACGACTAAATTGGTGAAATATACATGGTGTAATCTAATAACCTGTAATTGAGAATAATAAATTTGGTGAACCGTTTTGTTCTTCCAACAATAATCAGGTTTATATATATTTTAGGTTATTTAATCGTAAATCTGCGCTTTTTAATATTTTATTTAAGTTGAGTACTAATTCTGTATTCTATTTTAAGATAATATTTTGTAGCGTGATTTATCTATATTAGTATTATAAATAAGTAAAGTTTTTCTTATTGTTTGTCTGTTTGTGATGAGAGACAATCTCAGAAACTACCCAACCCATTTTTTTCACTTTATGAATTCTCCGAGTAACAGTATATTTTTTTAATTTTTTTTATTTTGCAACTGTATAAATACAACCTGCAAAAATGTTAAAAAAACAAACCGCGTAAATGGATTTGAGGACTACTCTACCTAGTGATAGCTCTTCAGATACCAAAAATGTGTTAAATTTGTTAAATTGTAAATATTGTGTTTAGGTCATCAGCTAAAAGACTGGTTTGAACCTGTAGAGGTTTTACTAAGTAAAACGAGGAGTGAGGTGGTTTACATTTTGCCTTCCTCACTGAGTGGAAAAGTACGCTTATCAGCATGCCGGGCCCTCTGAAAAGCACATATTTTCCTTTCTGCAAATGACACTTTCACTTCATTCACCACAGGATCTGGCTGTATAATGAAATTCATTACTTTCAGAGGAGACAACTCTGATTCGTGTCTTTTGCACCTCTACCTCTTCTGCTCTCAAATGATTCAGTTATTTAATTAGCTGACCATGTGATAAGAAACCGAACTATTTATTTTAGCCCTGCAACGAACAGATTGAGTGTAAATAATTTGACACTCCACTTGTCTGTTATTGGCAAATATAATTAAAACAAAACATAATAATTAAAAATAAAATATAATTAAAATATATAATTGATATTATTATATAATAATTATATAATTGTATAATAAATATACAAATATAATTAAAATATATAAAACATTATAAATATTATAATGTTAATATTCTGTAGATGACTGGCGTGTTTGACTGAGAATGTTGTAAATAACTGAACGAACATTTTTAATTATCTCCAGTAAAGTTCTGTATACATATATTTCAGAATCGTACGCTTATTATTTAATATTTCTTATTTTGTTTTTTCCGTTTTAAAGGAGGTTTCGGTTATTTTTGTCTTTTTATTTATTTTTTTAAAACACTATTTATCTAATTTTGATTGTAAATAATAATTAAGAACAGTATAATATGTTTTAATGTTATAATTTGTTAATTACATCAGTGGGTTGTAATTTTTCATGACTTAAATCTAATTGATAAGTTTCATTTATTGTTATACTATAACAGATTATGCATTAAAAAATTAAATAAATTAAAATATGAAAAAATATATTTTTTATACACGTAATTACTGTTAGACTTATTTTTTAATTTTTATAATTTTTTATATTTGAAAATATTGTCATCTCTTTACTTATTGTCACGCATAGTACATCGTCTGGGAAAATTTTTCTCTTTTATTTGTCATTATTATAACATATACTCGCGTAGTATTATGCAGTCAGGTATCAGGTACGTTACAGTCTGCTGTATAATATGACATCATCCGTTTCTTCCTTTTGTCAAATTAAAAACAAAAGTGTTTACAGTACATTTATCCACATCCGATTTCTACATAGAAATTTTTGTAAACCCATCAAAATTAAAGAGGGCGTACAGTTATTTTTTTTGCCTAATTTTTTATAATATTGACTTACAGCCCATTCAATATTGGCAGGTGGTATTTATTCCACTGGTGATTCTTACTGATGTCAACAAAAAAATTTTTTCCAGTACTAATTGATTTATTGTACACCGTTATTTGGCTTTTAACGTTTAAGATTGTGTGAGAAGATTAACACTTTAAGTTTAGTTTGTCATGAAGCATTGCGAGCTGGGGCTGCTAGTTAATTTATAAAAAAAAATATTAATTTCTTTTAGTTTATTTACAGTTACTTCGACATCTCGGTCATTTGTGAATATTCAGCTTTGAGTTCTTACCGCTATGTTATGGAAGCGGGTAAAATAATAGAATATGTTTTGAATTGGTCTCTAAATCATACATAATATTATACTGCATTGAAATAAAAGAGTAAGCATAAAAAATATTGTTTTCGCTCCATTAACATTATTAACCGAGCGATACGCAACCAGGATTCCTTTCAGTTGATAGTACCGACTATTTAATTTATTTTGTTTTTGTTCTCTCACAATTTTGTTGAAAGACTACGATTCTTTAGTAAAGATTATCGCCGTACATTTTAAAATTTTATAAATTTGTATGTCGTATTAATTCTTGTACCAATGATTTTAAGCCTGTCACAGTGGCTAATTACAGGCCTAATCGGTATGCCGATTATCAGCATACGTACGGAGTATTGATTGGAATTAATCGGCTCATTTGACAATTTAAAAATCGGTCATCTGGAATAACTGAAATAAATTGAAATCTAAACTTAGCTATCAATATTTCTTTTATTTTGTGCCTCCATACTTGTAACTTGAAATACAGTATTGATTCTTAAATACTTTAGAACTAAATTTATTTTATCGATTAAATTTTGTCAACAATATTTTATTTAAGTAACGGTAAATAGATTTGCTAAAAATAAAATTTGACATGAAATATTAAATTAATCGGTCATTTCAGAAAGCCTATAAGTCAAAAAACCTTTGAAAAAATTAAAATTAAAAATGTAATTTGATTATAAATGCACTAAGATCGAAATCTTAAATAATTCATTTTTTTTTACAAATTTCATGAAAAAAAACAGAAAATCACTAATTACCGCTAAACTAAGCGTTATACAAAGAAATGTTTAAATAAAAGTTGTAGGTTTTTAAATTGTCAACAACTTTCATTGTACACTTTTGCGCTAAAATGCATAATATGGCAGTAATCTTAAAAGAAACACATTTCTCTAGAGAACACTCTCCCCAAAAATTTCAGTAGACATGGCGCCTACCCTATCTTACAGAGCATAAAAAATGCATTAAATGAGACGATTTTTTAAAAAATCGTTGAAAACGTTTTTGAAAAACTCGCAGAAAAGTGAAAAATGACACGAATAAACTAACTTCCGGTTGATCGGTTTTGATGAAAATTTTGTGTCAGATCCTCTAGTAGTATCTAGCTTAAGTTTCAAGTTTCAAGTTTGTACGATGTTCTGTTCTTGAGATATTTTGTTTACACACGCGCGCTCGCACACATACACAGAGAAATTGCTAAAAACATGGTTTTTGGGTTCAGGGGGTCTGAAAACGTGTATATCTGGTGAAAACTCGATTCCGAAAAATCTACATGAAAACAATACTTTCCTTCCTATAAATTCATATAGACAAGGGAAAGTAAAAATTTATTTATACTTATAAAAAAATGAATGACCAGCTACAACAAACTCAGGTAATCTTCTAACGCTCGTGTTGTAAATACTTTGAAGGATATTAACCTCAGTTATCGTAATTTAAATGGATGCATTTTAAACAAAATCATTAAAATTTCAATTCCATATAGTTTAAACCAGTAGTAGCCAACTATGATACTATGCTTAATAGATTAAATCGTCATTAAAGTAACATAAAATATTTAATTGCGAATTTTTACTATTAATTTATTCCTGGGAGTTAATGTAATACATTAACCAGGAATGTTAGAGGAGTGGTTGTAAATAAAATATTCTACTGTAGATAAAATTGGTACTGTTAATGCTTATTTATTTTTTCTTTTAGTAAAAATTCCATTAATCTGTTTTTAATCATTGACCTAGGTTTCATCACTGACTATTTATTTGCTACATAAATAAACACAAATCGGTTAAAAGGATGTTAGGTATTAACACAGAAAGAGAAAAAAGAAATAAAATGTTATTTACACCCCACTTCTCTCCCTCTAATAAGAAAAACGTTAGATTAAGTTGTCATAAAATAAATACAACTTTTTCATTACAATTTTGTTATTATTATTGTTTTATTTCACTGAATTTTTTCACTTAGTTTCAACTTCATTTTATTAACCGCTTGGTTTTTTATGATTCCTATATAATAATAATAATATAATTTTACATTAAATAATGGTATTTTTTATTTATAAATTAATGATTATCAAATTGTTTTATACATTCTTCTAATGATTATTATTATTGTGTCGTTAATTAATTCATATGCATTTAATTAAAATTCCTTTCATTAATAATTCAATTAAACTTTATCTGATTTATGCCATCTGACTGTTTTATTAGTTTTTTATAATGTTTCCCGTAGTCGTTTAGCACATGTTCTTTTAATCTTCTTACAATAGCCGCTACTTATAAATTCCTTAGTTTTGATATTTAATTACATTGCCTGTATTTGAGAAAAATGATATTTTTAAAGTTAAAATTATTTTATTTAAAGTTGCATCAACGGTGAATAGTGATTATAATACACAGTATTATACTTACGAAAATTAATGAGAACAAAACGAAAGTGTATTGCAGTAGTGATTCAGAAGAAATGGAAAATTTAAAAGTAGGTAACAGAAAACATACAGAAAGTTGAGGAATTCTATCTAAGGAGTAAAATACAAAAGGATGGTAGAAGCACAAGTGATATCAAAAGTAGGATTGTTCATGCTAGAAGGGCCTGTGAAATGAAATACAGCTTACTGACAACAAACATTGATTTACAAAGTAGGAAAATAAATTTTAAATACTATATTTTGAGTGTAGCATTATACGGGAGTAAAATGTGAGTGATAGGGACTGTAGAACGGAAAAGAATAGGTTTTGAAACTTGGTGTTTTAGAAAAATGTTAAAGAAGTGATGGGTGGAAAAAATGAGTAATTGAGAGGTTCTTAGACGAGTGGATGAAAGAAGAATTATATGGAAACATCTTACCAGAAGAAGGGATAGGCTAGTGGAGCATATAAGACATCCAGACATTGTTCTATCAATAATGGAGGGTAATATTGAGGGAGTGAATTGTAAGTAATTGTAAGTAATTGTGGCGGAGGTAAAGGTAAGAATATTTAAAATAAATTACAAAAGATTTATATTGCTGCAGGTATGTAGAAAACCACATTACAACACATGTTATTATCTTCTACCTGTTCCCTAAGGTGAAATATGCATTAAAAGAGACAAGATTTAAGTCTTGCAAGCTGTAAAAGAGAAAGCGCAACGTGTCCTGAAGGAGCTGACTGAAGATGACTTCCAGCACTGTTTCCAACAATGGAAAATTCGCATGGAGTATTGTAGGGATAGAGAAAAAGTGTATATTGAAGGTGACAATAAGTGATTATGTATAAAATTAAAATAATTTTTTTTACAACGTCAATCTCGTTATTTAATAGCACACCTCGTATAGTTCACATTCGTATTAATTTTATATTACGAGAGAATATTGCTCACTTAAATATGGATTTTGCTGGATATTGCTATTAACACTCACTCTACAACTTTCAATCTAGTGGGACAATTTTTATTTGTTGTTGTTTCTGGAATATTCACCCCAACATGATCTAACATTTATCAAAAACTAAAATGGCATGATTTATTATGTGTGAATTGGATTATTTTACCTCCAATTTTACCATTATTAGTTAAAAACAAATTTTATAAATTTGCATACAAATAACTTTATAGACTATTTCACATTTATCGATATAAAAGGGATTAATAAAAGTCTATTTGCATACAAGAGGGTAATAAAAATTACATTATAAATCCTTTCGTGTAAAATAAATGGACCTAGAAATTAATACGAACTTTTTTAAAATAACACATTTTTACCTAATTAGAATTCACTCGATCACGTTTAACTAACAGCGTAAATCAAATATTTTTTGTTTTAATTTTATAATCGTTTCTTTAAAAAAAGATATTTTCCTTTCACTGTGTAAAAAAGAATTTTAGTGTAACAAAAGTTTGTTACTTCCATCACTAAAATTGCTTGATTTAATGGGGAAACTTAATCAAAACACTTCTGAAAGCGTTCTACCAAATGGCTTCCGTCTTCAACAGTCTGAAGAAGAAAAAACTGGAAACTCACCACGTGCTCTTCCCGGGTAATTACGCAGTTTTACCTGCTATAAAACTCCTCTTTATTTCTTTCCTTGCTAAGTTATTCTACATTAGTTTCTTCGTTCCTTTTTTATAGAATTTTCTTTCTACTTTTTGCTATTATTTTTTTATACGTAGTAATGTACGAAAGTATACTCTCATTTTTCACGAGGATTGTTAGATTTAAATTAGTGAGGTACATAAAAGTTTGAGGTTTGATAAATATGTGAATCATGACGTACTTAAAAACAGTTTTTCGAAAGATATATTTCTGTTAGAAGAATACCCAAACCTATTTTCTCTTTTACGAAAGATTTTATTCTAGATTTATCTTAAGTATTAAAACAATATGAATCACATCAGAGGTGTAATAACAAAACTTAACTATTATTTTATTATCGAATTGATTTATTCTTTCACATTAACACAAAAGTTCTACAGTTAGGCCTACATCAGTTGTTATTCGGGTTTTTCACAAACGTTATCATATATTTTCTGTAAACGATTCTTACATTTTATAATAAAATTTTTAGATTCATTGACGAAATACAAAATCATCCAGACGATCTCGCTCGACATATGGCTATTCAAAATTTTTCGTATTTCAGACGTCGTCGTCGTCTTTGGTGTAGGAATCACCTTAAATAATATTTTGTTTCCATTTCGTAATTATCTTCATCATTACCTTTTTTTAATTTCTTTATCGTTGGTGCTGCCACTTTATTTTTATCCAGATCATCTCTCTCTATCATATTGTGATTACGTCATCCTGGAAAAACGCTGCTTGGAGTAGCCTCTTCTTCCACGTCAAACAAAAACGTTCATCAAGTCTAGTAATTATTGTCCAGTATATACTTCTAGATAAAAAAACCAAAAGCGATTTTAAAATAATACCATGTTGGATGATCTATTCTGGATATGATTCTGATGAAAGTGTACTAGCCTACATATGAAATAATCTTTTTTTTCGATACTTTTTATTGAAAATTTATTGTGTGTTATTATAATAATACACAATTTCTAAATATGAAGCTAAGGTTCCAAAACTTGAATTACTTGCTGAAGCTTGCAGTCATCACCACAGACCTACTGTTGGCCAAGAAGATCCCTTGGCTAGAGGCGGTTTTAACGTCTGTGTTGAGTATCCGGTATCCCCCTTGTGTACATGTTCTCTATGAAAGGGTTGTCATGTAATTCAAATTTGTCAAGCATCGTCTTGTATAGTTGTTTCGCGACATTAATTACGTGTGGGATTTGTAAGTCTTTGTGCAACATTGAGTTTCTGGGGTAATAGGGGCATTCCGTCATCGCTCGTAGAATTTTGTTTTGAATCGCTTGTATACGTTTCGTGTGTGAAGATTTAGCAGATCCCCAAAGTTGAACTCCATATATCCAGATTGGTCTTTCCTGACTTGTCTTGTAGATTGTTAATATATGTGACATGTTTAATTTAGAATGTCTATCGAGTAAGCGTTTTAGTCGATAGAAGCGTGTTTTGAGTTTGTGGCGTGTGTTTGAGTGTGTGTGTGATATGTGCTTTCTATGTCAGGTTTTTCTGTCTAAGTGTAACGCTAAATAGCGTGTTTGAGTAGTGTGAGGCAGCGGAATATTATTAATTTAAACGGTTGGGCAGTATTGTCATCTAAGCGTAAACGTCATTTGTTGCAATTTATTTTCATTACTGAGCCTGCGGAACAGTTCCTTCGAGATGCCGCTCTAGGCTCTTCCGCCTCCTCTGCCAATAGAAATGTCTTCCATATCCGCCTTTGGAGCCTTGGAGATCGTTACAAGAATACCGAGATAAAGAAAGAACTCAATATCTTCTTTATAAACGTCAAGGTGTCTCAGAACAGAATGCAGTGGTTAGATCATGTGAACAGAATGAGGGAGGATAGGATACCTAAGCAGACACTAGGCTATAAGCCGGAGGGCAGGAAAGAACGAGGACGCCTGAAAAAGACATGGACAGATTGGATAGGTTTGAAACATGCATAGATGCCTAATCCTTGAAAGTCAGAAGAAGAAGATTTTCATTAATTTGTATTTTTCATAGTTTAAGCCATAACTCTATCAATAATCTGAAATAATCTGTATAAAAATATTTACTGGTTGTGCAGAGCTGTACAGTCGTAAATTTAATTAAATTAAGTGATGAAAAGTACAATCTTCGGTAGTATGTTACAGTTGTTTGAGGCAGCGGTATATTTTAATATATAAACACTAACCGAAATCATAAAAAAAATTATTTGTGTGTATTTAGTAGGTAACTAATACAACTGTATATTTAAACCACTAGCAGTATTAGAAATGTACTTATGAAATGTCCTGTTTTCGTCTTGATTGAGATCATTCTATGGTAAGCCCTCGATGCTGTTATATTTTGTAAGATCCTTATTCCACAGCATCTTTTTAATCTCCTTTCTGGATTTTGTGGTAGATATCAGTGTGACAAAGTTTGTATCACTGGATTCGTGTGATTTATTAGTTTTGAATGGAAACGAGTGAATAATTTGTTATTGGTTGAGTATTCTGTGTCTACGTTGAGTCTCGATAATGCGATAGTAGTAGGGACTACACCATGTGATTAAACGTAAAAATTGGTTTTGAAAAGTTTTGATCCTATTTACGTTTGATTTTTTGCCGAACCATAGCTCTTTACATCCAAATCGGACGAATTAGATACTGTCTTTCTGTTACTTGATGCCCTCCGGCAGAAAGGATAAATATGCGGATTGTAAAACCATTTCAGAAAACATAATATCTAACTTTTTAAGTAACTGAAACTTTCGGAAATGACTTTTTTTTATAAAACAAAGTATTTAGCATGTTTTTGTTCTATAAAATTATTTTGAAAACGCATGCTAAATGATAGAATGTATACTTCATGAAAACTTTTGTTTTTGAAGAAAAAAAGTATATTTTTAAAAAATACATCAACAACTATTTTACGGATTAACAAAATATTTGGCAGGTTTGTTCTGTAATAATTAGCCCTATGGAAAACGACGATACAATCAAATTTAACAGAAAATCATTACTTTTTAAGTTACGAGGTATGGTATTTTCATAAATATATTAAGTAAAATCGCGGATCACGACATAAAAAAGTCAGCATTCAAAAAAATTTCCGATCTTTAAAGATAACTGTACACATTTTGGTAATTAAATAAAGAGAAAATTTTAAATTAACTTTTAGTTAAAGAATTATTTAATATAATTGAACAATGATGATGTATTTGAAAAATACGCTTTTCCTTAAAAAAAAGGTTTTACTAAATTATACACAATCTCATTAAGCGAGTGTTTTTCGAAATAATTTAATGAAACGAAAAACATGCGAAATACTTTGTTTTATAAAAATACGTCATTTCCGACCAGTTTCAGTTACTTAAAAAATATTAGATATGTTTTCTGGAATGGTTTTACAATCCGTATCATGGTTTTCTCTGCCGGAGGCTATCAAGTACGGATGGTAGTATTGTAACAATTTAGTTTTGTTTGATGGGTAACTGTGATATAATGGTGGAGTAAAGAGTACAAAGTCGTTAACCTCTGATTCAGTGAAATAGGTTTTTGTCGTGCATGGTCATTCCATGTCAGTATCTTGTTTAATGAAAGGCCTAAATATTAACTGTTTCCGTCTGAGGTATTGGGTGATTGTCATAGTATACAATTGGGTGGAAAAGTTTTCCGATGAGGTGTAAAAGTAATGTGGTGTGATTGTTTTTCATCCAATTAAATTTTCCACAGTTTACACCAGTAAGAAATCAAATTTAGACATTAATGTTGCAAAGTTAACGTAATAGTGTTGTTAATGTGTGACATTATATTTTAAATAATTATTGTAACTTTCAATATGAAAATAAAGTTAAATTTCAAATAATTATTGTTGGTCATAATATCTGAAACCGTAAGTAGCCATTAAAGGATGCGGAACAGTTTGGAAATCAGATGTGTCCAGATTGTAGAGATGCGGAGCTATACTAGAACGGACCCTGTGGTTTACCAGCCAAAATCGGGCATATAGAAGACAATTCTTAACAATGTTTTAGTGAAAACAATCTGTCACTTAAGTAAGATTTCAAAAGTAAATAAAGAGTTTAAAAAAATTAATTAAAAAAACCTAGTTATTAATTTCAGGCAGTAAATAAAATTGTTTTTGAACTTTTTCTAAAATTTACCATTACAAATACTTTTGATGAAATTTTATCATTTAATAGATTAAATTAAAATTTAAAATGTATATTATATTATGTATCAATTTACCATACGTTAATTTAAATACATAAAGGTTAATTTAAATACCAAATACTGTTAGATATTTCTTTTATACTGCTGGGACATAATTGAAAATATATGATTTTAATTTTTTTCTGGTCTTATTTAAACGAAATAGATTATCAAACGATAAATGTGGAAATGTAGAGGTTTGTTTTTGACAGAATTCCTTTGAGAATTATTCTCTATCATATGTTTAATTTTAGTTATTATATTGAAATTATGCTCGTATAAATTTAAATGAAAAATGTTCTTTTATGGTGTAGCCTAATGTTAATTAATTGCGGTGAATCATAACTTCATTGTATTTTTTTCAAAAAAAACCTCACCGTTAATTTGTAAAAGATTTCAGTTTGATAAAATATATTGTATTGATTTATTGATATTATATAATAATTATGTATTACAATTAATTTAAAATAATACAAACTGATAATTTATTTGCAATAGTTTTAGTTGTTTCGTGCTCTGAAACTTTGAACAGAAAAGCGTTACCTTTTAAAATATAATATATTAAAAAACAATGATTGAGATTTGCTTGATTATTAGACATTGATGCCATTAATTGATAAACATTATGTTCTGGGACAGAGTAGATCGGTTTATTTAATTTATCATGAGTAAAGATCCCCCCCCCCCCAATGGACGAATTTCGTAATATACTATTTTATTTTCTATTGATCTTTCTTTAACCAAAATTTTTAGGGTAACTTTTCAGATTTTTTTACAGTTTAATTTTTTTTTGACACTTTTAATTGAAATTTAGTATCTGTTATTAAATTAATATAACAATTTCTAAATGTGTAAACAATTTCCAAAACTTGATTTACTTGAAGGAGCGTGCAGTCATCACCACAGTCCTACAGTTGGCCAAGAAGATCCCTTGGCCAGAGGCGCTTCAAACGTCTGCGCTAAGTACCCGGTATCGCCCTAGGTACATGTTTTGTATGAGAGGGTTGTCATGTAGTTCAATTTGTCATGCATCGTCTTGTATAGTTGTTTCGCGATATCAATTACGTATGGCATTTGTAAGTCTTTGTGCAACATTGAGTTTGTGATGTAAAAGGGGCATTGCGTTATCGTTCGTAGAATCTTGTTCTGAATCGCTTGTATACGTTTCGTGTGTGAAGGTTTAGCAGATCCCCAAAGTTGAACTCCATATGTCCAGATTGGTCTTAAGACTGTCTTGATTAATTAATTAATTAATTAATTTAAGACCGTTTAATTTATGAACGAAATTTATTTATATAAAAATGTCTATTTTAACTTAAGAGATTTGTATTTTCTACAGCTCAAAACGTTTAACAATAAAGTTTATTTTATCCTATAGATTACATTTTAAATCATTTCAAACTGTTTGAATTATTTTCGAAATTGAAAATTACACTGATTATTCCGGAAATTGATTTTATTGATGAACTTACGAAGAACTTTTTTAAATTTTCGTTTACTTGTATTTAATTTAGTTTGCGTATTATAGCTGAGTACGGAATCCATAATTAATTACATTTTCCATTACATTTTATGTAGTAATCACCAACTTAAGTAAAATATATAGGAAGCAGAATGTAAATTGTTTACCGCTCGTGTACATATCGATTATCAAACACAATTCAGTACAGAAGTAAACGACATTGTGATATAATTGAAAAGTTTCATTTTCTAGATACGATTAGTTTTCGTATAATACTCTTAGCTGTTAATTTGTAGGATTAAATCTCAATTATTTGCTTCAGCCATTACCATTGGTAGATACCTGCTCTGCGATGTCTTTTTCTATTTCTTTCTTAGAAACGTCACCAGTACAGTGATAGATCGTTGAAAATTGAATTCCAGATGGTAGATTTATTTTAAATTGAATATTACATGTTTTTGTTACTTTGCTATTCATTGGAACCATGATATAACTGAAAAATATTTTATTATTTATTAAATTTTATAATTCAATGTACGTTTCTTGTAAAATTTATTTCTACACGATTTTAGTATTTATGTGTAATAGAAATTTCGTAAGAAATATTCATGGATAAAAAATTAAATCTTCAGAATTTTCTAAACGTTTTACCAAAAAATTTTTTTTGCACATTAAAATACCTACAGTTTTCAATACGTATTTCACAATAACGTACAAGTTCCTTACTTATTCAATACAATAAAGCAACCCTATCAACTTTTCTACAGAAAATTAGCAAGATTTGTTTCTTTTTTTTCTCTATTTAGGAAATTCACAATCTGTTGGAAACAATCAGTAAATGTGATAACACAAAATTTGGAAAAAAATAACATGATAAATAAACGTGAGTGGAGACACAGTCCAGTGACAGAACTCCGACGTGAATAGATAAGTGTAGCATTAAGTTTACGTAAGTTTTAGCATAAGTGTAGCATTTAGAACACTATAATGGATAGTCAATTACAATACTACGTTAATTAATGAGGTTCCGGCTCCATCGATGTTTTAGACGTCTTATTGGATTGTTTGGTAGAGTCTGCGTAGCCAAATTTTAGATCAATGGGTTATGGTGGTTCACGAGTTTCTTCCTAAATTTTGTATAGAGTTTTAAGGAAACGTCATTTATGTAGAGTACGTTTAGGTCTGAGTGTAGCGTTTTATTGGTTACATAATAGGGGGCGTTATCTATCCTCCGTAAAAGCTTTGATTGGAAACGCTGAATTTTTGCTAATACCGATGGTTTTGCACAGCAGTAAAGCTGACTGGCTAGATTTAAAAACGTAATAATTAGAATAATTAGATCAGTTACTTTACCGGACAACTTTCCAAAAATGTTACAGAGAGTTTAGAACAGAGAGTTTGGTTCCCTTAAAAATTCAGATGATTAAAATATGACAACAAATACCAATGCAAAATTGAATTAGAAAAATACTATTTATTTCCATAGTAGATTTCAATCCAAATTACTTAGACCCTTTTACGTTACAAATTACTCACCCTTTTACGTTACTAATCACACGTTGCACAACGATTTACGTGCTACATACATAAACGACACATTTTATCACATCTATTTTCGGTTCAAACGCAAACTTGTGTATCATAAAATCATCTCATTAGAACGGCTGGCATCCCCAAACTTACCCGGAAATCCCTAACGCAGACTGAAACGACGATGGAGTAGAGATTTCATAGCGCAGATGTAAATTCTATCAATTTATTATTCAAGATTAATCCACCGTTGACGTGGCACTATTGAGTGGCGGTCTCCTTAATGTTATAACGCCATTTTTTTGTAAATACCATCACATTCACTGGTTGTATTTTTTACAGTTGTGATAAAGTAACTAAGTTAAAAAAAAGTTCCATCGATGGTTGGTGTACGTACTTCCTTATGTTGTTTGTTTTATTATTTGTACCATCGTCACCATCAGTTCATTTCTGTTATTATAAAGCAATGTACAGGCACAAATATATAGTGAAGTAAAGAACATGTATTAATTTTTGCCATTTGTTTTGTATATATGAATTTTACAACTCTATCGTTTATTTAGTTATTGGCTAATACATGTAGGTTATTCCGCTTAAGGTGTAGACTATGGATTTTGTGTATGTAACTGGTGGGCATGTCTTTTTTTAGTGTAAATGTTATGTGTGTGTGTGTGTTTTTTGTTTAATTTAAAACTGTTTTTATAAAATAAATATACTTTTTTGTATTTAATTAATCAATTAATTGAATTGTATTTATTATAAAAAAAGAAATTCTTTTCAGAATTGATAAATTCTAAATGACGAACCGTATTTTTTTCTATATCAAATCAAACGTAAAATTTGGCCTAATGTGTGTGAAATGGATAATCCGTTTTTTCTTTAAACACAGATTGATTTAAAAAACTTTATATTATCCTAACTTTTCGAGATATTTTTTAATTAGAAGGAAGCACTTTATATCACTTATGATACGCCTTTTTTAAGTGTTTTGTTGCTATTTAAAGAAAGCCAGACTTATGTGATTTTTGTAGGGATGGTGTGTTTACATTCAGTTAGTCCTAAAAATACACTTAAGAAAAAATGTAAAATTTTGACTTATGGGCTTTCTGAAATGATTGATTCAAGTGTAATGTAATAATGATATTGGTTAATAATAAAAATTAGTATTATTGTACAAATAAATTCTCAGGGATTTGGTAGTTTCAAATTGAGTGAGATTATTTTAACATTTAAAATTTGGACCTAGTTGTTTCATTCGATAAAATGTCGTTTCAAATGCAATTTTTACTAATTAAATTTTTTTCGTAACATTTCAAAAATTCAAGTTAATGTACAATCAAATACATGACTGATATCCTATTATTCTGAGGAAAATTCATTACAAATTGTTTCAAACATTCATTAATTAAGCTAATAAGCGCGTAAATGAGTCATGAATTCTCGTAAATATTTTCACATAAAACATAGATTTATTTTTAACGTGTTTGTTAAAATAGCTGCGTAATTAAATTCTTTATTTAACCCTAGTTGAATAAAAACTTTTAATGTTATAATAAAAGTTTCCCAAACTAAACTGGATTAAACTTTATTCCCCACCCACGTAACTTAGCGAACCATGCAACATTCCTTGACAGTGTGAAAAATCTTGTTAGTATACAATATTAAACTTTAATTTTTCCTTAATGTAAGAGATAAAGTAAAATACATCGGTCCTCTATAGGGCTGAGGTTTTTTTATTAAGTATTTACATTAAAAAGTATTTTTTTTAACTTTACCAAAAAGTTTTATTTTAAAATTTATGGAAAAGGAATGTAAACTAATATTCAAATTAAGTTGGCGTAAAAGTTATTTTTGAGTGCAACCTCCTAAAAGCTTTTTGTTTTCCTTTCGTTTTTATTATTCACTTCAAAATCTTTCCTAGTAATATCATGATATGTAATTATTAAGTATATATTTATTTATTAATGTAATTATAAATTTTGAATGTAATTTGTTTGGCCGTTATTAATATTGGTAATTAAATTAGATTGAAACCCGAAACTATACATTTCCACGATTTGAGGTATACTGGGAAATTTAAATCAACCGTCATTTATCCCAGTGAAATCAACAAATACAATTTTTGAAATAATTTAATCCATAACATCGTAAATCATTCTTTTATTAACTACCTAAATAAATTTTAGCCTTCGTCGTAACTAACATGATGACTCTGGTGTAGGTAAATGTTGTGAACGTCGTTGAAGTTTACTTTTTTTTTATTTTCTTTGTAGTCACTTTAAAAGTTAATTTCACTACAGATTATTTTTTTAGTTTATTTATAGATGCATTAAAAGCTTACTCATTAGCGTTTATGATCGTCACCTTACGTAAAAAAACACTTTATCTATCAAAATAAAATAATTTGATATAACTTTCCATAAAACACGTGAATAATACATTCTCCTGTAAAAATTTATGTTAAACTCCATTAGGACGTATGGAATAAACCTTTAATGTACTTCTGCAATAGCATACATCAAAGTTTTAGAACGATCTTACTCAAAAACTATTAGAAACTTGTTAAACATACATTGGTGAATAAGGAATAAATTTATTCTTGAAGTTCTAAACTTTGAGACAGTAAAACAAGAAATTACAAATTTCAGTGTTAAATATTTGGATAAATTATTCGATAATGAAAATTTACTGGAATCAGTTTATTACACAATATAACTCAACATTTAAGATCGAAAATAATACTTTTTTAACTCGCCTGGTACGAGGTACATTTTCGAAAATTATAAAACATTCTTTTGTGTTGTTAATCGTAAATATAATAAAAACCAAAGATCGATGAATATTTGACTTTTTAAATTATTTTATTGTCTTATCACTTTTGAAAACTAACGTTGGTGTTGCACAAGTATCGCATTAACAACATAACAGTTCGTGATTAGTATATTAATTTAAAATCGTTCGACAAATTATAATTAAATAGAACTCCAAAATATTCCGATACGATTAAAAAACACTGAGAAAAAAGTAATTTACTTGAACTAACGATTTTGGAAGGAATAAAAACAAAGATTATTCGACTTAATGGTCACCAACTGACAGCCAACTGTGAAGAATTCTATTGAATGTCATTTTTCAATTTCGCGCCTCAATGTGTAGCACAATCATTTATCAACTAGTGATCAAATCACAGGGGTTTGTTATTTCTTTTTGTTTTGTATGGTTAAGGGCGCTTTAACAGCAAAGGTTAGCACAAAGTATTAGTGAATACTTTAAAGTTGAAAAATGTTGATTCCATTATCATTTTTATGATGCTTGAGAATCAAATTAAAGACCTTCGGTTTAGTTATTGCACTCACAAATTATTGAATAACCATACAGATAAATAACAGAAATCTCATTATTGGAAATTTTAAATAAAATTCTGGTGTAACACACTCACACGGCTTTCTCTTACCAATGCAAATAATTAACAATATAACCTAACATTAGGAACAAAGCATAAGAAATAAACAAAAAACTAACCTCAAAAGACATAAACTTATTTTAATCATGAGTTAATAATGAAAAATTAAAATCAATCTTCTTGGCTTAAAAATACGGAAAATAACATATAAAGAATTAACTTAAAAAATATTTATATGGTCAGTAATCAAAAAACCGATTAAAAGCTTCAAAAGCCTGTTCGGTCTAAGTTACTACATAATATTTTCGAATGCTCTTAAATTTTAATATTTTTGTTGGTTTTTAGTTTATTTAACGTTGCATCTCCCTGTTAAAAGACGACTGAAACGAAGGTGGAATAGGGATCTTCTCCGACCACCATAAAAATAACAAAAAAAACATTTCAATTTAACTTGTCATGCCTGTTTTTTTTTCAAAAAAATCATCCATCATAGTTTATTTATCATTATCATAAAAAATTAGGCACCACTTTCCTTGAAACATTTCACGCCGAAATCGGTCACTGGATCGATTCACATTCACGTTACATTCCCGCCATTCCTCATTTATTCCATCTCATTTACTAGTAGTGCTTAGAAACTTGTACAGTTGTAAATAAAAATTAAATTGAAGCCAAAAAAAAAGTTTCATCGACAGCTACCAAGCTCTCATTAGCAACTACTGCGGGTTTATTACTGTAATGGTGGGTTTTAATGTGTTAAAAATTTTTAGATCCTAGGCGGGGATCGAACCGGTGTACCTTCCGCTTTGTAGACCAGCACGCTAGGTACTACACCACGGAGGCGGTCGTTTTTATTATATTTTACGCGACTAGTAAATCCAGTGTGTGGGTTCTTCTCTGATATGCGTATTATTAGTGAAGCTATCTCATGTGATTTTTGTACAATTGGTTTTTCATATTTATTTTTGAGCCGTAGGAAAACAAACAAAATTTTAGAGAAAAATAAGCATATATACTTTTCGTTTTGCACAAGTGTTTGTTTTGAATTTTGTCGAATTTTTATCTTTTCAATTCAATATCAATTTTAGTAAGTTGCGTACGCTATTCAAACATAACGAACAAATACTTCTCGTTTTGTTATATATTTTTGGTCTGTATTAATTTTACTTTAGAGAGTTTCAGAGACACGAGAGCTCTAAGAATTGTTGTATTTTCAAATTTCTTCGAATTGGTTAATGTTGTGTAAAATTGTTTTCTGTACAATTGGTTTCCTCGGCAATTATATTTTATTTTTGTAGAACTCAACTTTTTCTTTTTCTCTTTTAAAATACAAATTTCAATTTATTTATTGTTAAAATTATTTTTAAGTTCTATTATTTTGTTTTTTTTTTTATAAAATCATCAAAAGGTTCATCTCTTTAATTTTTGATCTTTAAAAATTTTTACCAAATTTTATACAAAGTTCGAAAGGAAAGTCAACATTGTAAAGTATGAAAAGAATTTGAAATAATTATAAAATTTCGTTTCGGATTGAATAAATAAATATTCATTTTCCTTAAAGAATTTTAGAATACATTTTCCATTGACAGGTATTTAAAAGTGAATAAAACTTGTTATTTATGAAAACGTAGAGCGTTACGTTTTCTTTCAAGAGCTTCTTACAATCTTGGACCAACAAAAGGAAATCAGAGAAGTTAATGACTGTAAACGTTAAGGAATCTTTTCGTCTCTTTGCTAAGCCTATTTACGTGTGTCTCATTTGCTTAAAATTAGAAAAGGTAGTAACAAATTCAAAGGAACAAAAGCTCTTCATTATAGTTAGGCAGTGGCTTTAATTATTGTTATTTAATACAAATCAAATGATGTTAAGTGTTGTTATAATATATTTAAATATCAAATATTTCTTGATAGATTTCTAATTAATAATTAAATATATCATTAATTATTTCTATAAAGTTCTAAGAGATATTTAAATCTTGATATCATGAACATTTAACATCTTTATAACTGTATACTTTTATTAAGATATTGAGTACATACTTTGAAGTAGAAATATATTTACAGGAATACATTTCGTTTAGAAACGTACATGTATATTTACTTTACAGATATTTTATCATCCGTAAATTTTTGACTCAGCAGTGATGGAATGTATTTTATAATATTTTTATTTTATATTTTTCTTTATTATAATATTTGTTTCTGTACAATTGCTTTACAATAAAGAATGAGGTGATCTTAATGTTGTTGTAAATAATAACATGAACGACATGAAAATGCAGACCACTCTTCGATGGAGCGTCTATGGTTTTTACAATTTAATTCTTTATTCGTTTTTATAGTTCTATTTTAATCCACTGAATTTTTGGGGACCTAACATATCTCTTTTGCATTCTTGGAGGATTATCCGGAAAAGTGATTGAATTGTCATGATTAGTTGATTTTTATGTCGTGCTAAATTTCTACAAAGACTTTGATAATATATTTTTTCATTGTGTTGAATATGTAATGAGCTGATAAGTCATTGTGAATAGTCTCTTTTCATACGTACGAATAGGTGTCCGTTATATTTCAAAGTGTTCTGAACTGGCAGGAATGTAATCGAGCTTTATTACTTGATTCAGTGGATCAGTTAATGTGAGACCTAAATGTTCAGATCGGTTTCAGAAATTAATGATATAACTTTAATTTCTTTGATAAAGGGAGAGAAGAATGTCTACCAATCAGACTATAAGCATTTTATTGTGTCGATATGTTTCAGTTGATGACTAAATTATCAGGCTTTTTTTAATAGAATCACGCCCATAAAATAATGCATTTTTTGTTAATTGTTTCTAAACTTAACACACAGCAAGTAAAAAATTTTTTTAGTTTAATGATAAAGATTCAAAAAAATTTAGTTTTTAGAACGGAATAATGTACCAAGTTGAAATTTGGTACTTAAGTTAGGTACTACTAGGAGACATGCATGATCATTTTCGTCAAAATTGGTCAACCGAAAGAAGCAGAGTTTATTCGTGAACTTTCCACTTTTCGCAGTTTTCCGAAAAACGGCTGCTACAATTTAGTTTTAAATCACCTCGTTTACAAATTTTTTTCTTTGCATGATAATATAAGCACCATGTCTGCTGAAATTCTTGGGGAGGCTTCTTTTTCGGGTAAGAGTGTATACAAACAAAAACGTAGGCAATTAAAACACCTAAAACTTTTATTTCAAATCTTTTTATAGAGAGCTTAGATTAGCGTCGTAAGTCATTTTCTGTATTTTCCTCGTCAAATCAGGTAAAAATAGAACTTTCTAATTTTGCGGCCTTCGTGTGCATTTTACGACAAATTTATATAATCAAAGTTATAGATAATAAAAAATTTACAACTTATTTCAAACATTTTTCCTACAGTTTACTTCAGCGTCAATTATTGATTTTCCGTATTTTTAAGTCAAACGGAGGTTGATTTTTATTTTATGTCATTCACTCATGATTAAAATTAGGTTATGTTATTCATTTTACATTGTTTACTTAAACATAGGTTATATGTTTTATTATTTACATTGCCAAGAAAAAATCATGTGAGTTTTTCACACCAGATTTTTTTAATAAATATGTTGATAAGTTAGTTAAAAGTAGTATAAGAGCCATACAGTTTTAACTATCTCTAAATTTAGTAATTAGTTTAAAACATAGGCAGTACCTCATTTGAATTGAAGTATAATAAATTTCTACATGTTATATAATTTAAATATTTCTGTTGTATGAATGAAAAGTGATTTTTTTTAAATATTGATTTAACTTCATATTGTAAGTGTATTAAGTGATACCTATTGTTGTCTGTATAGTGCAAAGGATATTATCGTTTATACCTTATAATAATAAAGTTGGTTTATAACGTGCTAAATGTTTTGTGAAAGTGAGTGTTCGTAGTAACAGTGTTGTATATGAACAAGAAACATTGTGTAATACATATCGTGCATAATATCAATATTTTCTTTGTATTATGTTGTTAAATTTATTACTATATTTTTATTGTACATGTTAATAAACATTCTTTAAAATAAATGCTATTAAGAAATTCAATTTTTAATGTTTACTACTGTTTAATACTAACTGCTTAAACTAATTGTTTTCTGTTGTGAATTCGATATTATTATATACAGCTTTTGTTTCAAATATCTATGTACTGAAAAATTTATAAAAAATAATCAAAATAAATCATCGATGAAAATCATAATGACACACCCATGATTGTCTCAAGACGTTGAGTTTCCATTATCGTTAAAATCAGAATGAAATTTTTAACATTTCTTTGGATTTTCTTTTTTTGGAAGGGATCTTTACAAGAACTTAAAATTTATGGCGTACCTGGAATGGCCGAAGTTCAGTGTGAAAATTCATTTAAGGTGAGTAATTTTTTAATTTCTTATATAATATGTGTAATTAATATTATTAATTACGTAGAAATGAATTGAATATACGTTTTAGACTTATATGTTCAACTTCATGTTTTTTATAGATACAATATTCTTTTTTGTTTATTTTTCAGTCAGGTCATTTAAATAATTAAGTTATTAATCTGAAGTACTGAATCATTTTTTTATTTTTTATTTTTTGTTAAATAATATTTCTGTTAGTATAGGAGGCACTTAAATCATGGTAATATAGGTCTAAGATAGTATGGGAATGCCCGCTGAATCTAATACAATATGGTTACCTTGGTTTGGGTGTATGTGGTCAAAAAGGGACTGCAGGAAAATGAATGAGAAGCCAGCAGATTATTGATACGGCGTTCCAACTCCGTGTAGATCAGTGTAACACACCAAAGTTATTGGACCCAAATTACTGAACTGAGGCACATTAAGAGTGATGGTCACCATATTCCATACTCTTACTAATTTAGTACTTGGTCTGGGTAGAAAACAGCTTAAGCTGTTGAACTTTTGACGAAACATGGTATTCTTAGGAAGCATCTATAAAACATGGGATCTTTAGTGTTAACGTAGTATGTCGATTTTTTGTTGCTAGGGAAGAACTACCTCCCATGTTATTTTCGAATATGAAGTATTGACTGATAGCATGTATTCAACCTTCAGGCTAGTATACCTGGAGAAACTGAGAAAACTTTCACATTAATACTTGGCAAGCAGTCTTGTGGAACTTATACAAGAATCTGTTTTCTGAGTGAATAAAGAGAGCTAGGATAACGTAATAGGTTTTCTGAAGTCTTCAAGCACAGAAAGAACTCACCAAATTTACCAAATTTACAGAACTGGTTATATTTTGAAGTAACTATCAATTAAATATATTGAAAATATTCAAAATACTAAAGTACACAGAAAATATATTGTATCAATTTTGCATAACTGTGTTTACATAAATTTTTCTACGATATTTTCATGCATGAAATTTTGACTGTGCGATACAATATATTTTTGTTATATCATCTCAAATAATTTAGTAACTTTTGTTTACACGGCCGACTGCATTGTAAAAGATATTGAAAAAATTTACAATACGCGTTACCTGAAACCTATTTACTATTTTCAGTAAATTTTAGCTAACATTTTTACGTTTCGTTGGAACTGCAAATAGAATAAAACGGAATTAATTTCGTTTAAACTGAAGGTTTTTAAATTTTACTTAAACATACGGACGTCTGCATTGTCAGCAATTAAATTCGACCATTTTTAATCGTTCCTTGAAAATTAAATATTATTTATCGTGTAGACTAACATTGTTGTTGCTGTTTTTCTTCTTTTCTTCACCGCTTAGGCATTTCTACCTGTTCCGGCACCAATTTTTCTTCTGCCTGCCAATATCTCTACTTCCCACTGGTTTGTATCTTCTCGCTACTCTAGGCAAGCGGATTTCTGGCATTCTATTTAAATGATCGACCCATTGGGCACGATACAATTTTAGTTTTTCGTTGAGTGGAAAAATTTCCAATTCTTGCTTTATATCTTCATTTTTAATCCTGTCTAGTCTTGTGCAACCCTTGACAGACCTCAAGTATTTAAGGTATAAACTAACATTGTTATAAAATAATTTACATTTAGATCTATCTCTAAAATTAATTATTAATTTATTATTTATTAAAATTATTTATTTTGTATAATTCTATTTAATAGTGTTTTTCTGAAGTATTTTAACATCTACGCAGAGATACATTCCATTAAAATGATATAACAAAAATTCGGCATCTTTCTGTAAATCATAAACGATTGGTGTAATTAAGTGGTCATGTATAAATGTTTAAGAAACTTTTCTTAACTTTTTAAAGATGCACTTGTTGCTTTTATTCTTGTTTATAATACAACTTACTTGAGTGTTAGATCAATAATTAACTTTGTCAACATCATAAACAAGTTTACAATACTTGTTTTATGTGTGTTTAAATTTTTACTGCTAAAACTACTTTATTGCTAAAAACAGGTTTTAAAAAACTTGATAATATTACTTATCGTAAAGTCATACAAACTTAGTCAGTGCCGGTTACATTTCATATGTTGATTTTGCAAAAGTATTTTTTTTTCAGACTACATCAATTTTGTCGTTATTATATATTAATTAATTAATTTTACTGTTATTGCTTGGAAGGAAATCAGAGCTTTCTAAAGAAAGTAAACTAATAGTATATAAAGCCATCCTTAATCCTGTGTGGATATATGGTTTACAATAGTGGGGAACGGCAACCAAATAAAGTGTTTACATTTTAGGAAGGTTCCAGTGAAAAAGTAGGCCTAAAAAGACAAATCATGGACATTCCTTGGTGCATCAGTTAAAAATACGTTTACAAGTTGTGGCTATTAAATAACGAGACTTACGTTGTAAAACATTCTTTTTCTATTTTATACATAATTTATTATTGTCACCTTCAATATAGACTCCTTCTCTATTTTTGCAACGCTCCATGCGAATTTTCCATTGTTGGAAACAGTGCTGGAAGTCACCTTCTGTCAGCTCCTTCAAGACACGTGCCGCTTTCTCTTTCACAGCTTCCACAGTCTCAAATCTTGTCCCTTTGAATGCAGATTTCACCTTAGGGAACAGGTAGAAGTCACATAGTGCAATATCTGGTGAATAAGGTGGATGTTCTAACACTGAGATGCTGTACTTGGCTAAGAACCTCTTGACAGATAACGCGGAATGAGCTGGCGCATTGTCTTGGTGAAGAACCCATGATTTATCCTTCCACATTTCGGGGCTTTTGTTCCCTACTCTTTGACGTAGTTTAGAAAGTACCTCAAGGTAGTAATTGATTAATTCTTTGACCTTCAGGAACCCAGTGAAGGTACACAATCCCACAGATATAAAAAAAAACAATCATCATTGCTTTACATTTTGACTTGCTCATTCGAGCTTTTTTGTCTCTCGGTGAAGTTTGGCTCTTCCAGTGCATGGATTGGCGCTTCGTTTCCGGATCATAAGTAAAAAACCACGTTTTATCACATGTTATTATCTTCTAGCTGTTCCCTAAGGTGAAATCTGCATTAAAAGGGACAAAATTTGAGTCTGTGGAAGCTGTAAAAGAGAAAGCGTCACATGTCCTGTAGGAGCTGACAGATGATGACTTCCAGCACTGTTTCCATTAATGGAAAGTTCGCATGGAGCGTTGTAGGGATAGAAAATGTGACAATAAGTGATTATGTATAAAATAAAAATATTTTTTTTACGTCAGTCTCGTTATTTAATAGCCACACCTAGAATGTCATGACTTACATGTCAACCTGTTAAAGAAGACTTCATTGTTATGTTTGTTGTGTAAAGAAGATTTTATTGTTCAGAGAAGGTTACCAACATAAGCTGAACGTAATCTTAATTATCTGGCTCTTAATTTTTAAACATATAAGACTCCAATTTATCAAAGACTTAAAATATTTAGTGTATTATATTTACCGTATATAGATTTAAGATTTCGTTCTTTGTTGCTTTTATTTAATATTTATGTTATTTAAATTTTAGAGGTGGCCGCCTCTGTAGCGTAGGGGTAGCACGCTACTATACAACGCGGAAATCCCGGGTTCAATTCCCGGCTACAGTCTGGAAATTATTACAAGTCAAACCCACCGTTAAAGATAACCCACTATATTTTCTAATAATCAAGCAGATGATGTGGCTTTAAATAAACTACTTTTTAATTTATGTGCTAAATTGTTTACATTTTTTGTATCCGATTCAGAGGACTTCTGATTCTATTAAAGTAAGTTCTTGTTGTCAGAAACATTACTTATTATTCTCATATTTTAAAGAACAGATTGTAATGTCACAGATTTGTTAATAAAGAAAATTGTATTTTATCATATTTTTCTTTCAGTTTTTATGTTTCTACTTCTCGTATTTGTCTATGTAGTTTGTGACATAAAACAAATTTAACTCTTATGTTTTTTGCAATCCACTACCCCTGAAAAATAAATATACTGTATGTGATAGATAAACACATTTGCTACACATTCTACATTTACCAGAATATTATATTCACTGGAGTGCAGTTAGATTAGAGAAACTTGCATTCAATGGGATTTAATTCCTCTTACATTATGATTACATTCAGTGAAACAGAAGCTTTAAGTCCAATTTCCAAATGCGTTATTTCAATGCCGACCACAATATCGGACTATTTCCTTTACTAAACTACCAGTAAAACAATTGCTCATTGAATTTTTTTCGAGAGCAATACCAAATAAAATAATTATTAGCAGACTTGAAAGAAATAGGTTTTTCGCTTTATAGATTTTATCGATAATTTTGTACCATACTGAAAACTTGTAAATGAGATGAAGAAAATTAGCAATAATTGACATTAAAGAAAACACCAATTAATGGTAATACATTAAATGAAGTCTACATGTTAATTATAACTGATGATTAGAAAATATGGGTTTTTAAGTTATCCAAAAACTTTTGTTTATTGAGATGCCTACTCCATGAACGTCTTAAACGTTGATGTGGATTACCAGGTAGATTTTTAGATGGCAAGTTACGTCTAAGTCGGTTAGAATTCTGTAATTTATATTCTTCCTCAAAATATTCGTAGGAGTGAGTCATGTCACTTGTTAATGGTATTCATAGATACAGGATGGCTTTCTACTTGAAAGTAAGTCTACAATTTGCCTTTTTTTGACTGGATATTTTTTATTAAGATTATTATTAAGGGTTTTTAAAAGGCATATACTTGGCTGGAAACACATCAGGTAGGTTTTAGATATGATATCAAGTTGTTAATTTTAGATCGGGAGGTAATTCATAAGGAGTTTAAATGAGGGGGACTATGAAACGTCTGAGAATCGCTCGAAGTAAAATTGAAAGAAGTATCGTGAAAATACCCCGGGGTATAAGAAGACCTATAAATGTCGGTATTATTAATATTATTATTATTATAAGTTTAAATGAGGAAATAATGGACGTCTGAGAATCGCTTTAAGGAAAATAGAGAGAAATATTCTAAGAATACCCTGGGGTAATAGAAGACCAATAAATAGATCCGCTAGAAGACAAAAATAAGAGAGACACAGTAGAACAAATAGTTCAATCTAAATAAAAATGGGCATATCATCTTGTAAGAGCTGAGAATAACAGATTAACAGATGGTTTAGGAAAAGAATGAATACCCCTACAGAACAATAAAGAGGAATCCAAGAGGATCAATAATGAGGTGGAAAGATAATATCCAGAAGACAGAAGACAGTAGGAACTCAATGGATAGATGAGTCAGACAAGATAGAGCTAGATGGAGTATATTGGAGAAATGTATAAAAATGTTAATTTAGATCGTCGTCAAAGAAGAAAACTTTACAACTTCTTAGATTAATTTTCTGTTTACCTTCTGTTGATCTCATACTTATTTCCATAGGAGCCAAAGCCAAAAACTGGGATTTTGTAAAAGTAAATAAAATCCTTGATATTCATGTTGAATATAACCTCATTTTTATTTATGTTAGGCATATTTTTGTCAGGTGTACTAATTTTTTTTATTAACGTGATAGTTCCCAAGTCAACATTTTTATATTACGGACAGTATGTTTAATATTGTGGTTTTACAACTTTCTCACAGCAGTTCGAATTATATTTATTGTTGTATAATAATAGTAATAGGCTTGTGATAAATCTTAAATGTCGAAACTTATCATTTAGTAACCACTAACAATTATATGATTAATGTTTTTAAAGACTTGATGTCTCTTTGACAAATAACTTACATATTTATTAATCACGATTCGGGCTCTTGTAAAGTTGTTGACTTCTCAATACCTGATAGAGATTGTTAGTAATTAATGAAGTGTTGATACACACTTTTAAGATCCGTAGTATTTCTGTTGTGTTACATCGAGATAAAGATAATTGTCTACGAACAAAAGGAAGCATTGAATAAAAGACTTACTACGATACTTTTCTAGAGTTAATAAAAAAAATTAAAAAAATAAATTATAAAATTAATGTACGCAGTGACAAATCTAATAATATATTGATGCCATTTATTTTACTATGTTATTGAGATTTTCAGAAAGAAAATATTTCCACCTCAATTCACGTTTTGAATTACAAATGTTATAATTTCTCAAACAATTCGCGTTAAATGGAATCGATTTGCTAATTGAAATGCAATGCTTTGAATCGAGAATCAAACTACTGAACTGTACTTGTAAAAGATCTATAGCAGCCATGTTCCAAAACAATAGATATATTCGGTTACATTGTGTATAATAATTCTAAAGCTACAGGATACTCAAGTAATTTGAACTAGAAATGTAATTTTACTATATCGTTTACTATTCACCGATTTTACTAAAGGTAAAATGAACTTTTGTATCTAAAATAATTGCATAGTTGATTCCATTAAAATACTCCTAGTAATAATGGGATAAGTTCAGAGTCAGATTAAACAAGTAACTTGCAAAGAAGTACAAGTCGTGTAATGTATTTTTGATGAGGAACATTACACTTCATGATCTCTTAAATTACATAACTTCATGATCACTTCATGACCTCTTAAATTACATAACTAAAGGTCTTAAAGGAAACACAAAATTTGATATTTTTTACTTAAGTACTTTTTTTACAAAAATATACCATATAAAATAAGATTAAGAAAATTTATTTCACAGTTTATAGAAAAATACATCAACAACATAAAAATAATAAAAGATATTTTTATTGTAAACAATAAAATAATCGTAACTAAATCTAAATAAAAAAATAAAACGACTACAATCTAATTCCATTACAAGGAAAAACTAGGGCCTCCAAGGCAATGCCTGTTTAGAGTTTCCATCAGTAATATTGTTAGCCTGCGGCTGACAAAACAGCAATCATACATATAAATACAAATAAATAAACAAATACAAATAATACATTTATATAAGCAATAATATTGAATAAATAAATAGTTATTTTTAGACAAGTAAATTGTAACTATCCAGTTTATTTTAATGAAAAAAAAAACAAATATTTATCATTGGTTCTCCACTATTTATGGTAAATAAGTATTTACTTATATATTATACAGGGTGATTCACGAAGATATACAGAAACTTTGGGAGCCCATTGTACATGTAAAAATAATGAAAAAAGTTTATATAAACATGGGTCCGGAAATGCTTCGTTACCGAGTTATGGCTAGCGAAAGATTTCGCCCGGATTTCAGCTCATTAGGTGAAATGAGGTCTTCCTGAAATTCTGGTAAGGTAGATTAAGGGGCGAATTCAATCGTTTCTTATGGTTTTTGACCTAATAAGTTGAATAAAACAGGTCCCAGAACTGTAAGTTAAATAGTTTTTGACAAAATCAGTGTCAAATGAAAAAAAATGGAGTGAAAAAAACACATTTTTTCATCTTAGTTTTTCCGGTTAATTTTACTTTGTACTCTTATGAATAAAAATTCATTTAATCAAACATCTATTCGCTTTCTGTGTACTTAATTTACACCGGTTTGTTGAGAATAAAATTTTCTACATGTTTTATTCAAAAATTTTAACTGTTTCTTGGTGAAATAACAAAGTTATTCGTGCCCAAAGATGAAAAAATGTGTTTTTCACTCCATTTTTGCATTTGACACTGGTTTTCTTAAAAATTATTTAACTTACAGTTCTGGGACCTGTTTTATTCAATTTATCAGATCAAAAACCATAAGAAATGATTGAATTCGCCTCTTACTCTACCTTACCAGAATTCCAGGAAGATCTCATTTCACCTGGTGAGCTGAAATCCGGGCGAAACTTTCGCTAGCCGTAACTCGGAAACGAAACATTTCCGGACCCATGTTTATATAAACTTTTTTCATTATTTTTACATGTACAATGAGCTCCAAAAGTTTCTGCATATCTTCGTGAATCACCCTGTATATTCTAAATTAAATATACTGTACTTTTTAATAATTTTTAAAATAATGTGGAAGAGATTTGTGTATTTTAGGTGCAGTAAATTCATATCGACTTTTTATAAAATGTTGAAAATGGTCCAGGGACTACAGTGTTTTGGATACTTCTCAATCTATTATTATATGAATTTACTTTTCTAATTAAGTTTCCACTTCTTTTATGTTGATTAGGTCAACAGCCTAAAGGCTGGTTTGAACCTCTAGAGGTTTTACTAAGTTAAAAAGAGGAGTGAGGTGGTTTACCATTACCTTCCTCACTGAGTTGAAAGAGTATGTTTATCAGCATGCCAGGGTCTCCGAAAAACCCACTTTCCACCCTGAAAATGACACCTTCACTTCATTCACCACAGGGTCTGGCTGTATAGTGAAATTTATTACTCTCAGAGGAGATAACTCTGACTAGTGTCTTTTACACCACTACCTCTTCTGTTCTTAGATAGTTCAGTCATATAATTGGCTGACTATGTGATGAGAAACAGAACTAGTTTTTGTAGCCCTGAAACCAACAGATTGAGTGCAATTAATTTAACACTCCACCTGCCCTTTATGGGTAAACTTCTTCTATAAAAACATTGAAAAATTACAGCAACAAGATATTTATTTGGTCTTATATTTTTTAAATAGTTAACCAATTCAAAAAAAATTCAACTAGGTTTGTAGGCACTTTTTTCTTCGTTCTACGTTGTGTAAAATAACAACAATGTACTTTATTTCCGTAAAGTTATCATAGATAATATCCAATTTCGTCATGCTAATGAATGTCCAAACATATTCATCTACACATCTTGAAAGTAAGATATTTAAAAAAATGTTTGGTCGTATTAAAACGAATAATTAAATTTACATTTTCCTAAAACATAAACATTGTGTATTAAAAAAATATAACTTCTAAAAGTTTAAATTTATTTGTATCGTTTTAATAAAGCCTTTTATCGTAATATAATAATCTCTTTACACGGTGTTATCACTGTATCCGTTTTAAACGAATAGTATACATAGTTTTTAGATGGGTTTTCAGTATCTCTACATTCCACCTGAAATTTATTACTCTACTCCTAGAAATCTCATATCTTCTTTCTCTCTCTTTTCTATTGTTTGAATAAGTTGACACGTACAATACCTTTAAAAACATAGTTGAAAATGCGTTCACGTTGTTCATACATTCCCTGATTTTGTAAGTTTCATCTAGTTTTTTGTTCTATACCGTCAAATATTTTTTTCATTTTATTTGGAACGTAGTACTGTTTTCGTAGGCGTATTTACTGAATTTTCACTCTTTTACTTTCCTTGCCCTATATGAAATATAGGTAGGATAGTTATATTGTCATGTCGATTTTTCGAAATCGAGTTCTCACCGGAAATACACATTTTTAGACCCTCTGAAGCTACGAACACGTTTTTACTATGTGTGTGAGTTTGTGTGTATGTGTGTGGGTGTGTGAACAGAAAACTCATGAACAAAAATTTGTGTTAAGTTGAAACTTAGAACTAAAGTACGTTATCACAAGAGGCCCCAACACTAACATTTTCATCAAAATCGGTCAACCAAAAGTAGTAGTTTATTCGTACAATTTTTTTAAAAACAGGTCCTACGATTTTCTTTAAAATCACCTCAGTCACGACATTTTTTATGCTCTACAAATTGGCGTAAAAGGAAAATCTGGGATTCTTGGGAAGGTTGTTTTATCTAAAAAAATTGATTTTTTTAAAGATTTCAACTTCAATATGCATTTTAGTGCAAAAATGTATGTAATAAAAGTTGTAGAGAATTTAAAGTCCTACAACTTTTATTTTAAACATTTTTTGTATAACGCTTAGTTTAGCAGTAATTCGCAATTTTCTGTTTTTTTTTTCGGGAAAACGTGTAAAAAAGTTGAATTTTTTAAAGATTTCTGTCTTAGTATGCATTTTACGACAAAAGTCTATATAATCAAATTTATAGGAAATTAAAAGATCTACAACTTTTATTTACAGCATTTTTCTTTACACAGCCTAATTTAGCGTAAAAGAGTGATTTTCTGTATTTTTAATCCAAACTGAGGTTGATTTTCATTTTGCGTCTTTCACTCATGATTAAAATTAGGTTGTTTTATGAGGTTATTGTTTTATTTTTTTTCTAATGTTTTATTACTATTATTAGGTTATATTGTTCATTATTTTCATTGGCAAGAGAAAGTCGTGGAAGTGTTTCACCAGTTTTTTTTTTAATTTACATTGGCAAGAGAAGGTCGTGTGAATATTTCATACCAGATTTTTATCAACGAAAAATTTCTTGTTAGGTGACTAAATAATGCTTCTCACATTCATTACTTCATTTACTGAGGACATCAAATTCTATATCTCCTTTTAAAAAATAAAAATAATCGTTATTCTTCCCTTCTTATGATTTCTTATCGATAAATCTTTCGTTGATGCTTTGGATTAATACCGGTTGCGACACTCCACACGTTATTCCTTTTAATTTTATACCTATCTGGTTCTTATTTCGTCTTGATAATTCTCATTCTTCTGGTATGATCTTTGAATCTTCATTCAACCATTCAAAAACCCGTGTCCTGTCAGTGCACCTGATTTCTTTTAAATTGAAGAAGCTTATCTATCCTATCACTTCTTTTAATTTTATTTTAAGATATCCGCCCTGAACATTTCTCTCCTAAGGCACTTATACAGCTTGTTATACTTTTCTTAAGGCTTCGATGAACAATAGGAATCTGGAAATGAACAGCTGGGGCTATTCATTCTCAAAAAAACTATTTTATCTAACTTAATTTTTTCTCCTATATGCTTTTAACTGGCGGTCTAATTATAAAATAAATTCTCTGTAATTTAGTAATTTCTCTCTAACTGCTAGCTAAAAAATTGGAGAATGCGAATAAATGCCTCAAAATCGATTCACCCTTCTGAAAAAAGAATATCATTTTATGTTTCTAGATAATATGTTCATCTCTCAACAGAACGAAGTTTAATACCTAGAAGTATACTTAAATAAGAGGCTTACCTGGGTGCCTTTTATTTTTATTTAATCCCTTATGTCTTTACGTTAAAATCTGTTCAATAAGAAACAATAAACAATCCCATGACCCAGTGAGATAAGAACAATATGTGTGACGTGTAAATGAGGTGTAGTTTTGGACAGGCTCAGGCCGACTGTCAGGCTCAGAACATATATACCAATGCGTATCACTGTTCTTTTTCATTTTTTTTTTCTTGCCATCCTTCTTTACTTTTATCAAATTTGCTCGTTGTATCTTAGTATATATTTGCAAATAAAGTTATTAAAAACAAAAAAAATAGTGGCTGTAAAACCAGTCTAAAATTGACAATTTTCAAGTTGGCCTAGAAATAGACTCCCGAATTGTAGGTATTTCAATGTATAATTGCAAAATGTAATTTTCCCAAAATATTGCGCGATTACAAAATAATTTGTGTTGTATTTTAGCTGAATAGTTGATAAAACCATGTTTCTGTTGTGTTTCAGAAACACACAAACATAAAACTTTTTTAAAACAGAAATAAATTAACAAAAATATGCATTTGCTAAAGTTTTAATTAGTCTATTCAACTGCAAAAATATATTTTTTTTACGTTAAATATATCATAAAAATATATAAAATTCACATTTATGTTCGTGTTTTAAATTTTCTACATAACTACATTTTAATGTCAATTTCATACAAATTATTTTTACAATATTGTTCAAATAGATTTTATATTTCAAATAGATTCGTTTACTTTGTAGAAGTAAAATTTGTTAATGACCGTAATGGAAAGAGATTTAATATTTTAGTAACTTATTTAAGTTGTAGATTTAAAACGACCACATTTTTTTGTATAACTGGTGAGTTATTCATTCCAAACTGTAATAGAGTATTCTAGAATGAGGTATTCCGATGAAATATTAAAACAACTTACCTCAGTTTCAAATATTTACATTACTATTGACAAATATCAGTGTACTGGTTGTTATAAATTCGATGGTTTGATGTATTATAAGTTATTTTTATTTAAACGTTATTTCAATTTGAGTAGTATATTTTTAATACGATTTTCTACAGGAATTATTTTAGTTAATCTTCTTGTTTATAAACATAACTTTAATTTTATTTTAAATAAACCGTATATACAGTAATGAGACCACTCTGGTGAAAAATGTAAGATCCTACATCATGGAATGATAAAATAGTCCAAAATTGGAAAATAAGTAAAAATATTTTATGATATTCAAATATCATAGTTTTTATACCCTATCACAATTTTGTTGAAATAACAGAATATAAATAATGTTTCTTTTGTTTTTGAGCTTCCAAAATTTCCGCTTTTATAAACTGCACTTAGGTTTAACTCAACATTTTATAGACTCTCACTTACAAAAAGAAAAAGGTTTGAAATGAAAATTATGTCAAGTAAATCAGCAATGCCATTTATCCTAAAAATCTGTAATTAAATTTAAAAACTTTTGAAACCAAATAAATTAAAAATTTTAATATTTGAGATTAACCTAGAAATAATCTGTTGAAACGTAACACTTGACTGTGTGATTTCATAAAATATATGACTTTAATGTTTTTATTTCCTGAATATTTTGATATACGAAACGACAGATAAAATAACACAAACACTATTATAATTATCTAAATATGGATGATACTTGAACCGAGGTATTTTATTAACCATTAATTACTAGAAAACTGAAGCTCTTTTTTAAAGTTCCATTTGTTTATATTTATAAATTAAACAAGCAAAATGTTTTTAAAGCAACAACTACCATTCATCAACGTCATGATATTTATGCCCATATTATTTCTTTTTAAAATAAAACTAATTTTTATCAGAATGATTTTATCATATCGTAATTAACTTTTTTTTAGTACAAACTTTCATTCATGAAGTTGTTATGTAGTTATTATTACCCGTTATGTCTGGTTTACGTCGTAAAGTTCTATGATACAATCATGAGATATTTTTAGTAACATTTACCGTCTAATTTTGTTTACATCCTCGGGATAAGTGAGAAAGGGGAAGTAAAGAGTTAAGGATTTGTTAGTAAAAAAAAAAACAGCAGAGGGTGAGGATATGTTGGCCAGAAGAAAGATAAGCTGTTGAATAACTATTGTATGACGTTTAAACGATAAGCTAATCTTTTTTTATACTAAACAAAGAAGTATTAGTTAGGTATAACAAATCTTAATAGTTCCGTATTAAACAAAATAGATATCTACTTAGTTGTGTTACTAAATATTTGCCCGTCTGGGTTATGCCAACTCACCGTAAAGAGATTGTTATTAATGATGTTGTCTAAGCACCGTCTCTTCTACGTTTACGTAGAGTACTCTGATTCACACATCATTCCGTTTTGTTTTCCTTTTTTGTTAAGTCTTTTAACTAGAATTAATTAATTTTGTTGCAACTTGTTTCTGTTTTCACACCATTTTTCATTGAGATGTTCAACCATCTTTAGATTTTTAATTAATTTGTTCATGAACTTAACAATTAACACGTTCGTAAGTGAAGTAGTTTTAACTTCATTATTAAATAGTTTTTGACCCGTTTGTTTTGTTTTGTAAAATGTAATACTAAGAGTCGCTCTGATCTTTAATTAAATCAAGCTGGATAATTTTTATTTACTATAAATGTTTAAAACAAATTTCATGAAAGCTTATTTCTATTGTTTTTGTCGCCTCTCTTTCAACTAGTTTTTTGCAGTCTCCAAGCTGTTTTATCATGCGCAAGTCGTTTCATATCTACATACGTGAAACAACCTACATCTTTTGTAATTTACTTTAAATATTCTAACCTTTGCCTCCTCCTACAATTCACTCCCTCAATATTACCCTCCATTATTGACAGAGCAATACTTGGATGTCTTAAAATATTCCCCCTTAGCCTATCCCATCTTCTGATAAGATGTTTTCATATAATTATTCCTTTTATTTATTTATTTTTATTAACGCATTAACTGCAACGGTCATTAGCGAGGACGTTGGGGTGTAACTGTGTACAATGGAGGATGAAATTATGTTTTGTAACGTATGAAAATATGCCGTGCCTGAGTGGGATTAGAACTCACGACTGCATGATGAGAGGGGTTCTCATCAGTTCTTTTATTCATTCGTCTAAGATTCGCGCTAAATTACTTATTTTCTCCATCCACCTAATCTTTAACATTTCCATATTTCAAAAGCTTCTATCCTATTCCTTTCTACAGCCCGTAACACCCACGTTTCACTCTCGTATAATGCCACACTCCAAACACTGTTTTAAAAATTTTCGTAATCTGTAAATCAATGTTTGTAGTCAGTAAGCTGTTTTTCATTCGAAGCCCCTTCTAGCTTAAGCAATCCTCTTTTTGATAGCACTTGTTCTTATAACATCTTTTGTTATTTTACTCCCTAGATAGCAGAATTCCCCAACCTACTGTACGTTTTCGTTGCCTAATTTTAAATTTCGCATCTCTTCAAAACCACTCTTGCTACAGCACTACACTTTCGTCTTGTTCTTATTAATTTTTATAAATTAATCCTTTCTCATAATTTTATCTATTCCATTTAAGATATCCTCTAGCACTTTAATTGTCTCGGCTACGATATTACCAGCGATTCTTATTTCTATTATCATTGATAGTTTCTATAAAAATCGTGAAATTTACAAAATTAATATAATATTAGTCTTTCTTGTCATCTTGGGAATAACTGTAACTGTATCCCCACACAACCTTAATGGCCACGAAAAATCTGGGACGTCTCAGAAAATAAGTCACATATTTTATTTTGACAGTAAATAGATTTAAAAGCAAATGGCTGGTTGATAATCTTTGGAAAGACACTGAAGTCGAGTGGGTGCTTACCATTAAAGCCAAGAAAGCTTTATTTCATGAGTCATCGGTTATACTAACAGCAAATCTTACCAAAAATTAGTTCGTTGAAGGCAAGAATCTGACGCCTTAAAACTAGATCATTCTCGGCTAAAGTATGACTTTTTCATCGTCAATATCCCGATAACCTGGTCCACCAGGTTAGAAGATGGATGATGGATGGAAGATGGGGAATTCTGCTATCTAGGGAGTAAAATAACAAAAGATGGTATAAGAACAAGTGATATCAAAAGTAGGATTGCTTAAGCTTCGTCGACATCTGGAAAATGTTTATTCGGCAAAAAAATCCAAACTTACATGTTTGTGCCTGAGAAAATGGCTAAATCAAATTTGGGTACGGAATATTTCATGAATTTTGGATTTCAGAAAGACAAAAGGACGGATAATCGGCAGGATTTGTGTGAATTGAGATTAGGATGAGAGAAACGCTGGGAGTTGTAGTACTTTCGCATGTATTTATAAATATTATTACAAATTATTTCAAAAATTTAATCTGGATGATATAATTAGAAAAACTCACAGAAACTGTGAATTTTTGTGCACCCTTAGAGAAATAACCTGGCTAACTTATAATAAAAATTTAATCTGGATTTTTTCGGGTAATAAGCTATTATTTCGTTACGTAATTTGATTATAATTAATTGTATAATACCCCTATTAAAATCGAATGATTTATAAACTATTCATGAAATTTTCTGTAGCACTGGTATTGTAACTCGAACGTGTTTATCGAGCTATCGCGTGATAGTTGTTGTCTAAATTAAGTATTCATTCAATACAATTCCTGATTGTATGACTTATCAAGTCATACTGGTACATTTACTGCACAGCACAAGATCACGATTCATGCAGAATGCTAATGTAGTCATGAGGATGTACATAGACTGAATTATAACGTTACGTTAAAGTAAAACAATCATGAAACTTATATTGAATGCAGAACTGAACAATACTCTACTCAAATTACTTAATTTAATTAAGTTTCTTGCCTATAATGTATACCTTAGAAGCTATTAATTATAGGAAATAAAGCATACAGACTGTTTGTTCCGGAAAATCTAGAGTGCCACTTAATTAGTTTGATACTACTGTTATATTCCTTAAAAACAATTCTTTAGGAATGTACATTAGCAAAATATTAATCTATGATAAAAGGTTCCGAACTATAAAATTTTATAGCCATTTTAAGCCATAAGCCAGGAGATGCATAATTATTTAGAGGATATTACTGTAACGTTTCAAGGCTAGCAAAAAGTTCGCGCGCAATGCCAGTTATTATTAATTTATTCCGATACTTATACATAGGTAACCATTTAATCAAAAATTTTTCTTTTCTTATTGTTATTCCTTAAAAATATAATTTCCTTTGTTTCTGACTGGAATGCTAGAATGAAAATGTTGAAGAACAATAATAAATTGTATATAAGCTGTGGAATTTTATTTGAAGGAATGTTTCTGTTATACATTATTCATTTTATAAACGTATTTGATTATCCGTTTTTTTTTATTTTTACTTTTAGTTTATTAGAATATTTTTCTTGAATGAAGAAATTTATTTTTCGTAGGCTACTAAGATGTAAAACGTTTTCAATTTTTTTTTTATAAAATCCTGGCCGGCCCGCTGGCGTAGTGGTTAGCGCAACTGGCTTCTAAGCCAGGGTCCCTGGTTCGATTACCGGTCAGTTCTAGCATTTTTTCATCACTAATTATCCGATCACCATTCTCCACCGTCTGCATTAGCAGAAATTTCAAAACAGTCAGACGTAAAACCAAAAAAAAAAAAAAATTATATAAAATCCGCTTAAGTAAAATTCGCATATTAAGATTTTTTTAGGAACTGCCCCCTGTGAATTTATTATATGAAAAATTGTATTAGCCGAGATACAAGTAGTAGTTAGATACTTCATCTAATGAGAATACAAAACTGCTCTTTTGATTGTACAAGTAGGTACGAAGTTTATAACTGACTTATTTTTTACCATCATTATATTTTTCATTTTTCTAAACCAGTCTTTTATTTCGCATCAATTAGAAGAAAAGTTACCCAACTCATCTGCATTTAAAACGTATCTCGGAGGAATAATTGCGGGAGTAAAGCATTTTATTTTCACAATTTATTATCGTCTTTAATGATTATCCTGCTTCTTCACGTAATTATCTGACAGTAAAAAATTCCGTGAAGTATTTTAAATTTGTGGATCTAACAACTGAAAATAGTGTTGTCATTATCTGAAATTCTTTTGCATTTTCGAATGATTTTCTGTTAAAACAAACGCACAACTCGTACTAAGAGGTGAATGAATTGCCAAAACTACCTCACGGCTGTGAGAATTGATTGGCCTTGATTATAGTGTCTATTTTCTCCTGTTTATAAGGTTCAATGTAGAATGGCCTGTCATAGTTTTTTCAAGAAAAATTCAGTAACGCTTATATCTTTCTATACCTAGTTTTGTACTGAAAATAAAAACAAACTACAATTTATCATTAACCTATTCATTATCTCAATGAAGTGCAAAATCTAACATTACAGCGCAGTTCTAAAAGCGGTAATTACTTAAGAAATGTAAACACTAACGATATCTAAAACATAAACTGGAACTTTAGGATTAAGAAAGGGAAATCTTCTGAAAAAATATTAAGGTCCGAAAATTATGGAAATGGATAAAAGGACTTCCAAAAAGTGAACTCTACACTCACATTGATCCTCTAGAGGAATCAGTAATCAAAAGAAGATGCAGATTTTTACACAGATGAAACGAATGGTCAAAAATGGATTAAACAAAGAGATCTTTGTTAACTTTTGTGATCTTATCAAAAGGACTTTCAACTACAAACACGAACAGGATTTGCTAAAACTGGCATTCAAGGTTTCATATTGCGATGATAAATAAAATTCTGCTCCAGATAATTGGTTACAAATTCCTACGGACGTTCAAAAACAACATCATACAGGGAATCAAAATTTTCCGATGAAAGGGGGAAAGTAATATCCGATACAGCCAAAGAAGTTTGAAGAATAAAAAATGAACGAAATCTAGAAAAATATAAGCAGTTGTAACTAAACTTTTCTTAAATTTATTTACGAGTATTCCGCTTGGATTGAATTCTTGAAAAAAAAAATTATAAGTTTTTTTATTGAACAAATACCGAACGTAATAAACGGATTTTACATTTCAAATAAGTGCGAATTCAATTTTGGAAGTTTCTAACCGTAAGCGTACCTATTAGACGGACTTTACTGTATTCATATTACACTAATATTAATTTCGTAAGTTTATATACTGTACAAAAACATTTAAAGTTTTTTTTTATAATCTATTTTTGTCTGTTTATAAAACAAGTATTATAAATAAATATATCTTAATAATATCAAAAATATTTCTATACCAATGTTAAAAGAACAAACTAACGTAAAAGATCTGTTCTTGTTGTATTCCATTCACATTTATCTCATTGTATCTTTCCTTTTGCTCGTCTTCTTTTTCTTCTATATCCTCACAAAGGATTTTGTACCCAAACGTTAAATTACAGGGCGCAGCCCAAGTTTCTTTCCTCTTCATCTCTTTTCAAGATGACGAATGTTGATCTCATTATGTTAGATATCTTTTTCCCTCTAATCGCTTATAAAATTACTACTACAAAAACCGAATACAAATAAGGTAATTGCCTCTTCTATGTAAATTATACAGCGATCTTTCCCCTTTCCTTTATTTATATATGTTTTGTCAGGCGTTTCATTGTACTTTACTCTTCATAATCTAACATAAATAAAATTGTTATATACAATGTGTCAGATAGTTAACGTTGTTATGTATTCATTATAATTTTGATATTTTCTTGTTTATTTTTTACAACAAATTTATTCTGTTATTTCGAGCGTCGTAGATATACGTTTAACAAAAGAAACAAGCAATATCTAAAATATAGTAACAATTTTTTATTTGTTAAAATTTTTACTCACGTTAATACAGTACAATTGACGATTGTTAATGATGAAAATACATTGGTAAGTATTAGGTCTACTTTGTACTACTTTTTGGGGAATTATTTAATTGTGTTTCACATCTGTGCAATAACAACATGCAAAAAAGATTACACCTGGAGAAGAATAGGTACTATCCACTTGAGTTATCATGGCTTGTGCGTAGATAATGATACGAGATGATACACAAATTAAAACTTTAGCCTTGATCGGGAATCGAACCAAAATCTCTGGTATAGAAGTCAGTTGCGCTGACCACTATACTAACGGGCCGGCCAAATTCAATTAATAATTTAACGTTCTGTAATATTTTATACGAATATGATTTTAATTTATCATGTCTCAAATCTATTGGGTTTTAAATCGTCTTTGTGAAATTCCTGGTAAATCGGAAAACCTTTTTTTTTATTAATTGCATCTAATAGAATACAAAAGGAAGTTTAGTACATATCAAGAACGCATAAAATTACCTAATTATACATGTTACTTAATTTTAACATTAACCAACTTACCTATTTCAATAAAAGTGTCATCTTTAAATATTTCCCAATAATGCACAGTTCTTCAGAGTTAGCTTTGACGTTTATTTTTTTTTTTTTGAAACAAAAATTATCTAGAAAGGAATTCTTGCACACTACAAAATTCTCGTTGATGAAATAAATTTTTATTTTTTTAATCAAACGAAGATTAGCACAAGTTTTTAAGAATTTAGGTAATTTAAGATAGGGTTTTAGTCAAATAATTTAGTGTTTTGGTTAGCAGGGTGGTCATCGGATTTGTTACTCATGTTATTATTGTGAAAATTTTACTTTGCAGTACTACAATTCTATACTCATAAAATTATTGTTGTTTATTCTTTTTTAGGTTTTATTCGTCATCGGGAACTACATATTATTGACAACCAGTCAATTTGATCACTGCTTTTTACTTCTTTTTTGAAGTGGATTTAGCGTAAATTTGAACAGGAACTCCCTAGTGCAGTTTGCTTATCACTGGCTGTCAGCTAATCACTAGGTATAGAAAGTCGTTTGCCCAATCGATGTTACTTAACAGATAATAACAACTTCTACTAGCTGATTGACTGAGCTGGGCCAAAGCCCTCATAAAATTATAAAGAATGTACTCAAAATAATGCACAAATAATTAATTATCGCTTTGGAAATCATTTATTTTATAAGAAATATTTTATTAAGAAATTAGCTTTTACGAATATTGCTAGGTATAAAAAAATTAGTCAAAAGAAATATTTATATATATAAATTTTATGACCAGACTCTTAGTAGAAATATTGGCTTCCATTTATTTAAAAAGCCTTAGGTTAGGGCTGTAATTAAATTTTCTTTTATTTGTTAAAATTTAAATAAAGTTACCCATTGCGTTGAATATCTTGTCAGGTCTCGTATATGTAGTACAATGAATTTCCTATTGCAGATAGTCACGTATCGGAAAATTTATTCCAGTAAACCGATTATTCAGTTAAGCAGTATTACGTTGTTTATTTTTATTTTCAGTGCGGAATAATTCATTTTTAGAACTATAGATGTGATTGAAAACATAAAACAGTATTTCACGCCAAGATTTTATGAATATAAAAAATTGATAACCACTTTTTACTTCCGTTTCCCGTATATGAATATACAGAGAAGATAGGTATTGTTCTCATCTCGATCTGTCGAACTCGAGTTTTCACGGGAAATAGAATACATGTTTTCACCCCTGAACCCAAAAAACATGTTTTTTAGCAATTGGTCTGTGCCTGTTTGTCTCCGTGTGTTTGTGAACAAAATATCTCAAAAACGGAATATCATGCGCAGTTGAAACTTGGAACTTAATTTAGGTACTACAAAAGGACCCGATAGGAATAATTTCATCATATTCGGTCAAATGGAAGTAGTAGTTTATTCAAGCAAATTTTTTATTTTTTACAATTTCCTCAAAAGCGATTCTTTTAAAACCGCCTCATTTACTAAATGTTTATGCGTTGCAAGACAGGGTAAGCGCCATGTTTGCCGAAATTCATCAGATTATGCTTTCGTGGTAACAAAGTTTTTTTAAGATTGGGGCTTTAATCTGGATTTCAGGGAAAAAGCTTACCTAAAATAAAAGTTGGAAAATATTAAAAAAACTACAACTTTCATCTCAAGAATATTTTTCTACTGAGCCATTTCTACAGAATTTAGCATCAGTTTGTGATAGTGTGTACGTATTTTTATGTCCTACAGAGGTTGATTTTAATACAGCGACTATCACTCATTATTAAAATTAGGTATTATTAAAAATAGGTTTTTTCATTTTATATTGTTTATTCATGATTAAACATGGTTTTATTTATATTTTTCATTAATTACATTGGCAACACAGAAAGTCGTGCGAGTGTTTCAAATTCTTTATATAAATTTTATTGTTATTGTGATTCATTTAAATTGTTTTGAAATAGACTAAGATAATTTTAACATAACATGACTCGTGTTTGAGTTTTTTGATGCTAAACATTTTTCTTTCTTTGAACTTTTAGTTAAATTATGTTTTGTAAATGTATGTTTCAGTTTATATTTAATTACTTGAAGGATCACATAGATAATACATTTAGAAAGAAGAGCACTTTTTATAGTTCATTAGATAATTAAAGTAGGTGAAAATAAAAACAAAGATTCTAGCACAGAATTACGGTAACATATAAAACTATTAGACAGTTCAGTACCTTTTAAGTTCTTGGCATAATTGAGAAAGTACATGGAGTACATAAGTCTCATAATACAAAGAAAGATTTTCCATTATACAAAAATCACTTGTCATCTTAACTAAAAACAATTTTTTTTTTTATAAATTTGAGATCAAAGCTAAGTTATTTTGCCATCCAAAACAATATTATTCGTACATTACATTAAGCCTGTTTTATATAACAAACAGTAGGGGAGAGTTGCATGTAATGTTTCGGTGCCTAAATCATACCAATGCAATATTTCAGGAACTATTTTAATTAATGCGATCTGTAAAATACAGTATATATTTACCCCTCCCTCTCACCAGAAATCGTCGGTCTAAAGCGGGTATTTTCAAATTCATTAAAACTCTTTATAAAAAAATTGTTTAGTTTGAATTCAGATAAGCCAAGATATGGTTTTTATAATAAATTTTAAAGCCCTTCGAATAGTTTTATTTAGTGAAACTGTTTTTCTTTTCAACATTAAATAACTGGTACGATTTAGGAAACCGGTTTCCTAAATCGTTTCAATTTGTTTTTATTAAGAAGAGGCTAGTTATTTAAAATTTAAAAAAAATATATGATTACACTTGCAACATTTCCTTTATTTCATGACATATTCATTGTTTTTGTATTAGATGAAGTTATTTGCCAAAAAAACAAATGTCAAAAATGGTTTGATTTAGGGACTCTCCCCATCCCTCCGCAATTATATATTGCCCAACTCTCATTCGTTTCTGATCTAGTTAAAACATCTACGAAAATTTGCGTAAAAAAATTTGATGCACATAGAAATCTAGATTATTTAACCAACAATAAACACACTATACATACTATATAACTCAGTGACGATGTGACGATGGCAACGAGACCTCGCGATAAAATCAATTCAATGAAGAAGCTAAGGTTATGAATGACAACTTACACAAGTGAAAACACCAATAATTCAAAATTTAGCATTTTATTTCCATTTTGATATGCAACAACAGATTATAAATATTTAAGTCAAGAGGTTAATCGTTTTGGTTAGCACACTTATTTCATGTGCCAAGTGTCCCGCGTTCGATTCCCGGTCAGATCTCGAATTTGTTTCATCACTCATTTTCATCTATCTTTCTTTACAGTCTGTATTAACAATTTGTGTGAGTAATAGTTGAACGTAAAACAAAAAGAACTTAAGTTGTTTTTGCTGGCCTACGGGCCAGCCCAGTTAGTCACCGGAAGAAAGGCGATATTATTTGTTAGGTAACACTGGTTGAACAAGTGACTTTGTATGGTGATCAGCTGACAGCCATTCCTAAACAAACTCCACTACGGGTCCGTGTTCAAAAATAAATGCCGAATCACGTCAAAAAATACAGCGAAAAGCAGCGATCAAATTGGGTGGTTGTCAATAAAGTACAGTTCCCGATAACAAAGTAAAAAAAAGTTGTTTTTGTTGACATTTTTTTCTTATGGGCTGTTTTAGTTTACTATTAATCATAAAAACAAAAAATAATATTTACTTTTAAGGATCTCTATTAACAATCTAATTACTGTAATAATAAAATAGAATCAAGCACAGCGTTTTGATTCACTGTATTTTTTTCGGAATGAATTTTGGTTATTCATTGATCTGTAATGTATTGTAGAAATTCAATCATTTTTTGTTATCGTTACAATATTGTCTTTTTATATTTTCCTGCAATATCTACTCGTATTTTCTGGTTTCGTCATTGTATTTATGTATTTTTTAATTTATTTATTTATCTCCCATAGGTATCACATTGCTGATCAGTAAATTTGTATAGAAATATAAATATTTGACGGCAATTCTAATCATTACTTTTAATTATTAATAATAGCGTATTATCTAAATTATAATGATATTTTCAAATGTGAACATTGTAATTGTATTTAGCAACTGTATCCTTTTGTTATATTTTTAACAATAATATTTAAGTAAATAGATTCGTTAAAAATTTACAATAGTAAACAACCATACATACAGTTATATGAATAATTAACTTAAACAAAGAATAAATAGCAGATACGCTATTATATAAATTCCCGAAAAAGCTCAAATTTATGATATCTACCGTATCAAGTTTACAATAATATCAACTCCAATATGTCTTATGGATCTCTAATAACAATTCTATTTTGATGTTAAATTTAAAATAAATACTATAATAAATTGAAAATATCTAAATAATAAAATGTCAACCGTTTGAATCAAGTTAAATAGCTTAAACTATATCCTTCTATATAAAATATATTATTGAAAAGTAAATTCATATTTTGTTTACTACAAGAGAAGTCATTATGATTCTATGATAAAGGCATCATCTTCTCGTACATTTAATATCAGTTTAACCTTATCTGATATCTTATTCTATTTCTCCCGTAAGATTTTTAATGATTTCTGGAAAACTAATGATAGAAAATCTTTTCAACTTTACTAGTAAATTAGATGAGTATGGTTAATTGAACCCCAACCATCAAAGTACACCGGTAACCACTGTCAAGTATTCAAATCCATATAAAAGTAATCTACCTTTACTAGGATTTTCACCAGGAACCTTCATCTCCGAAAATCCGATGTTAAACAGCTGATTCGCGGCGAGGACTTTACCTCTAGACCAACCCGGTGGGATTGCTAACATAGTAAGTGTATAATTGCTTGAAAAATATTAAAGACCACAAATAAAGTTTATTCAAAGTTAAATTTTTTGAAATTACATTTAAATAAACAATGTCATTTAAATTTTTATTTTTATTATGTTTATAATTTTCTTACGATATTTACCTTTTTCTAAGCTTTTGTTTTTAATTTTTTATTCATTGAATACATAAAAGTGTTGTCTTTATGTGGCAGTTTTCCGAAAAAGTTCAGATTACTCATAAAATGTTTTCGTTCAGATATAACAATGGTGTTTATATTTTTATTTAGAAATTGTACGATACTAAAAATGTGTGTTCACAAACCGTAGGGTTATTTAAGTAAAAAATCTCTGTGGCCATCGATTACAAAAGAATGAACTTTCATTTCTACTGAATTTTCATACATTTTATTTACAATGAGAAATATAAACATTATGTAAATTTACAACATCATACCTGACATCTGTCCGCCCTTTTATTTGCTAGCGCATCATCAAACCTATTTGTGGAAAAATATGGAAAGAATTTCAAAGGATTGGTATATTCTATACATTTTGTAGTTTTCTTTTGCTTCACTTCTTTGCTACCTTTGCCGGTTTGTATTACTAGTTTATTTCCGATACAGTATAATGTCAAAGTTTTAAACTAGTACTGTAATATACAATATATTTCCTGGAACCGTACTGTAAATCCAGTTTATTGGTAAAAGTAACTTTTAAAGATTCAGTTTAAAGCAAATTTTATTCATATTTTCCATTTAAATCCAGACAAATTTATTGGGGACCCATTTATTGTATTGATTTTCTTATAAACCTGTTTATTTTTCATTTTTGTGCTTTGTCTTATTAAATTAAAAATACATAAGATGAATAAAACACGAATCATACAGTCATTTGAAACGCCTCAACCAAACTCCAAACTGAAAGAACTATTCCGACTACTTGGACGCCGCTCTTCACTGCCTGTAAAATCTAAACAAGTACTATTCAAAGTTTATTTTAAATCAATATGGCCTTATGGGCCACAAAATTTATGGCACAGCTAAACCGAACAACATACAAAAATTACAAGCCTTTCAGACAAAATTCCTACGTTTAATTACCTGCGCATCTTTTTATGTAAACAATAAAATTCTAATAAATAAAATTCTTAATATTCCGTTTATAAGTGAAGTAGTTAAGTCCAGCATGATCACTTCAACGAATTGATCATTAAACTATCCGTTGCATCGCTACCAGGGAATCCGCAACGCAGGTTGAAACGTCAGTGGGCCCAAGATCTTCTATTAAGTGATTTATTTTCTTTTTCTTTCTTCATTTCTTGTAATGTTATTTATCATTAATGGATTATGAACATTATCTCACAAAACATACTAATGGGTATCACTGTTCTTTTTCATTTATTTTTCTTGTCATTCTTTCTTTACTTTTATCAAATTTGCTCGTTGTATCTTAGCGTATAGTTACAAATAAAGTTATTAAAGATTTTAAAAAATACATAAAATTCCGTTACATACAAATACTAAATTTACTAGTTTATGTGTATGTATCCAAAAATATCGGTAATATTTTTAAAACAGTACTAAAATTGTACCGTAATTTATTTCATTAAGTTTTTACGTGTCCCATCAAAGACTTGGTCATCAGCGACTACGTATCAGTAAGTTTTAATGTGTTATGATTTCCAGACTCTATCCGGTAAATAATTATTTTTACAATATTAACTAGAAGTGAGATAGTGTGAAAAATATAATAAAAATGTAAATAACCCAATAAAAATATAACCTATAAAAATGAACTAGTAAAATGCATATTTACAAGACCTCCTGTTGTTATATACACCGTAATATATATGAAGTAAATAATAAAACTGACTGCTTCTATAAATTTTCTATCCAAAATTATGATTGAATTAAGATAACGTCCATAATTTAATAAGATAACGATTGTGTGTAGAATTTTATTGTAGGTATATGCATACTACAATGTATGCGTGCGTGTGTGTGTTTGTATTATTTTTTTAAACGAAAAGAAAATTTATGTGGTAGGTATGTAATAGGTAGGTAGGGTATTCGTGTTGTCTGTAAATGTAGAATTATATTATTAGTTAGACCTGAATCTGACTGGTTATAATATATATTTACCCATATAATCGAATGTTCATAATGTCGAAATTATCGAATAGCGTACCTGTTCGATCAGTTGGTATAATCTTCTTTTTCTTCCTTGGTGCAATGATCAGCGCAACTAGTTTGCAAGTCAGGATTCTTGGGTTCATTTCCTAGTCAGGTCTGGCATTTTTTCATCATTTATTTTTATCTATCAACTTGTGATGTTCCACTTTTGGTGGTTATTAGAATCACATAAAATATTAACATACGTTAAAACTTATAAAAGATAAAAAATTCGTTAATAAATAAATCAGTTTTATGTTACCTAGCTTTGCTTTAATTCCAGACGAAATAATGGCATAAAAATTCTTGATTATACTTTGCATGTTACTAAATTATTATAATTCGTGTTTATTATATAATTTAAACTAGACCTTTGGCCGTTCTTATTCAAAAAACAAAACACAACATCACTGTTCGACTTCTAGGACATAAGATAAATATAAAAAGTTATTCTTCTTATAAAATAAATATTTTAAATAATGAACATTTGAAGTATACAAATCGATATCAAATCAAACCGTTATAAATGAAAAAAATAATATAAAAATAACTAATGAACGAACTATTAATTAATAAAATTTTATTTGGTTAAATTATAGTTTAATTAAAAAATAAATCATTTAACGATCGCATACGTACCACTACAGCTCCTCATCGTCTGCATTAGCAGTAATGTGCAAAACAGTCATACGCAAAATAAACAAAATATTTCTTTCATCACGGGTAGGCAAAAACGCTTGTTCTGATTCACACCGTTCAGGAAACGGATCTTAAATTCTTTTCTAGGTTTAACCAAATCCCTACTTTCCTTAGGTTTGAACTTCATATTGCTTCGATGGGATTATTTCTGAGAAAACCCGTTGAATATGATCCTGTTTCTGTTTTGTTCTAAGTTTGATAGTAAAATGCGTCCCATTACAACCTAAATGGTCTCATACCATCTGGGATAACTCAGGAAGTAGCTTACATAAATATTACTGTTTGTTAAGTAAAGTAAAAATATTAAATCTTGGGATAATTGATACCGAGTTGGTGTCCATCAAAAGAAAATTCAAGTTATTTTTATATTACATTTTATTTATCAAGTACCGGACGCAACGTTGGTCGCGAATCTACTCTGGGAATAGCAGGGTGATAGTGATTGTTCTGCATCTTAGGACTGAATCCTTTCGGCTCAGAAATTGTACCCAAATAGAAGAGTACATGGTCCTCCAAATTGTGGTTGTACGGAATGGTGGCATCTTGCCTATGGTAAAGAAGTTTTACTCGTAGTTCTCAATATCTTCGGAAGTTGGAACGGGTATAATGGTATTTCAAGTCGGAAATCAGTAGCTAATGTTTTTCAAGAAATTTTTCGGATCTGTATAATTACATAGTCCAGAAGGGCCAATTAAACATTTATCGCTGTCTTTTTCAAATCTGTGGGGTTACATAAGCAGTTACCTCACCTAATATTATATTTCTAGCTGTATGTTTGACTTACGTGAATATATGATTAATTGCACAATCATTTTTATAAAAAATTAATTAACCACACAAATTCAGATATAAGGAAATTTTACAGCCACACCTGCCACATAATCCGCAAGGAAGATTCAAGAGATGCTAAAGTAGATATCGTATTTAAAACACCAAACAGCTTGCCCACTGGGTGATTTCCTCAAACAGTGCATAAACAGATCATTAGTCTCGTAGATTTACATTAATACTACTTATTGAATTAACTTCGGAATAAAGACAAAATAAATTTCCGCTTCTATTTCAAGAAAATACTAAAAATTAAATTATTCATTTTCAACATTTTAAAGCACTTAAATCTTGTAAACAGATAATTTAGTTCAAGCAGTCAAATGGTAAGATGCGTATTCGAACGAACGAGAAATTTTTTTTATATCTTTTCCTTACAAAACTTAAAACGATGTTTTTTCTTCAACAACAATCTAATAATATTAACAAACATTTTAACAGGGCTATTTTATTTGTCATTTATTGTTTGTAATAAATAAGTAAATATATTAATATTAGGTATGTAATCAAGTAGAACTATATTACAACGTTCTTATCGTATAAGTATATAGATATTTTCTCATTTGATGCCAAAGATTATGTTGTACCCTAATTTCATATTTAAATGATAATATCTAAAAGATTTTGTTGACAAGTTATTTAGCTAATCAGGATCTTTTTTATATTTTAAAGAAATAATAATAAAATGGAGATGTTAATAAGTTTCTTGACAATAATAGTGTTTTTTTCTCGTATAGGGCCAATTTTAGACCACGTGAGGTCACTTCAGACGTTTCTGGAAGCTTATTTTGCAATCCATATTCTCAGCATTCGCTCACTGTATGCTTTTCTCCTTTCTTCTGTTTCCCCTGGTGCTCTTGTTTGCTCTTCATGGAAGCCCTTTCAGTCCGTAATTAGCTATTTGAACTTGGTTCGGTTCATTAAGTTTTCTCGTTTTATTCCGGTTTTCTCAATATTCTTTCTGATTTCTTTAAACCATTTATCCGACACCTTAGGTCTATTGTTTAGGGTCTTCAATATTTGTTTTGTCAACCGGTTTTCATCTATTCTTTACAGATAAAATTTAAGCCTTCTTTTTCTAACCGTTTCTTTTAATTGTTAATTTTCCTTGTACTGTTCTTCTCGACCTCGTAACCTATATTGTCCGTCTACTATCTTCGAGCCCATATCTTGTGGAGGATCTTTTTCTCAAAATTTTCTACTTCTCTTAGACCAGCATTTCCAGTCATTTCAAGACACTCACTCGCTTACAGACACTCAAGTTGTTAATTAAACACCTAATTGAGTTTTGTAAAATATTATAGGCTAGGCCTACTAATTATAGTTTTTAATAATGTTTACACATTCAATAGGCCTAAATTAACTTTTTTATTTGTATAAGAGGATTAATAAAAATTTGAAAATGAATTAAAAGGTGGAATTTGAAACCTGGTGCATATAGTATTTTGAATTATTGAGCATTGTGTAATTAAAACTAGTATTAATTTGGTTTAAATCTATAAAGAAGAAAATTTGAACAATGAATTATTATTTTTGAAGTGACTACTTCTTTTGGCGCACCTGGACTGTGTTATTTTGCAAAGGAAAAATCTTTGATTTTCCGTCACGTCATGCTCGGCTATCAGCAATTACCTTTAACTAATTTACAAAAACCTTTTTTATTTTATTTTTTATTAATTAGTTGTTAACTAAATTAATTAAGTAGTCACGTCTGTTGGTCAGTCACGCGACTGCTGATTTTTGTTTTTTTTTACTTTCATCTTATGTCTAGCCCAACACAATCACTAGATTTCAACACTTTTATCTACTTGACATAGTATGGGATGAGGCTTCCATTGAAGAAGTCCCTAGATTCACAAACCTATCATATTTGATCATGATGAAGATGAAATTGGGTTTTTATAAGACCTGAAAATTGATGAACTATCAACTATTTACATGTAATGTTAAAGCTATTTAAGTAAGACTTCACCATAATTTTCATGTCGTAAATTTGGAAACTCTTCCTGAAAATTTTAATAAATTCGTTAGGTGCTTATGAAACTTTTAAATCTTTTAAGTATATATATTTGACTCTGTTTATTTTATGAAACATCTTCTAATTGTGTTATAAAAATGAACTAAAATCATCTTAATTTTTCAAGGAAAATTAAATAATTTTAAATATGTCATCTAACTGACTAAATAAATGGATTTAATTACACTTTATTTCAACTAAATACACCAGTGTTAGTTCCACATGGATGTCAAAGCATATCAGGTAAAGAACTTGTAAAAATTGATCCAAAACGATTTAAATCACCGTTTGATTCTTTAGGGAATAAGTCTAGGTCAGTAAGCGAGTGGAGTTGGTCGAGTTGATTTCAATCAACGGTTTTACAAATATCACTTTTAACTTTTTTCTAGTTTCAACATTTACTTACAACATGTAAAAAATAATCATAATTACAGTATTTTTTCTTTATCAGGTCGAACCTCCATAGTTAATTTAATAATTGTTATAGCAATGCGTAATTTACAAAACGTTTGTCTTATTACCTCTAAAAATAATTACTGTATTAATATTAAAATTGAGGGAAAATTTTTAAACATTTAGAAGAAATAATCACCAAAAATAACAACGGGAAAGAAAATTGGACAGAAATAATCAGTAAGTTCACAAAATCTGCAAAATTATCGCATAATGTCTACAATAAAATATGTCTCTCAATAGAATAAAAATTGTATTATAAATTCATAATTGTATCATCATAATTATTAACGTTCCTAGAAGTATTGTCGTTTTTAAAACCGTTAAACTTAACCGAAAAAGTAAAATTTTAGAAAATAGCCGCAGGCAAGTAAGAAAAGCATAATGAGAATTAATCAATAATTTAACCTTATTTATAGTTTGGAACTTTTAAAAAGATAATAAGCTTTAAAATATTCATTATGATATAGTCTCTGTGTATAACAAATTACTTAAAAATAAGAATAATATAAAATATTTTATTATTGGTCTCCATAATAATTATGGTTGAAATATAAGATAACAGAACCTTTGAATCAGTTCTTAGAGTATTTCGAAGATAATTCTGAATGTAATCGATTTTAATTTGTCCAAGTACAAGAAGAGTAGAAAGCCTTTGTTCGTCATTATTTAAAGCAGTCATTGAATTATACTATTGAAACGTCGTTGTCAGTAGAAGGGTTAATGCTCCTTTAGATTTCTGCCTGAAGCCGTGATCGTCGGTCATTTGATCTACCTGATCTATCCGCCATCAGCCTACAAGGTCAATGGATTTTTAACGCAAGCAATTTACAAAAACAAAAACAAGAAAGAAATAATATCGTGAAATAGAAATAAATTCTTTATTAAATTGTTACTTTCTATCCGTTACTTAAAAATTCCGCTATGTAATAAATTGTATTTATATAATTACAAAAGGTATCATATAAATTGTAAAATAAATTATTACATTAGCACATGTTACATGTAACCATAAAATTTTATTGTTCGTGTATTATAGAATAAATAAATAAAACCATTAATATATAATATTTTATTAGTGGTTTTATATGGTTTGTTTCACTTACACTGGTGATTATTTTTTAACCTACTTGTAAAATTATTTAACTCATTTTTATTTTATTACCTTCAATTTTCATGAAATTTTTTATGGTATTATCCCATACTAATTAATTTTTCAGCAAATCTTATAATATGGTTTATAAAAATTAAAGTCTTGTAAATGTGTAGTATAAAAAAGAAACTTGTATATAACACCTTGACTGAGTGTTTAAATAATCACGAAATACTCGAAAAATCTGTTCGGGAAGAGTATTTCAAATGGTGGCGTGTTCTTTCGAACGGAATCCTAAGGCGATGTACTTTCCAACAATTTCCAGGTAGAATGAAATGGGCCCGTGCACTTTCCGATTATATGCTACAGTAGTATTTTATCAAAAAATACCCGTTGATTGACCGTTTGGTGGCGTAACACCTTTTCATATAATTTTGTAATCTGCAAAAGATCAGCAGTCATCTTTCCTCGCCTGTAACTACCTCTATAGCCGGCCCGTGGTATAGTGGTCAACCACATAGGTACAGCAAGGATTTCGGATTCGATTCCCGGTCAGGTATGGTATTTTTGATCAACCATTTTCATCTATCACATTATCGTCTGCATTGGCATTTACATACAAAAAAGTTGGATGTAAAGCTTAAAGAAAAAAAATCCTGTACTATTTTTCCTTCATCTCCATCATTTTATTTAATGCAGAATGTGTACAATAAAATTGTGTAATACTGACCCATTTATATTTTACTACTAGAAACATATAATTCCACAACCACAGGGCTGAATCCAATGAGAAACATCATCCTTGAGTAAGAAGGGATTTTCATGTAATTTTTCTTTGTCAAATACACCGCTTAACCTCTTTAACTTAAATTTAAATATTTAAGCATATATCATCAAATAATACAGAAGTGCATTTAAAAGAGCAATAATTTATTATCCAACTCATTAAAATATGTACAGGATGACATCAGATGATCATTTTGTTATTCAAATAAATGCTGCTTTAATTTGTATTTAAATTTACGAGGTTATTCATCTTTTTGAAAGTAGTATAAAATTTTTGAAATTTATTGTTATAAATTTTTATAAATCTGAAAGAAATAACAGAAAGTTAACTATATATTTGAAAATACAATTTAAAAATGTTATTTGTACTAAATAAGATTTATTTTATTCCCTATATTTTTGTTATTTTTAACGAGCTCGAACATAAGTTACATAGGTGTAGAGCATCTTAAATAAAAAGGTATAAATTTTCTTTTAATGTTATTTTTATTATAAAAACCACATTAAATGATTATATCCCGATAAAATAAATGACTTCGAATACAATGCACTTCATTAGCTTTTTTAATTTCCTTCACTACAAATTTCTTATAACTTAAAAAACTAAACTTTCTTTAATACCTACACTCAAACGAAATATATTTTCATAAATAAAATACAATCGTTTACTTATTACAAAAGTTACATTTTAAGAATAACCGATATCATTTAGGAAATTACAATTTGAAAAGTAACATAGGCATAAAACCACAGAATAAATGATTACCTTTGGTTTTACTTGCATAATAAAATCATCTGTCACTGTTCAACATACCTTACCTTTTGTCTTTTATTTGTAGATAGATTATTCATTTTAAATGATGTTACTTTAATGGGAAAAAAACTAGAGATTTACTGTGGTTGGTTATGTATGCCTTAAAGCTGATCACTCATTCACTTTTAAATATTTTCCAATGCCTCTCCATTCAATATACCATTTTAAATAATAGTTTTTATTTATTTTCTAAGTACAGACTATAGAGCAGTCATTTAAATATTTTATTAGTAGTATTGTAATCGTGAAATAGAATTTCATTGAATATTTTTTAAAACATCTCAGTTTATTTACAATACGTCTAAATTGACTTTAAAAAGGTATTTACATGGTGAAGACAATATCCAATGTTACTACTTCCGAAAGAAAACAAAATTATTTACAAATTTTGAAAAATGTAAATCTAGATAAAACATGAATGACAGTAAAAGGCAAATTTAATAAAAATTATAAGAATAGAAGGCGTATAAGATGATGATTATAGTGATAATATAACCTTAAAATAATTTAGTAGTTTATTTGGTAAATCTAAACGGAAAGTCAAGTAATTTTACTCGTTTTAGTCTTGTTAAGTCTGTGTTATTACTGTGAAATACTTTAGAATCCACTTAGATCGACGCCGTTTGCTCCAGGTAAGGCGTGGAATGAAACCCATTTTTTACATTATTTCAGAAAAAACCTACTACGTTTAAACATTTTAACATAACCAGACAATCATAAGATTGACTAAAGATTTAAAAAATCTACAAGACCAATTTGGACATATAGAGTTCAACTTTGGGGTTCTGGTAAACCTTCACACACGAAACGTAAACAAGCGATTCAAAACAAGATTCTATGAGCGATACCGCAACGCCTCTTTTACGTTACAAACTTAATGTTGCACAAAGACTTGCAAATCCCGTACGTAAATGACGTCGCGAAACAACTATAAATGATGATGCACGACAAATTGTTATTACATGACAACCCTATCATACAAAACTTGTATACACTAGGGTGATACCGAGAATCAGCGCAGACATTTAAAACTCCTCTGGCCAAGGAATCTTCTTCTCCAAAATTGTAGGACTGTATAGATGACTGCAAGCTCCAGTAAGTAATACAAGTTTTAGAACCTTTAGCGTCGTACTCATTCGCTAATTTGTATAAAAATTTGTATTTGTATTATTTCATCAAATAAAATATTAATAATATTTTGATATTGTTATAATATTATTATAACAAATACTAAATTTTCAATAAAAAGTGGGTCAAATAAGTTATAATGCTAATAGTGCTATGAAATTATCTTATATTATAACGTGCTCAGCGCAGACGTCCAAAAGCGCTTCTGGCCAAAAGATCTTCGCCAACTGTAGGACTGTGGTGATGACTGCACGTTCCTTCAAGTAAATCAAGTTTTGGAACATTGGCTTCACATTTACAAATTGTTGTATTAATATAATAACAGATACTAAATTTCAATCGAAAGTGTCAAAAAAAAGATTATCTTGTCAATTCTATGAGGAAGTCGACGATTGGTAGCTCCTTAAGACGATTCACAAAAATTCTCTATCCCATTACCTTTTCAGTCTTCTAGGTAGGTTTTTTGATATATGAGGAGTAGAAAGTGATTGAATTAGTAGATTTGTGTGATAGCGTAGTTTTCTCAGAAATCGTATGTGTAATTTCTTTATTTTTTCACGTCCCATTTCGATATTAAGATATTTGAGTAATGTTTTGTTATTAACGTATGTTGAAAAGCCCTGATGATGATGATGCGTAAAGTTTTTTTTCTGTAATATAAAAATTCGGTTTATGTTAGATTCTTAGCTGATCCATTAATCCAAAAAGTACAAAGAATTAACTTTTAGCAGTTTCGTTTCTGAGTATTTGGAAGAAAATATTAAATTTCCACTATACATTTTATGGTGAATAAAGCTGTAGAAAAGTTCAGTCGCTATACGGAACTATATATAGCTATACTGAAAATAAAAAATGAATTTCTGGACTAACGTCTTATTACCTCCATAACATTTATTTGGATAGAAATCATCGAGGGATACTCTGTAATTTGTCTTTCAACTTTCTTTCCTTAGCTGATTCAACTTTCAAAACGTAACTTGTGTCAGTGACTGATCTAGTGAGTCCGTAGAGTATTAGCGGATACACTTTAGTCTACTTTTTTATATTTATATAAAGATCTGAAATTGTATTGTAACAACCAAGATAAAATTTTAGAAAATAATATATTAAAATAACGGTCCTTTTCAAACTGCACAATGCGTAACAGCAAGCAATTTAAAAGCTGCAGGATAAATATTCACGATTACCAATCTCTAACTTCAGAAAATAAACAGTAGTGTCATCAGATTTGCTAGAAAAAATATTGTTCAAGAAGAAATCAAACTGTAGAATAAAGTAATCAGGTAATTCTTTTTCGTTGGTAGGGCGGTTAGAGCAGTCTATCTGATCACAAACGCTGAACGTCACGACTTTCTGTAGAGGTTCATTCAAAATGGATTACGGCCGTACATACAATATTTTCGTAACCCCAAGACTGTATTACACCAAGATTATCATTAAAAACCTTTTTATATATTGGTACGCGTTGATTTTATTTTTAATTTTATAATATATAATTTACAATTTAAATTTTGTTGAATTTAGAATAATATTAAATAATACACGAGAGGATGATAGACTTTGTAAGAGAAAAGTTTATTTTAGAAATGCCATTTACTTAATCGAGTTAGAAGGTCTTTTTTATTGAACGCGTACAAATTTTAAGATTTTTTTAAAAAAGATAAAGTTTATTTAAGAAGACTTATCAATACTTATCAGTACTGGAAGTAATCTCGCGCTCTGTTAGTGCGTAAAAGACTACAGAGTTAATGATTCTTTTACTCTTTTATTATAAAGTCTATATTGCAACAACTTAGTTTTTGTAACAAAATGCTTTTAAATTATCACAAGTTTATAATTCCAGGAAGAATCCTTTATTGGTTCTAGTTTCTGTAAATAAGTTCTCGTTTATAATATATCTTTTTCTGAAGCTTAAGTAGTCACAGTAAACGTTCAAAATGAAACAGAACTAATAAAACTTCATGATTATATCGCTATTTCTTTGGCTCAATCGTCGAATTATTCGGCTGTTAAGGTGAAGATATCGAGTTCAGTTCTCTGAAAGGATTTTTTTGTTTTCGTATAATATTTAATTTTAAGTATTCACTTAACCCACCGGGTTGGTTTAGAGGTAAAGTCGTCGCTAAAATCAGCTGTATAACAGCTGATTTTCGAAGACGAAGGTTCCGGGTTCAAATCCTAGTAAAGGTAGTTACTTTTATACGGATTTGAACACTAGACAGTGGTTACCGGTGTACTTTGATGGTTGGGGTTTAATTAACTCTCAGGAATGGTCGGCCTGGGTCTGTACAAGACTACACCTCATTTACACGTCATACACATCACATCCTCATCTCATTGGGTCATGGGGTTGCTTATTGTTCTAAATTGAACAGATTGCAACGTACACAAATTAGGAATAAAAAAAAAAGTATTCACTTAGACGACTTACATGAAAAAAACACATCTGGACGAAACATAAACAGTTGAACATTAAATTACGCAAACTGCCTGTCTGGTTTTGTTGCATGCTAAACAGAAAGTCGCTTCTTTCCCTGGCCAATAAATTTCTTATTTATAAACCAATAATAAAACCAGTTTGGACGTACGGAATTGAACTGTGAGGATCACCAAGTTCATCTAATATTTCCATCTTGCAGCGTCTGCAATCGAAGATCCTTAGAATTATTACTGACTCCCTTTAGTTCATAACTAATGAGTAATTCACCATGACTTACTTATAAACACTGTTATAGATGAAATACGACAACGAAAAAAATACCAAGACAGACTTGAACGTCATCGAAATCTGTAGCAAATTAACCTTTTAGATAACACTGACCATTACCACAGACTGAAACTCTTTAAAATTTTAGACTTACCGTACAGATAAAATTAAAAATTAACAGTGACAGCTAACGCCGATAAAATTTGTAGTTCTTTTAATTTTTTTATTAAACCGACAATCGTTTCTAAATTTTTGTATTTTTAGTAAACATAATGAAAATTAACCTGACCAACAATTTTACAGCAGATTTTTAATTTGGAGTTAGGCTAGCGGACATTATCTCCATCAAGATTTATTTCCTTACGTTATAAAATTTACTTGTACAACTGTAACCTATTTATTCAAGAACTACACAAGACGTTGCACGACAAACTTTAATTACACAACAACCCTCTCATACAAAACATGTATACTACGGTGACACCGGGTACTCAGCACAGACGTTTAAACGTCTCTGGCCAAGGAATCTTCCAGGCCAATTGTAGGTCTGTAGTGATGACTGTAAGCTCTAGCAAGTAATTCAAGTTTTGAAACCTTTAGCGTCATATTTATAAATCGTTATAATATTCTAATAACAGATACTAAATTTTCAATAAAAAGTGAGTCAAAAAAAGTTAACGGGTTGTAAATAGTATTTATAGTATTAATAGTCATTAAGGACCCTGTTATTTGATTCAATTTGCCAATAAAAGAAATTTATTAGAGAAAAATTACCTACAAATTTACGAAAAATTCTTTGCTTTTGTAAATTTCTTTTGTTCCAAGTTTCAAGAAGTTCCAGGAAAATAACTATTTCTTTGTTCATAACTCATTGAAAAATTTAATTTTAAACACAAAAATTATCTACAAATTAAAAAATTTCTTTGATGTTGAAAATGAGGTTTTTCAATTGTTTATGACCAAAGAAATAATAATTTTCTCACAAAATTATTGGTTTCATTGAGAAGTTAAGTGTATACTGTGGACAATTGGAACTGGCACAACTCTTGCTCTACGTGTACACACAGTTCCGTATAATGTATGTCCATAACCTATTCTTTCAACAAGGTCTACAAATTTTAATTTACGCAAATGCCTACAGCCTTATTCCAATGGACGAACGTACAAATAATTATTTCATTTTAATATGTATTTAATTTCTCTCAGTAAAAATTCAAATTAGCCTATAAATTTCAAGAACTAAACTGCAAAAACTCACTAAACTAAACTCTACAGAAGCATGCAACTAACTAAAGAAATCGGTCTGAATATATAATGAACAGAAAATCATGTATGAAAACAAATTAAACACATCATTACTTCTGACAAATTAATAATAACAACAGTGAAAACAAAGCGTAGTGACCATGCGTGAGTCGCACATTACAGTAGCTATTGTATACTTTTGTGACTGTACCGTCGTTGCAAGGCGAGGGGCGAAGAGTGGAGTAGATAAAGACCGAAGCTACTTGTGCCAATTCGAATTGTCCAAGGTATACTCAGTTATTAGTGTGAATCCTGAATCCTGAATCCTGGTTGAGAGGGCTAAGAAGCCCTATGATGGCGACATCGTGTTAAGGAACACCTGGTCGCTCGGGGAACAATATAACAGAATAATTGCAACCTCAAGAAATTTAGGGGGAATTTTATAGTTTAAATAGGAAATAGGATTCTGGTTCGTGGGACATTGGAACTGGGACTTGAAAGGAGGTAATTTATTTTTAGAAGTTATTTGTGGAAAATTTAAATTAAGGGACAAGTGGGTTTAAGAGCGGCTCTTTTATTTTATTTTATTTTATTTTTCAGTGGCCTTTTTTCAGTTTTGTGGGAGGCCTATTATTTTGGTGAGGGGAAGGCATGCATTTTACTGAACGTGGACTAAAGGTATAATTTAAGGTAGGGGTTAGTTTATGATTTCAGGGGAGACGGAAAGGGTAGAGTTTGGCATAATCACCGGCCTTTTTATCTTCTGAGTGTTTATTAATTTAAAATGGCGGCTCTTTTCACCGTAGTGGAGTGATTATGCATAGGAACATGGGGACAACTACCAACTGGGGGGAGTGAGTCATACAAGTAGGAGGGGCATGGGTAAATAAGAGGAATACAGGGCAGAATAAAAATGTGGCAACTCTAAATTTTGTTAAGCGGGTCATTCTAAAATTTAGATAAAGTCGTGGAATGGTAATGGGATAGAGACTTCAGGTGGGTGTAGGCGTCGGTACAAGTCCTGAATGATCTGGGGTCCGTCAGTTTTCCCAGCGTCGTGTAGCCGTTTCGAGGTATTGTAAATAAAGTCCTCCATAGAAGGGAAGAGAAGGTGTTCGTGTATGATGCGATTGGATATAAGATAGTGGAACTGTGTGATGCACCGGAGGACTTTGTTCTGGTATGCTGAAGTACGTCTTTTGTTGGACTTGGAGAGAAAGGGCCACCATACCGGTGACCCATACAAAAGGAAAGGACGTAGGATAGAGGAGTACATCAGAAGTTTCAGTTTTGAGGAGTATGCAGGAGAGAGGAACAAAGGGATGAGTAAAGCGAACAAGGCCCTACCCTTGCTAAGCTTGCTGTCAATGTGCTGTCGAAGTGTCAATCGTTTATCTAGGTCAACCCCTAGATATTTCACGCTGTTCTGCCATGGGAGGAGTTCCCCTTCCAATCGTAGAGGCGGAGGAACATTGCGTTTTAGTGTAAAGTGGATTGCTTCGCATTTTGTGGGGTTAAGTGATAGTCTCCAGACACGACACCAGCTAGTGATGTCTAGAAGCTGAGTTTGAAGCGCGCGGCAATTGAGGCGGAGGCATCTGCCGTGACGGTACAGAATAGCATCATCGGCAAACAGTCCGAATTGGATTGAATCACGGACAGGAAAATCGAAGGTGTACATAAGATAGAGGATGGGCCCAAGGACCGAGCCCTGAGGTACACCCGCGGACGAAGGTGTGAGTGGGGACATGGCCATGTGGAACTGAGGAATAGTGACAGAGACTTGGAATTGTCTTCCAGTAAGATAGGAATGGAGTAATCGGACAGTTGAGGGGGGAAAGAATTGTGCCAGTTTGTAAAGGAGGCCCATATGCCAGACGCGGTCAAATGCAGCCCGAAAATCAAGCAGTACAGCCGTCGTGTCACAGTAAGAATTTCTGGCATCCACAAGTGCCGTGACGATGCGGAGGAGTTGGGTAGTTGTGGAGTGTCCTTGACGAAAACCAAATTGCTCGGGGGGAAGAACAGATTCAACAACAGGTCGCAGGCGTGGGAGAAGAAGCCTTTCGAATAATTTTGACAGGATCGGCAAAAGGGAAATTGGTCTATAACTTTCGGGATCAGTTGGACGTTTGTGGGGTTTCAGAATAGTAATGACTTTGGAAACCTTCCACGAAGAGGGGAAATGTTGCAGCGCCAACACTGCATTGAAAATTGTCAAAAGATGAAGCTTTAGATCTGGCGGGGAATTCAGGATGGCGTATCCAGAGACATTATCAGGACCAGGGGCCTTACGCGGATTAATCGAGGAAATTACAGAGGTGACATCATCCTCCGTGAAGGGCTGTAAGTTACAGGGCGTAGGGTCAGAGAGCGTTGAGTTGACTTCATCATGAATGAGTTCATCCTGGTCATGATGAACGGGCGGAGGGGCAACAAAATGTCGTTCAAAATGCGAAGCGAAAGTGTCAGCAATCGCCTGCGGAGAATATGTCAAACCATTAGGTGTCATCAGAGGATGCGACTTCCTCTGGGTCGACAACAAACGACGTGTAGCCTCCCATGGTCTTCCGTCATCCGTCATCCATATTAGTGTTATTACGTTATCTTCTATACTCAGTATTTTATGACCTTCATTACAGAAGATATTATACAAATTTCTAAACTGCTTCATAATTTATTGAAGTGTACTTGAGCCGTAAAGGTTGTGTTTGTACGAAGGTATTAACAACGCTAAACACTTAACTTTCATTTATTAAAAAAAACCTTATTATTCCTATTCCAGTAGGCTTATAAAATATTATGTTTTAATAATATAAAACAGGATAGGTGCCACTTTAAAAAAATTCTATATATAGTTTTAATTACATTATTTGCTGGAATTTTAATTAAACAACGATTGAAAATACAGAAGTTAAGAGCATTAATTAAAAATTTGTAAAAATTAAACTTTACTGGAAATTTTGTTTGTTTCACGGCTTAAATTAATGAATAATTTTACCTTTAATTCACCCGTATTTACCCTTGTTTTGAAAATCTAATGAGTATTTTAAAAAGTTATTGTGGTGCATCGAGCTATACATTAATGAGCTGACTGTTAGAGTTAATTATTTTCGAACATCTATCTTCCTGCTCTTTTACGATAAGGGGTTCGGTTATGTTTGGTTAAGGGGATGAGAATACTGTGTTGTATGTTATTTAGTGAACGACTAAAAGCTGTTGAAAGCTCCCTTACATACGCGTTTAGTAATTACACTCTTCTGACACTCATCACTGAACATTCTTGTTATGACCCGTGAAATGAGTTCGTAGCAGACTGCGAGGTTCGAGTTTTCTTTATCGCCGACCACCTTCAGTTCTTAATAGCTGCTTGAGTACTTCTCTGAATAATTGTCCCTACGGGAAAATCTGTCTTCTCTTGTTCTTATTCCCAGTTTTCCTTTATTTCTTCCCTGTTTCCTGACGTTCAACATAAGATTAGTATCATCAAGTGAATAAGACATTCCCCACATAACCATTTTCTTTCCTAAATATTATCGCTGTTTTATTATCTTTCTTTGTTAGCTACCTTTTGTCTTTTCCTTTATCGTAATACCTGTTTAATTTATTAATGATCTCATCTGTTCCGTGTTTTACAAAATGTTTTGTTTGTGGAAAATTAAACACACGTTCGTACATTATGGTTTTATTTTTGCATCCAACTACTATCAAATCCGATTGAAAAACAACCGCAATCTCAAGGAAAATCTTGAAAAAGTTTTATTAACCAGTTTGAATGTTATTTTATATACTTTTTTATTGAAATTTATAATCTCTTAAATTTGTATAATAATTACTATAAATTACTATAAAATATATAAATCATCACCATCATAAAAATTAGGATTAGGGTCTGGCCTGTTCAAATTTCAAACTTAGTAACCCTGTTTTTTTTAAAAAAGTTGAGATGCCCGTATATTCCGAGATCTTCCAACATAATCTTGTCCGATTGGCTTGTTAGTAGAAACCGTTACCACTGCTATATATGTCAGTTGCACTGACCACTGCATGTTAAACCTAATAGTCATTGAGGAAGTTGCAAGAGGAGTATGAAAGATGGGGCCTCAATGTAAATGTAAACAAAATTGAACCTCTTGGTGAGCAAGGAAATGATATTCAGCTAGGTACAGGTGTAGTGAAAAGCTGTGAAAGTTTTAAATACCTGATAGTCATCTTTGATAGGAGCAGAACAAATGCAGCGGAAGTAAACAGCAAGATTTCGCAAGGGTTTGTAGGGCAGTTAAATTCTGTTTTTTTGGAATGATAATATATGAAAGGTGACAAAGGTACATATTTATCATGCTATCCTTGAAAGTTTGTGTACCTATGCTGCGGAAGTGAGAGTATTGACAAAGAGACAGAAGGATCGCCTAAGAGCGGTGGAGATGGATTTCTGGAGGCGGAGCTGTGGTGTATCGCGGACCGATCGAATTCTTAATTCTGAAATTAGAAGAAGAATCGGCGTTTAAGGAAATATCATGGAGCAGTTAAAATGGTTTGACCATTTCCAGAGGTTGGAGGATGGGAGGTGACCAAAGTGGGTATTGGAGTGGACGCCAGCTGGTAGAAAAAGGAGGGGTAGGCCGGAAGTGGCATGGTTGGATGGGGTGCAGGAGGCAATGCTCTGCGGCGGCTCTTCGATGGGGGCTGGCGAGACAGAGAAAGGTGGTGCTTAGGAAGAGAGATACGGCTGGGGTTGTGGATCCTCGCATGAATATATAATACAGTCATTGAGTAATCTTCTTCGTTTATCTCCTCTGAAGTCGCATGGTCACTGGTGTTTAATCCTCTTTAAAAAGTCTTCTAATATTTACAATGTGCCAATTGGTTGTATGAGGTACTTGTATAAGTGTCAAAATTTCTAAGCAACCATTCTCAGCCTTTTTTTAATTAGCAATGAAAACTAGCACAAAAAAAGTTTGAAAGTTTGTAGTAATTTATTGTATGCATTGTATGCATGCATTAGTAGGTATTTGTAGTTACAGTTTCTGTTTTTTGTGTTGTGATTCTGGATATGAAGATTTTTTTCATAAAGGTATTTGACCTTTAGTGTGTGTATAACGGGAACTGTAAGATAAAAACAATTTATGAATATCTGAAGAAAAACTTTTGAAAACGAAAATTTTCTTTCAATAGTGTTTGGTTAAAATCCATTTTAGATTCTTGAAATTTGAAAATTATTCTGGTTAAATTTGTACGGGTTGTATCAGCGTCTAGGGAAAACTTTTTCAAAATTGCAGTTCCTGGTTTATTTGCCAGTGGTTATAAATTATGTTGAATTAATGACTAGATTTCTGTTCACTGCTGTATTTATACGATTACATATGAATTAACACGACCTAAATTAAGAGTTCCAAGCCCCCTACAGACCTCACTCCTAATATTAGTCAATGACTGTAGTCCCAGCCAATTCCCTTGATATAGTCATATGGCCACATGTTATTTGATTTTGGATTTTATTTCAAGTATTTTTCATTTTATTTTTTTAAATTTATTCCAACGAATGATTTTATTTTCACCTACTTTTAAGTTTTTTTAAATCAATTTTTATTTTTAAAACTTCAGAATTTTTGTTTCTGCTTAATATATTAATCTGTTCAAAATAAATAAAGACGATAAGATTCAGTAATATTTTTCAACTCTAATACATTTCTACGTTTGAAACAGTTTTGCATTGGAAGTGTATAAAGATTGTCAAAAACTATTGGACGGAAAATGCAAATCCGTGTTGTTCTTTCAATTGAAAGCTTTTAACTTTAACCATCGTCTGTCTGTTACATCAAAATAAAATAACTACGAGTATACTGTATTGCTCTTTTGAGTGGAAACTTCAGAGGTTTACATTAATGGTTAGATTTATGTGTGCTCAGATTGTTCAGTCACGGACAAATCTTAATCTTCATAAAACAAAAACTTATAATAATACTGACAAATAAAGTAAAAAGTTTTAACTTTTTTACCATTTAGTATTTTCAAAACTGTATAGTAAAAATAGTAATTTAGAAAATAGTATAGTGTAGTTAATCTAGAGCGTACACAATTACTATCCCGAATTCTCAGTTTTGAACACTACTAAATCTAAAAACGATCGATAATTATTATGTTCTGAAATAATTAAATCTTAATAAAAAAGTCAGGTAATATAGCAAAACCTCATTATCATTAATAGATTATCTGTATTAAAGCGGGTCCCTCGTACCATTTTTGTATCCACCTTGTTCTGTGTTCCGCTAACATCTTAGTTTCTTGATAGCTCATACGCTCTTTTAAATGATCCACTTTTTATTCTTGAACCTCTGCTTTCCTTTTCGCCTTTTACTACTGTTCATTTTAACCTAGTATTAATTAAACCTCCTCTTATTATTTGTCCCAGCTGATTCACCCTCCTTCATTAAATGGTCTCCATAAAGTTTCTCTTCCCTTCTACTCTTCGTAATGTTTCTACGTTACTAATTCTGTCGGTCTATTTTATTTTCAGAAGTTCCCACGTACACTTTGCTTTTGTTTTTCCCTTAATTTTCATGTTTCGCGTTTGAAAAGCAATATTTTACTGCACGTTTTATCAGGTTGACTCCATTTTAGGTCACAGTAAGTTATTCCTTATATTAAACGCTTGTTTTTTCTTCTTCTTTTAGTTAATTTAAAGTCACATCAACACTTTGCTTATTAGCAACTACTTTGAATTAAAGAATGGAGCGTTCAAACGTGTAATTATTTTCCAGTTGCTAACCGGAAGTCGAACCCAAGACCCCACTTTGCACAGTAGCACAATAACCACTAGGCCACGGAGGTAACCACTTTCCATTCTTATTCGTGTTTTTATTTTAGTTTCACGTCTGCAATCTTCACGCAGCATCCTATGTACCTGTGTACTGCTTAATACGTTCAGTTTTCCTTCTATTTTTTAGATGTTTATCAATAAGTAAAATACAATTTGGCAAAAATTTTACAAAATAACTGTAAAAGAAAGAAAATTCCTTCTTAATATATAGCAGTCGACATTTCTACTAAATAATGGTGCTGTTAATATTACTCGCTAAATTTTCTCTCTTAAAGTAACATGGGTCTGTTAATTTTATGTTTAGTGTTTGGCATTTGATATTTATAACCTAGTGTAAAAACTACAATAGTCTACTACATTGTAGAGATGAGTATACTGATTAGTGATGATTTTTTCTATATTGTTTCCCAAGTTCTTGTTCATTGATTATTGTATTAGTAATTCTACGTTTTTTTAAAGCCACATAGGACTACATAAATTCATTAAAGAAGAAACATCTTATTTCGATTTTTGTTGTGTTGAGTATTTTTCCTGACCTTTTTTCCTTGATTCTTCTTCAGAATTTCTTCAATCTTTCCGATCTTCTAGTGTTCTTTGTCGAAATACCCGATTTCCTGTCGTTTGGTCTGTTCAAGTCTTGCGTTGTTCAGTTTCTAATAACTTTCGGACTTTCTTTTCAGGTATTCAAGTAAGATTTGGATTTCGTTCATGTCCTGTTCAATTTTTTTGATCCAATGGGTCTGAGATTTTCTGTTTATGGAAAAAGTTGATGATTTGTGTGGAGATACTGGCGGAATCAATCCTCATGAGATGTCCAAAGAAGTAAATTATCTTTTTCCTCATCTGGTCTGCTAGATCTTTTGAATTTCTGTAGACTTCTTCGATCGGGACGGGTTTCCAGATCCTGCCAGAAAAACATCTTTTGTTCAAGCATTTTCTGATGATCCGACGTTCTAATTTTGAGATTGTGTTCCTTGTAAATTCTCCTGAAGCTGAAGATCGTTTCACTGCCGTATGTGATTTCTGGAAGAATCACGGTGTTGTAATATCGGAGTTTTATTTTTTAATTTCTACTTTTTATCATTATACGTTATGTTTTTTAATGATCTAACCTTTAGTTCAACCACAACCACAGACTGAAACGTTTAAAAATTTTAGATTTAATTAAAATTAACAGCGACAACTGTCGCCGAATTTATTTTAAATTTTGTAATTTGCCGACAATAACTTCTAAATTTTGTGTTTACAATAAACACATTGAAAATTAAACTGACCAACAACTAAAGTTGATTTTTAAATTGGAGTTACACTGGTTTTTATAATCTTCATCAATATTCATGTTTTAATAAAATAACATTTTTATAGTAAAGTAATTTAACTGATTGTAAATAGTATTCATAAAAGTTTAAAAAAAACACTTTAGTACATAACTTTTTAACAGGGTTATCTGAAATATTAAGTTGACCAAAATTGAACTGCTCCCTTTGTTTTTTATATTAGCTTTACTGTAATTTAAATTTTACCCTTCAATCGTTTAAACGGAAAAAGTAGGATCTGAACGAAAATAAGTATAAATATAGAAACTCTCTAACGTACACTAAACGGAAATCAGATTGATGGCATGAGAAAAGCATTAAGTGGAGAAGGCAAGTTGCCACAATAAATTTACTTCAACAAGTTTTAAATCCTCTTGTCCGTGAAATCAGTACAAAAACAGTACAGTACCGGGAAGTAGAGAGAAAATGTTTTACTGTTTGAAAGAATTGTGTTTCGTTCAGATGTCTATTTTAAACCGTATTTTATTACACTTCGATGGAATGTAGAAACAAACTTTACTAATCTGCTTGTAATTGTCATAAAAATAAAAAGCACTATGTTATATAGACTTATTGCTGTTTTTTTAGTTTGATGTCCTGTTAGTTTTTTCTTGAAACTAGAAATTCTCGTTTTAAGTTGAAACAAATTTATAACCCAAAAATTTCCAAAACTGTAAAATCATTAATAAGTTTGTAGCAAAAAGTAATTTTACACGATTGTGCTTAGAACTTATTTTCCAAAAATCATCTTTGCCATGAATTTTCGAAAAACCTGTAAAAATATATATTTTCTGGTTGTATTTTCTCAAATCATTTCACACAAAAATGTTAGTAACCGTTTAAACAAAGATGCAAAAGCCGTGAAAACACAGCCATAAACTAGGAACATTTATAAAACATTTGTATTTATAGTTTATTTGTTATTTTCATTTGAATATTTCAGATTTTTAATATTCAGGTTTTAATATTTCAGATCGCAAGATGAATTACTAAGAAATCATGTTTCTGTTTTCGTTCTAAAATATTTAATGTAATTTGTGATTGATTTTTTTTAATTTTACTTTTCTTTCAACGCTCCACTACCAGTATGTTGCTTTTAACTTTTCCTTTGGAAAACGTGACGTATGTCTTTTTTTAAATATATAACCAAACTCATACACCTTAATGTTTGTATGGTGTTAACTGTTTGGAACGTTCTGAAACATTATATTGGGAACATTTTAGAAGGCTGCTTAGCAACCTATATATGTGCACTAGTCAACCGTGAGGGTTCTTGTTCCAAAACTTGTTCTATAAAGTTGAATAAAGTCTTTCGTAGATCGGAGTTTCAATACAGGTTTTATATTTTTTCAATATTTTATATTAACAAATCATACTGCTGCAACATTAAAACGTTATGTTCTTTAATTGTTTTTCTGGATTTATGCTATCTTCAGTTACTTCTTTATCTATGTTTAGTCCCCTTAAGTCGTTTTCGGTTTTTTGAATCACATTGATTTGTTTTTGTATTCTTTCATGTTTCAAATTTTTGTTTCGCAAGTCTTTATTGATTTGAGATTAGATTAAAAATTGATCGACATTCACCAGCAATCGAAACCGAGAATCGTTACTTGTGTAATATCTTTAGACCTATATATTTTTGTATGAAGGAATTTCTTTTCTTTTACATTTAGAGAAAAAAATCATTATTTAACAAAATGGAAATACTACCAATTTGGCATTGCTTAAAATACAAAAATTCTATTACTTAACTTTTTTATTATGTAGTTTTAAGATTCCTGCCTAATTACCATCAGCAAAATAATTAAATCCTTTATATATTTGAAATTTATTGGAATGATTTAAATTAGATTTCAACTGCTTCATTATTATCAGAAGATTCACTCATCCAAAGAAAGTTCATTTGTTATTCATGACGCTTATTCAGCCCCTAAGAAACTTATTTTAATTTCCGTGTAAATCAGGAAAACGTGCCTTTAAGAAAGGCTGTTTTTGAAAACGTCAATATAAGGTTCTTCTTGTTATTTTAGAAATTACGTTTCTGTGGTTTTAATATTTCAGATCGCAAGATGAATTACTAAGAAATCATGTTTCTGTTTTCGTTCTAAAATATTTAATTTAATTTGTGATTGATAAACAGTTACATAGTGTCTTGTGTAACAAGCAGCACAGAATTGAAAGTAAAGTAGCTTTCATCCTTTTTTAATTTTACATTTTGTGTATAAAACATTTTAAAAATTAATTTTATTTTTTAAATGTAATTTTACTCTGCTTATTTTTATTTCATTTCCTCTAAATCTGTCAGTTTAAAACACATAACAATTTAACAGATGCAGTTTTTGCAATTGCACGTAGAAAATGTTTAGGAGTGATTGGAATAATAAAGTTCAAATCAAAATAATTTATTCAAACCTCCAAATAAATTTTACAAAGTAAAGATATTAAAACTATCGTCTGCATTAGCAGCAATTGCACAACAATCAGACGATAAACAAAAAAAAACTATAAAAAGATATTAAATTATGTGTGAAAAAATTCTAGTAATTTTCTTTATTTAATTTGTGTTTAATTCATTGCTTTTATAAGAAATTGTTTCCTCATTTTTGTGTATAACATCAACATAATGAATTACTCGACTGCCAGGTTGTTTGCTCAATTCGGATCCGTCATTCCATATTGCGGCACTGTCAGATATCTGGGCTTCCACTTAGATCGTTGCCTTACATGGAAACACCTTATTTCTAATAAAGAAGACAACTAGATCTAAATTTGTGAAAAATTTGTTGGTTTTTGGGCAGTAAATCTTTTCTGTAAAAATCAAAGAAAAGTAATCTGTCTAACTCTATTTTCAGTATAAATCGTATAATCTTTCTATATAAAGAAATCTCTATAGTCTATATTTAGTAGCCTACCAACTACAATTGTGTATTCATACAACCAGCAGTATTTGTGATGTATGTCTGTGATTTCCTATTTTCGTCTTGATTGAAGAAATCACTAAGTGGCAAACCCTCGTCGCTGTTTTATATAAGATTTCTATTATTTTTAGTCATTGCTGATTTTTTGTTAGGTGTGGATAATGTTTGTATCTCTGGATTCATGTGATTTATTACTTTTGAATAGAAATGAGTGTATATTTTGTTAATGGTCGTGTGTATTGTGTATACGTTGAGGTCTCGGTCTATGATGATACAGTTTCATATATAGTTCTTTATAGTATAATTCTTTATATGTAGTTCTTTATAGTAAATTTAGTTCTTTCATATAATTTATATTTTCAAAATAGGTATAAAAACAAATGTTTTATTCAGTGTCTTTACCGCAAATAAATCTTTCTCTTAAAGAAAGTATGAAATTTTTAGAGAGGTATAAAACAAAAAAATATATTCACCGAATAATTTTTTTGTTAATATATACAGTGTTTTATCGAAACATTTATTTCTTCTGCATGAAATGCAAAATATTTATTTTAGTTTAAATAAAAATGTTTTGTTTTTATTTGTTTAGTATATTGCCGTGAATCTCAGTGGATCTCACCCTTTTATTTTCCGCTTCGGAAACGCGGTTGCAGTCCACGAGCCAACTGATAAATTTTTAATTCGGGGGATGAATTCTAAATATTTTGTTTTTTAGTTTATTCTTTCTGTATTTAGTTTTATTATTATACGCTTTTATTAGCGACTGATCAGACTCATATATAACTAATTTAAAAAGAAAGCATTACTGAATTCAGATTTATTCTTTTCTTCATGATTAGGCTAGTTCTCTTGATGTAGATAGAGAAGGATGTAGAATATATGATGAAGAATATATAGGGAAGGAAAGTTTTGTTTTCATGTCCATTTTTCGAAATCGAGTTTTCACGGGATAACCTACACACATTTTCAGACCCCTGAACTCAAAAAGAACATGTTTTCAGCAAATGGCCTTTATGTGTGTGACAAAATATCTCAAGTACGGAATAACGTACGAAGTTGGCATTTGAAACTTATTAGGTAGCCTACCACTGCGGGACATAACACGAACATTAATTTCATAAAAATCGGTCAACCGGAAATAGTAGTTTATTTGTGCGATTTTCTCAAAAACGGCTCCTACGTTCTTTAAATCGCCTTATTTATTACATTTTTGTGCTTTACAAGATAGGGTTAGCGCCATGTCTGCTGAAATTCTTGGAGGCTCTGCTCTTGTGGTAAATATGTTTGTCTTTAAGATTACGGCCTTAATATACGTTCTAGAGCAAAAAAGTACGTATTATTCAAAGTTGTAGAATAATAAAATACTTACAGCTTTTATTTCAAAGCTTAGTTTTGCGATAATAAGTGTTTTTCTGTATTTTTTTTCATTAAATTCGGTAAAAAATAAGATTGTTGTATTGATGAGATCTTAGTATGCATTATACGACAAAAATGTATGTAATTAAAGTTTTGCCCATAACGAGAACGTGGAGTGTTAAATTAAATGCACTCGATCTGTTGGTTCCACGGCTACAAAAAATAGTTCTGTTTCTTATCACATGTTCAGCCAATTATATGACTGAACTATTTAAGAACAGAAAAGGTAGAGGTGTAAAAGACAATAGTCAGAGTTATCTCCTCTGATAGTAATGAATTTTACTATACAGCCAGACCCTGTGGTGAATGAAATGAAGGTTCATTTGCAGGGTGGAAAGTGGGTGCTTTTCAGAGGGCCTGGCATGCTGATAAATATACTTTTCCACTCAGTGAGGAAGGCAATAGTAAACCATCTCACTTCTCACTTTTACATAGTAAAACCTCTAGAGGCTGAAACCAGCCATTCGGCTGTTGACCTAAACAACAACAACAATTAAAGTTATAGGAAATTTAAAAAATCTACAACTTTTATTTGTAGCATTTTCTTCTACAGAGCTTAGCTTAGCGTCAATTAGTGATTTCGCGTATTTTTAAGTCGAACAGAGGTCGCTTTTTATTTTGTGCCATTCACTCATAATTAAAACTAGGTAAAGTTTTTCATTTTACATTGTTTCTAAGATTAAACATAAGTCATATGTTTTATTATTTATATTGGCGAGAGAAAGTCGTGTGAGTGTTTCACACCAGATTTTTCAATGCAGATTCTCATAAATTGCATTATCATTAAGCGACAACAATACGACGTAAATATTTTATCAATGAAATAATGGTTGATTACTTGGGAATTAAACCGGAAATCGAACCCAAAAACTTAAACTTTATTGTATTCTACTACTGAACGAACGAGTTAGTAAAAGATATTTTTGTTTTTAATAAAAAAATCTAACCGAATATTTTAATACAGGAAATCTAAGTAACTTATTTAAATAAAATTAATTTTTCCACAACCAACTTTTAATAATTTGAAATTTATCTACGATTTGTTTAAAACTTAATTCAAAATGATATTTAATGTTTGTAATATGTTTAGATAAAACATGGGATATGAAAAATTAATGTCATCTTATAAAATTTATGTTATGCTACAGACTATGTACGAGAACGATACTAACGATTTCATCCTTTAATAACATTTTAATGTAGATTAAAATGATATAACGTTATATCAGCTTTAAATCAAGAAATACTGAAATGAAACCGACTGTGAAATATTAATTCCCCAAAAAAATTTCTTCAAATTTACTGAACCGTAATAATAAAGCACAGTATTAAATTCATTAATATCTTTCTATAAAGATACAGTATTTTATTATCGTCTAAATTTTTTTCAAATAGTATTTCTAAAGCGTATTAATCGTACATTTAATAACTCCTACATCCGTTTAAGAAGTATCAAATTTATTTCTTTTAAAGCTATAAAACCATTTTATAAAATTTATTGTATCGTTATTATTTTGGATTTTAATCTTATAAGCTTTTTTCTGTCTTTGTTTAAATTTATTATTTATTTGTTCTTAGGAATTTTTTTCAACAGTAAACAAGAACATTTTTGGTATTCTTAATCTCTATACCCTTAAACCAATAATTTCATCATATAATTGCAAAGTAAGCAAAAATATTTTGATTATTAACTTATTTTTTATCTTGTAGTCGGAAGAATTTACCATACCGACTTTTTCTTGGCAAATAAACATCAAAATCCTTATGCAAACTTCCTCCCGACAATACTAAAGATATGCTCAGAATGAAATGTTTTAAAATATTGAACTTAACTTCATGTTTTTGTTAATTAATTAACTAGTATTATATTTTTCAACTACTACTACTAATCTAATAATTAATCTTACTACTACTACTACGCCATCTCATAATCATCATTTCTATCATAATTGTCGTGGTCGTCATCTTCAGCTTCATCTATTTTATGTCTAAAATATTTGTTTAGATTAAAGTTATTTTAGGTTATATCTTGATTTAACTTTGATATATCCGTTGCAAAAACACATTCTATAGCTTTTTGGGTGAATAATCACGTACGAACGAAAATAGTTATCAATGGGTACCTGATTTAGCAGGTACAGCATTTTAAATAACTGGGACGGGATATGACATACGGTAAAAATGCAGACATGAAGGCTAAACTGGAAGTATTTCTGTATATCCGAGGGAAAATAGCAAGCTTACTAGGTAAAATTAATTAGTGAATATAGATGGGTGAAACGAGCATTAATCTACATTCCTGATAGGCGAAGAGAAGTAGGTAGGCCGCAAAACAGATGGGCAAATAAGTTGGAATACGTCAGAGGGCCTCCATGACAGGAAGTAGAAGTTAAATTTTGAAATGCACTATGAGTGTGTTGTTGTTCATTGAAAATGTTATAATTCAGACTTTTCCACTTCAGACATTCCATTTAAGATTTATCCTTTATTCCTCTTAATCTTATGATGATATAATTTTGTACAAATGTTCCTTTTCTTGAAAATCAAGGCATTATTAGCCAAGTGAACGAGTTTGCCTTTCGATATACGATTATTACTACCATATTACTCATTTGATTACTTTTTGATTTCTACCCTGGTTACCATATCCTAATCATGACACTGTACTTAATTTTCAACCAGTAAATATCCTTAAATATTGTTCGTCTCATTATTAATTTAAATTTCAAAATCAGATCCCGTTCATTATTTTTCTGTCATTTTTAAAACATTAAATATTTTCCGATTTAACAGAACTTTTTTTTGACAGATCAATCCCAGGCGGTCAGCATGTAGCCAAAAATGTTGGGTTCGATTTTTCGCTAAGTTTTGGATATTTTAACTTTTTTCAATTCTCTTGATCGTATTCCCCCATTAGTAGCTAATTACCCAAGTACTGATGGAACTTTTCATAAAAAATATCTCGTTTTCAAACATTTATCAGTTTAAAAATAATATGTTCTTTGAAAATCAACTTCAGACCCTTGATATAGTTGTAAAATTCTTATTTTTACCAGCATCTTTTAAGTGGAAACGTTTAGATATTAAGTTCTTTATGAAATTAAAAAGTATTAAATTTATTTAAATGAAACTAATTTGTATTCATTTGCATTGCTCTGAACGTAAATGAAAGTTTATACAACTAAGCTACAGTTTTTATTTTATTATTATTACTATCGTAGCCTTACGAGTACCGTTTTCTGTATTTGACAGATCTTTTTAATATTTTTCTTTTTAGTTGAACTTTTGTTTGCTTTATTTTTATCTGTCTGGGTGCATGTCGAGTTAAATCTTTTGCTTTTCTTCCTCCAGGGGAAAGTCAATATAACAAAAGTGCATTTCGTCTTAGAAATATACTAGTATAAACATTATAGCAGTAAAATGCACTCATCTCTAAAAAATGTATTTACAGATTCAAAACAATTTGACGTTTTAATTTAAATATTTTCCAGATGTTAACATTATGTTCTGATCTTAGACAAATTGTTTTTCTATTACTCAGTAGCAATAGGTTTAAGTAAATAAAATCGTAGGATAAATATATTTCTTGTAGCCCAAATTAATATAGGAACGCTTGACCTATAGTTGTATATTTTTATTTCGATTCCGCAGTTTCATGCGTTGAGTATAAAACAAATTGGGTACAATGGTACCTTAATCCAGTCGACATCATCAGTCAATAAAAAAAGTTAAAGTATGTTAGCAATTTAAAACCTTACGGTAATATGGATCGACTAGAGAGAAATCACTACATTTTCTTACGTCTTGTCATTTACAAATATATAATATGTAATGCTAATGTAGTCGCTATACAGTTCAACTGACTTATTTTTATTAAAAATTTAACTAAGTTGTAAACTCTTTTTGCATGACAGCAAACATTTGTCTTTTACGGGGAAAAGGAAACATAAATTGGAATTTATGAGATACGTTTTTTACGAAGAAGTATTTCATTTCTTTTTTAAATTTCAGTTTTAAGTATTTTTCTAACTGGTTGGTCTAGCAGTGAAGTCGTAGCGGCGAGTCAGCTGTTTAACAGTTGGTTTTTGGATAAGGAGGTTCTGTGCTTAAAATCCTAGTAAAGGTTCCTTAAAATCCCTTAGTAAGGTTTCTACCACAGGGTTTATTTAATGTATTCAGTGCAGTTCCCAGTGTAGTATTCAATCCACAAAAAAATTCTTTTATACAGATTTGGATACCATACATTGATCCCCGTGTACTTTGATGGTTGGGATTCAATTAATACTCTCTCAGAAATGGTTTATGATTATGGTTTCGGGCTGAGTCTGTATAAGACTACACATCATATTTATCATTCTTATCTCGTTCATGAGGTAGTTTATTGTTCTTCAATTAAACAGATTGCAACGTATGCACATTAGGGATAAAAAAAATTCATTTTTAAGTACTGCAAAATTTTGAAACAAAGGTTAAAAATTGTGTAATTTATAAACATTCTTCGGCTGCCTCCGTAGCGTAGTAGTTAGCGCATTGGCCTACCACACAGAAGTCCCGGGTTTGATTCCCGGCCTAGGTCTGGAAATTTTCACGTGTCAAATCCCACTGTTAATATTACATACTCCACCGCAGTCGCTAATGACCAAGCAGTTGATGCGATTTGAAATAAATTAATTTTAAAAAAAATCCTTCAGCTGTTAATTTATTTAAATATTTCTATTCGTATTTATAGGATCGTAATTATGAAGTATTTTATTGGGATAATTTTTCTACTTTGTTGAACATATACATTCCATTTTCCTTTTTTAAAATAAATTATGATGGAATATGTAGAACCATTATTTATTATAAATTTTAACCATGTCATTAAAATTGTTCAGTTATGAGATAGGATTGATGCAGCTTCAAAAGCTCCCACACACACACACACACAGTAGATTCCCTTTCAATTCATTTTGCTACCACGAAATAAATTAATCTAACTTAATAGCAATTTTCTGAAAGTCAATGACATTCTGCGTAACAATGAAAAACGAAAACAAAGAAAAAGCCGACAATCACGTCTTGTTCAAGGGCAAATGTCTATTGTATTTGAATACACTAGCGTGCCAAAATTTCCGTTCGGTTTCTACAGGGTTTATATCAAACGATAACCCAGTGTAGTATTCAATCCATAAACGAGGCTTTCGTAAAATTCATTAACTTTTGTAATTTCAGAAATTGCGTATCGTATTAAATATATACAAAATGATGGTTTGTTTACAAATTCGTTATATATATTTAAATTGAGATAGCTTCGAATTGAAATCTATATATTTAAAATTTTTAATAAAATGTTCAGATATTAAAACGAAAAATCAATGAATGTAAACTTCAATAACCTGTTTATAAACATCATAACTGAAAGAAATTCTTTAGAGAATTTTAAAGTGCTCAATTTAAACGATTAGTTATACCAAAAAATTAAAAGAGTATCGGAAAACATTACTTTTTACAATTTAATTATACCTTATCGATCTTATGATTACAAGAAAAATCATGTTTGCTCTGTTGAAAGCTACTTTTGCTGGTACTAGAGTAAAACTATTAACTGGGATGACTTAATTCTTTTTATCTTTTCGTTGAGTATTTCTGTCAAAATATTAAAATATCACGTTATATAAAAATTAATATTCAAATATCAAGTGATATTAAAATGTCAATTAATATCATTGTACACCAGTATAGATTAATTTTAAATGTCCCTATTATGTCACCAATACTCCGAACACATCTTTCGAACACATCTTTCGAGAGGCTCTACAACACTTAGAGGAGGGCATTTTAGTTAATGGACTCAGGCTTAACAACCTGCGGTATGCGGATGATACAATTGTTTTTGCGGATTCAATAGAAGGACTGCAGACGCTCATGAACAGAATCCAAGAAACAAGCAGCATATATGGACTTGACATAAACACCGCCAAAACTAAATTCATGGTAGTTAGCAAAAAACAAATTAGGGGTGCTAACCTGTAAATAAATCAAGAAAGAATTGTAAGAGTCTCTAAGTACGAATACCTCGGAACAGTCATAAATGAGGCATGGGATAACTCACAGGAGATCAAGAGTCGCATTGGTAGGGCTAGGAACATCTTTAGCTCTATGGGTGCGGCTTTCAAAAGTCATGATCTTACTTTGGGGACCAAACTGAGACTTCTGAGGTGCTATGTTTTTTCTGTCTTGCTGTATGGAGTGGAGTCCTGGACTCTAACAAAAGAAACGACCAACCAACTAGAAGCCTTCAAACTCTGGCTCTACAGAAGGATTCTGGAAATACCATGGACCCATACAGTGACCAACGTCGAAGTTCTGCAAAGAATGAAGAAAACCACAGAACTTGTTAATATTGTGAAAGCAAGGAAGCTGCAATATTTGGGTCATATCATGAGGAATTCGCAACGTTATGAACTGTTACGCATCCTGCACGGAAAGATAGATAGCAAGAGGAAGCCCGGTAGGAGAAGAATATCCTGGCTTGGGAACTTGCGAACCTGGTTTGGTAGGAGCTCCATGCAATTGTTCCGGTTGGCAGCGGATAAAGTCAAAATAGCCATGATGGTCGCCCACATCCGTAGCAGATAGGCACTCAAAGAAGAAGATGTCACCAATAGCACACTACGTAACTACTTATTAACATACCTGTATGTCACAGATACAGCAAAAGACTTTTATAATTTATTTCATATTCAATGTCAATTACTCACAAATCCGCTCGTACATCAGGTTCATTGGCTAAACATACCATGTAATTCACGGAGAAGGTTTAATTGCTGATGCTCAAGAAACCTTTTCCAAAGGAACTAGTGTGGGTTCTGCGGCGGTATCGGCACTTTCAAGTCTAATCAATTAAAATATCGTCTGCTAACTTTATTTACATTTGCTACATGTTGTTTAATGAAAAAACTATAAAATATTTTACTGAGAAAAGTAACAAATAAATAAATAAAAAAATTTCATCAGATTTCTCAATTGTACTTTTAGTGACTGCGTTCTGAATTGTTAAACTCAATGTTTCAATTTTGATTGCCGGTACATTGATATTGCAAGAAATAGAATCAAACCAACGTTCCTTTGATATCGCAATTAGAAGAATCAAACCGAACATACTCGTTCATAATCTTAACATTAGTTAATAGATATGACATTTTAATACAAATACCAGTAGTGTTTGTTCATGTGTGGCTGCCAGACCAAAGTCGCTCGCTCTAGTGGTTTTCTTTACAATTAAAAGCGACGGCTGAATAACTAGAATGATTTGAAGGCAAACATAAAAATAATTATAAAATTTTCTTGATTTGGCCTAAAAGAGTCATTTAATTTAAAATACTATTGCATTGCTCGACTAACACATAAATGATTAATTGTTTTTTTTAACCAAATGATATTTTCTGGTTTATATAGATTTGCATCAACGTCCGGGTTCGATTCCTGTTTATGTGGACCATTTTTTTAACACTCTTTTTCATCTATCATTCTCTATCGTCTCCATTAGTATTGTACAAAATAATTTGACGTAAAACAAAAAAAGTCTGGATCATTAGCAAATTTATCTGGAGTGTGATTCCGTAGAGATATAAATTATATGATGATGTGGAAGTTCTTGCGGTAGATGCCGAACCTGAAATTGCAACTCGAAAGAAAATCCATTTACACCTGATAGCATTTCCATGAACTTAAACTATGGAAAATAAAAACTAATGAAAACAAATCGCAACAATGTTTACTCTTAGACGACAAAACTGCCCAACCGTTTACATTAATAATATTCCGATGCTTCACACTACTCGAACATGCTATTTAGGCTTACACTTAGAAAGAAAACTTAAATGGAACGTACATGTCACACACACATACGCCACAAACTCAAAACACGCTTCTATCAACTGAAACGCTTCCTCGATAGACGTTCTAAATTAAAAATGTCACATAGATTAACAAACACAAGGCAGTCATATACCAATCTGGACATACGGCTTTCAAATTTGGGAATCTGCTAAACCTTTACACACGAAACGGATACAAGTGATTCAATACAAGATTCTATGAGTGATAACGCAATGCCCTCTTTACGTCACAAACTTAATGTTATACATTATTGTTGTACATGTTGTACATATTGTTTTATGCTCTCATACAAAACATGTACAGTAGGGTGAAACCGTGTACTTAGCGCAGACGTTTAAAACGCCTCTGGCCAAGGAATCTTCTTGGCCAATTGTAGGACTGTAGTGATGATTGCAAGGTCCAGTAAGTAATTCAAGTTTTGAAACTTTTAGCGTCATATTTAGGAATTGTTATAATATTGTAATAACGTATACTAAATTTACAATAAAATAGTATAAAAAATTTTTTCTAGTGGTAATAGAAACTGGAAACGTTGGTTTAGCATTTGATACCGTTACCGACTATTGCAACGCTATCACTGTGTTCAGTGGTTCCACTGAAGTAGCCATTACTGTTTTTCTTATAACGTATGTTACTTCATTATTATTAATAACATAAAAGGTTAATCTTAAAATTTAACTTCTCTTGAGTAAAACCACATGAGTGGTGATGAAAGATTCTTTTAACTCACATACATATTCTGATAAAGATTATTACTCTAGAATATTCTACAAATAAATTTAGAGTCTGTTTTTAAATGTTGAATGTTTGTGTACACTAATTCATTGAAACTATTTTTAAGTAAAGTAACTACTTTTAAGTAAAGCTATCATATATTTGTATTAAAAAAATTTTAAAAATTTTCATTACAATAAATATTTTATTTTATTATCTTGTTGGAATAAAATATATTGCAAGAAATTTTCTTAAATATTGCCAAGTTATTCAACAATTTTTTTATACTCCGTATGTGTATTAAAAATAAATGAATATCTATCATATTTGTAATCAGGGATTCTGAAATCTGTTTTAAAGTTAAAAAAATAAAAATGAAAGAGAAAGATTCATAAGTGGTTAGTAGTGACTAACCGAGTATTTCTGCAATTTCATAAATTGCCATGAAATGAATTTTCCTCAAGAGGCCTGTTATGATAAATCTTTCCCAAGATTGTCTTTAAAGTTACAAAGTGATTTCATCTGGCGAAAGAAATATTTCTTAGAATGAAAAAACAGGATTTAATTTTCTTTAAAGTAATACATACGCGTATTTAGTTTTACAAAATAATCCAGTAAATCAATCGATTTTTATATACCTTATTCTTCTTCTTCTTCTTCTTCTTCTCCTTCTCCTTCTCCTCCTCCTCTTCCTTCTACCACGAATATATAAATACACCTGTTCAGGACTACATCAATCATAAAACTGACTCCGAGCATCTCATTTAAGGTCTACTCACGCCCATATTTTCCTCGTGTCTGTACCTCAGTGCTTTGAGGAAGATTCTCCGTGGGAGCATCCGTTGAATATGATCCCTCCATCTTAGTACTCATTGGTTTTAGTATTCAGCGCTTGACCATGTTGCTGTGCTTGAATAAATTTTCATTCCGAAGCATGTTTATCTGGAACAATCTTTGTCAGGCCGAGGGTATCTCATGTCTACTGCCTGTAATATGGTTTCTTCTCTTAAACCTTCGCTTAAACTATAGGTTTATCCCAATATGGGAACAGCCAACGCCTTGAAATTCCGTATCCTAAAAAAAATTGATCCAAAAATTGAAACTCCGTATCCTATTTAACCTTCTTTTTCAGATTGTATTCTACATATTACCTCAATTCTGTTTATCTTGCTGCTATACTTTATGTCAGCTAAGTTGAGACCTGGTCAAAACAGTTTTCATAGAAAAATATTACGTAGCGCGATTCATCCGAAAATTTTACTTTCGTTATACATGAAATTTACAGTTTTTAATTTTGTAATAAATTCACATTCTTATTACTAAAATTATATTATTATTATAAATATTTATTTATAACTAGGCTTAAGGTTTTTATTGTAAACAAAGTACAGTAACAAGTTACCTTATTGTAATTCTTCTACACCCGATAAAACTTCATCAGAAGACACATCCTCGTTATCACTACTTGAACTATGTTCCAAATTAACAAGTTTTTCTACCTGAACTTCGGTCAAGAATCTAAATCCCGGAATCTAAAAGGAATTTTTTCCGTTCTTACCGAATAGGAGCATTGTCCATATAAATTACGTAGATAAATAAATAAATTAATTAAAACAACGGGCTGATTGTTTTGTTTTTTTTTTTTTTTTTTGTTTTTTTTTTTTTTTTTAACAGTAAGAATTATTTACAAACAGTTTAACAAAAACTTTCAGTAAATGTGTTGATGATGAATAAAACTTGAAGAAGACAGCACTCAGCAGCGTTGCTTCCATGTCATCGTTTGGTTATAGTTGATGAAGGGTTTCTTCTTGGTCTTGGTGACGTACAATTTTTTTTTGTTATTTTTATACGGATGAAGTGAATGAAGGTGGAAAAGGAGCGAATGAAAACGTGATACTGATGATCTGTGTAACTGATGATAGAAAATTTATTAGATGATTAATTTTAGATTAAGGAGAGTTAGCAAGATTTAGTTTATTAATAAATAAGAGTTGACAACCGCAGTATAATTTTGTGTTTTTGATCTTAAAAGGATGGTTAAACATTTTTGATCAGGTAAAACGGAATGGAAGATCTAATATTCTCGCCTTCTTGAGTCTTTGGTGTTCAATATTGTCATCGAGAAGATTTATAGCCAAATGATTGGAATGAGTGTCCAACTTGGTTAAATACTTTTCACTCCGACTGCTAATTTCTTCTCCCACCGTAGGTATGCCCAGGTCATGATGGAGTACTTCATTAGGCACATACCAAGGTGCACAGCATATAAGTCGAAGAAACTTCGATTGGAATCTTTGTAATATTTCTACATTAGATGTACTTGCTGTGCCCCAGAGTTCAATTCCATAACTCCAAACTGGTTTTATCATCACCTTGTACAGTGTCAATTTATTTTCCAAAGACAACTGTGATCGCCTCCCAACAAGCCAATATAGTTGTCGTAATTTGAGTCCAAGTTGTTTCCGTTTGGTCCATATATGTTTTCTCCACGTCAATCGCCTGTCTAGATAGATGCCCAAGTATCTCACATCATCTGAATGTGGAATTACGTTGTTGCGAAACGTTACTGGTGAACATGATTCTCGTTTCATCGTAAAGGTTACGTGTGCAGACTTCTGTTCATTTACTTTGATCCTCCATTTTTGGCACCAGTCTTGAATGTCATTTAGATGTTGCTGTAGTTTTTCAGAAGCGTGGACTGGGGAGGCATCAGATGCAATAATAGCAGTGTCATCGGCAAAAGTTGCTGTTGTTACATGTTCATTTACAGGAATATCTGCTGTAAATAGCGTATATAGAAAAGGACTTAAAATGCTACCTTGAGGTACACCTGAACGAATTAGGTGCAAGGTCGATAACTCATCATCAAATTTCACTTGGAAAAAACGATCGGTTAAGAATGATTTTAGAATAGGAAAATAATTATGATCCAGGTTTAATTTAATTTTGTGTAGAAGAGCTAAATGCCATACCTTGTCAAAGGCCTGAGCTATGTCTAAGAAGACGGCTGAGCAAAATTCCTTTTTTTCTAAGGTATATCGAATTTGGTTAACTATCCGATGTACCTGTTCTATCGTAGAATGTTTTTCACGAAAACCGAATTGATGATCCGGGTAAACACTTTCTTCCAAAAAAGGTTTTAGACGATCAAGTAGTAATTTTTCAAAAACTTTTGATGTCACGGATAGAAGACTGATCGGTCTATATGACGTAATTTCGGTAGGTTCCTTGCCAGGTTTGAGAATCATGACTATTCGGGCAACTTTCCATTGAGATGGAAAGCAACCCGTCCTTAGAATTGCGTTGAAAATGAATGTCAGGAGTAAAATTCCCTTCCTTGGGAGTTGCTTTAACACCTCACCGGTAATTAGGTCATAGCCAGGAGCTTTTTTGGAACTCAGGCGCGTTTGGATTGTAGTTATCACTTCAGCCGGAGTGAAAGATTTGATAGGAGGTGATAGCTGAAATGGGGCTTCAAGATGTTCTAAAATGTCTTCTTCTAATTTTCGATCGATATCATCGTCGTGTGGACGGAAGACAGTGGACAGATATTCCGCAAACGCTTCCACTTTTTCTTTTGTGGTCCTAGCCCAATTTCCATCCGTTAGACGAAGAGGTGGAATTTGTTTCTTTGATCGTTTTATGTATCTTGTAGCTTTCCATAATGAATAGTCAGTAGCTGCCGTTGGAGATAATTGAACCAACCTGTCTTGGAAATAATGATTACGCAGTTCTAGAAGCGTGTACTTTAGATGTTGTGCTGCACGATTGAATCTTGTTTTGTCATCTGGGTGTCTGCTATGCTGCCAAATTCGACGTAATCTTCGTTTGTAGTTTATCAATTCTCGAATGGTAGCAGGACAACTGTTGCCATGAGTGTTTTTGTTGGCGTCTGTAGTTGATTTCCATGCGGCATTTTGCACTACCGTATTAAAATGCTCAACCGCTTCCTCAATCTCGTCTTGCGATTTTAATGATACATTTAGAATTATATTTTCGGTAACCAGACGCTTAAAGGAGGCCCAATCTGTGTTTTTGTTACACAGAATAGGGAGTTTCTTCTTTTTTTGTAGTTTACAACCAACGCTGGCGATTATAGGAGTGTGATCTGAGGACAAATCCAGGACCGATTTTACTCGAATAGAATTTTGACTTATATTTTTGGTAACAAAAAAGTCGAGGAGATCCGGAATTCTGCGTCGATCGGTTGGCCAGTACATTGGTTCACCTGTCGATAACAAGCCTAAATTATCTTTTTGTACAACATTAAACAGAGTTCTACCCCTTGGCCTCCATGCGCCGTACCATCAGGATGATTAGTAAAGGATGATTAGTAAAGAGAATAACCGTTGCACCTGATGTAACTCCTGTTAGTGAAATGAGTTTCTGACAAAAGCATGACATCGATGTTGTATATGTTTAAAAATGTGATTAGTTCTTGAATATGTTGACTTAAGCCATTGGCGTTCCAGAGTGCAATTTTATATAATACTTGCTCCATTTTAATTCAATTTCGAAACAACGATTGTAAGTAAATTTAATAGTGTCGCAATTTGTTCTGTTTGTTTTTGTATTACGTTTCGTAGTTCTAGAAATGATTGTTGTAGATTTGAAATCGAATCAGTTTGCAACGGACTGGTTGGGATTGGTTGCGTAGAATTGCCCTTTACGGCTCTCGCATAGTCTAAAATACTGTTACCGTTAGGTGTCTGATGTAATGTTTCCTGGACGCTGTTTTTTGCAACAACTTGGGTGACAAATTTTGAGCTGACCGTCTGAGTTTCCGGTGGTGTAACTGTTCTTTCGCGTAAAGGTGGAAATTTTCGTTGTTTAATCTGTTTGTATATTTCGCAACCTTTGTAGTTAGAGGGATGGTCTCCTCCACACAAAGCGCATAATGGTGGGGCGTCCTTATTGTTTTGTTAGTACAGAATTTACTGATATGTTCAGTATTGTAAATATTTAAAAAAAATTATTTTATTTTTTTATTTTATTTATTTAACGTCGCATCAACTGCAAGGTCATTAGGACGTCTAACTGCGCGTAATGAGGATGAAACGATTTTTTGTAACGTATGAAAATATGCCGTGCCTGAGTGGGATTCGAACCCAGGACCGCATGATAAGAGACGAACACGTTACCAACTACGCCAATGTGGCCGGCTTTTTAATTTTGATAATTTGTGTTATCATCTAAAATTATTACAATAATCAGCTGTCTCTGAAAATTAAATGTTGCTGAAGAACATGTGTTTGTTGATATTTAGGTATTTAAAATAATACTTAACATGTGTTTGTTGATATTTAGGTATTTAAAATAATACTTAATTTATGCAAAGTATGCAAATTATGTAAAGTTAGGTTTTTCACCTGAAAAACCATCTGATAAATGATTCTTGTATGTGTATTCGTAGTCATGAATTTGTTCATAAAGTTGCAGTTATTACAGTTAAAATATGATCTAATATCGAAAATAGAAATAAAATATTTTAAATTATATTTTTATTCCTGATACCTCATAGATATGAAATAAAAATCAAACATCAGAGTGCCGGCCGCTTTGGCGTAGTTGGTAACGTGCTTGCCTTTCACATGCGGTTTTGGGTTCGAAACCCACTCAGGCACGGCATATTTTCATACGTTACAAAAAATCATTTCATCCTTCACTGTCTCCATTAGCAGTAATAGCAAAACAGTCGGACGTTAGACCAAAAAAAAACCATCCGAAAGCAGACACTTGCTCGTTCATAGTTAACACTTCAGAGTTTAATAAGCCATTTTATATTACTTTTTATTTATTTATTTAATTTAACGACACACAGTATTTTCAATTTAATAGAATATATTATCTAGTATATAACACATTAATTAATGCTGTACTATAGGCAACCAGCAAAAGCGAGACTTGGGCTCTGGCTACCGAGTTCATTCAGCCATTACGCATCGTAACCATTATTTTTTTTATCTTTTGAGACCCCAATGGATCACTTAATTCAGTGTACTGGAAGTTCTTCTCCGGTTCTTTTTTTCCCAGTATCTCTTCATTCTGACTGATCGTGTTTGTCTTTCTTCATCTGAAACAAATTGCTCTGCTTGTTCCTCTATTGTTTATTCTTGGTTTAAATCTGATGTATTTAACCATTATTTTATACTAATAATAATAATATACGAAATCAAATCAAAATATGAAATGAAATCAAGAAATAGGGGTTGATTTTAAAAAAGTTTTTTTAACGATGAAGTTTTTTTATTTTTAAGAAGGTCGTTCTACAAAATTAAAATCAAAATATACATTTTCTCGTACCCATTTTTTTTAATAATTTTAAGAGCAAGATTAATTTGTGGATTCGGATTTGTTGGAGGTTTGATCAGGGTGGGACTTAGTGATAATTGTCAGTTTATAAGCAGCGTATTCATATTGTCTGGTAGTTTATGTTTATTTATATTTAATTCCACGCTTTAATATTTCTAAGGGTTTTAATTATTTTCAATATGGAATAGTTAGGGTAATTGTTTATGTAAGTTAATCGCTATTGGTTACAACAAAAGTCATGGAGAACATACAATTCATTTATGTTATTGTAAAGTTTTTGACTTTACTATTCCAAATTTTCGACTTTTGTTGGAAATCTCCTTAGACCCTTGGAGTTGATCAAAATTTTGTCTTTTTAAAATAATTAAAATGGTGTTTTTTTTTTCTTTATTCGTTAAAGAAGAAAAATATTATTTTATTATGAATAAAAGTTTGTAATTTTACATAACGTATTTCTTTTCAATAATTTTTATTATTTCATAAAGAAATCACGTTTCATTAGTTTATTCTAGTTGGTTTTATTACACATGTTTTTACATAGCGTTTTCTCGTGGGAAATAAGAAAGCCTAAAGGCCTATTTTCGTTTCTCACTGTTTAAAACCCTTACTTGGCAATTCTGGATCCTGGGAACAATTTTTCAGTTCCATCTCTACGTACTTTTTGTAGAGGGGCCTACAGTTACTTCAGCACTTTTTGCAGCCAATTAACGCGTTTGTTTTACGCCGGATTGTCAACGTCTTTCATAACGGCTAGTTTGATTGGTTTTCCCCCTCCGTACGCCTGTAATTAGCGCCCCGGTCAGCCGTGTGTGTGCAAGAAGATCGTCTGAGTGTTTTTCCTATTGTGTACGCGAAAAGTTCGTTCTTCTATGGTGCTGTGATTGGATACTCACTAAAAAAGGTAATTTTCTTTTAATTTTCTTTTGTACAACTAAATAAAAAAAAAAATGAAGAAAAGAAAAAAATAACCTTTTTTTTAGAACCATTTTAAATGGAAAATATATAACAAAAATATAGTTAAATAATAGTAAATAAAAAAAAATTTCATGTAGAATTAGTGAAATCATTTAGTTTTTTGATTAAATAATAATAATAATAATAATAATAATATTAAAAATAATAATAATGGGCTAATAATAAAAACACAATTTCAATTATAAAATGTTAAAAACTTTAAATTAAATACCTACTTTAAATACGTTAAAAATATAAAAAAATAAAAATAATTAACAAAAATAATTTAATTCTGTTCAAATTTAAAAAAAGAAGAAATATTATTTAAAATTTTAATTATAAAATGTTAAAAACTTTAAATTAAAAAAAAAAAAAAAAAACGTTTAAAAAAAATATAAATTTATAAAAATAAATCTAAAATGTTAAACTGAAATTCGTCTCTTGTATTTATTTTTAAAAATATATCTTCCCATTTTGTTAGATTAGTTCTAGAAATAAGTTTCAGAGAGATGTACTGCAATTAATTATATTCACAATGGGAGATACTTGATTGAATGTTACTCAGTACAGTTATAACGCTTCTGGGTACTGTTTTAAAGATTCTGTACCTACAAAATTTATTTTTGAACCTCCATATTAAACACTGCACCGTGTTTGCTTATTTATAAACACAAAAAGGTATATGTCTTGGGGAATTTACTGAAATTTCTTGTTTCTCCAAGATTTATTCACCAATGGCCTTGTATGGTGATTTTTATTAAGTTACAATATGTTTTGGTTACAAAATTTATGTTCACTGTCTGAAAGGATTCCGTAATCTGAAAACAGCCGTACTTTCTCGCAAACCACAAAGCGAGAACAGTGGCTCTCTAGAGAAATCTGAGCTGATATTTCACAGTAACAACTGGAAACATGGTTTTGATTCTCCTATCAAAACTTCCCCCAAACTTTCCTTTTTTTTTAAATTCCTTCATAGGAAATTTCAGGGTCTTGGACGTTGGGCCGTTCTACGACGTCCTGGTGGAGGCAACCTTTAATATAGATTATTTTAAAACAGGTAAGTGGTGGAGTGATATTTGCAGGTTATTACAGCTGTATGAAGTAGAAGAATGGAGACATCTACTTGGAATACGGTTTAAACACTCACACTACCTCACGAACAACAAAATCATACTTTAAATTAAAGAATTTTTTTTTTAAAATTAAATCCTGTTCAAAGGAAACACTAATTCTCGTGTTTTAAAACACGGTACATTTTAATAATAATCTTCCCTACTTTTATTACAGGCACAATACAAGTTTCAAATTATTACATATGAGATGTACAATCTTATAGTATATATGACATGTATTTTAAAATCAACAACAATTTTCAATATTTTTATAGGATACCTGTCATGTTTTTATTTTTATAATATACATTACATGGTGCCTTGGAGGGGGGTGTGTAAAAAAAAAACAACTGAAAATGTTTTTACTTTTATGGCCGATGTTTTGGCCTTGTGTTTTAAGTTTGACCCGGAAATGTCGGAGGAGAGGAAATGTAAATATGTTCTTAGGGGAATATTACCATCCTACTTAGATAGACTAGCTCTAACTGACGTTTCGTCTATTGCAGCTATAAGAGGTAACTTAAAAAAATTACAGGCAACTCAAGATATTTTAAACTTTAGATTGGATAGCCAGTTAAATGATTCAGTGGTTGTGAACAGTATCGGGGCTTCCCAGAATTCTGTATGTGATGACCGACAAATTACCTTTCGCGCAGAGAGAACCCCAAGATATAATAGTAATAATAGGCCTAATAATAACAATAATAATAATAATAATATGAACTTTAAATATAATAATAACAATAATAATCATCAAAACAGACCACATTTTACACGTAATAATAATAATTTTTATAATACTGATGGTACTAGTAACGTTAACACGCTTAGAAACCCAACTAACAATACGACTCGATTTAGTAATAATAGGCCTTTCCACAACAACTCTGCTTCTAGAAATGCCTTCCATAGGAATCAAACCGGTAATTTTACGAACACTAATCGACACTTTCAAAACCGAAATAGCTCCAGCGGGAATGATAGAGCCCTCGCTTCTAAACCGCCGACTCCAACTTCTGGCTGTGACACTCGACAATCTGCTGACAGCTCGACCGAATCCCGTCGGAGTTGTCCCGGTAACCCGTCTATGGCTGGGCCATCCTCAGTAACTTGTCTTATCTGCAAAAGCCAAGATCATCTTCTGACTGATTGTCCATACAATACATTTCCAAAAAACTGTTAAATTGCGGAGGACAGTCGCGAACTGATCCTTCGCTTGTTCTAAAAAGACCCTTACGCAGCCGATTTGGACGTATAAATTACTTAAACAGTGAATACGCAAATCGATTTGCGTCTTTTAGACATTTATCTAGGGCATCTCACGTTAAATCCCGATCAAAAAATGCTGGCACAACACGGGCTCTTAATCAAATTCCTGCTACATCTCCTTGCCTTATGGTTAATATTTCAGAAGTTAAAGTTCCAGATTCATTAAAGCTTCATTTTAAAACGGATTTAACTTGTTCTCAGGTTGACACTGTATTAAGCAATTTTACAGAACAGTTTAAAGCTGCAGTACATTTTTCATTCTTTTTGTCTCCTGCACGTTGGTTTCGTAATAATGTTTCACAGGACTACACTTCCGCTTTTTTTCATAAACCGCCTAATTTTAAGAACATGCGTTTTTGGTTCATTCCAATTAGTTTTTCATGCCCCACTAAAACCTCGAATTTTCGAAATTGGGTACTCTTCGTTATTGACACTACTTCGTTTGAAATTTTTATGTCAGCTGCTCACGGTTTTCCGCCAAATAATTTTATGACAGCTTTTCGTAGGTTTTTGCACACTACTTTTCGTGCTAAGTTCAAATTTTCTTTAATCAAAACGCCTCTTTGCTTGTATACTTATAATTCTGGATTGGCACTCGTGGGTTCATTTTTTCGAATATTTCCTTATTTGTTCCAATTTCATACTCTTCAAGGAATTAATTTCACTAATTTCGATAACAGTTATCTTACCCGTAGTCAGTTATCTGAAATTTTTAAATTGTGTACACTTAAACTACCTTTCTCTATTCTGAACTCGAAACCTGCAGGAATAGCGAAGTTGGAATCTCTTATCAAATTTTTAGGGTTTCCGTTACTGGAACCTGTGGTAACAGATTCAAGTGATAATCCGGATAACTCTGTGTACCACGTTTCTTCGTCAGCATTGAATATTTTGGGCACCATTTCGGGTGTTACTGTTCAAATAACCCTGGATACTGGTTCAAATTTAAGTCTTGTTCATAGTGAACTCGTTAACCCAAATAAAATTAAACCCGTTAACAACATTTCATTAACGGCAGCTAATAAGTCACTTTTACAAGTTTTGGGACATACACATCTAATGTTTAACTTGCAAAATGTTAATCTACAACATTCTTGTTTAGTCGTTAAGAACTTAAATTGTTCACTACTCTTGGGAAACGATTTCTTGATTAAATATGCGGTAGTCTTGGATTTTGGAAACAATACTTTGTCATTTAATTTTCCTGGGAAAGGTTTAATGGAAATAAAAATAGATCCAGCTTGGAGACAGACTGTTAGTAATCTCTTTTTACCTCAGACAATAACTACTGTCAATGATGCCTCTCCAGTGGCCGTACAAACTGATAACCCCACCGCTACTACTCTAGAAACAATAACAAACACCCCCGTAAGTCCTTCCGCTTCGTCCTTGTGTGTCAGTGCACCCACCATCCCATCAGCGAGTGTGCATAATCTCTCATCTACCTATTGTTTCAGTCGGCCTTGCCTCATAAAACCGTTTACATCTGTTAAAATCCGGTTTCCTTTAGAAACAGATATTTCTGATTTGTTTGAGAATACGTCTTTTGCTTCACGTGTTGATGTACATATTATGACTGTTTCTTTTGACAAACAATTTCGTAAGATTATCATTTTCAATGTTTCCGGCAGAATCATACACCTTAACGATAGTATTTCTTTTACGTCTTTTGAAGAGACACCGCCATTATTACCCACTGTTTCTTACGATCCCATGAACGTACGTATTTCTGATAAAGTTTTTTTGCTACCAAAATCTTCCGTAGTTATAAATACGTCTATTGATCACTTGTTTCCATCTGTAAGTTCATACCATTTCAGTCCGAACACCCATTATCTAAACAAAAACTGTCTTACTTACTACATTGATCGTTCAGGCTTCTCAAATGATAAGTTCTATTTACGAAACGATTCAGGTATACCTCTGGTTCTGAACGCCGACTCTTTATTAGGCAAAATCTCGTTCTTCTCCCATGTAGACAAAAATACAATCCCTGTATCTTCGATTTCTCAAGAAAGCATTAGAGATGTAACTATTCACGGCAAAGAAATTCATATTTCTCCCGATTTGACGGACGATCAGTTTACACAAGTTAAAAAATTATTGTTAGAGTTTTCAGATGTATTTTCGCGCGGCGAAACAGATCTTCCTCAAGCCAAATTGCCTCCAGTTCAAATTAAGTTATCAGATACTGACGCTGTTTTCCAGGGCCCGTACAAGTTAGCTCCAGCCGAACAAAAAGAATTAGATGTCATTATCAATAACCTTCTGGAAGCAGATGTCATTACTCCAATTAAATCTCCGTATGCATCACCAGGTTTCATTGTTCGCAAACCTGATGGATCAGGCCGTTTAGTAATCAATTATAAGAAAATTAATTCCAAAATAATTCAGGATAAATTTCCATTAGCAAATACAAACACTATTCTAGAATCTTTTTCAGGATCTAAGTTTTTCACCACGCTGGATTTATCGCAAGCATTCTACTGTCAACAAATTTCTCCGGAAAGCGTACCTATCACTGCTTTTATCGTTCCAAATGGATTATATGGTTTTAAACGACTTCCGATGGGTTTATCTATAAGTCCTTCTTCCTTTAATCGAAACATTACTCTATTGTTCTCAGATCTACTGTACCGAAACTTGAGCTTTTATATAGATGACGTGTTTGTTCATTCTTCCGAATTTTCCGCATGCTTTGATGTTCTCCGCGAGGTCTTAACCCGCCTACGTACTGCTTCTCTCCGTTTAAATCCAGAAAAATGTAGATTTTTCTTTCCTTCAGTCAAAATCCTAGGACACACTGTTTCAAGTGAGGGTCTAACGCCGTTAGCTGAAAATGTTGAATCAGTCACTAGATTTCCGAGGCCACAAAAAGTTAAACAGGTGAGGTCTTTCCTTGGGTTGGTTAATTATTACAGGCGTTTTATTAAAAATATTACTCAGATTGCCTACCCACTAACACAGTTAACAACCAAAGATTGTGAAAAACGTAAATTTGTGTGGTTAGAAGAATGTGAACAAGCATTCATAAAACTTAAACATTTAATTTCAAATCCTCCCGTCTTAGCACACTTTGTGGATGATCGCCCTACATTTTTGTACTGCGATGCCTCGAGAGTTGGGGTAGCTGGCTGTTTAACCCAAAAGACCGAAGCAAACGAATTAAAACCAATAGCTTTTGTCAGCCGCCGTTTGACGAAAAATGAAGAGAACTGGACTGTTGCGCAATTAGAACTTTTAGCAATCGTCTACAGTGTAAAACACTTCAGGCATTTTCTGTATGGAAGGGAATTTACGATCATCACTGACCATAAGACTTTGGAGTCAGTCAGGAATTTAAAAGATCCAGGTTCACGTTTGTCTAAACTTCTGGTACAGCTAAGTGAATATAATTTTAAAATTAAATACATTCCAGGTAAGTTTTTAAATGTCCCTGATGCATTATCCAGAAATCCCTTGGATATTCCTGTTGAAGTTTCAGTTGATAGGGTAACAATAAGTAAAGGAGGTAATAACAATAGCATACAACAGATCAACAGCATTACTGCAACAGAACAGCCAAAACACACCTTTGACACGAAAAGGTCGTTGCCAGTATTCTTGTGCAATAAAATTAATATTGAGTTACTGCAACATCAAGACAATTTCTTATCTAAAATATTTTCAGCACTTTTAGACTGCAATGCTGTTGAGAAACAATATGCTCGAGCTTCAAGGAAATATGTGCTACAGGATAATATTCTCTATTATAGGTCTAATAATAACTCTCCATCCCGGTTGCTCGCCTTACCAAAATGTCTAGTTACCCAAACTTTAGAATTTTATCACTGTAATTCCGTCGGTGGCGGCCATTTAGGCGTTTCCAAAACTTTATCCAAACTACAATCAAAATATTATTGGCCTAATATGATTCAGGACATAACTGATTTTATTAAATCCTGCGAACTGTGTCAAAAACTCAAAACAGTTAGATCTAAGCCTCATGGTTCACTTCAGCCCTTGCCTATTTTTACGAAACCTTTCTTCCGTATTCAACTAGATTTCTTAGGACCACTTCCGCCCACAAGCAGCAATTTCCAATACATTCTCATTGCCTTAGACCATGCTACGCGCTTTGCAATTGCTAAACCCACGGTCAAAGCAGACGCTTCTACAGTCGCAAAATTTCTTTTAGACATTTCTCTCACTTATGGGATTCCAAAAATTATACAATCTGATAATGGTACGCACTTTGTCAACGCCCTACTCAAGCGTTTTTGTACACTTTTAGGTATTCAGCATGTCACTAGTTCGTCTTATGCCCCCCAAAGTCAAGGCCTGGTAGAACGCTTCAATTCGACAATAATTCAAATTTTAAAATTTTATGTAAACTCACGTCATTCTAATTGGCACGAATATGTCAAACCAGCACTATTTTCGTACAACATTTCACTTCAAAAATCTGTAGGTCATTCACCCTTTTACCTACTGCATGGATTTCATCCAATCTGTCCCGCCGATCTCCCATTTGTAACTGAACAATTAGATTCTTCCCTTGACCATCAACTTCTTATATTGCAACATGTTCGCAAGACTATTCCAGCTTTCATGCAGAAAGCCCAGGCTACACAAAAAGTTTCCTTTGACAAGAAACATTCTTTCGTTCAGTTCAGGCCCTCTGATAAAGTTTTTGTCTATTTCCCACAATCCAAAGATTCTAAGACAACAAAATTCACAAATTTTTACCGTGGTCCTTTCCAAGTTGTTAAGCAAGTTTCTCCGGTGTCTTATGAAATTCTTCTCGAAAAATATGGTAAGATGGTTCCAGAGGTGATACACATAAACAGACTAAAGAAGTGTGTATCTAATTCCGAAACTCCTGCGAGTAATCAACAGCTGTTACTACCAGATCAAGCGGTCTCACCAGTAATAAATCTTTTAAGGGCTATACTTATTCGAAGGACAGAAAATTAATACGTAATCAGAAAACGTTCATTTTAAATTTAGTTTTTAGTATCCCTAAGGTACTTCTTTACTCAGACGCATTTCTGTAATTTTATTTTGTACAATACTAGTTAATATTACATGCTTCATTTGATAGTTCATCGGAAGTATTATCGATAAGTTCAGTATATCCCATAATCAAATATTTCACCTTTTTATGTTAGCTCTAGTAGTAAATGGTTTTAGACGTTTTCAGGAGAGAGGGTGAGCTATAATACACCTTTCCGCTTTTGTTAACAATATTTTTATTTTCTTTACGTCTCATAACAATTATATAAATGTTTCAAGGCCCGTATTATGTACAAGGATGGTATATTTATTCACTATTTCTTTTTTTGCCTCGTATCTTAACGTAGGCCTACTGCATGTTGTATTGTGGACTGTCGAATACATTATTTTTTTTTGGGTAAGTTTGCTTTCAGTTAGGTACAAGTTGTTCACATTTTATTTTCTCTTAGCCGTCAGTATGTTTTTCTACATTTTTTTTTTTATATTTATATAGCCTTGCCAATTAATAGCTAATGAAGATCGATGTTTTGGAATGTTTTAAGTTATTGTTTTAAAGAGGTTTAAGTTTTGGAGTGTTTTCGTGATTGCTAGAGTTAGGATATAGGGTTTTTTTTTTTATTGTCAATTTTCTTACAGGAGTGTCTTAGCCGGTCAGTGCAATATAGTGTGACTCACAATAAAGTTCTTTCACACCAATTACTCACATGTGAGAAGTTTTTTTTTGCAGTTATAATACAGATTAATTTTAGGGTCGCGCTAGATATAACGTGCTGCCCTACACTTTGGAGTTAAGGAGGTTGGTTAGTTAGTTTCTTTGAGTAGCGCTATAGATAACGTGCTGCTTTCTGAACTTTATGGAATACGATTTTTTTTTTCTTTTTGTGTGCAAACTTTATTGTGAGGTTCTGAAGATTATATGATTATTATAATGAGGATTTTTTGAGATGATATTGAAGTGATAGGAGTTTTATTGATGATTATTGAAGTTGATGAAGAGTTATTGATGTTTAATGGAGTTATATGATGATTAATGATGTTATTGAGTTTTGAAGTTGATGGAGATTATTTGATGATTATTGGAGTTTATGATGAGTATTTGATGTTGATTTTTGGAGTTTATGAGGATTTTATGAGAGAGAGTTACATTTCGTCCGCTCAATCCGTCTTTCAGTTACTAAATTTCACTTCTGGTTGTTAGCTTAGCCGGCCTTATTTTCCTTTGACCCTTTTCAGATTGATTGTGGGGACGTGCGTTTGGTATGGGTCTACCATCCGCTCCTTCTCAACAACTCAGTCGCGGTTTTGTTTTGGTTGAGATCCGTTAGAGGGACCCGTTATCTTTTCTGGACCAGATTTTTGGTATAAATGGACTCGAATGGTTTGAATGAATGTAGCGAGTGATTGGAGTCTTTGAATGTTGGTTGAGAGTGGAAAGATCGAAGTCTTGATAAGTGATCGTGGACAACCATCGACGAATTTCATCCATCTCAGAATCTCAAAATTCTTTCCCCTTTGATTTTCGTACGGGGCTGATCTGCGGTTTGTTGCGTACAGCTAGCAGGCAGTCACTGTTTTAGTCGGATAGTACCTGGACGGTATGCATGGTCGCTTTCCAGGAAAAGTTCGACAGAAAATCTCCCGTTAGGTCGACGGCTGGATAGTGGAATATTTTTGTTTGTGGCCCTGTGTTTTTGTTTTATTCATTAACTACCACTTTTTTTTCTTTCATTGTTTCACTTATTACTAGGACGACCCCCCCCCCCAACAATTCGTTTTTTGGTTATCACACAAAGGGTTCTTTCCGCTCTAACCCTTTGTCAAGTTTTGATTTTTTGTTTATCACTGATTCCGTACTAAGACATCCCATTTGATTTTTTTTTGTTTACTGTATTTAACCCTACAATGTAAATGGATTTTTGGATTGTGAAGGATTTTGTTTTTAAAGAGCTGGTCTTTGTATGTTGTAAATTTGTTTGTGTTGGATTTCAAGTACAGGAGTTTTAGTTTTGCAGCAAGTTTTAGATTGGGTTTTCTTCAGCAGGTTTTGAACTGGACAGTATGTTAAATTTTAGATGGTTTCGCATCGATAGGTTTCGGCAAAAGGTTACATTTTGTTCAATTATAAAATTATCTTGAGCATACGTTTTAAGACTATTTTGGTTTCATACTTTGATATTACGTTGAAGTATTGCTTAATTAATCACTACTGATATTTCGTTGTGAACAATTTAGTAGAGATGAACAGCGATTTGCTGAGTAGAAAGTTTGTTTGTGTTTCTTACTCAGAGCATCTGGTAGTTCGTAATTTCATATTTCATAATTTGCTACACTGTAATATATTTTTCTTAATCTACTAAGGATATTGAAGTTTTGTAACGGTAGGAATTTGACCGTTTTAATATTTGCAGTATTGCATGAACAGTAGGCTTATATTTGAGTCATATACCGCACAACAGTAAGTTTGGTAGTTATTGCTAATGAAAAGTAGGCTAGGCTACCCTGTTATGGTTGGTGACTTGCTTTTTCGAGTGGTGGTAGATTTCTAGTTTCGGTTATTCAACTTGTTTTCTCTCGTATTTTGACAGTACCACAATGCAACCAAAGGTTTAATTGAAATATGAATTGATGTTTTTTTTAATAATTTCAACGGACAGACAAATAACAATTCAGAGTTGTATCCGGAGATTGTTATGGAAGAGTACTATGACAACTCATTTAAACTTAGAATTATAATTTCAGTATACTACTATAGGCCACATTCTGTTTGTCTCCCGTTCTCCGCATAAACGACATGAAGGACGATTCTGTGTTTCAACACCCCTATTTAAAATTACTTTAGTTTAAGAGTAAAACTCACTATTGTTCATTTCCTCTGTTTTTAGATTTAAATAAAATTTTGTTCATGTAAGCATCATATAATATTGTCCATATCCCGGTGGCTAAGCGATTGATAAACCAGTGAGATAGAGAATCAAATCAGCACTTCGTTTAAGACAAGATAAGGCTTCATCCACTTAACATCTAAGTTAACCGTATGAAGATAAGGCCAACGAAGTCTCAGTAATAAACAAGATAATATAATATACAAATAAGCTAATTAGTTTTATTACATAGTAATTGTATCTTGAACACGCTTTAACTAATTTAAATCGTATTCTCTTCCACGAGCAGTTTTAAAATTATATCAATCTTTAACAACTACCAAAGTAAATTCTTTCACTGTGTGAGATCCAAGAATAATGTCCCCCGTGCTAAAGCAATTGTTGATCTTGTCCGCGTTTCTATTTCTCTTCGAGAAAAATGTAGCTTGCGCAAATAACGTTATTAAACTGTTCTCTGGTTTCCATATCAGAAATATTTCCGATGTGTACCTTTACGACTCTTCTATTCCGATAACCTACCTTATCCCATTTAACTCACAGCCTGATTTACCGAAAACCTCAAATCTATTCCAAAATTTATCCTGCCCATTTCCAGATTTAACACTATTCATTAATATCTCACAATCCCAAAACACCGACTACTCTAAACTAAATTCCTTTCCTAGTAAAACCTCAAAAACCCCGCTGGATTTCAAACAACACTTCGCTACTGCAATTAAGGACAACAACAACTCGTCTCCAGCATGTCAACTTTTCCAACGTATAACTACACTATCAAAGGAAACTTTCAATATTCTCCTCACGACAGGACTGCCAATTTCAAATTTGAATCCTTCACGCACACGCAGAGCCCTAGACTTTGTGGGCGAATTTTTAAACTTTTGCTGTGGAACTGCGACACAAAATCAACTACAAGAAACGTTCCATAACGAAAAATATCTAATGCAACATTATAACCACCTCACCCAAACAGTACACTCCGACCACCAAAATTTAGTAAAATCTACACAAAACATAGACATGGTAACACACCGAGTTCAATCCATCCTTCAAGAAACGGAAGAAGAATTAAATCTATACGCTAAAATGATTCAAGACACTGAAAACACTGAACTAATACAATTATATCATCTACTGACTATTTTGCATAGTGTACATTGGCAATCGTTCTTAAACACGTATTATTCACACATGACTTCAGTGCAAATGTCTTGCAAACAGAAGACGCTACCTAGGGAACTAGTAACACCTGATATGCTACAGGCTGATCTACGAAATTTGTCTTTACAACTTCACAAAGGCAATCAACAATTAGTATTGCCTATACAAGAAGCTCACCTCTATTATGAAAAGCCAATAACAACTTGCGTTTTTTCAAAAACAAAAATTCTATTAAAACTACAAGTACCCATCATCACCACATCGGTATATCATACACTGTTTCAAGTTGCTCCAATACCACTACTATGGGAAAACCAGATCTGTTCACTGGAAACACCACATATTTACGTAATCAGGAGTGGACCACGAGTGCGAACTCTATCACAATCATCTTCTTGCGACTTGAATAATAATGGCTTATGTTTCATTCCAAGGTTCCAACAGCATTCCAGCATTAATACAGATTGCATCAAGCAAATGTTAACAGACAGTTCACTACAACAATTAATGCATAAATGCCATTTCGTCTGCCATAAGCGAACGACAGAAGTTTACATAACGGAAGTGCAAATATCAAGGTACTACATCACCAACCCACAACACAATACTCGTCTAGTTTGTCCTACAACAACAGTCGAACTTCCAGTCAATGTTGCCGGTGCTTTGGAAATTCAAGTGCCCTGCGAATGTGAAGTCATGGAAGGAGAGTTACCGATCATCAACAAGGTTGTGCCGTGTGATTCCAGGACTCCGAAGTCGCCGGGGGTAACTCATTTGCTACCCGTTTCCTGGTCAACCTTCGACCATTATAAGTTTTCCTTTCACACAGATTTCCATCCTTCCATCTCGTCACTCCCTGACCTTGTAAACCACAAGTGGAACTTATCATTCCCTCAAATTTCCATTCATGATGAAACCCCTGATTATGTTTTCCAAGAGAGCAGCCTACCTAAGTCATGGAAAGACATTATTCTTGCCGATCATGTATCAAAATTTGTAGTATACACAGCCTTAATTATCATTTTCATCATACAATTATACTTATATATCAAAATTAAAATACTAACCGCCAAGGTAAACAAACCAACTCATATTGAATTGCGTAGGTTAGATTAAGTTTAAGAAACTACTAAATTTCTACCTTTTTCATCTAAATTCAGAGAAATGGGCATAAAAGATTTAAATAGTAATAAGGAAGTAGTAAATAGTAATAAGATAGTAATAAGCAATAATAATACGGAGAACATAATTTCGTTCATTCATCATACTTTTACGTCTCAGAAAGCTAGATGTTTTAAATTCCGAAATTATTAATTAATTAATTAATTCAAGCAAACATACAGCACACTACAATGTACAATCTGCAATGCCAATCTACAATAAACAGACCTTAGAATTAGCTAACAGTAATTTTTTTTTTCCAGTCTTTTAACCCTAAAAATGGGAATTGCACTTTATTATTTTTGTCTTACTTTTTTTTGTCTTATTAACTTAAGAGTCAAGGATAGTAGTTGGACCTATTCGTCTTTCAACAGTGGTCTGTTTGTCTCGATGGACATTGCAGGTTCCAGCAGTTTAAAGTTTGCTAATGTTAGGCAACTTCTCAGCACACACACTGCCAAACGATTCGTTTATCTTTCAGTTTTTTTTACACACCCCCCTCCAAGGGAGATGATTGCATAGAAATCTTTGTTTCTACACAATCCAATTAGTGTTCCCGAATTCCCGTAAATTTTTTTTTTCTAGTTTTCCCCCTTTCAGCCTATCTTTGGGTTTTCCATATACCGGAGTGGGGGAATGTAAAGTTTTTGACTTTACTATTCCAAATTTTCGACTTTTGTTGGAAATCTCCTTAGACCCTTGGAGTTGATCAAATTTTTGTCTTTCTAAAATAATTAAAATGGTGTTTTTTTTCTTTATTCGTTAAGGAAGAAAAATATTATTTTATTATGAATAAAAGTTTGTAATTTTACATAACGTATTTCTTTTCAATAATTTTTATTATTTCATAAAGAAATCACGTTTTATTAGTTCATTCTAGTTGGTTTTATTACACATGTTTTTACATCGCGTTTTCTCGTGGGAAATAAGAAAGCCTAAAGGCCTATTTTCAGTTCTCACTGTTTAAAACCCTTACTTGGCAATTCTGGATCCTGGGAACAATTTTTCAGTTCCATCTCTACGTACTTTTTGTAGAGGGGCCTACCGTTACTTCAGCACTTTTTGCGGCCAATTAACGCGTTTGTTTTACGCCGGTTTGTCAACGTCTTTCGTAACGGCTAGTTTGATTGGTTTTCCCCCCTCCGTACGCCGGTAATTAGCGCCCCGGTCAGCCGTGTGTGTGCAAGAAGATCGTCAGAGTGTTTTTCCTATTGTGTACGCGTAAAAGTTCGTACTTCTAAGGTGCTGTGATTGGATACTCACTAAAAAAGGTAATTTTCTTTTAATTTTCTTTTGTACAACTAAATATAAAAAAAAAATGAAGAAAAGAAAAAAAATAACCTTTTTTTAGAACCATTTTAAATGGAAAATATAAAACAAAAATATAGTTAAATAATAGTAAATAAAAAAAAATTCATGTAGAATTAGTGAAATCATTTAGTTTTTTTGATTAAATAATAATAATAATAATAATAATAATAATATTAAAGAATAATAATAATGGGCTAATAATAAAAACACAATTTTAATTATAAAATGTTAAAAACTTTAAATTAAATACCTACTTTAAATACGTTAAAAATATATAAAAATAAAAATAATTAACAAAAATAATTTAATTCTGTTCAAATTTTAAAAAAAAGAAGAAATATTATTTAAAATTTTAATTATAAAATGTTAAAAACTTTAAATTAAATACCAAAAAAAAAGTTTAAAAAAATATAAATTTATAAAAATAAATCTAAAATGTTAAACTGAAATTCGTCTCTTGTTTTTTATTTTAAAAGAATATCTTCCTGTTTTGTTAGTCTAGTCTTAGAAATAAGTTTTTCAGATGGATGTACTCCAACATTGAATTGTATTCATAATGGGTGATACTTGAATGAACGTTATTCAGTACAGTTATAACGCTTCTGGGTACTGTTTTAAAGATTCAGTACCTACAAAATTTATTTTTGAACCTACATATTTAACACTGCACCGTGTTTGCTTATTTATAAACACAAAAAGGTATATGTCTTGGGGAATTTACTGAAATTACTTGTTTCTCCAAGATTAATTCACCTATGGCTTTGTATGGTGATTTTTATGAATTTGCAATATGTTTTGGCTACAAAGTTTTTTTTCACTGTCTAAATGGATTCCGTAATCTGAAAACAGTCGTACCTTCTCGCAAACCACAAAGCGAGGACAGTGGCTCTTAAGTGAAATCTGAGCTGATATTTCACACTAACAACTGGAAAAATGGTTTTGATTCTCCAATCAAAACTTCCCCCAAAACCTTTTTTTCTTTAATTCCTTCATAGGAAATTTCAGGGTCTTGGACGTTGGGCCGTTCTACGACGTCCTGGTGGAGGCAACCTTTAATATAGATTATTTTAAAACAGGTAAGTGGTGGAGTGATATTTGCAGGTTATTACAGCTGTATGAAGTAGAAGAATGGAGACATCTACTTGGAATACGTTTTAAACACTCACACTACCTCACGAACAACAAAATCATACTTTAAATTAAGAATTTTTTTTTAAAATTAAATCCTGATCAAGGATACACTAATTCTCGTGTATAAAACACGGTACATTTTAATAATAATCTTCCCTACTTTTATTACAGGCACAATACAAGTTTCAAATTATTACATATGACATGTATTTTAAAATCAACAACAATTTTCAATATTTTTATAGGATACCTGTCATGTTTTTATTTTTATATTATATCTGACAGTTATATAACAATCAGTTAACCACAAACATGATGTTGTGACGAGAGTAGACCGCATGAGCCAACGGAATTAATACAGATTATTAGTTCAGCTAATTATCTAACTGTAATTGATAAAAACCCTCTGAATTATCGTTCCAATCAATTATGTTTGTTATTCCAACTATTTTAATTAAAGATAGATTATTTGGGTCGACGTCCATTTTAACGAACCGTATAAACGCTGTTTGTTTTTGCCCAATTAGAGGTAAGCGGAATTTACAATTTTCTATGAAATTGACATTGATAAATCCGCAGATCAGTGTCAATTTAAACACTTGAAAGTCCTATTCGTGGCTCAGTTGTAGTGTGGTTCACTGAGTTAAACTGCAAAGTGTATTCGATTCCCGGCAAGAATCTTTAAATTTTTAACACATTAAACCTAATAATATATTGGGTTGCTACTAATTCTTTGATGTTTCTTAATCAATTTGATTCACAAATTATCAACACGTTTGTGTGGTTTTTAAACTAAACTTTTTAAAAAATTATTTATTATTTATTTGTCTGTTATATTGGAGATTTCCAAATCTCCAATTTTCTTATTTCATGGCTTAATGGTAAAGTGACTGAGCTAGACTGCAAATGGATTCAACTTCCAGATAGAAAACTTTTGCCGCTTTAAAACCAACTGATTCATTGGATTGCTTTTTAATTCTTATTGGTTTTTTTTAATTTAATGGATTCTGTAATAAATAACAATCCATCAAACACGCGATGCGGAATTTCTTTATCCTCGAATTTTTTTAAAATATTTACATTTCAGTGAGTCAATGGAGAGGCTCTTACTATCTTTTACACTTAGTGACAACATAGAACTCTGGTAAATTCTCGTTGTCATGCACGTACTTAGTTCGGTCATACATTGGTTTAAAGCGAGGATTTGGTGCCTACGCATGTAATAATGTCGTTTTATTTTTCTCTATTTATTTACATTCAAAAAAAGTGATGATTCGTCGCCTCCGCGTTTTTTAAGTGGGAAATTGTTTTTATTGATTGTTTTCCCATTCAAATGTATAAATTTAGCAAAACACAATTAAAATACAATAAATTTGTACTTTTTAGGAGAATTAATTAAGCGTTAAATATCCGCCTACGCATACAACTGCGTGGTAAAAGAGCAAAATTAAAATAATGTTAGAAAAAAATAATTAATTATTTAATAAAAATTTGCTAGAGAGCCTGTAAGAGATATTCTTATATAAAATACATTTGTATAATTATATAGGTGCATAATAGGTAAAGAATATATCAAATAGTATTAGAAATAAACGGTTTCTCTGTGTTAAGGGAACCCTCGCTAACTGTGTAATCGTGTTGCAATTTTTATCTGTGTGATAAAATAAGATATAAAACACCTACAATAACTTAAACATTAACTACTAGACAATATGAATATGCTGCTTATAAACTGATAAATCTACAACCCTGATCAAACCTCCAACAAATCCGATCTCACAAAGTAATCTTGCTGTTCAAATTATTAAAAAATGAGTAATAGAAGTACCATAAAATGTATATTTTGATTTAAATTTTCTGGAACGTCCTTCTTAAAAATAAAAAACTTCATTGAAGTCAACCCCTGTTTCTTAATTTCTTTTCAACCTTTCCCTTTTTCTTGATTTGGTTTCATGTATAAACTCCATTCGTAGAGAGTAATGGTTATGACGCGTAATAGCTGAATGAACTCGGCAACCAGAGCCCAAGCCTCGCGTCTGCTGTTTGCCTATGATACAGCATTAATTATTATGTATTCTGTTAAATTGAAAAAATTGTGAATCATTAACAAATAAATAAAATTAATAAATGGACTGCTCAGCTGTTTGCATGCGTAATAAATTAATCATTTACTTTTCCAACCATATTCGGAAATCGTTCCTTTGTTATACGAAAATTCTTGTAATGTTCATTCAAAAATTTTAATTCAGGATAGAATATCCTTATAATTTCATAACCTAAATTAAAGTGAATTTATTTAAAAGGTTTGTAGAGCTTGTAGATTGTGAATATTGTGTATAGATTGAGATTGTGAATTGTGAGCTTGTAGGTTGTAGAAGAGATTTAGGGCTTGTAGAGTTTTAAAAGTTTATGTAAAGGTTAAAATCTTTGAATTGTGTTAAAATTTGGTTAGTATTTATACTCGCAACAAATATTTCTGAGAAAATTTTCAGTCAACTTCAAAATTCAGTCAAATTGGGAGAGTAGGTTTACTCTAAAACAATAATAATGTGCGGAAAATATTTAAGAGAGTTTCTTTACTCACTTGCACAATCCATGAGAACTTTTTTGTCTTTAATTTTTATGCTTACGCCTTATAGCAAAAGCACCTCTTTACGTTAGCAACAAAACCTTACATACAGATTTGAAAACACCACTTGTACAAAATTCCATTGAATACCTATACAAACGCTTTCACGACAAGTCACACGATCACGAGAACCCCCTGGTGCGTTCACTTTCCTCCGTCCATTTACCTGACAATCCTCCTAGACGCCTTAAAAGACGCTGCAGTAGAGACATGCTAATTTGATATACACATTTCATTCTTGGGGAGGCACCAATGGGGGCCCTACCCCTCTCATGCCTATCATGTTATTTACATAATCACGATAATCATCACATTTGCTTGTTGTAACATTTTACAGTTGTAAATAAAGAATTAAAGAGAAAAAAAAAATTTATGCAGTACTGTACATTGAGCTGCATAATTCCCGTATGCCATATTTAAATAGCGGTGGGGAATTTAACTTTAAGGAGAAGAGGTACCCAGTGGTATGTTCTCCGTTTATAACTACGGATGTTGTCCGTGATTCAGTCCAAGAGGTCTCTACTCCATTTTCACTTTCGACGTCGCACAGTTGGGAAGTTCTTTGTAGCTAGATCACAGGCTAGTTCGTTTGGATGGTCATCTATTCACCTAGTTCGTGAATTTTACTATACAAGGACGCGGTTAGCTCCTTTACTGTCGTAATTTTGAAATCGGCGTGGTGGGTTTTATTGCTTACATAAAAAGGAGCACCAAAAGCAAGTCTGAAGATTAGATCAATTTAGATTGAACATCGAAATTTTTCACTTCTGTAGTAAATTTTTTTTTAAACTAGTCATTGATAACTACAGAATCATTTTCATTAATTAACCATAAAAATCATATAACCTATAAAAAATTAATAATACTAATCACATAAATGTAACAAACTATTTTATCGTTCCAGAGTATATTATTAATTGAATTATCATGACAGATTACCATAACTCTGTTCCATACTCAATATATTTTATTATAAATTACGTTATTACTATAATAATAATAATAATAATTCAACGAAAAGGATTAAAGTTAATTACTTTCATAAAAGCTATTACCCCAAGAACTGAGTAATTGGAAAAGTACATAAATTTCACTACCATAACTTTACACCGATATTTCTGTTAAAATTAATGATAATAAAATATACTGGTTAAATATACATGTTATTTAATAATCCTATAAAACTGTATTATAAAATAAAGTATTAAATTTTAATTATATTAACGAATAAACAATTTCATATTTTAGGCCTCTTAATTATACAGTACATTTTTGTAGTAATATATCTTCAATTAATTAATTAATAATATTAAATTGGAATACTATATTTACTATTTTGGTTTTTTTATGGTTACAAAATGGTTAAACTATTCTGAGAGACTAATGAGTTGATGATTTTGTTTATTTTACTTACCTTAATTGAAGAAACCCTTAAATGAAGGATCTTGGTAAGAATATTATGTCTTGTCACTTTAAAATTAGTCTGTAAGATATCTTATTTTAATTGCCTGGTGTCCTTTGAATTACCTAGAAATTCCAGATGCTTTTACGTTGTTCGAATCGTATTGGTAGTATGTACTCAATGTGTTAGTTCCTTTTTGAATTTTCAAAATGTTTAATCTCTTTGTGGTTTAATTATTGTAATGTACCAAGGTAAAGACGTGATTTTTTTGAGTAGTTTTTGCCGGAACCTTTGAAGGATTTCAATGTTTAAAAGGCTTTCGGTGCCCGATAATGAATTTTATATGTTCATTTTGAAGAAGAATAATAAAAATAATTCTTTATTTCTCAAAAGAATAAAATTTGTAACTTACGTTATTTTTATATGATTTATCTATACATTTATATTAATCTCTAATGCCAAATTCTTTCCAATATCCCAGTCATTGGAAATTAACATATCCAACTATATGATTAAAACACCATGTGCCAAAATATGTAACTGTTTTGTAATTTACAAACAAATATTGCGATTATCCACGTAAAATTTATTGTACATATTAGGTCTGCAACTTTTAAATACATAAATAAATTTTTGTTAATGCGCTAAGAACAGAACGCATAACCGAGATTGGTCGGGCATTTCGTTAGTGGGCAATGAAAACTGCGAAACATTTTAACCCAAGCAGTCAAATTTTATTGGTCGTTTGCTACAATTATTATTCCTACTCTTGTTGTTCATGGTAAATAACTCATTTTATTTATCAGATGTGTTTTAAATTTACAACTACGAATAAATTTTCTGAACTCAAAAAATTATTAATGTTAACAACTAAACATAATTGATATTATACCTTAAGAATTAAGATTTTTACCGAATAGTTAATACTTCTAAATTTACCAGTAATTAAATATAAAATTTTTAAATCAAATTAATTACAAAGCTTGATGTAAATTCGTGATATCTTATTTGAAATCTTTAATAGATATATAGATTGTTACTTGTTTAATTGATGTATCCTCCACTTTTATTTGACAGTCAAATAAAAAACCTTAAGAAGAAAATGAAATAGAGTTATTTTACTTAATAAAACCCTTTAGTAACGTAGCTCTCAGAAAATATGATGTAGCCATAGAAATTTTAAAAAAAATTAATATTTCCCTTTTCTTATAGGCCTATTCACAGAAAACACCTGCACCCCCAATATTGAGTTCCCTGCATCCTCTGTGGACGACAAATGAACGTTTTTCATATTATTCCAATATTCATATTACCCATATTATCCATATTACACTGTCTAATTTGCTGATTATACAATGTAGAGTTTTGAATTTAAAAACAAGTAAAAAGTTTATTATATTTTAATTTAGTTTAATGATTTAGTAATTAAGTTCTAGTTGATGTTTTTTTTTTGTCATTTGACTAATAATCCTGCTTATATTTGAAGTGGATACCTAGTTAATTTTTGTTCATTTTACTTTATTAATGAAAAGAAGTAAACTAGTACTTATGTAGAAAGTTTGGTAATTAATGACAGCAGAAAAAGTAAAGCAGTAAAGCAAAAGCTTTAGCTTCTGGTTAGCATTTAATATTACAATATAACTGATACCAAGTAATCATGCAAACGTCAAAATAAGAAAACAATTCCTTAAAACGTTTCTTTGGAATGTTTTACTTAATGGAAGTGAGAAATCGATACTGGAAAAGCAGGAAAATCAAGATTACAAGTGACGGAGAAGTGGCTTTTGCTTTTTTATTATTATTTTTTTACTTTAAGCTGCGTCCAACTATTTTGCACATTACTACTATTGCGAATACAGATGATAAAGGGTAACAATTGAAAATGAGTAATGAAAAAAGTCTGACCTGGCATTGAATCCGGGACCCCCACCAGTGAAGTCAGTTGTTCTGACCACCATTCTATTGGGCCAGCCGAGATGTGGCTACAGAGGCAAAGTCAGAAAATCAGCTAGACCAAAAAAGAAGAATAATGAAGTATTACTGGGAACCAGATCCAAATAAGAATTTATTGCAATTTCCAAAATCTGGTGTGAACACGACTTTCTTTTGCCAATAAAACAATAAACAATATAACCTCGTATGTTTAATCATGAGTAAGCAACGTAAAATTAAATCGTAACGTTACTTTAATCATGAGTGAATGATGGAAAATGGAAATCCCTGTTTAAGTCCCTGTAAAACTTAAAAATATGAAAAACCGCTAAACTTGGCTCAGTAGAAACAAACTTTTAAAAACAAAATAGTGTTTATATTTTCTATTGGCAACTTTAGTATACATACTTTTGTTGTAAAATAAAAACAAAAATTTTCAATGGCATGTGAATAGCACGTTTTACATGACAATTCCATCAGACAATAAAATAAAATGCAGACTAGGCCGCCCATTTTTTACCGATCCTATTTTTTTTAAATCCCATTTTACCGATTTTAAAGAGGAAAATAACGAAAACCGCTAATTGACACAACTTAGCATTGCAAAAAAAAATGTTTGGAATAAAAGTTGGGGTTTTTTAGTTTTCTACAACGTTATCTATACACCTTTTCCCTAAAATGCATATTAAGCCCGAAAACGTTTTTTACTATGTGAGTACAAAAGGCATAAATTTCAGCAGGGATGGCACTTACCCATTCTCGTAGAGCATAACGAGTGTAGTGAATGAGACGATATTTTTAAAAAAATCTTAGGAGCCTTTTTTGAGAAAATCGTAAAAGTAAAGTAAATAATCACACAAATAAACTACTACTTCGTTGACTGATTTTGTTTAAAATGTTTGTGTCGGGTCCCCAAGCGGTACTTAACGTAAGTTCCAAGTTCCTTAGTTGTACGATATTCGGTTCTTGAGATATTTTGTTTACACCACAAACCAATCGCAAAAATCATGTAATTCCGGTGAAAATTCGATATCGAAAAATCGACGTGAAAACAATAATTCCCTTCCCTATACATCAATACAGGGCAAGAGAAAGTAAAAGAAAAGTACGGCCAAATATATCAGACACGTTATGTGACACAGTGATTTCATTGTGAGTGTTTCAGATACGGCTGAATTACTAAATAGACTGAGAATGTTACTTCAGCGTTTAAACATTTCTGTTTATTTATCAGTTTAGTAATAATTTTCCTGAGTTAAACCCATTGCTTTGACATCTATCAAGTCAACCACAGCGCACAAACTTTCATACCAAGACATCATTAATGAGTTATCCAAAAAAAAATCTCTTAGGAAGTTATTTGAACGTATAAGTTTAAACTGTAATTGACTTGTTAGTTTCACTTAGCGAAAGGATTACCATTGGGTGTATCTATTACTGAGAATTTATCAATAGGAAAACGTACTCTTAAGTTAATGGCTGTTATGCTGTTTTTTATTGATGTTTTTATTAGTTTTTACGCCATTAATGTTGTACTCGAGAAACAAATTTAAATACTGAGGACTACTCCATTTAAATCGTTGTCTCACATGGAAATATCACAGAATAACAAAAAAGAAATGACTTGAGCTGACATTACGTAAATTACACTGGTTATTTGGAAGGGAAATATTCACATTCGTCAAGCGAACCAATAATAATTATTTTATATCAATCTTTTTAAAACCCATGTGGGATTTCATTGTAGGGTATATCCTGCACTTTAAATGTAAACATATTCAAACGTTTCCTATCAAAAATTCTGCAGTGAGCCCCGCAATACCATGGGATTAAAAAAAAAACGTTTACATCCATGCTGATCTTAACGTTACCACTGTCAAACAAGTAATATTATAAAATTTAATTATAAATTTGAAAAAAGATTCAATCATCATCTAAGTTTCTTGGCTCTGATCTATATAACCGATAACAATTTTACAATATTAAAAGACATGCTATATTAGGTTTAAGTTATAGATTTTAACGAAAATTGTTATCATTTTAAAATTTATCTTCTTCCTGTAGAATAACAGTAATATTTTCATCAACAGATTAAATTATAAGCACTTTACAACATTTATATAATTAGTTCGTTTTAATATAAACATATTGTATTGTTGCTGGCTAAAAAATAATAATGTTGTAGGCTACTGTAATAAAACCAATCTTGAGATGGTTCGGTTTGTAAGATTTTACAAAAAAAAAACATTTCATGAAGCCAGTATAATTGTACAAGGCAAATGGGTTCTGCATTACATGTAGCAAAATCTTAATTCTGGGTATTATTTTCAATGACAAGATCCTGGGCAAAAGATGAAAGAGAAGGCTGAGGAACCAGAACTTAGAAGGGTTATTAAAAGATATAAAATTCAATAAGTACATAGGCATGGAAAGGGTGTGTTATAAAAAGGAACATACCAATGTAACCCGTGAAATAAATACGCATGAATTTTACAAGGGCGTATAGAAAAATAAAGCCTCCATCGCTATTAATGATGGACCAGACAATCTTAAAAGTGGTTAGTCATGTACTGGAACTCTTTGTAAACAAGTCAACGTAGCGGCGATCCACATCCGCAACCAAAAAATTCAAAACAATGCCATCTCCGAACAAAGTCATGATTACCGTTTTCTGGGATCGTGATGGTATCGTTCATATGAAGTTTTTGGAACGTAGCTGTTGTTAGCTCCAAACAATATGTTACTACCCTATCAAATCTGAAGCGGCGGCTGCGTAAAGCACGTCCAGATAATTCTGAATCATGACAACGTTTGTCCTCACACAAGTCTGAAAACGTGTAGAAGTTTGGTGTAGAAGTTTGTCACTGAAGAAGTTTGGGTCTAAAGGCGTTTTACCTCATCCACCTTATAGCCCAGATCTTGCACCCTGTGACTTTTTCCTCTTTCCGAAGCTTAAGGAATATTTCAAGGGCATGCGCTTCTCTCCAGATAATGAGGTGATAGCGGAAGTAAGGAAATGGTGCCGTATGAAATTTCAGATTTATTCCTTGACGGAATTTTCCAAAGCGTCGTAAATGTGTAGACTCGTAAATGTGTAGTTCACATTTACGTTGCCGTAAATGTGTAGCTGTTAACGGCGATTATGTGGAAAAGTGATTATATTGGTGAGTTGGGGACAGTTTAATAAATAATTTCATATTAATAGACAATACATGGATGTAAACAATACATCCATTATTAATAAAGTTAGAGCGATGGAGGCATTACTTTTCATATACGAGTATACTACTGTAAATACAGCATACACTGAGATTGTGAAAAATATTCTCACTGTAATTTTTCGACACATTTTATCTTATAAAAATGTTTTAGGTACCGTTGCGTTAAATTGAGAGCATTAGTTTACATTTTAACTTTATTTTACTTGAACATAACATCATCACCTGGTAGAATTTTGGCTGTTTCTTACGAAAGAAAGATAAAAGATATTTTACAAGCGTACATTTCTTTAGTGTTTTTTATTCATAATTTATTAGATATTTGAAAAAAAAGGAAAAAATGGAAAATACCATCTCTTAAATAAATATTATAAGTTAGTACCTTACAGTAGTAGTAGTTGTATTCTATATTTCACGTAAATCATCACAGATGTTGGTAATATTTTTCATCTTCATCGTCGTTTCTTTAGGAGCAAGTAGAGGGTTGGATGCTTGGTTGCACGTGTACAACATTCAGTCGGGTCGGTTTCGATTGTATTTTTCTTTCAGTTTTTTTTTAACCAGAGTACAAGCTCTTGAAATATTTCTTCAGTGGAAGGTATGGAGAACATAGAATAGCTTGTATTGCTTGCTATTTGGGTAGGCATTAACTGCTTCTGTTACAATCATTCGTACTACCAGGTGGAAATAGGTTCCGGTAGACAGACGCTATAGAGACGGGTCTTTACAAAAGTAGTATGTATACAATAAAAAAAGAACATTATATTCTTCCATTCATCTTTATTATTATTTATTTATTTATTTAGTTTTATTTTATTATTACTATTACTATTTTATTATTAGATTTTATCATAAAAACTGAATAAGAAATCATCCAGCTATAAACCTATTCTTATTACATATATTATTACTCTCGACGATTTCAATAGATGGGTGACAGAACATTTTTTTGCGTTCATATCAATAATAAGTAGTTTCGTTTCATTTTGTAAATCCCGCTATTGTAAATATTATAAAAGAAGATGGTATTACTAAATCTAGGTTAATTCCAATATAGTTTTGCTGTAGGTATAGGAGTCTATTTACAAAGTATACGTAAGTAGCCTACAGTGTTTTATTACGTTTTGGTCTTCTATGGGCCGCGTTGAACTTTTCGCATGATGTTCTGTTCCCTTTTCCTTTCTTCCCAGAACCTCTTCATCCATTCTCACTCATCATCTTCTTTCTTTCGTCTGACCACTTTTGTGCTACTGATTACTCAGAATTAGTGTTTCTGCTTTTACAAACTTTGAAATCGTCGATGGCCTTTCTAAATGTGTCTCTGTCTTGGAAAGCGTTTTTCAGTAGTTTCATTTCCTAGAGGTCTCTCTCCACTTCTTTAAATCATCCAGTTGTTCTTTTAATCCCACTATTTAAATACGCGAATATTCTTTTAGTCAGCTTATAGTCATCCAGTCTGTTGAGATGTCCGTAAAATTTTGCCCTTGTTTCCTTAACTGTAGTTGTAAACGTCTCCGTTAGTCTATACAGGTTTTTATTTGACCTCAGTCTCCATGTTCCATCATCTGACTTTATGGGTCCCAAGATGTTTCTTAAAATTCTTCTTTCCCTCATTTCTACATCCAGCATTCCTCCTCCTGTACTGAGAGTTAGATATTCAGAGGCATATAGCCCTTCAGGTTTGATTACCGCGTTGTACTGTGGGAAATGTTACGTTTGTTATACATGTTCTGTGTGATCCCATAAACTCTTCTAGTTTCTTAACTCTTTCTTTGTTGGCAACCTTATCCAGTCCATTCGCCTGTATCCATTCTCCCAGGCACTTGAATGTATCAGCTCTTTTGATGTTTCCGTTTTCAGATTTCATATATTTCTCCTTCTCAATATTTCTTCAGAATGATCTTAGAAGGGTTTTGTCTATTACAATTTTGGAACGGAAGTTAAATTTTGATCAAGGTTAATTAAGCCGAAGAGTAGCTTCTGGCGGCGGTTAAATACTAAACGTTATGTACGCAGATTAAGCATCTAAGTTAGTCGCTTATCAAGCCACAAGCCAAGATATCGCACCACTCTCGCTTGGGAGATATGAACGTTATTCAGTATCACAGGTGGACGAGTTTGACGTCGTAAGGTGAACGTAACCTGTGTTGATTTATTTAGGTTCACCTTAATACTCCAACATTATATTAAAACTAAGTTATTTTTGATAGTTTTCGTGTGCATAATCACAAATCAACTTATTAATTATCTATTTAACAGGTTTCACTTATATTAAAATAAAAAAAGATTCAAAATAATTATTTTATCACAAAATAATAAACAGTAATTGATGCCCACAAAACGTTTTTAAAGAAATTTTAGCCTAATAACTTACACATTTTTAAACATAATTTTAATAAGTTTGAACATAAAATTTATAAGCTTTTTAATATTAAAATTAATTGAAAAATAGCAGTTGTAAAAAAAATAACTTAATATCCTCTAAAAAAATTTGCAAATAAATAAAACCTTAGTTATTAGAGTATGCACAAAAGGATTTGTCAAGTTTTCTCTTAGGGTGTTCATGCGTATTATAGAAAATAATGTGTTTAAATTAAGATTTAATTACTGTACTTCTTGACTAATATTTTGTTGTTTTAATAACAATAAATCTTAGTAATAAAATTCAAGTATTGTAAATACAATAGTAATGGTTGTAATAACCAACTATTATTGTAATTTGTAGTGAATTAATTTTATGCGGAAACGAGGGATGAAATTCGGTTGTTCCGTTTTAAACCAACTATCGGAAACAATGAAAATTATGACAACGTAACTCAGGAGATATGTAATCCTGAATTTAGCAAAATTTTGTGTACGGATGCTTGATGTATTATCAGAAATCTGTTTTGGGTTCATATTACATTATCATGTTGATGAATTTACGAGTGTATGCCTGTTTAATATACCCAGACGTAGAAGATGAGTGAGAGGCTGTAAACGTTGATATGGGAAGATGAGTTATTTAATCGGTAGATGAGTAATTAACTTCTCCTTGAAAATTTACTTAATAATAACTTCTAGTAACTTTGGATGATGTTATTGATTTTAAAAGCTAACTCACCAAACCTATGTTGTAATTAGTCGTTTTCAATTCTACGTCGATTTTGAAAGTAACAAATATAAAAAAAAAATATTTAACATTTTAATCCTTGTTCCCCATAGAGCGGTATTTATTTGCATTGTTTTTCATGAAAAATTTGGTAAATATTATTCTATAATACATTTTTATTCGTTGAGTTAATAAAATATTTGGAAAGATTTTTTTGTTTTCATTTAGTTTTATTCACCTTGTTTCCTGTTTAGTTTGTTAAGGGCCATTTTTAACCACGTAAAATAAGTTTAGAAATTTTTGAACGCTGTTTTTGTAGCGCTTACTCTCAGAATTCTTTCACTGTAGGCGTTTCACCTTTCTCTTGTCCATCCAGCATTCTGCTTTTGTTCTTCTTGGATATCCATGAAGTCAGTAAATAGTAATCTGAACTTGGTTTGGTTCATTATGTTTTCAGTTAATTCCAATTTTTTCAATATTCTTTATGACCTCTGTATCCTATTCATGACCAATTATCTGACACGTTGTTACTGCTGCTTAGTGTTATAAACATTTATTTTGCCAAAAGTTTGTCCCATATTTTATGCAATGTCAGTTAAATTTAATTTTCGTTTTATGATCGTTTCCATTAATCGTTTGTTTTTCTTAATGTTTATTATTTTGTGGAAATTTTTTTCTCAAATTCCTTTGGTTCTCTTAGTCCAGCCTTCTTTACCACTCAAAGGCATTCACGAACATGCAAACAAAAGATTTATCACCGTATTATAATGTCCGATCTTAGCTTGTCTTGAGAGTGTTTTCTTCTAATACAGATGGTGAGCTCCTCGGAGTGCAGTGGCCATCTTTCCTCGCCTATTATGGTTCGCTTCTTTTTTACTGATCTTAAGTTATATTAATTGCATAAGGTATTCGACAAGGAACTTCCCAACTGTGCGACGTTTAAAGCGAAAATGGAGTAGAGACCTCTTGGTTTGAATAACGAACAATACCCGAAGTTTTAAACGGAGAATGTATCTTTGGGTACCTCTTCTCCTTAAAGTGAAATTCCCCACCGCCATTTAAATATCATTATAAGGAAGTTGTGCAGCTCAGTGCACAGTACCGTAATAAAACTTAAAGCCAAAAAAAGAAAGGTAGTCAAAGCTATTACCTTTTGAGTGATACGGGACTATTTTGATTTTCATTATATATTTAGTTTTTTTTTTTTTTTTAAGAAAATATGTAGTCCTGGTTTTCTTCTTTATCTTCCTCATCCTTTTATTTAAAAACTCTTTAGAGCTTACTCTTAGAAATTTTACTTTCGATCAGGTACGTTTTAAAGTTTCCTTGATGGTTACATTTGTTATGACGCCTTCTCCAAATTCTTCCATAATATTCAGTAGCATTTTTCGCCCAACTGAATCATAAAATTTTTCCTTGTTTTCTACATTAAAGAACGAAGGAATAAAATTTAAACAAACAAAATAAATCTAGATAATATTAAAGCTCGTGTCACTTCTTTGGTGTGGTGGTAAAATCCTAAACTTTGTTTGTCTGTAAGATGTTAATTTCCAGGTTTCAGTTCTAATTAAGAAAATTTCTGACCATTTAATATGCATGTAACACTACTCTCAACCCCTTAAGACTGCCAGATAATAAATATGATTTTTGTTGGACTCACATTTCGTTATTTTATTTTTAAGTAACAATCAAGAGTGCAAACACAGACCCTTCAATATTACAGTTTATATGTTGCTTAAGAAACTACTTAACAATTAGTAGATATTTTCAGTTCACTAATCTGATAACTTAAGGAGACTTGAAGGATGCTATTCAGGTTACATCACTTTATGTTTGCTCATTAGCAAATACAGTGGGTAATAGAATAAATGATAATAGTACAGCGCGCATTTAATACACTTAAACTTTTATCTAATGCTATGTTTTTAGTTGTCAAACGTTTATTTATACAATTAAAGTTTTAAATAAATAAAGCTCAATTTCTTGCAGGAATGGTGTGAAATATACTAAATAATACTTGATACGACCAAATCTCCCAATGCAACTTTTACACTCCATAATTTACAAACTAAATTAAAACTTTTATTACTAAATTCTTGGCTTAAATTTCTATGTTTCCTACTTCATAAACAATCAAAATTAGTAGTGCCACAAACATTGCTTAAATATTATTTTTCTCTTTTGAAATCTATATGGATTTTACGGTGCTTAAATTTACAACATTCTAATTTACAACCCACTCAGGCATTCCAGTCAAAAACATTACACCTTATAGTACAAGCCCTCTAACTTTACTCACACATATATACCTTTTGTTCAAAGTTCTACCGAACAAACGTTTTTACAACAAATCACAAGAAAATGATAACCCACTTGTACGTTCACTTTTCACACTACATCTACCTGGTAATCCTGTGAGACGCCTAAAAAGGTGCTGGAGTAGAGGCCTGCTGATTTAATGAAATAATTTAATAATAATAACTGCTAATTTAATGAGCTAATTTAATAATATTTAATAAATTAATGAATTTTTTTATTAAAATTCAGATATGGTGTCTAATCACAATTCTTGGGGAAGCCCTACGCCTTTCATGACTATTTGTGTCCCTTGGACACAATCATCGTCATCGTCACATCTACTTGTATAATTTTTACATTTGTAAATAAATCTTTTAAAAGGAAAAATAAATAAAGCCAGTGTAAAAATAATTATATATTTAATTTTTTGATTTTGTTCTAACATTCAGAATCTTATTATAAATTTGTACTTTGTTTATATCATTATGTTGTGTGGGTCATCATCCGAAAGGCTGGTTTGAACATGTAGCGGTTTTACTAAGTAAAACGAGGAGTGAGGTAGTTTACCAGTGCCTTCTTCACTGAATGGAAAAGTACGCTTATCAGCATGCCGGGCTCTCTGAAAAGCACAGGAAAAGTACGCTTATGAGCATGCCGGACCCTCTGAAAAGCACAGGAAAAGTACGCTTATGAGCATGCCGGGCCCTCTGAAAAGCACATATTTTCCACTCTGCAAATGACACCTTAACTTCATTCACCACAGGGTCTGGCTGTATAATGAAATTTATTACTTTCAGAGGAGACAACTCTGATTAGTGTCTTTTACACCTCTACTTTTTCTGTTCGTAAATGATTCAGTCATTTAATTGGCTGACCATGAGATAAGAAACAGAACTATTTATTTCAGCCCTGCAACGAACAGATTGAATGTAAATAATATGACACTCCACCTATTGTATGTTATTATTACTATTGTATAATATTATTATTTTATACAATATTAAAAATTAAAAATTATGTGACATATTGTAGCATCTCTCACATTTTTAGGTTATATTCTTAAAATTTATTTTTTTAATTATTAAATTTTCATTAATACACATTTAGCAAGTCTACTTATAAAAATTCTTAAATTTTATAAATTGAAAATTTCAAGAATTTTAATAATAATCATTATATTAATATCTTCTATTTAAAATCCTTAAATTGTCTTTAATTTTTAAGTAACATTGTTGTTTGTTAAAATATTTGTGGTTGTTAAATAGATGGTAGTATGTAAATATCTAAGAATGAATGTTTTTAGTTGTTGAGAAAGTAATCTAGAATAAATTAAACACCCTTAAGGATAAACTTATTTATTCGTTTTTGGATAACCTCAAATTTTTGGCAAATGTTGCCTTCAGCAATTTACAACAAAAACTGTTTCAAATATTGTGGTGTTTTAAGTTATTCCGTGTTAATTTAAGTTTTAGTACGTGAAGAATATTTATTTATTTTTTATTAATTTTTTACTTATGTGTTTTTTTTAATTAGAAATTTAAATTCTATTTTAAATCACATTGGTACGTAACAGGCTTTACTAAGAGCAGAATGGGTCTTATTATTTCATTATTTCATTGACAAATTGTAAAATTGTTCACACCTATAATAGAGAATCCAACCCAGGAACTTCGGTTAAACTCCAATTATAAAACTAAATGGACCTCTAAGAGGTTACGTAGGATTTTATTACGTTTACCACAACAATGTGTAATGTATGGAGAACGTTTAATTATATTATTGGGTAAGTAATTACATTATCCTGCCAACAAGATTGTTTCTGATTATAGAATTCCTAACCTAGATATCGGTTTGAAGGGATACAACCTCACTGTTAATATTAGTGCAGGTAATTTAAGCAATTAGTCAATGTCAGTGAGCAATTAGTCCCATCTGCCTGCACAGTAAATGCTTATCTGTTCCATGAAATTCTGATAAGGCTACTTAACCTCTCTACTCATTTTGATAAAAATATTCAATAATAAACAACGATCAATATTATTGGTGATTTCCTATGTAAATAGGTATTTCGTGAAAATTATAATAAAAGATTTAGAATAATAATAACGTAGGTGTTTATAGTTAAATTACATAATATTTTACTGCTTCGAGCAAAGGTTTTACAGTTTCCTTTGCCACTACAAGTAAATTCTTGGTCAATCTCGTTTTGCGTTCTGGAATTATAAAAATCTTCCCATTTCTGCACACCAAAATTAGGTAATATGGTTACAATTCGTTTTTATATTTAGACTATTATAATATTAAATTTTATTACGTACATACAAAGTAACTGAGTAGTATCAGTACTATGTGAAATGAATGTGTAGTAAAAACCGGTTTATATAACGCTCATGAAACACTTCGTAAAGGATTCCAAATTATTTTGCTGTTTTATCGGCTCCTGCATTTAACAAAATTCGTACTGAATTTAAAGAAATACTCTCTGTGATTCCTATTTCTTACAGACGTAAGAATTCATCTAATTTTTTTATTTTTATGTTTTTGCAAATGTTGTTACATAAACTGTTTGTTTATTTCAATCACATTGGGACTTGGAACAGTATCAGTAATTTTAATTTGTCAACAATTTTGAGACCCTGAGAATTCAACCTAGAATCTTCCGGTTTACAGTCTAGTGCAGTATGAACTTTGCAATGAAAGCGGCCAACTTTCTTTTGCACCGACATTTAACAAAACAAAGATATTTTTCAAAAAAATGCGAAAATTTTGTTGACACCAATATTCTTAAAAAAGGTTTAAAATTATGATCTTGAAACCTTTATTTCAAGACAGAAAACCCACCATACCATTATCCATTTCTAAACCATTATCATAATTTGTACCCAAAGAATTTTCAAAATATTTTACCTTAGAAGACGAAATATGGGTTTTTCTTTAATTTCGAATTTACATTATTGCAATCGGTTCTTAAATTCAGAGGAATCATTTATAATGTTATTAATATTTACTGAAATTTAAAAATTCCACTTCCACATTCAAGAATGCTTGATTTTTAGATATTCCACAGTCTTCTTACAAAGTATGTTATGTAGTTTGAGTCTTCCAAAACCGATATTATTTGTCTAAAAGATTTAAATCCAAGTAATTTAGATGATCATGAAGCCTTCTTTGATATCGTTCGTAATTTAATGAAATAACCTTATTCAAAATTCAGATATGATGTCTAATCACAATTCTTGGGGTAGCATCTTTGGAAGCCTACTGCTTTCATGACTATCAAGTCCCTTAGACACAGTCATCATCATCATCACATCTACTTGTATAATTTTTACATTTGCTTCACTGTTCTTCCTGGTATGTTAGCATAGAAATATATATTACTGACCTACCAAAAAACTGTAAAAATTTCTCTGATGGTTTTCGTCTTGAAATGCTCTAGTATTTCGATGTCCGGATTGCTAGTAGTTCCCGAGTTTAATTCCGTAAGTCCAAACTGGTTTCAATACCGATTTATAGATCATCAACTTGGATGAGGAAGATAAGTTTGATTGTCTGTCAAACAATCAGTATGTATTTTTAACTTTAGATTCAATTGATAACGCTTGACTTGAATATGCTATTTCCACGTTAGACTACGGTCCAGATGTATAACAAGATAATCTATTATTAGACGATGGAGTTTGTTTTCTGTTAAGGTACACTCCTGGACAGTCTTGAAGTCACAGCGTGAACGTTGCATGAACTGACTCAAAATAAATAAATGGATATAATAATAAATGGATACTTTGCTGATGATAACTCGGTAACGAAGCGTTTTCAAATTTTTCTATAATTTTCTTGTTTTTCAAGTTATTAATTCCAAAATTTTAATTTTTACAATGATATACCAAAAATGTGAATTAAATTTTTCTTACTAACACGATTCAATAACTGTTTTGTGAAACTGAGTTCGACACAATTAACAACGGGTCCAATATTTTGATGATAAACGAAATAAAAATCGTGTAACAAAAACACATCGGGAAAGTAATTCAAATCGTGAAACCGTGTTATTTTTATTTCCTTGTAGTACTTAAATTAATAATGGAATGTTTATTTTAAACAGAACTCTGTTGCCAAAAATGTTATAACAAAATTCCGTGAAATGTAACTCTGAGTAAAATTGAACTTTTATTAACCATTATATAAAATATATTTTTTGCAAAGCCTACAAAAATAAATTAATCGAATTTTTATTAGTTCAATATCCGTTACTAATACGTTTTAGAGTAACACGGTATTATTATAAAATAAATATTTTAAATTGAATTTTGTTTACAATAAAAATGATAATAAACTAGGAAAATTGATTTTTCAATATTGAATTTCAATTAGCGTAGGCCTTTTAGAGTAAACAAACGATTGTTACTGCTCATTCGGAAAACATTTTAGTTATTTGATTATTATAATAATAAGTGCACGATTTCATGGTTTAATTTCCGCTTGGGGCGCTTAATCGTTACAAATTCCATACCTACATTACTCGCAATTCGTAATTGTTGATAATGTTCAATTAGTAGAGTAATTTCTAGTAATCTGTTCAATTTTATCATTAAAATTGTATAATTATTCTTCAATTATACTGTATGTAATCATTATAATTATTGTTAATATTGAAGTATAACTGTATATCTCTTTAAAATGTTTTTAAGGGCTGTTGAACCAGAATTGTTTCCATCGAATAAAGATTTTCTGACAGATATTTCTTACAATCTTATTTTTCAGCGATGTAGTCACTCAATAAAATATGAATTAAAAACTTCCTCTCATTTAAATCAATTGGTATATCTTGGGGATAGTGTTATCAATTTCTGTTTCAAATACAGGAGAACGCTGATTATTCGAGTTAACCTAAAGAATTCGAATTAGAATAATCAGAAATTTGGATACTTATTGAAAAAAAATCAACATGTATCAATATTTGTGTCTAACCTTTATAGGATATAATTAATAATTTATCTTCTCCTGGGCGTGTCTATCCGTTTAGAATATAAGCGATTATCTTGGCTATTCTGACTTTATTGATTGCTATCCGGAACAATTCTGTGGAGCTCTTACCAAACCAGTCTCTCAAATTGGCGAGCCATGAAATTTTTCTTCTTCCAGAATTCCTTTTTATCTACTTCTTCTAACAGAATGCGTTATAGTAGTTCATATCTTGTTTGACTTCTCATACAGTCAATTTTACAACGAACCATATGACCCAATGAGATGAAGATTATGTGTATGACGTGTAAATGAGGTATAATCTTGTACAGACCCAGGCCAACCATTCCTGAGAGAGTATTTTTAATTGAACCTAACCATCAATATACACCGGTAATCACTGTTTAGTACAGTTGACTCTCGGTATTCGCGCATTCATACTTGCGGATTTCATATTCGCAGTTCCATTTTTTGTTACCATTTTCGCTAATTGCGGTTTGTTCCGAATGGAAAAGGATTCAAAAGTTCGAGAAATTGAAGAAAACTATTTAACTCCTCTAGGTATCCCCACAAGGAATCAGCCAAATTTGAAGAGAACTAAATTAATTCCCACGAGGGTATGCCAAATTTGTAGTATAATTAAATTGCTCCTCACAAGAGAATGCCAGTTTTGAAAGAAATTACTTTAATATTGTATTCTTTGTTCATTTTGTATCATCTTTTAAGTTTGATCTTATTTTTTCATTTACCTTGTCCCTTATTTATTTATTTCAATGAAACATTATTCTCATTTAACACATTATGGTTTTATTTTAATCTTTATATTACATACTTGAATGAATGGTTGTTGTTATTGTTTTTATACGTCTGCCATTGAAAAGCTACCAGATAATCACTATTATTATAAAGTAGAATAATTTGTGTCTCTTTTAATAATATGAACGTTATATTTATAACTATTATTTTATATTTACTATTAATTATATATTTATTACTATTTGTTAAGAGCGAATGAGGGACCCACTCGCTTGGTTTGGCCTCCAGTCCCCCACTAAAATAACGTACAATTTCTATTTTCTTCTTCTTAGTTGCCTAGTAACCATATTCTGTTAATGTAAATTAAATAATTTTTTTTAAATATTTATCTTAATCAGCTGGAATTATTCAGATAGATTCAAATGTAAACAACACCAGGTGTACATCAAATTTGTGTCATTACAAAATGAACTGCGGATTGAAAGAAAAATTCAAGCATTGAAACTGTAATAGTAAGGCGTACATTCTATTACATTCATTCAAGTACATTGAATTATATAAACATTCATGTTAGACGTTATAGATGCAGATACTAAGCTAGATCTTGTAAAGTGTTGGAAACAATTTAACATAGCTGATTGTGCTTCGTGTATTAAATCTCGTCTTGACGAACTAAAGCATAATTAATTTCTTGCTGGAAAAAGCTATAGCCTATGACGTTACTGATTTGATGATTAACAAAACCGAAAGTATAATTGCAAAAATATTGTCCGTTATGATTTATGTGGTTAATTAGATTATTGATTAATAACATGTTAATAAAATGTTCTGTACATCATTCCTGAATAACGTGTTTTTATTATGTACATAAATACAATATCTACGAAACATTGAGTTGCTGGTTTTAAAACTGCTAAGTTTTGCACGTTTATATAAATAACATATTAATATGTACACGTATTATATACAATTTCCGTATTCTCGGTTTTAGTATGTATTCCGTATTTGCGGCGAATTTTCAGAACTTTACCCCCGCGAATACGGAGAGTTTACTGTATTCAAATCCGTATAAAAGCACTTTTACTAGAATTTGAATCAGAAACCTTCATCTCCAAATATCAGCTGTTTTCAGCTGACTCGCGGTGACGACTTTACTTCTAGACCAACCCGGTTGTTAAAGGAGCAGTAAAATAAATGAGAAAAATATATAGATGAGGAATATGTTTATTGCCTAATCTTCCATGCAGCAATAATTGAATCAGTCATTTCAGAAAGCCCATAAGTCAAAATTTTTAATATTTTCTTTAGTGCATTTTAGAACTAACTGAATGTAAACACACCATCCCTACAAAATCACATAAGTTTGGCTTTCCTTAAGTAATATATAACATGAAGAAAAGGCTTATCCTTAAGGATATAAAGTGTTTCCTTCTAATTAAAAAATGAAAGTGGATGTTCTTTCGAAGCTTAAGCTCTACTTTTTAGGAAGAGGAAGAGGATATACAAAGATACTATGCAAAAATATTTTTAACTTGTATAACTATTGTTATGACAACGATGAAGAACGTGAATAGCCCTGAAAATCAACTTTTTTCTTTCTTACAGTTAAGAATTTTAATTTTTATTATTGCAGAAAGCTATTTTAAGTCTTAATGTAAACTACTGAAATAAATAAATGAATACTATTGTACAGCACAATTTTCTTCTGTTCTAAAAACATATTTTACAGAAAACAGCGTAAGTTAACACTTTATTTCAATTTATTTCAGAAACACCTTAAGTCTAAATTTTCATTTTTTTAAACAAGTGGCTTGTCTTTAAAAAGACAAAAGTATATTTTATATTAACGTGGACGGCTCTCTGTACAATTTATATTTTTTAATATTTTTTAATTGAAACTATTAAATTACAAGTTTTTTGACTTTTCGAAAAGTTAAGTTTTTGCCTTATGGGCTTTTTGAAATGACTGATCCGAAATTGTAAAAACTGCTTTAATAAATGTGGTGACGATGCTTCTGCTTTTAAGCTCGCAATGTTGTGAATTTAGTTTTAACTATAAATTGATGTCGCCGTTTGATATTCATCTCAAATATTGGTTAACAATCGTACATTTACAAATAATTAGTTTTAGACCGTTTGAACACTTGTACGATCTGTTAGATTGCGGTGATGTAGACTGTTCATAAAATAAACATTACAAAGGTACGCTTCCCCATGGTACAAACATTTGTTTTATGATTTAATATTAGTTTACAACACCACCTTATGCGTGTATATAAACCAAGTCCCTTTTCACTGTTAATAACGCTTTTAACATAAGGATATAATATTAATGTGGAAAGCAATTCGTATTACACTGTTACCATGATAAACCGGTTTGTGACTTTTATTTTATTTATTAGAAGTCATTGAAAATATGTTTTATTAAAGTAATTTATTAAATTAGAAGAATAATTGATTTTAAAAGGATATAGAAATACTGTTAGGGTTTCTTTTTCAATATATATATACATTTAAAAGTTATACCGATATGCTTACACCGTAACAATTTGTTTTATTATAATAATTAATTAACCTATAAAGTTTTTGAAAGAGAAAAATAACATAGTAACTACTGAAGTTTAATTAATGTAAAGTTTTAGTGAACTTATATATACAGAAAGAATAAAGTTTTTAATTTGTAGTATTATGTTATGTAATGCTTTAAACTGAATTGGTATAATGTTTTATTAATTGTTATTTTTATTTTATTTAATAATTTCAAATATTAATCCCTTGATAGGTACAGTTTAAAATCTTTGACGTATTTTCTGCAATGTTTATTATACACAACTTTGAAACATTGTGTGATTTATTTAAAGTCGCGGTTTTTAATCGATTAAAACCTTTTTTGTGTAGCCTCATTCGTGAATATGTATTGAGATACTTATCGCTAAGGTCCTTATCGGAATCTTCGTAAAATAAATAATTAACAAACTATCGTTTAAAATTACATGTATTTATTACATACTATTACAATTGATAATTTTTCGTAAATCTACAAATAAATTACAATTACTACAATTAATTTTATAATTATAATAAATGATAAACTAATTATAATAAATTGGTGACATTAAATGAACTTGTCTAGATTATCTTGAACTTAATTTTTCTAAATTCTTCTTAAGAGGAGACTGTACTTTGTATCCCGCCTATGTTAAATTTGTTAGTTTTAGGTAAATTTCTCATAGGATTGGTGAAAGTTACGAAAATGAAACTTTACACACTTATAGTTGTACGGTGTTTTTACCTACTGACATTTTTTCAATTTAATCTGTTGGACCATAAAGTTTTTAAAAGAATAACGAATAACATAAAATTTTTACATTTTTTTTTCTACGTTTGTCGTATATTACTATTTTTTTGAGCACCTGAGTGAAGTAAAAACAATGTCGGTGAATATGCATGTACATGATAATTAACTGGTAGTAAACAAAAAAGGATAGTATAGCGGAATCATTTAAAACGAAAATCCATGTTTCCAGTCGAGGAAAATCAGCTCATTTTTAGGCAAAGTTACAATCTTTTTGGGAGCATAGATATCAAAAAGCAGTAGTCTACATTTAACAACTCCAAATGTACAAATACACAAATTATAGTAAAAAAGTAGGTCGATGGTATATGTATTTAAATATATTTATATTTCCTTTTTATTTTCATTTCATCCAATTTTAAATTTAGATAATTATTATTTTTGTCAGAATCTTGCTAGAAGGTAACATCATTCCCCTCCTGGAATAAGACCCCTAGATTGATTGTAAACACTAGTTCCATTATTTCCACCCTCTTCTCTCATGACCTCACACTATTCTCTTCAATGCCAGCATCCACCCTGGAAGTCCTCTTCAGTCTTCTTTCTTCTTTAGCATTGAATGGTAGGTTGAAGTCAGATGGCCGGAGTGAAAATTTGGATTTCCACCCTCTTCTCTCATGACCTCACACTTTTCTCTTCAATGCCAGCATCCATTCTGGAAGTCCTCTTCATTCTTCTTTCTTCAGCATTGAATGGTAGGTTGAAGTCAGATGGCCGGAGTGGAAATTTGGATCTAGGTTCAATCAAACCAGGTTAAACCAGGCCAGAGAAATGATATCATCTTCATAACAAGATTCTATTTAAGAATTAAAATTTAGACATATTGTTTCATAGATTGTGATTTATCACTGCAAAAAACCTGTAAACTTATCACTGCAAAATTTTACATAAATTACAAAAGATTGCAATAACATTTAATATTCATGTTCATCAGTCAAAATAAAATAATAAAATGAAAAATATTTTGTATCCTAAGAAACCAGTCATTATTTTAAAAACCTATTGTTGTTATTTTTTTATATTTTTTCCATTGTAAATTTGCATCAACTGCTTTGGTTTTATCAGTAGTGGCTGCTATGTATTACGATACTGAATCATAGGGTTTTAAAGAGTAATATTTTCAGACCCTTGTCGTAATCGAACCTGAGATGTTCCATTGGACAGTGTGCAGTGCAATCTAGCTTTAGCTAATCGCACCACAATGGGTATTAAACCAAATAAAAATTTTCAAAAAAAATAAAACACTATGGAAAACTGTATAACAGATCTCATCTCATTGGACACTTATCACGTCCTCTTGCCTACATGAATATATAGGAAGAAAAGTATTGTTTTCATGTCGATTTTTCGAAATCGAGTCTTCACCGGGTCTACACATTTTCAGACCCCCTGAACCCAAAAAACATGTTTTTCGCGATTGGTCTGTGTGTTTGTGTGTGTGTGTGTGTATGTGTGTGTGTGTACGTGTGCGTGCGTGCGTGCGTGCGTTCGTGCGTGCGTGCGAGTGTGTATGTGTGTGAAAAGAATATCTCAAGAACAAAACATCGTACAAACTTGAAACTTAAGTTAGATGCCACTAGAGGACCCGACATGAACATTTTCATTAAAATCGGTCAACCGGAAGTACTTATTTATTCATGCCATTTTTCACTTTTTTGCGAATTTCTCAAAAACGGCTCCTACGATTTTTTTAAAATCGCCTCATTTTCTAAATTTTTTATTCTCTACAAGGTAGGTGCCATGTCTGCTAAAATTCTTGGAGAGGCTGTTTTCAAGTAAAAAAAAATAGTTTTTTTAGGATTGTGACTTTAATATGCATTTTATCGCAAAAATGTATATAATAAAACTTGTAGAAAATTTAAAATCCTACAAATTTTATCTCAAACTTTTTTGTATAAGCTTAGTTTAGCGGTAATTGGCAATTTTCTGGTTTTTTTCTCACGAAAACGTGTAAAAAATTAATTTTTTTAAGATTTCAGCCTTAGTATGCATTTTACGACAAAAGTGTATAATCAAATTTATAGGAAATTGAAAGATCTACAACTTTTATTTAGAGAATTTGTTCTCTACAGAGCCTAGCATGAAAGAGTGATTTTCCATATTTTTAAGCCTAACAGATTGATTTTCATTTTGCGTTTTTCACTCATGATTAAAATTAGGTTACGGTTTTTGAGGTTAGTTTTTTGTTTATTTCTAATATTTTATTACTAGTGTTAGATTATAGTGTTAATTATTTGCAGTGGCAAGAGAAAGTTATGTGAGTGTTTCACACCAGATTTTCTTTGCTTCCAAAAAAAATACCTTATTTCAGGTTGAAAAAAATTTTTGAAATTCATTGAAAAGCAGTGACCAGCAAAGTAACCTTTTGGTTAATACTGACCATTACTATAGACTTAAATGTTTCAAAATTTCAAGTTAATTACCATACAGAAAACATTAACAACCGACAATCATTGGCAAAAAAATTTAATTTTTGTTTAATTAGTCGATAAAAATTTCTCAAGTTTTTTACGTATTTTAAAAATTAACCTGATCTACAAAGAAAACTGATATTTATGAGAAGTATTTTTCAAATAAGTTCATTTTTGTTCATTTTTTAACAAGAAGAAAAATACTGTTTCATTAAAATATAATTTTATTTACTTTTTCAACATAATTTCTATGACCGTTGTCCCATAATCTTAACTAAAACCAAATGTAAAATTTATTTATGACTCTCAGAATAGAAATATTTATAATTCTGTACAATTACAGAAGAGTTAGCAGACTCCAGTACCAGCTAAGGTTCAGTGATAACTACAACCAACTAGCATTAAATCTGCAGGCCAACATTGAGGAAACAAAGCACCTCTTAAGACATAATAACCTCAATTTAGACAAATGTTTCTAACACATACTTGGGATTTAAAGAAATAAAATCCTCTATTCATCTTCATCAAACATCTACAATAACAACTAACATCAAATTTCCTATTTATCTGTTAAATCACAATGTTATTAATAATTAATTCGTATACGTTATTCTTTTTACTTTCTCTTGCCTATATGAATATGTGTTGTTTAGGTCATCATCCAAAAGGCTGGTTTGAACCTGTAGAGGTTTTACTAAGTAAAACGAGGAGTGAGGTGATTTACCATTGCCTTCCTCACTGAGTGGAAAAGTATGCTTATCAGCATGCCGGGCCCTCTGAAAAGCACATATTTTCCGCTCTGTAAATGACACCTTCATTTCATTCATCACAGGGTCTGGCTGTATAATTAAATTCATTACTTTCAGAGGAGGTAACTCTGATTAGTGTCTTTTACACCTCTACCTCTTCTGTTCTTAAATGATTCAGTCATTTAATTGGCTGAACATGTGAAAAGAAACAGAACTATTTATTTTAGCCCAGCAACGAACAGATTGAGTGTAAATAATTTAACACTCCACCTGTCTGTTATGGGCAGTATATGAATATATAGGAAGGAAAGTATTGTTTTCATGTCGATTTTTCGAAATCGAGTTTTCATCTGATCTATACGTTTTCAGACCCCCTGAACCCAAAAAACATGTTTTTAGCGATTGGTCTGTGTGTTTGTGTGTGTGTCTGTGTGTGTGTCTGTGTGAACAGAATATCTCAAGAACGGAACATCGTACGAACTTGAAACTTAAAACTTAAGTTACATACCACTACCGGACCCGACACGAACATTTTCATCAAAATCGGTCAACCGGAAGTAGTAGTTTATTCGTATAATTTTTCACGTTTTTGCGATTTTCTCAAAAACTGGTCCTACAATTTTTTTAAAAAATCGCCTGGTTTACTCAATTTTTTATGCTCTACAAGATAGGGTAGGCGCCATGTTTGCTGAAATTCTGCGTGAGGCTGTTTTTACGTAAAAACATTTTCTTTTTAAGATTGCGGCTTTAATGTGCATTTTAGCGCAAAACGTTATATCATAAAAGTTGTAGAGAATGTAAAATTCTAAAACTTTTATTTCCAACATTTTTTTGTATAACGCTTAGTTTAGCGGTAATTTGCGATTTTCTGTTTTTTTCTCACAAAAACGTGTGAAAAATCGATTTTTTAAAGATTTCAGCCTTAGAATGCATTTTACGACAAAACTGTATATAAAAACATTTATAGGAAATTAAAAGAACTACAACTTTTATTTAAAGCATTTTTCTCCACAGAGCCTAGTTGAGCGTGAAAGATTGATTTTCCGTATTTTTAGGCCAAACTGAGGTTGATTTTCATTTCCGTCTTTCACTCATCATTAAAATAAGGTTATGTTTTTGAGGTTAGTTTTTGTTTATTTTTAATGTTTTATTACTAATATTAGGTTTATTGTTAATTATTTGCACTGGCAAGAGAAAGTCGTTTGAGTGTTTCACACCAGAGTTTTAACTTTTATTTTGCGTGTTATTATTTTACTTAGAAGAAAGGTACACTTACTACTTTAATTATGTTACTGTTGTTTTTCAAAATGATTTGTTTGAAACCAGATTGTAAAATTAATAATAATGGTAGGTTAAATGGTTTCTGAGAATAACGTACCTAAGTGTTAAAAATCTAAATTTACGGGAAAAGGCACAAATGAGAAACAAAATGTACTCAAACAAGTTTAATTTCCCATCTGTTGATGGGAAAGTTACGAAATTTCAGTTGGTTAGAAAGCTGCACCAACAGCGGTGAATATTAAAAATAGTGAAGCAGATATTTAAAGAAAACTAAAATTCTTTTTGCCCTAAAATGAGCAATATAAAAATATGAAAAGTATTTTTTCTTGGCGACATGTTTATTTTTTAGGATAAACCTGATAAAAACTTAAATTTTTTTAATTAAAATAATTTTTTGTTGTAATTTAATGTTTTTGTGGTAGGTCTAAACTATTGACAAACATAAAAAACCGAAAATCAATTTTCAGTCAAAACCATCATGTACAGTCTCCGCTTAAAAACGATTATACGAGTCTATAATATACGCTGGACCTCTTCACAAACGTATCCGTTGCAAGGTATTATTCACTTACTGAATGACAGATAACACTATCTCGAAAGGGCATCATGACCCCTTTAAATACTAACTCATCAGGGTTCTAGATTAACAGAGATTTTACTATATAATAATAAAAATCTGGTGTGAAGCAATCACATAACTTTCTTTTACCAATGCAAATAATTAACAATATAACCTAACATTAGTAATAAAACAATTAAAATAAACAAAAAACTAACCACAATTATTATAACCTAATTTTAATCACAAGTGAATGATACAAAATGAAACACAAACTTAGTTAGGCTATAAAATACGGAAAATCACTCTTTCACGCTAATCTAGGTTTTGTAGAGAAAAATGCTTAAAATAAAAGTTGTGAGTTATTTAATTTCCTATAAATTTAATTATTTATACATTTTTCCCGTAAAATGCATACAAAGCCCGAAATTTTAAAAAATCCATTTTTTACCGATTTTCATGAAAAAAAAACAGAAAATCACTAATTACCGCTAAACTAAGCGTTATACAAAGAAATGTTTGAAATAAAAGTTGTAGATTTTCTAAATTGTCTACAAATTTGATTATATAGGCACTTGTTTGCCCTAAAATGCATATTAATGCCGCAATCTTAAAAACCACTTTTTCCTACGATAGCACAGCCTCCCCAAGAAATTCAGCAGATATAGCGCCTACCCTATATTGTAGAGCATAAAAAATGAGGTAAATGAGGCGATTTAAAAAAAATCGTAAAAGCCAATTTGAGAAAATCGCAAAAAGTGAAAAATTATACGAATAAACTACTACTTTCGGTTGACCGATTTTGATGAAAACGTTTTAGTAAGTTTTAAGTTTCAACTTTGTACGATGTTTCTTCTTCTTCTTTAAGTGCCGTGTCCTCCTAGAACATTGGCGATCAGTCGCATGACCTTCACTCTGTCCACAGCCAACCGAAATAGTGTCGTGGTGCTCACCCCGTACCACTGGCGAAGGTTCCTAAGCCAGGACGTTCTCCTACGTCCGGGGCCGCGCGTCCCCTCTATCTTCCCCTGGATGATCACATACGATGTTTCACTCTTGAGATATTTTGTTCACACTCTCTTTATTTTGTTCTCTCTCTCTCTCTCTCTCTCTCTCTCTCTCTCTCTCTCTCACACACACACACACACACACACACACCAATTGCTAAAAATATGTTTTTCGGGTTGAGGGGGTCTGAAAACGTGTATATACGGTGAAAGCTTGATTTCGAAAAATCGACATGAAAAAAATACTTTCCTTCCTATATACTCTTAAAGCCAAGAGAAAATAAAAATATGAATGTATAAATACGAGGATTTATTGTTTGAAAACAGTAGCTGAAAATCTAATCTCTAAAAGTGTGAAAAATTATCTTGTCTTAGGAACATCTTTTAAATTTGAATAGGAAAAAGTGAAGGTCAAATCGATGAACCAAGTTTTCTTTTGTAAGAGGTGATTAATCACACAATTCAATCGTCATTAACCTTCTAAAGTTGAAAACTTTTAGAGTTCAAGTACATTAGAAAAACTATTCTGTCAGTTTTTGAAATCGACAATGAGGAACTGATTTAACTTTATTTCAGTAATAAATTACAGTAAAGAAGAAACAATTTAAAACATAATGTTGAATAGAACAATAGGAATGCATCTATTAAAAGTTTCTGAAAGATATTAGAAAAAAATTCAGTAAAATTAAAAAAATGTGGAGTACTTAACAGTAATATTCAATCATAACTCATAACCGGTTGCATCTTTTTCCATTAATAATTTTCTCTCTCACTTTATTTTTTTATCTCTTTTTGACTCAATACATATGAATTATGAAGTACATTCGCAAGTTAACGACCCATATCAATCGGACATGTACTGAGGGTAACTAGGACAAAACGATTTATTATTTCAAATTTCTATTCACTCATTTATTCACTCATACCATTGCGTTACTTTATACACAAATATATTCATGAATAATAATTCATTTCTCAAAAGAATAACAAATAATACTCGTACATTACTATTTATTTATGTTAAATACCATCATAGTAATTCTAGAAATTAACTTTATTCTATTCATCCTGTATTATTATTAAACATCACCGGACTAAAAAATTAATATATGTATAACAATTATATTAATAGTTATATTATTACATTTATTATTATTGTATTATAATAATAATTATTTTAGTATTATTATTAAGTACTTATATATACTAAATAAAATAAACACATACGTAATAAATTTTTTATCATTATTACGATACTAAGCACCAAGTGGACGTTAAAAAAGACAAATATCAGAAGAGTAGATGCGTTTGAGCTTTGTTTTTACAGCCGCATGCTAAAAATACCCTGGACAGATAAATTACTCAATGAGACAGTCTTACGGAGAATGGGAACAGAAAAGGAGCTTGTTTACACCATCCAATAAAGCAAAATGGAATATCTGGATGATATTATGCGTGGATCAAGATATGGAATGCTTCACTAGATAATACTAGGCAAGATTCAGAGGAAGAGAGATGCGGGAAAAAGAAGAATTTCTTGGTTAAAGAATCTTTGTTTTGTTGTACCTCAATGGAGCTGTTTACACCATCCAAAAAATCAAATAGAATATCTGGATGATATGCGTGGATCAACATATGGAATGCTTTGCTACATAATACAAGGCAAGATTCAGCGGAAGAAAGAATTGGGAAAAAGAATTTCTTGGTTGAAGAATCTTTGCGACTGGTTTCGTTGTACCTCAGCGGAGCTGTGCTTCAGCTTGAGCTGACCTGGCACTAACCAGCGGAGATGAGATTCCTGGGAAGACTTAAGGGATACTCGAGATTGGATGGAGTGCGGAATATAGAGCTCCAAGTCTACTGCCTGAATGAAAAGATTGAGGGGTATCGTGGTTGATGGCGGGGACATCTGGACAGAATGCCGGACCACAGAATACCCCTCGAAGTACACCGTTATGCACCGATTGGACGGAGAGATGTGGGACGACCTCGGAAAGCAGAGATATAAGCTAAGAGTTTCAAGTTTGGAACATGCGACTGCTTAAGCCTTGAAGAGAAGAAGAAGATTTTTGTTTTTTCCAAATTTATTAATTAATTTACGTCGAATGTAGGTCACCGGAAAGCTAAATGTAGGATACATTTGATATAGTTTAACCTTCGTATTTATTACTCCAGGTTTTCGTGACAAAGAAAGTTTTCTTAATTTCAGGTGTATGACAAAATATGTGTCTGAATTAATTCAATTGTAGATAATAACTTTTATTAAAATTCAACGTTGTTTTGGCGCAAATATCTATATTTATATTATAGATAAAATACCCCGTGATTGTGTTTGTATTGTTTCAGTTTAGCGTGACTTTGTTTATTTTTATTTTTTATTCCAGTGTTTCTCAGTCACTTTATATTACAAGAACGATTTGTTCTTTTACAACACGCAATGAATGTTGAGTTAGTGACAGATAAGGCGGGGGGACATCTTCAAGCTAACGGATCCGTGTATTGTTCACTTGACGGTCATATTGGTTTTCCTCAAGCACTTTTTTCTTATCTTTTCTCGTAAACCAACATTCTTCTACTTATTTTATGTATAAAATAATTATATTATAATTAATTCTAGCTATATTATAATATTTCAAAAAGTAATGTTTGTTTGTTTGTACAAGATATTTATAGAAACTACCGTACCGATTTCAAAAATTCTTTCACCACTGAAAAGCTTAGAGCTTCCTGAATAAAATAATTTATGGCATTACGTAAATTTTAAATTTTGAAAATATATTTGATCGATAAAATGAAGTCATTTTGTATTTTATTTGTTTGGGAGGATAAGTCCTACGTTTATATATTTTTTATGTCATTTATTGTGATATTGACGAAATTCCTGACTTTAAACATGTCGGGAAATTAGTTTCAACTTTCATTCTCAGAATTCGTTCAGTGCAGCTTCACCCTTTTTTTGCTATCCGCCCATCATCTATTGTGTTATTGTTCTTCGTGGAAACCCTTAAAATTTGTAATCTTTACTTTGTATCGTTAAATTTGTTTTCCTGTTTAATCCCAGATATGTTCATTTTTTATTCAAGTTAGATCTTTTGATATCATATTATATTGTGATTTTTTTATTTATTAATAAAAACAGATCCTATCCTTCCTCTGTCCCGGCTTATAAACAGAACCAATCATTGATCCCATACTTAAATATTTTTTATTAATATTTACTAAAACGCTTTAAACCATTGGACTTACCTCTACGATTTTGTTAGTCATTTAATTTTTTTTTTATCTTTTCTACTTCAACTCCTAATCATCAGCATCTCATAATTGGCGTCGTTTTCATCTCTACCATCGTCATTGTCATCTCCAACTTCAACACTTTGTGCTTCGGGATGTTGATTCACGGTTCATCAAATTTGATTTTGTATAGATATATTTTTTGTTTCTTCACAGTTTGGCCTTTTTCAAACACTTTACTGAGTGTCGTTTGTGTTTTAATTCTAAGGACATGACTTAGGTTTTATTATATTTGCTTAAAGTTATTGTATTTATTAATTGATTGCAAAAGAAAAACTATACTGTTAAAAAAATATATATCAGTATACGTGTTTTTATGCAGAATTTTTAAAATAAAAACTGTATAATTTTTTTTTGTAATTTATTTAACGTCGCATCAACTGCAACGGTCATTAGCGACGACGTTGGGGTGCAACTGTGTGAGGATGAAATGATTTTTTTTGTAACGTATGAAAATATGCCGTGCCTGAGTGGGATTCGAACCCACGACCGCATGATGAGAAACGAGCGCGTTACCAACTACGCCAATGCGGTTGGCGAATAAATTTTTAATTTTAAACTACTACTTCGTTCAGTGTTAGCCTAGTAATAAAAACACTACAGCAATAGTTTGAACTTTTTGTTAGTTTATTCTAAATCACATCAATACTTTGTTTAGTGCACATTGTTTGGGAACGGACAGCGGTTTTGAACACAACAGTTTCCAGATCCTTGCCGAAAATCGGGACCTTCCGCTTTGTATTCTACCACGCTAATCACTACAGCACGGAGACAGACTTAAAAGTATTTGTTAGTGTCACAATTATTTCGTAATTGCGGGACTGTAACTGTGCTTTAGATCACGTGTTTAGACAATGTGTTTATAGTCTCATTTTTCCGTATGCGCTAATTTTCCCGTACGTTAGGTACAAAAAGTAGATAAAACTACTATTCTATTGCTTTGTTTTAACCAATCAAGAAACAATCATAAAATTTTAGTAAAAGTTTTTATAATTTAAAATACAAGAATATATAACAAAAACATAAAATGGTTGAAAATTAGGTATATTCATAAAACTAGATGAAAACAATGTAAAAACTTGCAAAATGCACATCTGACAATTCCTAGCACTGTGAATGAAAGCTACCAGGTACATATTCTACCATCTCTTCCATTACGCAATGTTTCCGTTTATGAAACCTCTTTGAACAGATTAAGTATACATTATAGATGGTAAGATACAATCAAATGAAAACGTAACTAAAACGAAGAAACCCGAAAAAGAAGTAATGAAAAGATTAAGTAATGAAGTAAAAAGGAAGAGCCAGAAGGACTAGCAGATGAGAAATAAATTACTAAAAAGGAAATAATTTGTGAACAGAAGACAATAAACTTGAAAAGAAAGAGGCATATCCTTCTCTTCTAAATAAAACTTTTATAAAGAAAGAGAATTACAATAACCAGGAAAAAAGTATTTTGAAATTTTGTGTTCTCTTTTTAATAATAAATAATTAGATCTACATTCGTACTGTGTTTACGGCTCTATTAGACACCTCCTCTTCTATTACAGTATTTTAAACAAGTACTGTAAATAAACGACTTCTGAACAGTTCTAAACTCTTTGTATATTTAAATATTTGGTTTAGTAATTTAAATATTAACTTGGTATAAACTAATTACGTAGTTAATATTAGTTCCCTTATTAACTTTCCCTGCAATATTATTATAATAATGATTGTGGTACTTACGGAACAAAAACATAACTTTGATGGGAAATTCAATTATCTGAACATCCAACGGCCAGTTCGTTTGTGTAGTCTATGTATCTTTTTAAACCGGAGACCTATAATTCGATTTTATTCAAGTTTGGTAATTATTCATCGTTATTTTAATTTTCACCCTTCATCATTTCCATTACTTACCATTACTACATTACTTTTTCTCTCCCCTTACTTATGTAGTGTTGTTTAGGTCAACTGCCGAAAGTCTGGTTTGAACCTCTAGAGGTTTTACTAAGTAGAAACGAGGAGTGAGGTGGTTTACTATTGGCTTTCCCACTGAGTTGAAAGAGTATGCTTATCACCATGCCAGACCCTCTGAAAAGCACCCACTTTCCACCCTGCAAATGACACCTTCACTTCATTTACCACAGGGTCTGGCAGTATAGTAAAATTCATTACTCTCAGAGGAGATAACTCTGACTACTGTCTTTTACAGCTCTACCTCTTCTGTTCTTACACAATTCAGTCATATAATTGTCTAACTATGTGATAAGAAACAGAAAACAGAAATATTTTTTGTAGCCTTGAAAGTAGCTGATCGAGTGTAGTTAATTTAACACTCCACCTGCCCGTTATGGGCAAACTTATGTAGTAAGAGATCAATAAATAAAACCGCAAGTATTAACGATTTCTGACCATATATAGTATTACTGTTTGGATAATTTTTCTTAATTAATACAGTAAATTATCCATGGTGAAGTCGTCGCCGTGAGTCATCTGTTCAACAGCTGATTTTCGGAGACGATGTTCTGAGTTTTATACAAGACTGTATCTCATTTACACGTTAGTTTATACGGATTCGTATTGCTCTTAAATTGAACAGATTGCAACGTAGACATAAGGGGTAAAAACATAGTTACTTCTTTTCTGAATTTAATGTCATATCACAAATTATATTTTATTAGAGCTTCTCATACCTAACTAATAAATTATTTCATTTAATTTTAATCATTCATCTCATTACATGAAGAAAAAATTAAAGTAAGTTAAATTAAGTCAGTCCATGCAACATTCACTCTTCGTATATCCACCAATAATACTGAACAACGTCGTTATGCCACAGTCATAAGATGTGATCGCCGACTGACGTGGAACAAACACAATTCGACGCTTCTAATAATATTGTAGTACTTTTGAATAAATATAAAAAAGTCAAAATGATTTATACACTTTTTTTAATTTTGTACTTATCATGAAGAAAAAATTGAAAATTAACCTGACCAACAAAGACAGTTGATTTTAAATTTTTAGTTACACCAGTGGACGTAATCTTTATGAAGAATTATCGTTTAATGTTAAAGAATGTATATATAGTTAAATAATTAAACTGATTGTAAATTAGATTACTGAATTATTTCTTTTTTATTTCGTCAAAATAATTAAATTAAATAAAAGCTGAGTCATCTTTGTTTATCAATACTGAATACCTGCCATGAAAGGTAATCTTTTTACGGATTTTTGTGGGTTTCTTTATTGCTTTTGTTTCATTTTATTTGATTGGTTACAATCTACTTTTTTGTGCATACATTCCAGGTACGTTATTAAAAATATTAAAACCAAGCAGAGTGTATTGATCCGAAAACAGTAGAATTTTGTCACATGACTTTTCACTCATACCATATGTTTCTTCGGAAATTAAAAATTCCGTATAACAGTTCAATAAGAAAATCTTCTATTGGTTCCATCAGTAAAATGGAAAACGTATCAGTGTAATTAATTAACTGTGAATATTTGTCTGAGGATTCATTTAATTAATTACGAACGCAGGTTAATAATAATTATCATTACCAAATACACCCTAATATAACACGTAAAATTATGAAATAAGTATTTTATGGTCTGCCCGATGTGTTCGAATGGGGTGACGTTCAGTCACTCAGTAAATAGATGGCGTGTATTACAACCTTAATTAATTTTACGGAATGTTCATCTAAATTGAGATTTAACTCACGTTTACAATTCAAATTCAATTTATTTTATCGAATGCGAACATTGTTTGTAATGTGACTACATGAACATGTATGTATTTACATTATTGTTATTAATATCTATAAAATACTATTAGTATTGCAATCATATTTCAGAAAATCATATCGGTTTAGTGTTAAATGCTGTATTTGCAATACTCTGTTCAATTAAATTCATTTATTTGAAACTATTGATATAACTCCACTCCTCAAATGTACAGGAACTATTAAAAATGTTCAAGACCTGGTAAATTCTGTAAATTGTTGTACAAGCCACTTACTCTTTGACATTTCAGATCCCGAGTAAATGATGGCCACCATATACAGTCTTACTTGCAAATTACTGCCCATTACAGACAGGTGGAGTGTCAAATTATTTACAATCAATCTATTCATTGCAGGGCTAAAATAAATAGTTCAGTTTCTTATCACATGGTCAGCCAATTAAATGACTGAATCATTTAAAAACAGAAGTAGAGGTGTAAAAGACACTAATCAGAGTTATCTGCTCTGAAAGTAATGCATTTCATTATACAGCCAGACCCTGTGGTAAATGAAGTGAAGGTGTCATTCACAGAATGGAAAATATTTGCTTTTCAGAGGGACTGGCTTGCTGAAAAACGTACTTTTCCACTCAGTGAGGAAGGCAAGGTAAACCACTTCACTCCTCGATTTACTTTGTAAAATACAGGTTCAAACCAGCCTTTCGGCTGATAACCTAAACAACAACACTTACAAATATTTGTGTCTGCCTCCAGCGTCGTTTCATTTTTGTTTTTTACTAAATAGTGCATAACTACATAAGCTGCAGCCGCAATTTCTGTATCACTCATCATGAATTGAAAAATAAATGAACTGATGGAACGGCATAATTATACGCGCTGATTTACGCGATAATGTTCTATTCGCAGCTCCTTGTTCAACACTGCATAATATCGTCGCGAACATGTTTAGCCGCAAACGATACGCGACGATGTATGACACGATGTTCGCGACAGTGTTCTGTATATGTATGTACGACGCTTTATACTTGATATTTAAATGCTAATTATTCTACTAGATTTAATTATTATTTAATTAAATTTGAATATTAATTAATTTATAATTTCAGCACATTTAAGTTTTTTTACTGTTGTGGTGATTTAATAAAAAAAATAAAATAAAGTAGATCTATATTAAAACCTTCAAATCAACCCCGATTCACTTTCTTTTCTTTGACAGTTTATTTAAAATTGTAAAAAAGATAAATAAAGTAAATGTGATGATAATTTTGTAAAATTGACATGATATAGGTTTGAGAGCCGCTATTGGTACCACCCAAAGGATTGTGATTAGCAATCTTTTAATTTTTGATTAACATTTATTTCATAAAGTTAACAGATTTCTCTTTAACGTTATCTTTTTCCTCATCTTGCGTTATTGTCAAGAAGATAAAAGACGGACAGTGAACTATCATGTGGGAGTAAATGGATAAAGCGATTATACAGCCGTTCGATAGAATTTTGGAAATCCATGAGTAAGGTTTTGTAACGTAATGGTATGGTTGTACTACAAGGCAAAATTATTTTGACTAATGCCTGAAAGAGCTGTAAATTAGAATGTTTAGGTGAACCGTATCCGAAAATCCATCTAAGTTCTAAAAGAGATGTGCAATTTTTAGGCCAATTTTGAGCGTTTATAAAGTAAGGAATATAATAAGTTAAGGTCTAGAAACTAGTACTAAACTTTTTATTTTGGTATCTGTACTCCAAGTCAGTCTTTTCTAAAATGTCAGACTGAGATATTTGATGAGAATTTGATTGTTTATACATACGGGTGGAATCTAACCATGACGGAGTGTAAAAGTTACTTAAAGAGATTTGTTTTAAAAATATAAAACGTTAAATAGGCTTTCTTCTAACGCAGCGATAAGTAATTGAACATCATTAGGTAAAGAAAATAGTCCCTGCATTTCGCAGAATGTATAAGAAAAATTATTCTTCAGGCACAAAAACTATGTATTTTTACACAGGATTTTGCTTTCAAAAAACTTTGAACACTGGACTCAAAGAAGATGAGAAGTTTTTCGATAAATATCCCTTGCATGATAACGAACATACCCTTGGCCTAAACATACTGGACAATGTTTCCTTGGAAGAGTAAAACGGAACAAGAAAGTGAATATTGATGAGATGTTTAGACATCTAGGACTAAACCTTTTTGGAAATATTGTCGGGTTGGATGACAAACAATTAACACACTGAATATTAAAAATAATACGTACTTAGTAGACTTTAATTATCTGTCTGTTAATTAATTGGTTTAGGAGGTTACGAATAAACATGAAAAGATCAAACTAAAGTAAATAAGCATATTGGACTGCACAATACAGAGAAAACAGTATTTTAGAATCAAGGGTTCCACCAATGACATAAAATTCAACTTTGGCAAAAGAGAAAGAAAAACTAAAAATAATACTGAAAAATTCTAAGCATCTGAATTGAAAATCTTTCTGAAATTACATGACATGTTGTTCAACAGCCGTAAATTATAAAAACATAAATATAAATAAAACGTAACGAATGTATTTGAATCCTTTGTGAAACGACCTCCTTGCGGGCTTACACCTGTACTTAAGAGATGAGTGTATAATCTTATAAAAACATGAAAGATAAAAGTAACGAATAAATATAAACAGTAAAATACAAGAGCAAATTTACTCACTTCGTATAATTATTTTTTACCCATTTTTTTTACTTTTTACTTTTCTCTCCTTTATTTAATTACTAGAACTATTTATTTAATACTACTGTATTAACACGAGTTACAAAAATTTAGATACTTTATTAACAGAAAGCCGAAGAACATAACGGTATAGAAACACAGAAAAACTCAATGAAAATCTGGTGTGAAACACTCACACGACTTTCTCTTGCCAATGCAAATAATGACCAATATAATCTAACATTAGTAATAAAACATTAGCAATAAACAAAAAAAACTAACCTAAGAAAACATAACCTTATTTTAATCATGAATGAATGATGCAAAATGAAAACCAGCCTTTGTTTGGCTTAATTCGGAAAATCACACCTTAACGCAAAACTAGGCTCTGTATAAAAAAATTCTTGAAATAAAAGTTGTAGATCTTTTAATTTCCTATAAATTAAAATATATATATATATATATATATATATATATATATATTTGTCGTAAAATGAATACTACTTTTAAGATAAAATCTTAAAAAAATTATTTTTTTACAGATGCTTATGAAAAAAACAGAAAATCATTAATTATCGCTAAACTAAGCGGTATAAAATGTTTGAAACAAAAGTTGTAGGTTTTTAAATTCTCTTCAACTTTTAATATATACACTTTTGCCCTAAAATGCAAAAAAGGCCGAAATTTTTAAAAACCATTTTTCTTTTTCTCTACGAGAGCACAGCCTCCCCGAGAATTTCAGCAGACATGGCGCTTACTCTATCTTGTAGAGTATTAAAAATGTAGTAAATGAGGAGATTTTTTAAAAAAAATCGTAGGAGTTGTTTTTGAGAAAATCGCAAAAAAGTGAAAAATGACACGAATAAACTGCTCTTTTCGGTTGACCGATTTAGATGAAAGTGTTCGTGTCAGGTCCTCGAGAGGTACCTAACGTAAGTCTTAAGTTTCAAGTTCGTACGATGTCAATCGCTAAAAACATCTATTCGGGTTCAGGTGGCCTGAAAACGTGTAGAGCCGGTGAAAACTCGATTTCGAAAAATCAACATAAAAACAATACTTTCCTTCCTATATTTATTCATATAGGCAAGAGAAAGTAAAAATTCACAAAATACTAATAAATAATGTGGTTTAATTTTGCTGTTGACACTCTTTTGAATAATTAAACGTGTAACGTTTATAAATATTGATGCTAGTGTACCCTCTACAGAAAATATCCTAACAGAATAACTGATAAAATTAAATGTTTCAATTATTAAAGAGTAAGGCAAAATGCAAACATTTTCTAATGAATTTTATAAATCATTTTCATTTGAATTAATACATTGATTTGACAAAGTTCAGTACTGTACTATCTGGAACTTTATATTTTTATTAACTTCATCCAGAGGTATTTAAAAATCGAGTAGCCTAGTATAGATATATCAAGATAAAAAAGAATAAGTGTAAATATTATCACAAAGTTAAATTCATTATTTACCACTTTATTTTATATAGTTATTCTACTACTAGTTGTTTACATATATGTTTTTTTACTTTATTTATTGCACAGAGACACGAACACTCCCACGGTACACGAAGCTATACAGAAATTTTGCACCAGTTACCAAACAAGACTTGAAAATCATCAGAATCCAGAAGCCATCAATCTCCTAGACAACAGTGAAACACACCGAAGACTATGCAGACTACACCCTACAGATTTATTTTAATATGTGATTGTGTAATTTATTTTACATTCCTGGCAGGATCAATTCAACAAAATGGGAAATTTTATAGAGTAATACCAAGGGGTATTACTTACTCAAGATTTATACTTACAACACAACTACTCATTGTTCTATGAGAGCAGATCGTAGATTTACAGTTATTCAAAAAAAAAAAATAATAAAAATTATTTTTCAACTGTATAAAAACAACCAGTAAAAATGTTCACAACTAAATTTTTAAAAAACCGACCGCATTAATTGCTTTGAGGAGGACACCGCCCAGCAATACAGCTCCAGAAAACGATAATTGTGTTCATTTTTAAATTTTATTTTATGTACGTAATAAATGTTACAGTTGCGTTAATGTACCATGTCTCTACTCCATCGGCGTTTCAGCCGTCTTTGTGTGATTCATGGTAGGTCTGCATAATGCATTTATTCCATATTAAGGGACTGTTATGATTTTGAAGTTTGTCTCTGAACCTACGGTACAGTTTTAGATATGTGTCGTTGACGTAAGGAACGCGTTAAGTCATCGTGTCGTGTTCTATTGGATACTTAACTTGTTTATATAGCCTATTTTAAGAAGTGAGTTACCAACTAATTTTTCCTAATAATACACTATTTACCTAAGCGTTTACTTAAAAACTTATTTATTTTTGAAACAAAAATTATTTAGAAAGGATTTTTGTGTGCAATAAAATTAATTATCAATTATTTTTAATTTGTTTAAAAAAATATAGATACCATAATTTTTTAATACTCAAAGTAGTTCATTTATCTATTTTCTTTCTGCGAAGGTAGGTTTTGATTCAAACAATTTAATTTTGCGATTATAATTTACCCTCTAAGAAGATTTATCTGCAGACAGTACTTATATACTAGAGGATATTTTTGGCGCTGCCTTCATTGTAGCAGCTTTTCTTCTTTTTATTTTCCAGCTGCATCTCCATTATCAACTGCAACTTACTCGTCATTGTAGCTAACGCTGGAATTTGCATGTACACTCGGACGAGACAGTTGAACCCTGTTTTTCATACATTGATTTCAGCGGATATTAAAAAGTTCATTAATATTATAAAGTCATTTTTTCTAGCAGAAACTGTTTGAGTTTAATTTAAAACTGTGTAATGAAAGATCTTTAAAATGATTTGGTCGGTTGTTATAAATTTTGGCAGAGGCACAGTGCGGTGATTTTTTGTATCCGGTAGTTCTATGTTGGACAATTCTAACACAATTTTTATGCCTGGTCGGGTACGAATGGATATCATTATTTTTCAAGAATAAATGCTCATTTTTCTTCAGAAATAATAGACTCTTATAAATGGAAATACATGGGAACGTTAGTATATTTAGTTCTTTAAAAAAATTTAAATATATAAATCGTGGGTTTTTTTTTATGAAAAAAGTACTACCTGGCAGATAAAATATCTGGTAGATACCTGGTAAATAAATTTTCCCAACATACTTTTAAAATTTTGTAAACATTTTAATTATTGAGTTATAAATACTGGACTCTTATGCCACTTAAACAAAAACAAACGTTTGCCATAGTAGTCAGTAGAAGTAGGGAGGATCTCTTTATCTTAAATAGTCAGTCCACATTGATAATTGTAGAAATGTAATACAATTAGGAAAACTTCACTCAATAACAAGGCGATCGTTTAAAATACTTTTACTTACAGTTCTAACAGTTTTAATTGAAAGAAAATAATAATATCTATTACAATAATTTTATGATAAATAATAAATTTTTTTAAGTTTTTAAATGGCCTCCACTCACCCCTTACAGCCATCCCAACCTCCATGAAAGAAACCAACAGGGAAGCGGAGCAGACCTTCTTGTCATTATATACGAGTTGTGGCTATTAAATAACGAGACTGACGTTGCAAAAAATTTTATTTTTATTTTATACATAATCACTTATTGTCACCTTCAATATACACTCCTTCTCTATCCCTACAATGCTCCATGCGAATTTTCCATAATTGGAAACAGTGCTGGAAGTCATCTTCTGTCAGCTCCTTAAGGACACGTGCCGCTCAAAAATGTTTGAAATGAAGCTCGCAAAAATGTTTGTACTGACACTTTGTACGCGATTTGAAATGACCCAAATTTTTTGGAAACGATAATAACATCTGATAAAACGTGGTTTTTTACTTATGATCCGGAAACGAAGCGCCAATCCATGCACTTGAAGCGCATAACTTCAACGAGAGCCAAAAAAGCTCGAATGAGTATGTCAAAATTTAAAGCAATGATGATTGTTTTTTTTATATCCATGGGATTGTGTACCTCACTGGGTTCCTGAAGGTCAAACAGTTAATCAATATTACTACCTTGAGGTACTTTCTCAACTACGTCAAACCGACTTATCTGTCCAGAATATGTGGAAAAACTATTTGAAGTGCTCTTTCGTACAGTACTTGTTTCATTCTTATTAGCAAAATACTTTATTTGTACTGAATTTTTGCAACAACATTATGAACATTATGAAACGCCCTGTATAATAATAATAATAATAATAATAGGCTGTATGTTTTGTAAGAAGAACACATATGCAGATGCAACGCACAGACCATGGTAAGACTCGGTGGGGAAAGCTATTCTCCTCCAGTAATCAGCGCATGCCATTTTTCCGCTTGAAATATTTCAGCAACGTTTTCATCTAATACTGTTTCTTATGTTAATTATTTGTGGACATTTAAATTCTGTAAAAAGTTATTCACTTTTAGTGCAAGTTTACTTTAATAAGGTTAAGTCACATCAACAGCTAGATCATTAGCTACTATATTGGTTATTAAATAGTAGGTTTAAACATGTAATAAAATTTCAGGCCCAAGCCCGGAATCGAACCAAGGGCCTTCCGTTTTGCAGCATAGCACGCTAAACACTGCGCTGCAGAGGCGCCCAAAAATGTATTTAGCTGTACATAAATTATTACTTTAAAGATGAACTGTGAAGAAATTGAAGCTCCTTAAATAATGTTATGCATGAGTTTGGGTACTTAGCTTCCATCTATACTTAAATTGTTGCTTTCTTAATTTAAAAACTCTTTCCATAATACACCGTGAAGAATTACCGCCACAGTTATACAGCTCAATTAAACTTAAATAAAGAGTTTATATCTAATTTATGCATGTCACTGCGTTAATAATTACTGTAAGTAGAAAGAACCGAATTTAATGATTTAATTATAAGACCTTAAAATGCGTATACTATGAGACGCAGTAAAAGCAAAATTATTAAATACTAAAAATGTAAACAATTTATACTAGAATTGTGTGGTTATTTTATCCAAATTAGACAGTTATCTTTTAAAAATGAGGATGAATCAGGTTTTTACGTTCAATGACGACGTAAAATATTCACCCAATAAAGAAATCATACACTTTGAATTTTAAAGTAAATTTTCGGTTTGAAAAGGCATGATATTTATCAAGATTAACCACACAGATGTTTGTTTTACGCGAAACAAAACCAAGTAAAAAAAATCCTTGTTAAGTGATTTTAATAAGTTAAACTATCCAATTTTTTTAATTGATACTATTATATTAATTTATGTAGATTACTATGTAAGCCCTGTGTTTTTCAACTGTTCCTTTTCTTTGTTCAGTTATTTTTATTTCACTTTTACAATCATGTAGATTGTTACATTACGATTTTATTGGTACAGAATATTCTTTTTATGATGCATATCTTGTATACTCTTTTATCAACTTATGTTAACATTTCATGTCCTTTACTTTAATTAATTATTTACTATTACAAATAAAGAAGTAGGTACTTAACTTGTCTAACAGGATTTTAAATATGTTAACTTTGAAGTTATTAAATTCACTTTTTTCTTCTAACACTGATTTATTAAATATATTATTTAAATTTAATATACAGGAAGGAAAGTATTGTTTTCATGTAGATTATTTCGACATCGAGTTTTCACTGGATCTACACGTTTTCAGACCCCCTGAACCCAAAAACATGTTTTTTTTATTGTTTTGATTGGTCTGTCTGTGTGTGTGTGTGTGAACAGAATATCTCAAGAACGGAACATTGTACGAACTTGGAACTTGAAACTTAAGTTACATACCACTATTGGACCCAAAACGAACATTTTTATCAAAATCGGTCAACCGGAAGTAGTAGTTTATTCGTGTAATTTTTCACTTTTTTGCGAGTTACTCAAAAACGGCTTTTACGATATTTTTAAAAATCGCCTCATTTACTAAAGTTGTTATGCTCTACAAGATAGGGTAGACGCTATGTCTGCTGAAATTCTTGGTGAGGCTGTTTTTTCGTAAAAAATTGTTCTTTTAAGATTGCGACTTTAAAGCTTTTTAGTGCAAAAATGTATCTAGTAAATGTAGTAAAAAATTTAAAATTCTACAACTTTTAATTCAAACATATTTTTGTATAACGCTTAATTTAGCGGTAATTAGCGATTTTCTGTTTTTTTCTCACGAAAACGTGTAAAAAAATTGATTTTTTAAAGATATCAGCCTTATTATGCATTTTACGACAAAAAAGTATAATCAAATTTATAGGAAATTAAAAGGTCTACAACTTTTATTGAGAGCGTTTTCCTCTCTAGAGCCTAGTTTAGCGTGAGAGAATGATTTTCCGTATTTTTAAGCCTAACTGAGGTTGATTTTTATTTTGCGTCTTCCAGTCATCATTAAAGTTAGGTTATGTTTATTGAGGTTAGTTTTTTGTTTATTTCTAATGTTTTATTACTAATGTTAGGTTATATTGTTAATTATTTGCGTTGACAAGAGAAAGTCGTGTGAGTGTTTCACACCAGATTTATTTTATTTACAACTAAAGGTAAACGATAAAGAGCATTGCAGATAAATTAAATATTAACGTTCGTCCTGATTTTTTTAATGAAAAAACTTACACAGTATATATTTAAGAACGCATATAAATTATATAAACCTTTTTTTGTAAAATGAGGAAAACATTTCTTGCTTATGTAGGTTACTAATCAAATATACATTTTTCATACCGTTTAAAATACATATCTGAAAAAGACAAAATGTCTAGATATATAAAATACACTGTCATATACGCATGATAAATTGTGCATGAAAAAATAACGCGTCAAACCTTATGTGAGGGATTGATGTATAGGACGTTCTTTTAAGCTTCAAATGTGTGGGTGTTATATAAGAACCATGTCGAGATTTTCTTCCATTTTTAATTTTCTTTTTTTATTACTTTTATTTATTTGATAAATTACTCCTATATCAATAACAAAACAATTTACGTAGTTTTCATTTTTTTTCATTTCAGTATAACCGATTAGTACTAAAGTGGCATAATATGATCCTAATCGATTAATTAAATTTACATTGATATTATGTCGTGCATCAAAATCTGTTCTTAACCAGCAGAAACTTCTGGGAAATCTTCTACTAATGAAAAATTTCACCAATTTTTATGCTTTAATTTGAAAATATTTTACATATATAACTACTTTGTGTATGATTTATACTTTTATAAATGCTTTATTCATTTTAAATGCCCATAACGGGCAGGTGGAGTGTTAAATTAATTGGACTCAATCTAATGGTTCCAGGGCTACAAAAGCTAGTTCTATTTTTTATCACATAGTCAGCCAATTAAATAACTGAACTACGTAAAAACAGAAGAGGTAGAGGTGTAAAAGACACTAGTCAGAGTTATCTCCTCTGAGAGTAATGAATTTCACTATACAGCCACACTCTGTAGTGAACGGAGTAAAGGTGTCACTTGTAGGGTGGAAAATGGGTGTTTTTTGGAGGGCCTGGCATGCTGATAAGCATATTTTTTCAACTCAGTGAGGAAGCAATAGTAAACCACCTCACTCCTCATTTTTACTCAGTAAAACCTCTAGAGGTTCAAACCAGCCTTTTGGCTGTTGACCTAAACAACGTATTTTATAACAGCCGTGATAATTTTATAAAACCAGCAAATTGGTGCTTCTTTAAAAAGCATGAAGCCATTTTAAAGCCGTTTTCAAGATAAGATCTTCATGTATCGCAAAAATTAATCTTAGGATAACAAATATTAATACACACTGTGCAGTATTAATAAACTTTTGTGTATATTTTTAACTAAAACGCTTCTTTTTTAAATACACCAAAATACACAATATATTCTTAAGTACGTAGAATATTGAGTAAATGAGTTTTCTTTATATATGTCATGATTGAAGAAAATTCCCCAATGGAGGAACTTCCCGAATGTAAGTCAAGTATTGTCGTGTCCCTTTAAATACAGTCCGTAAGATATCTTCGTTTCAGTCGGCGAGTGTCGTTTGAATCATCTAAGAGTGAGAATGTGAGATGATTTATGTGTAATTCCAGTCTGCTTTGATATTTGGTACCGCATGTGTTGTTTCTTGTTCAACAGAAGGAATATGTAAATCTCTGAGTAATATGTTGTTCGTTAAGTTCCAATGTGTTGCTGTGATTGTCCTGAGTAGTTTTAATTGGAATCTTTTTAGGATTTCAATGTTGGAATGGCTTGCTGAGCCCCATTAATAGATTTCATGCGTCCAAATTGGTTTAAGAATTGCTTTGTAACTTACAATTTAAAGTCGACTCCGCTAAATATCTTGGTATATATCTTGACAAACGACTGAATTGGAAAAAACACTTACAGAACAAAAAGGAACAGCTGAACACAAAATTGAAATAGTTTTATTGGATACTTGGTAAACGTCGACACTTAATCTTAACAAACTTGTAGTTTAAAAATCAATTCTTAAGCCAACTTAGATACCTAGAATCCAATCATGGGACACAACAACCAATTCCAACATTAAAATTTCGCAACGATTTCAATCGAAATTACTCAGGACTCACACAGAATCACCTTGGTACATAACGAACAACATATTACACAGTGATTTACACATTCCTACAGTTCAACAAGAAATCAACACACAGTAAAAAATACCAAAGAAGAATCGAATCACTCGCGAATCATCTCGCTATCTCACTCAGACAATTCAAACAACATTGCCGGCTGAAACGAATACATCCTACGGACTTATTTAGTGACAACACATGAATTAAGTTCACGAAGTTCCTCCATTGAAAGGGTTTTTTCTTTCATCATGACATATAATAAAAACTTCACCTACTCATTACCCTGCTTAAGAATAGAGTTTAGATTTTGCTGTAATATAAAAAGCGTTTTCAAAATCGAGTGTCAAACGTTTACCTAATATCGAATAAAACTTTTTAAATTTTGTATTTAGCTGTTTCCTTCTTCCTTGTATGTGTGTTTCCCAATTCTGTCCAATTCAGTTGTATACCAAACGCATCTTAAAGCTTTATTTTAAAAAAAAAACCCTTTTTCAAAAAAATTCCGTTTTACGTATTTTTTTGCCGGAATTATTCCTCTGACAACAAGAAAATACTGATATAAGGAAATTGTATCAGAATAAGAAATTTCATTACTAATTATAAACATTTTGATTTTTATTCAACATTGGAATGAAAATTTGCTACTAGTATGGTTACAATAATCCGTAATCTTAACAAAAATCAAATATTTGTATTATTTTTCAACCTCAAGTTTGTCACTACTAATCCTTTTGAATTTGTTATCATGAATTCAACTTTTCTTGTATCAATTTCAATATCTTTTCATTTACAGATTATATTAGTTTGTAACTTACGTGTATTATGTATTTCAATTTTTGAATCCCTACTGTAGTATCGATATTTTTATAATTACGTTTAACATATTAACTTAAATGTTCGTTATCAAATTAAATGTTTGTAACGATTATTTGGTTTCAGTTTTATTAACATGATATGTTTATGCTTTTTATTTTCTGAAAAGCTATTTAAAGAAAATTGGAACGTGATCCGAATCATTGGGTATATTTTATTATAACTTAGCAACAAAACGAGGCGATTTTTATAAGATTTTGCTACTGCACATATATAACGTTGTTAATTCGTTCGTCGAAGAGATATATCCAAGAACCGATTCGCCTCACGTATGAACTAGGCACACGCTTTCAAAAGTGCCACTACCGGAGTTGGAATTGCAAAACGTGTACTTTCAGAGTCGGCAATTTTGGTTGGCTATTGTAACAGTATCTTCCTTGAATACCTGAATATTTTCTTGTGTATAGTTTTGACTATAAAAACTTTCTAAATTATGAAATATTTTATTTACCTAGAAAAACATTTGTTTTAATTCTATTGTTTGATTACATTTTAATCATATATTTCCTTTGGTTCTAATTTATTTTGTAGGCTACATAACTTAAAAAAATTTGGGTAACATCAGTCCTTTCATAATCTCTAATACTTTTATAAGTTTACGTAAATTAATTATATTTTTCTTTATTGTTTTTCATTCTAATATTTTCTGTTACGATCTCATTGAACCACTTTACTCATTTTTGTGGTATTTTATGTGTTCCCTATCTTCGAGATTTTTTAAATTTAATTAATTCCCAACATGTTTTCATTCATTTAGATCTTGTCTTCTTTCTGCTACTGAGAATATCTCGTGAACATTCCAGAAATTATATATCCTGGGCTAAACCTTATATTTTTATCTTTGAATCTTCTCAGTTTCTCTCTGGTTTCTCTGTTAAATACTTTATGTCAGGTCCAATTCGTTCATGTCTTCTTTGTTTTACCTAATCGAAATGGGTGGTATATTAGATTTTCATAGTTTTTTTTATTATCTGTCAAGTCGATCTATTTCTGGTGTTCTCATCAATTTAAAAAAAGATTATTTTTTTACATTGTGTTGATTCTTGATTCAGTCTCTTTAAAAACCATTTCATTTGGTAGGATCAGCTTACCAATTACCTTCTGTAGATAAGTAGGTTGCAATGATTTTCTCGTATGTCCGGTATGCAACAACCTCTGTCATTGTCTGCTTCTAACCAATCGCATACATCATCGATATCAACGTCTCTGCAACCGTCAGTATTATGAAGCATATTCATTAACTATCGAGGCTGGATTTTGTTGAAATCCTATCATTGTTTATTTCCATTTCTTCAATCTTGTTCTCTTGTAAATTACATACAATATGTCACAATTCAAGTTTTTATCAGTGTCATTCTAGTCAATTGTTTCCAACATTCAGCTACCATTTTAATGACCAGTCTTTATATTGAATAACATGTGACTCTTTACTACGCCATGATTTCCTATGTCTTGTATCAGTTGACATAATATGTGCCGTCTGTGGACCTCTCCATATCCTCCAGACCTGCTGTCTGTGATTGTAATGTAGTGTTTTAAAATTTTGTGAATTATTTGTAGTAAAAGGTCCGGGTTCAGGGGTCCAACGTAACAGATTTGAGCTTATTTTTTAAAGAATAGTTTTGGAAACCGTCGACTTTCAACTGATTAGTTTCGAACAGGGATTAATTTAAATTCAAGTAATTTCATATACCTTATTTCGAGAAAGTGAATTATTTAGATTATTCTTTTTAAGTGTAGTATATTAGGAAGATCACTTCATTAATTCTTTAAAATTAATATTTTTCAAAAGTTTTACTTAAACTAAATAAAAGGAACCTCACCATAGCCGTAGTTTTCAACAATATTAAATCGTAATTACTAATAGAACTCGAAATAAGTTTACTTTAAATATCCTATTGAACATTGAAGACCTATTTTACCGTCGAGTACTCAAAATAATAAATGAAATATAAATTTTATATTTTTCTTAATCGTCAATTTTTTATTCGTTGAAAAAATTCTTATGAACCTATGGTAGATTTTGATCATTGAAGTGATTCTCTTTTGAAAAATCATTCAACTGAGTCAAAAAATTTAAATTCTTTTTCGTAAAATTTAAATTAAATATCCTGAAGTTTTATCTAACTTCCAATTTATATTTTACTTTCATAAAAAATGTACATTTACAAAAATTTTTAAAAAAATTAAAAATAATATGAACAAAAATTTTCAAGACGAAAATATTTCACTCATGAATCGTTATTTTATAAAATCTAAAAGAATTTTATCCATCTAAAACTTCTTCATATTTATGTATCTGCAATGCCGATTGCTAGAGGACATTATTTTTCCCTAAAATATTTTCGTGAAATTGAAAATTCTTTAAAAGATATTTTAAAAATAGAGAAACGAAATAAAAACATTTACAACATACTATATTTTCTTTAATGATTATTTATTATTGTTTCATTTTCATTTTGTCAGATATCTTGTTTGCTCAAAGATAAAAAAAATAATTCAAGAGCAAAACTTCATTTTTGTTTCGATATTTGTATTTCTAATTTACGTGTTAACTGGTGACATCTAATTGCGTAGATGACAAAACGTAGATAGAAATTTGTTGGAAGACTTCACGTTTCTTTTAAATCACACTAGTAGATCCAAATTCATTATCTAGAAATTGTTAACAAGTCATAAAGACTTAGTTTTATATTTGAGATAGGTTGAGAATAAAATTGTACTACTTTTCAAGTATGAAATCATATTTCTTTCCACTCGTTTTACCACCCTTTTATCTATAGGGAATATTTTTTTATAGCCCATTGGTCCAATAGTGAATGTGTCCTTCAAAATTCTACATGTTTCCCTGTTTCTTGCGTGCTGTGTCTAGTTAAATCCTTCCACTCTCCTGATGTTATGCCCCTGTCGCATGTATGGTCGTCCTTGTCCTCTTGTATCATCCATGTTCTCCATTTATGAATAATACCATTCTTCCAATCATGTGTCTTTTAAGGTGGTCCATTTCCTTTTTTTTGAAAAATGCTTTGTACTATGGTTCTTCACTTTAGTGATATTTCTGATATACTCGTTTTTTCTTGATGTCGTAATGTTACCGTTATCATAGATCTTTCAATTTAGAACAATTTAGGAAGCTCTATTTTGTACTCGTCATGGCCAATGCATACCCTAAATGATTCAAAAATAAACTTAATTCAAGTGAAATAATCTCTTACTAGTTTCATTTGATTTCATAACTGACTTAAATTAAATCTATTTTTAATCATTATTCTAAAAAGATATATCCTGTAGCACTGTTAGTCTGGTATGTATCAGTTAAACTGAAATAAGTATAACATTGTTTATGTTTTAATGTCTATTCCTTTGTCAAACGAATCAAAAATTATTTTATGTAAATCCGTTTTAAAACCCTTGTGGGCATATGGGCTTCAATTGTGGGTTACATCCTGGACTTCAAACATAAACATCTTCGAACGTTTCCTGTCAAAATTCTTGCGGCGGGCCCTGCAAATTCCGTGGTACATCAAAAACACCTATATCTATGCCGATCTTAACATGCCGACTCAGTGAAACAAACTATATCAAAATTCAGCCGTAAATATGAAGAAAGACTCAACAATCATCCAAACTTCCTGGCTCTGAATCTACTGAATAACATTGATACCGGGTTTTCAAGACTGAAAAGACATAGTGTTTTTGATTTAGGTTATAAGTTTTAAAGAACATTATTACACTTATTATCTTTTTTTTTCTAACTGATTTACTTCAAAGTCATCATTGTATTTATCAAAAATATTAATTTATTACTATTTTCAATTTCATTAACATTATAATGAAATCGTAATCATGTTAATAACATTTATCAAAATACTGATTGTTCTATTTCAAGTGAACAGATGTTGCAGAATTGTAAAAAAAAAGAAAAAATTCTATTGAAATAAACACAAATCACTTGGTTTACTTTAAAAGCTTTTTGCGAATTTTGTAAATCGCAATACAGTATATCATTTTTAGAAAGACCATCTTAAGTTTTACTTAAGTTTTCCAGTAAGCCTGTAGAGATGTTTTTATTCGGTTTATAATGTTTCCCGCCTTAGTTTAACTTGATTTGACCAGGATAACCGTTTATCAAGTATAACTCGTAACTATTTAACCAGATTTGGTAGTTTTTCTGACGTTGCAATGAAATTTTGTAGACAGGTAACCGGAAGCAAATTAAATTTTGAGGAATATTTTTATCCATTCCAGATTAATCGATTCGTTTCATAATTAGTCGTAAATAAGAAAAAAATTATATTTGAAATGTTATTATTGTACAGTTATATACCGATTTGCGACGTATTATAACAGTAAAGATTTGTGTAGATTTAATATGTGACACAGATTGTGTAAAGTGTTGTTATGGAAGTTATAAAGATCCTTATTGCCTTTATATATTACCTCTTCTGAATCTCCCTTAATTTTATTGAAACTAAGAACTAATAATATAAATTAACTCTTAAAATACGGTACAACAAACAAATTAATTAAATAGGAACTTAGTTCGTACTTAATATTGATTTAAATTTTCGTAATTACAATTAAAATTTACACGCACGAACCTTTACTAATCAAAATAATTGTAGTTAATATATTATAAGTATGTTTAGTTTAAAATATAGTATACTTGTACAGCTTACTTTAGTTCAGTATTAAATCGTAATGTATTTATAGCTAAGTAAAATAAATAAATAAAAATATTTCTAAAGTATATTATAATTATACATCCCGTATATTATTGTTTATGATAACAAAATATATACTTAGCTATATTATAATTAACTTGTTATATTATGACAGAAAATATATAAATTTAATAAAATATTATGTTTTAAATGACATTTTAATGTAGATTAAAATAAATACTTACCGTGAACAGTCATTTAGTCTGTATTGTTTATGTTAACATAGTTCAGGTGGTAAAATAAACCATTAGTTTACTGTTAGCAAGCTTTGTAAAACTAAATTCATTATTGTTAGTTGGGTTTAATTAACATTTAATTAACACAATCATTGTTGGTATTAAATAAATATTTAATTATATTATTAAAATGTATTTAGAATAACTCTATATTTATCTAACTTAGTTATAGAATTTTTAAGAATTATAACATTTTTTTATTTATTTACCACCGTTTTCACGTGAAACACTTGTACAGTTTTAGATTCATGACCATGGAAATTAGATCTGAGTACAAAAAATTAAAATATTACTACATATTATGATGTGAAACATTCGCACGACTTTTTCTTTCCGATGTAAAAAAATAATGAGTTGTCTTCTTCTTTTTTTTCTTCTTCCCTCAAGGCTTAAGCCGTCGCCTGTTCCGAACTCACAAACCTAAAACTCCCAGCTTATATCCATGTTTTCCGAGGTCGTCCCACATCTCTCCGTCCAACCGGTGCATAACGGTGTTTACTTGGAGGGATATTCTGTGGTCCGGCATTCTGTCCAGGTGTCCCTCCATCACTCTCGATACCCCCTCAATCTTCTCATTCAGGCAGTAGACTTGGAGCTCTTTCCTTAAATCCATATTCTGCACTCTATCCAATCTCGAGCTTCACTTAACTGTTGGCAGGAATCTCATCTCCGCTGCTTGGATCCTTAGTACATTCCTCGTCGTGGTCACCCATGCTTCACTCCCATACATTATTATCGGAGTTGCCATCACCTTGTAAAATTTAATCTTTTTCAGGTCTGGCCCTGTAGTTCAATGTCCTATTGATTGTGCCACAAATCCTTTGGCACTCACCACTTATCTTCCGCTCGATGTCTAAATCCAAGTCTACTCCTACGTCACATCCCAAGTTACTAAAATTGGACACCTGCTCCTCTATCACATCATTTATGACAATCTTTGATCGAACCGGATATTTCCCCTTGAACACCTAACCTTGGTTTTCGTGGCGGAAATTCTGAGATTAAAATCTTCACACAATTTATAATGAGTAGTTTATAATAATAAGGTAATGAGTAATATATGTAAAATTATTTACTGGCACGAAACAAAGTAAGATAGAAGAATATCTGTATTGCGTATGGAAGCAATTAGTTCGTGACGGGCAATCAGGGTACGATTTTTATCGGGTTGTTAGTAGAAATTAATTATTTAAATATAGATGGTCCTAATTCTTTTTAGTTAAATTTCGTAAGGTTTTAGTTAAGTTTTAGAAAATTTTGCGTTCAATGTCGTTAAGTGTATTTATAATTGTTATAACTGTAGGCCTACGTATTAATTAAAGTAATTAATTTGTAAATAAGGATTTGTTATAAATTTAAATAGTCTTTTTTACATAAATAACCAAATCCTATAGAACCCGGAATAAACGTAACAATATAATATAATATTGTTATATTAGTAACTTAGTAAGTCAATAACATAGTTTATGTTTTCTATGAAACGTTTTTTTTACGTCTGATCCATAAATGCTAATTTAGAAAATGAAGGGTGTTAAATAAAAATGAGTGATGATTAAATTCCAGACTTCGCTGGGAATCGAATCCGAGATCAGTAGAGTAGAAGCCATTTTCATTGACCGCTACACCACAAGCCGGCCAAAGAGATATGAAATGACTTGTTTAAACAGCACGGAAGACTAAAACGCGTAAAAATATGGTTTTTAACGGGTTTTCGTTATACCGTAATAATACTATGTGGTTTTGGTCACCACCCGAAAGGCTAGTTTTAACCTCTAGAGGCTTTGCTAAGTAAAACGAATAGTGAGGTAGTTACTGGTAACGCGCTATAAGTTGACGATTGCGCCTATCATGTGGAGGACAGTACACTATCTATCCCACTTACATCGGCCAAAACGAAAGCATAAGACATGTATCAAGCGTGTAACTCAAAATTTAACCACCACAAACACTTAAGTAATAAAATTCAGTTCATGACCCGTCACATTAAATAAGTAAGGAGTAATGTAATTATTTAAAGAAAGTGAATTGTTTAAAATTCAATTGCAATTTAACATAATTTTACTGAAATTAATGAAATATGGAAACCCTAAAAATACAATAGCATTTTGAAATTACCGTAAAACTAGTACTACTCACGATAATAAGCTCGCATCGACGGAACTCACGGACTAACTAGTCTATCACTACAAAATGTCACAGTGTAGTAACTCAGTTTACTGCTGATGACCAAACAGGATACCAAATGTAGCTTAGGCCTAGTATTATAGCTTATTTAAAATTAATGTTTATTATTTAGGATAATGATTAAGAATCGATAAATAATACAATGGGATGTTTATAAAACGACATAGTTATAAACATAAATCAATGTAAGAGTAGAACTACAACGTGATGTCATGGTAGAGCTGTCGCTATGATATATTTAGAAAAGCACATATAGTAGCAATTCCAAACCCCCGCATAGTCAAGTCTTACTCTTGCTGACGATCGTCAACTTACATTGCGTTACCTAGTACAATTACCTTCCTCACTGAGTGGTACGCTTCTCCAAAAAAGATCTAATTTCCACCCTGCAAATGAAACATTCACTTCTTTCAACACAGGGTCTGGCTGTATAATGAAATTCATTACTCTCAGGGGAGATAACTCTTGTTGTTGTTGTTTAGGTCAACAGCCGAAAGGCTGGTTTGAACCTCTAGAGGTTTTACCAAGTAAAACGAGGAGTGAGGTGGTTTACCCCTGCCTTCCTCACTGAGTGGAAAAGTACGCTTATCAGCATGCAGGGCCCTCTGAAAAGCACATATTTTCCACTCTGTAAATGACAACTTCACTTCATTCACCACAGGGTCTGGCCGTACAATGAAATTCATTACTTTCAGAGAAGATAACTCTGATTAGTTTATTTTACACCTCTACCTCTTCTGTTCTTAAATGATTCAGTCATTTAATTGACTGACCATGTGATAAGAAACAGAACTATTTATTTTAGCCCTGCAACGAACAGATTGAGTGTAAAAAATTTGACACTCCACCTGTCTGTTATGGGCAGAGTTAACTCTTACTAGTGTAATTTACAACTCTACTTCTTCTGTTCCTAAATGCTTTAGTCATATAATTGGGTGACCATGTAATAAGAAACAGAATTTTTTAGTAGTCCTGGAACAAGCAGATCAGGTGTAAATAATTTAACACTCTATTTGCCTGTTATAGGCAAAATATTACTATATTGATGCTAATTATAGTTTAAACATTGACATTTTGTTAATGTACTTTAAAAAATAAATGAAAATTCTTTAAAATGTATGTAGAAGTATTCAGCCAATTAGAAAACATAAAAGGATAAATTGAGAATACTTTTGCTTCGTCTGGATGAGAATAGCTTAGCGTTTAAGATGTGAAAGATTACTAATAATAGTTAACTTTAAAATACCACTTAAATAATAACTCCAAGGGTCGTTGGCATCGAAACACTAGTAAATGTGGTTTTAAGATAGGATGCCTTGTTACTAAGCCACATTTATGAAAATAACACTTGCACTTGAAAATAGATATGTCTTCATACACATCTACAGTGCTTTAAGTAGTTTTATAAATAAATACTTATATAAGATACACACGCAAAAATAAGATGTTAAGATAATGTGGTTTAGAAGACTGTAATAACTTTGTGTTGTTTTCAAACATATCCATAATACATTATAGGTAGTATGGTAATAACAGTTGCGCAAACGGTGTTTGTAACTAATAATTTTCACAAACTATCGCTGTTAGTACATTTTTTGTGAACTTATACCATTAAAAATTATTATAAACATAAAAAATCTGGTGCGAAACACTCACACAACTTTCTCTTTCCAATGCAAATAATTAACAATATAACCTAATTAGCAATAAAAAATTATAAATAAACAAAAAACTAACCTTAAAAAACATAACCGTATTTTAATAATGAGTGAATGATGCTAAACAAAAATCAATTCAGTTTGACTTAAAAATACGGCAAATAAAATATTTAGAGAAAATGCCTAAATAAAAGTTGTAGAGCTTTTAATTTCCTATAAATTTGATTATTATCACTTTTGTCGTCGTAAAATCCATACTAAGGCTGAAATCTTGAAAATCGATTTTTTTAAATTTTTATAAAATAACAGAAAATTACTAATTACCGCTAAACTAAGCGTTAGGCTATACAAAAAAATGTTTGAAAAAGGTTATAGGATTTTAAATTCTCTACAACTTTTATAATACATTTTTGTGCTAAAATGCATATTAAAGCCGCAATCTTAAAAAACAATTTTTTACAAGAAAACAGCCTCCTCAAGAATTTCAGCAGACATAGCGCCTACCCTATCTTGTAGATCATAAAAAATTTAGTAAATGAGGCGATTTTTAAAAAAATCGTAGGAGCCGTTTTTGAGAAAATCGCAAAAAAGTGAAAAATGACACGAATAAACTACTACTTTTGGTTGACATTTTGATGAAAATGTTCGTGTGGGGTCCGATAGTAGTATCTAACTTAAGTTTCAAGTTTCAAGTTCGTACGATGTTCCGTTCTTGAGATATTCTGTTCATACATTCACACACACGTATATATATACACACACACACACACACACACACACACACACACACACAAACAAACAAACACACACACACTCACCAATCGCTAAAAACATGTTTTTTGGGTTCAGGGGGTCTGTAAACGTGTATTTCCGGTGAAAACTCAATTTTGAAAAATCGACATGAAAGCAATACTTTCTTTCCTATATATTCGTGTAAGCAAGAGAAAATAAGAATATATACCCTTATTTCAAAAAAAAACTTTATTTAACCAGTGATTTTCGCTATTATGTCTGTAAGCACATTTTAATGTAATTTATTCCTCCTGAAATAAACACTGTTCCAATTTATTAGTACTTAAACAAATATTCATTTCAATTTTTTTTTTAAATTAAACAACGTAATTAAAAAATTAGAATTATTTTATTCAGATAAAAATTTATAAAATTAAATTTTCTCAAGAACATCTCTAAAATTTTCTATGAAAATCCTTTTATTTATTAAATTGTACTTACGGGCTAATACTACAAGATTTATTTTCTTTTTTTCTTAATACTTTGTCTATGATCCTGTTATGAAATAAACGTTTCCATAATAATATTTTCTATGCCTACTAGAATATGCTATAAGAATGTTACTAGTTGGCCTACTTAATTTCATTCTATTTAAATGTTATATGTGATTATTATAACACTAATTTAACTTCTACATATTCTTACAACCTATTTACGTAAGTACATTCTACAGTATTATTATTCTTCATTTATATTAACTAACTATACTAATATTCTAAACTAAATATAGTAACAACTTTTCCTTGCGTAACGTAGAAATTCAATCTCAGAATTGAAACGATTGTTATTGTTTTTCTTTTAAAACTAAACGAATCTGTTGTAGATTTTATTGAATAAACTAGGGTGAAGTCATAGTAGTGTTTAATAGCACTGTAATGTATTCCGATTTAGTATATATTTTTGTTATAGTTATCTATATAGAAGAGTGTTTTTTTGCGTGTATGGTATTCATTATTGAAATTATTTCTATTGAACAGGCTAATGTTCTTTGTAATTTTAAAGTCACTAAAATAAATACTAATGATAGAGGCAAATTTCTAAAACGTTTGAAATGTTCCCGTAAGATTCTTTTATTTTAATTTTTTCCAATATTCTGATGGATCTGTTTTAATTTTTGATAGCCTAAATTGAATCTGTAAGGTTACCCAAGTTAAAAAAAATATTACTTCCTATCCTTATATTCCTGTCTTTCCCCTTTTACCCCCATCATCACGAGTAACTACGCTGTAAAAAGAGGTAAAAGGTTACATCATTTCAAATTTCTTCACATCGCATTTTTGGGTTAGCCAACTAAATAAAAATTCCATAAGATGCACAAGTAGGCCACGCATACAGTCCACTGCTCTGAAGGAGCGTCCCGCGGGATCTTTCCTCGATTCTTTTTTGTCCCCGCTCGGGGATAAACGAACCGCACGCATCGCGGTACCAATTATGAATGAAAGTCAGTTATGAAGTGTCATTCAGTAAGTGAATTATATCGTGTAACTGATACGTTTATGAAGCGGTCCAGAGTATATTAAAGACACGTATGATCGTTTTTAAGTAGGATTTAGATAAATTAAGTGCAAGATAATCTAGTTAAGTTTATTTATTTTCATTAATCTATTATAATATTAGTTTATCATTTATTATAATTATCAATTTAAATGTAGTAATTGTAATTTGTTTGTAAATTTAAGTAACATTATAATTGTAATTTCAAACAATAGTTTGTTAATTATTCATTTTACCCAGATTTCGAAACGGACATTAGCGATAAGTGTCACAATATCTTTAGGATACTCGTCCTTTTATACATCTTAGGCGTGAGTTAACGAAAGGTAAATGCTTTAGTTTTTCTGCTTAATCCTGAAAGTAAAAATTTGTCAACTTCGCTCTCTAGGGGATCGTGAAGTTAAAGAATTAGCTATGAATTAGTGAGTAAGTCAATAAGAACTTTTTAATTTTGTACTTAAATATAAAACAAAGTATTAAATATATATATAAATGAACTACCTTTACGGCGTTGACTGATTTATTTTTATCTGTTATCTTCAGTTAGTTATATCAATTTTTTGATTGTACATAGTACTAGACGTTATATTATTATATTATTTGCTAAAATATTTTAAAGTTTCCTCCCCGATTGGGAATTTACAAAACTTCCTCCAGTAAATTTACAAAGCTTGTGATTTTTTTAACTCACGTAAAGTTTTACACTCTCTTAGAAAAGGGTATTTATTTTATTTTCACTAACTTGCAAACATTAAAACCAGAAAGGTTTAAAGTAATGAAATGACCCAGCGTAACTAAAACGTTGTGAATAAGAGACCCCTTTCTTGAAACACGTCAATAACACTTGTATGTAGTTTTGTATCGGTAGTGAATTAAGAATAACGACTCTCAAATAGCAAGTGGACAGTAAGTTTTATAGAAGTTTCTTCTTATATATCGAAGTCTATAAAAAGTTTTTTCTTTCAACTGGAAAGCTGTGGTAAAAGTTGTTGAATGGTCCGAAAAAGCATCTAAGCTCCACTGCAACTTTGCCTCTAAGCGCCTTAACTGACAGAACAACTCCTTTTGTTTTGTTCCATCTTTTTCATCTTCAACTGATTTAAAAATTTTTTCCTTTGAGTTCAGTTTTTCTTTAGTCCTAATAAATTAATTTTTTTTCTTATTAAAGTTAAGATTAAATTGTATAAAAAACAGTGACTTTGTTGAAAATAATAATAATGTTATAAATAATTTTATAGGAAGTATTCTGTTTTCTAATAAATTTAATACCATTGTAAATATTTACTTATCAAGATTAAATCACTATGAAAAAATAATTTCTTTGCTTCTTTTCCGTTTTCCTCTCATATTTAACAACTATATATTTAAATGGATATGAAGGGCTATCCATTTAAGGGATAAGGGATAGATATGGATAGGACTGTCGAGTTCGGTCAGCCGTTTTTAAAATGAAGCTCTCCTAGTCAAAATTTGTCATTACCTATCGTTGTTGTTGTTTAGATCATCAGCCGAAAGGCTGGTTTGAACCTCTAGGGGCTTTACTAAGTCAAACGAGGAGTGAGGTGGTCAACCAATAGCCTTTTTCACTGAGTGGAAAAGTAGCCTATGCTTATCAGCATCCCTGGCCCTCCAAAAAGCATCTACTTTCCGCCCTGCAAATAACACCTTCACTTCAGGATCTGGCTCTCAAAAGAGATAATTCTGTCTAATGTCTTTTACACCTCTACCTCTTCTTTTCTTAAATAATTCAGTCATATAATTGGCTGAACATTGACAAGAAAAAGAACTATATTTTGTAGCCCTGAAACTAGCAGATTGAATGCAAATTTAATACTCCACCTGTCCGTTATGGGCAAACACCCATCGTTATAATTTCCAAATTAACCCTGAGAATATAAAGTTACCATAACCAGGGTTTTAAAGGAATATCTTATTTTCATGTGCTTAATCAATTTTTACCCTCTATGAAGACTAATTTGATGCAGTATTACAGAGCATTTCTTTGTTTCACATGAAGTTATATCGTAATGGAAAATCTGGAAATCTTCAGCTGTTAGCTAACCCGTTCGGAGATTCAGAGATTTTATAAAATAAACATAAATAAATAAATCTCGGTTTGTCAGCAACCAGAAAAGAATAGACATCATCAAATATAGTAATATAAGAGTACATTAAAAAACTATTAACAAACAATTTAACAATGTTTTGTTCATAATCTATATTCACAAAAAAATAACTTGTAAGTTATATTAAATTAGTATTCAAATTTTACTGAAATTGTACATTGGAATTCCAGGTTTACCATTTACTCTATATAATGTCAAAAAATTAGTCTAAATTCTATAAAGATTACATTTTTTATACATCATTCTTTGTAAGATAATTTAAGAACTTCTGATCAGATTAAAATGCATGCTTTATTAAAAAATTCTTTTGCTTTCCGATTAAATTTTATAAATTAAGGAGTCTTATTTTAGATGGTAATTTGTTGAAAAACCGAACGGAATTACATTCCTTTCGAGAACTTTAAAGTTATATATTTTTTAATTCTGTAGTTATCGTTGTGGCGCGTTTCATGATTATGATTGTACTTACTTACTTATTTTGGTTAACTAACACTGTGTTCCTTTTATAACGTTTTAGGTATAGGCTATCAAAATATTCCAGCTGAGCCTTTCGAGTTCTTACCGTAAGAAATGCAATGAAATATTATAAAATAGTTATATTTATTCAGGGGTGAACTCTATCGGTTTGGTGATATCATTTTCAGAATATAGATCTAAGTAAAAAAATTAATGGAGCAATTTTGGATGTATTTTCTTTGTAGAATTTGTTTTATGTACGATGTGGTTGAAACCTTTTTTTCTTTTGGCTTCAATTTTTTTTTACTTACAACTGTACAATTTTTAAAGCTTAACTAGTAAGTGAGGTGGAATGAATGAGGAATGGTGGGAATGTGAATCGAGCCAGTGACCGATTTCGGCGTGAAATATTTCAAGGAATGTGGTAAACCTTTATTAACATTTATTATTTATGTGATTTTTGATGTTGTTCATTTTTTTGTTGGATTTCTTATTAGCATTTGATATTTTTTCATTTAATTTCATCCACTTTGTATCTACCCACCTTATGACTAATAGGTAAGACCCCTTTTGATTACTTATGACAGACAGCTCGTTTAATTATTTTGACGATAAGCCTACTATTTTCACGTTAATAACATTTTATTTAATGTTTATGACCAACCGCTGTTATGTTTGCAACCCGTACAAGACTATATTATTTAATTTTATTTGATTTGACAATTTTAATTATTTATATATACAGTTATATACTGCCCATAACAGACAGGTGGAGTGTCAAATTATTTACACTCAATCTATTCGTTGCAGGGCTAAAATAAATAGTTCTGTTTCTTATCACATGGTCAGCCAATTAAATGACTGAATCATTTAAGAACAGAAGAGGTAGAGGTGTAAAAGACACTAATCAGAGTTACCTTCTCTGAAAGTAATGAATTTCATTATACAGCCAGACCCTGTGGTGAATGAAGTGAAGTTGTCATTTACAGAGTGGAAAATATGTGCTTTTCAGAGGGCCCGGCATGCTGATAAGCGTACTTTTTCACTCAGTGAGGAAGGCAGTGGTAAACCACCTCACTCCTTGTTTTACTTAGTAAAACCTCTAGAGGTTCAAACCAGCCTTTCGGCTGTTGACCTAAACAACAACAACAACAGTTATATATACAGTTTTAATTATTTTAATAGGCTAAATAAAAAACAATTGTAAGAAAATATATTGTTAACCATATTAAATTTTTTAACGTTATTAGTTTTGTAAAATAAAATAGGAAATAATATAAGTAAACTGGAGCGTCGATTATCCGAACGTCAGTCATCCGAATCAAATATCCGAACCACCATTATTGGAAAAAATACATATTTACTCACGCATAGAGACCTTTTCTGCTCTAAAAACGGCAATGCTATTGTGCGAAAAAAGCCTGAATTTAGAGCTGCTGAAGCATTGTTACTAAAAAGAATGAAAGATGTTGCTGTTACAAAAAATAATTCAAAAGAAAATTCAATATTTTTTTAAAAATTATTTTATAGTATGTACAAGTGCGTTAACTATATTTCTTAACGGATTTTACCGCAGTTTCTTTCGTTAATTCATTCAGTTTCTAAATTCTGTATTTTTCAGTTTGATTTTATAATCTCTAGTACTCTACATTTGCAATACATAAAATAAATTTAGTGTTTTTGTTTTAATTAAAGTTTATGTTAGCCTTTATTAACCTATCAAACATTTATGTAACATTGTTACGGAACAGTGTGTCAAATTATAGTATTTATCGTATTTGATTATCCGAACTATTTGATTATCAGAACTCCTCTGGTTGGGATAACTGACGCTCCACTGTATATTAACTCTCTACCTTTACTTTGTTTCAATTATTTGAATGCTTGTAAATTTATGTTTCAATGAATATCATTATTGTTTTTGTGAGTGTACAATAATGTAAAAATTTTTTCCGAAATAAAATCATTATTCAAGAAACATTTACTGAAGAAATATTGTTCCAAAAATATTTATTTTTAGAATTTCTATTCATCCACTTCTCTCAATAAATATTATAAGCATCTTAAATTAAAAGTTGAAAAACAAAAACAAAATATATGATTTTTTTTGTTGTACAGATAAATAGCATCATAACGGATAAAAAGTTTTATTGCAAACTACTTAAAAGTTTGTAACGGTCTTTGTGTAAAATAAAACGTGAGCGGGTTACAAGAAGGGCGGGACAATTTTGTTGTTTTTAATTCCCCTATTAAATTAAATAGTGGTAAATTTTCATTACTTTAAATATGTAGTACTAAATTTAACGTAATTTGAAAACTTTGTAACTTAAGATTATAATCTATACTTGCACAACAATTCTTTTTCATACGCTGTGTTAATTTAAGTTATTTACATATACGTAACCTCATTATTAAACATCTAAATAAAAGTACCTAGTACATACAACATTAAGTGTATCGACTTTCTGTTAGTATTAATAATTAACTTTCATATATTTTATATTTCATTAAATTAAGTTTTATCTTTGGTAATTAAATTTAACTATGTTAAATTACTAAAGTTGTAACTTATTATCTCTAAAAAGTTTAAACGTCATTTTCTCAGCCTTATGCAGTTTAATTTTTATCTTATTTATACATTGGCTATAAAAAGAATTCATTTAAAACAAGAAATAAAATGTTGGCTACGTATTTAATACAACAACAGTTTAAATACCCGTAACTTAATTAAGAATATGATATATACTTTTTTGCCTTTTAAATATTCTTTTTAATTTATCTCGGACTCAAATCAAATCGGTAATTCGTTACAAAACAAACTATTAAGGCGAGGTTATCTTCCAAGATAAGTGATCTGCTATCCTCCCACTTCAGGGACCTACTGTCCTCGGATGACTACTGTTAACCGTATTCTAAAACCATAATTCTAAAATAATGTTAGTCTGCAAATACACATGATATTTATAGCTTCAGTCGACCGGATTCAACTCAGTCAATTTACGAAAACCTCAATCATTCAACGTACAAACCAGTTATGCTGACCACTGCACTACGGGCCGACCTACCACATAGTCAGGTCTGGCATTTTTTCTTTACTCATTTTCACTAACACCCTTTTCATCGTCTGAATTAGCAGTAATTGCAAAACAATCGGATGTAAAATAAAAATAAATCAACTTTAGTATAAATTATAATATTTCGGGAAAAAAATCAAATTTTTTATGTCATAAAGTATCTTGGCTTGTTTTCTTTTGGAAATCGTTTTTGGACAGTATTTTTCGGAAATAAATTTTTCGTCCAAATACTTTACGTAGAAATATTTTTTTAGTTTCTTCCGTTAAAACTTTTTTGGAAAAATTTTTTCAGACAAATGTTTTTTCGTCCAAAAACAAAACTTTTCAGGCCGAACATGATCAGGTAAAATGATTTCTGGACAAACAAATTTTTCAGAAAATTTACGGAAAAATATTTTTTTCAGCCTGACCCAGAAATTTTTGTAAACATTAAAGAGGATAAACCTGAAAACTCAGCTCAAAACTTCAGTCTTTAAATCTTCAAACTTCAAACCTCAAACTTTAAAACCTTCAATTTTTAATCGGCAAACCTAAACAAAGGAGCGCAACGTGACGAAGTTTTCTCGTTGACTACCTTAGGCATACAACTTGAAAATTATTATTTTCATCCACCTAACCCCTTTGCAACCAAACTTTACCTTATAGCAAAGTGCATGGAATGCGCGCACGCACTTCTATGGTTCTGATTCACTTACGAATTCTGATCCACCTACTCTCAGTGGCGTGCCCGAAAAGAACGCGGCGAGGGGCGCCGCGTGCGGGGCGAGTTAATAATATTTTTATATACGTTGTTTCAACTTCTGTGTGATTAATGATCATATTAGATGAAAAATGTTAGATTACAAAAAAATGTTATAAGAAAATTACACAAATAAAATAATTCTACAAAATTACAATGAACAGATAAAAATAAAAGTAAAAGATAGAAATTTATAACAGTAAATTGTATTAAAAATACAATATTATTTGATAAAACCAAGCAGTTGGTGATAAATCACGAAAGTGCAAGGTAATTTTTGTGTCATATAAGGTGTTTTATTCCGAGAGTATTGAAAAAATGTAAAATGTGTTCTAGTGAAATAATTTTAGTAAAGTTTGCTTCAAACGAACCACAGATGCCGAATTGTTTTTTTTTTACTATTGAGTTTTTTCACATGTGCAGAAATCACATGATTTGGAAGTTGCAGAAGGGAGAAATTGGCGAAGGATTTTTACTAATAAGGTGTCAAATCTTAGTGCTATTACTTAACCGTTTAAATGTAACTTGATCCTTTCAATTCTGTTTTGAGGAGGAGGATTATCAAATAAATTCTTCTTAAAATGTAAATTAGTTAACAAGGAGTTTGTACATTTGTAAGTATTTGTTTGTACAATTTGTTTGTACATTTGAGTTTGTTAGTACATTTGTAATTTATGTTTAATAAATGTTTGTATTACAATTTCCATTCCAGATCTTCGTATAGTAACTAAGAACTGAATTTTTAATTCGGTTTTACCTGTGATTTACCTATTTAATAACAATTCCAAAAAAAAATTTTTAGGGTACCTCTTTCTTCCTAAATATTTAAGCTATGCTTTAAATTATTTCAGTTTTATATACGTAAATAATACTAATATTAACGGAACTTACGTTAAAAATATGTAGCCGAAACTTTAGAGAAGAAGCTTTAGTTTATGTGTCATTTATGTGTTATTTCAAAAAAACATGTGTAATGTACCGATGTAAAAAAGTGATTTCCGCTTAGGAAGGTGTTGTGGACATGAACAATACATGCAGAAAAAACAAGTGCTAATCTAGAGCTAAAAACCCACCGGGTTAGTCTAGTGATGTAGTAGTCACCGTAAGTCAGTTGTTTAACAGCTGATTTTCGTAGACGAAAGTACCGTGGTTCAATTCCTAGTAAAGATAGTTACTTTTATAGATTTGAATACTAGATAGTGGTTACCGGGTACTTTCATGGTTTATTTAATCATACTTTTTCAGGAATGGTCGGCCTGAGTCTGTACAAGACTACACCTCATTTACACGTCATACACATCATCCTCATCTCATTGGATCATGTGGTTGCGTATTGTTCTTAAATTGAGCACATTGCGACGTACACACACATAGGAATTTAAAGAAAACCTAGAGCTATTCTTTGGTATTTTGTTGTGTATAATCACCGTAAGGCAGTAACGCTATCACTGGAATATCAGTTTAAAAAAAATAATAAAGAATTATGTGTGATGTAGCGTAGTAAACGACATAAATAGTTGCAATATTAGCAATAATTTGTATTATTATGTATTTTATTTTTCAGTAATTGTATTATACTTGTTTATGTAATATCTAATGGTTTTTTTTATAGCTAACGTAATAATGTTAATAATAGTTTAGGACTGGTTAGACAATAGATTACATCATCTCACTCTATAAAACTAAATGATCTTATCGTCAATATGAATCTGAAATGAATCACATTTCTTTTCTCTCGTTATTCTTTCTAAATACTCGTACTTTAATCGATATTTTATCTCAGTTTCCTTGAAAATAATCGGATAAACTTCCTAGCCTACTTCGATTAATATAAAACAACCGATAATTGCCTTTTAAATAATCCATTACAAGACAATTGTTTTCAATTCTTTTTAGAAAAGAATTATTGTATCTCATAACCCATATAAAAACAAACATCTGTATAAAATTCTGTTAAGCCTGTGCCTCGTGAGGCTTCCGGCTTAATGAGCGAATTTGTTCAAACTTAACAATTAAAAATTTTAAAAAATTCCGTTTTTAATTTTCCGCAATTAAAACTTTGAAAATACCCAAAATTTCCTAAAAACTGGGCAGACTTTTTGATAATTATTTTCGTTACTACATTTTCTGTTGACAATTTCTTTCATAAATAAATGATTTTCTGGCCAATACTGCGCTGAATATTAATTTTTAAACAAATAATGGTTGTGCTTAATTTTTTAATATTTTTCTAGTGCCTACTTTCATGATTTACAGCTTTTGATACATCAAAATGTGTTCTTTCTTTTTCTTCACTCTTTATTACATCCTTATTTTCAATTTATTACATTTCCTTACATTTTATTTTGACAATCTCTTTCATAAATACATGAATTTTTAGCCAAAACTGTTCTGAGTATTAATTTTTAAACAAAAAATGAATTCTTTACTTACTTTTTAAAACTTTTCCGGTGTCTCCTTTTCATGGTTTACAGCTTTAAAGATATTGAGATCTGATCTTTTATTTTGTTTACTTTTGACAATTATAACTATACATATAGTAAATAATCACGAAGTAAAATAAGTAACAAACATAGTTGCACGAAAATTTTTTTATTGACATAAACACTGTCAGTTCAGACTGGTTTTTTTTTATTCACTTCAGTAGATCACAACTCATTTTTTAGTGTTATTTTTTGCGATCCATTTCGCTTCCTTATCTGTTGTAGCTACTCATTCATTCAAAGTTAATTCATCATCATCATCATCATCTCTGTCAAGGATTAGCCTCTATAGCCTGTACCGGCATCTATCTCGTTTTAGGTCTTCTCAAGCCTCGCTTCCCTCTAGGTTTATATTTCCATGCTCGCTGAGGAAGTCTGTGAACTGGCATTATAGCTAATGATAATCTTCTCTCTAGATCGCATAGTATACTCTGCCTAATTTTTATTGTAGAATGATTTTTTCTTACCCACTTTTTACAAAGCTTTACTGCAATTCCCACAAGTAAAGAACTTTAATTCGTCAAAACACTGATTAGATTTTAACAACTTAGAATTTAATCATCAGGTTGACTTAACGCAGTATCTTTGTCTTAATTCCAGTACTATTTTTTTTTAAACTTCGTTCTTTGGTGTCTAATCTTCAAACTGTTCACATTTTATATTCTACATTTTTTTTTTGTCAACTGGTTTGATACAGTTCTCCAAGCTGTCTATCTTGCGTCTGTCGTTTCATACCTACATACTTGCAACACCCTAAATCTTTTGTAATTTGCTTTAAATATTCTAACCTTTGCTTCCCCTACAATTCACTCTCTCAATATTACCATCCATTATTGATAGACCTGAATGTATTAAGATATTCCCCACTAGTCTATCCCTTCTTTTGGTAAGATATTTCCATATAGAATATCCTTTTATTCACTCGTCTAAGAACCTCTAAATTACTTATTTTGTCCACCCACCTAATCTTTTACATTTTCCTATGAAACCACATTTCAAAAGCTTCTTCTTCTTCCGAAAGGAAGAAAACTAATCTTTGGGGGCTGTATTTCTACAGCCTCCTTCACCCATGTTTCACTCACGCACAATGTTACAATCCAAACATAGTGTTTTAAATAAATTTCTAATCTGTGAACCAATGTTTGTAGTAAATTATTCACATTTTACTAATTACTGACTGCAAACATATAAGCTACTACATACAACTATATATAGTTGATTATAGATATAGTTAATTAGTTAATTAATTGCGTTGAGCGATTGTGGGTAAAAATATGAGGTGAACAGCCTAACGGAGAGCAGTACCCAATAGTAAGACTCCTAAGAGTATATCTGAATTTCTACAATCTGTCTCTACTTCATCTTCTGTGAATCCTGCGTGGGAGGTTACCAGGTAAATGTGACATGTAGAAGTGTCGTATGAAACTGTTTTTGTTTTCAGCTAGTTTCCGATTAAAACGTCTGTATTGATATAATTTATAATTTTTACTTTCTCTTGCCTATATAAATATATAGGAAGGAAAGTATTGTTTTCATGTCGATTTTTCAAAATCGAGTTTACACCGGATCTACACGTTTTCAGACCCCCTGAATCCAAAAAACATGTTTTTAGCGATTGGTCTGTGTGTGTGTCTGTGTGAACAGAATATCTCAAGAACGGAACATCGTACGAACTTGAAACTTAAAACTTAAGTTACATACCACTACCGGACCCGACACGAACATTTTCATCAAAATCGGTCAACCGGAAGTAGTAGTTTATTCGTATAATTTTTCACTTTTTTGCAATTTTCTCAAAAACTGGTCCTACGATTTTTTTTTAAATCGCCTGATTTACTACATTTTTTATGCTCTACAAGATAGGGTAGGCGCCATGTTTGCTGAAATTCTGGGTGAGGCTGTTTTCACGTAAAAACATAGTTTTTTTAAGATTACGGCTTTAATATGCAATTTAGCGCAAAAACTTATATAATAAAAGTTGTAGAGAATTTTAAATCCTACAACTTTTCTTTCAAACATTTTTTTGTATAACGCTTAGTTTAGCAGTAATTAGCGATGTTTTGATTTTTTCTCACGAAAACGTGTGAAAAATCGATTTTTTTTAGATTTCGCCCTTAGAATGCATTTTACGACAAAAGTGTATATAATAAATTTTATAGGAAATAAAAAGATTTACAACTTTTATTTAGAGCGTTTTTCTCTACAGAGCCTAATTTAGCGTGAAAGAGTGATTTTCCGTATTTTTAAGCCAAACTGAGTTCGATTTTCATTTTGCGTCTTTCACTCATGATTAAAATAAGATTATGTTTTTGAGGTTAGTTTTTTGTTTATTTCTAATGTTTTATTGCTAGTGTTAGGTTTATTGTTAATTATTTGCATTGGCAAGAGAAAGTTGTGTGAGTGCTTCACACCAGATTTTTCCGTATGGTACAACTCGATATATAACGTTTCGTTAGTTACGTATAGTACGTTTGTTTTAGGAAGAAGCTTGTAAGGGGAGGGCGAGTAGGTAGAGTAGGGATAGTTTCAAAGGGGCAATTGTTTTCTCCTTCTCACTTAATGATCATTCCCTCTCTTTCTAACCGTATACTATAATACAACTACGAGGTGCTTCCCCCACCACTAAACAGAACAGCTCAGCGGCACACAGCGTTGGAGGAAAAGCTTCTAGCTACAACAAATGACCTGTACCAGAGTGCGTTTGCAACATCCATATAAAACTTGGATCGGAAGAGTTGTTATTCCATGAATACTGATGGATTAGTTATTTGTTCTATCTGATGTTATTTGTTCTATCGGAAGACCTTTTCAACTAATTATGCTAACCATTCTCCGTTAAATACCATGCTAATGAATTTTAATTCAATAGATGAAATTATTCCCTTAGATCCGTTTCATCAGAGTCGAGCCTCGTTTAGGCTGACAAGCTCCGGGGCTTTAAAAATTATTTAATTCTTTATTTTAGTTTATTTTTTTATTGGTATACATACTACATTAAATTAATTATTTATTATACATTAAATTACTAAATACCCGGTATTTTTGGTTATTTGGTATGTTTTTATGCATTGGTATGGATTTTGTTTTCTTTATATACCTATGTTTTATGTATGTTTGTCTTTCGGAACCGTTCTTTGTTTGCAAACTTAAGTTTTCATATTGACGCTCTCTCTACCCAATTAAGTTAGGTTTTTTCTTTTTTGTCTGTATAAGTTTATGATTCATTAATTTATATTTGTGTAATTGTGATTTAGTTTGTAATAAGTTACTGTTGTAATATTGTTTCTTTCATTGGGCCACTTTGGCCTGTTGTAAACAATGTAATGTCATTAAATAACAAAATAAATAAATTAGTTGAGCTAAATACATGATACCCAAAAGTCCAAATAGGTCGGATTTATAAAATCTCATAAAGTCATTTCCCAAAATAAAAGTAAACAATGAAAATTGTGTGAATCAAAATTGAAGAAACCAATTCGATTTAACCAAACCAATTTAATTGAAGAAACCAATCGCTATAATTAATAAATTTGTAAATATAATAAAATATTTAGAATGAACACTCGTGCATTTGCGATTTTATCTAATAATTCAAAATATAGAAACAATTTCCGAATCTAATAATTTCTAATGTATTTTTAAAAAATTGTTGTCTTTCTAATTTTATATTTCATGTTTCTGTTTCAAGCAAGGAATTACATAACTTTAGGTTAATAGTTTTGTGTATTATTATTTACTTGCTGTAGAATATTGTAAGGTTCTACGTGAGCAAATAGGATACTGTTTTATTAAACAGGTTGTATTTATTTTTTCTTTAAAATCATACTCTGTATTTCAATTCTCTGTAGCAAAACTCAGTATAACTGTTTTTAATAAATAACTTCAACCTAAGAAAATATGGAATACGTTAGTATAAATACTCGTCTTAAAATATTACTTTGCTACTGTATGTAATACGGATATGACAAGATTAATGTAGATGAATAATATCTGGAAGAATATTTTAAAATACAAATAAAAATCTGGTTGACCTCGGCTTCTGGCTTCATACAGAAATTACTCAAGCATGGAATATCATTCTGTCAAGAATATGTTAGCTCCCTTTTGCCATCTTGCATTCCTGCGGGATACAACATCTTCACTTCGACTCGACTATTCGCTCACTCTCGGTTTGTTGCAAGATTTTCGCCCTAGGGAAATCCTAACTTCCCACTTTCTTACTGACTCTATCTTTCTTAAATTCTCTTTCATCCATATTTCCATCTTCTTCTTCATCCTACATTTTTCTTTATTCGACTTGCAACTTAGGTCGATTCAATTCACCTATCTTCTTCTACTGCTACGTCATTTTTCCGATCAAATAGTCACTTTTTCTGTGTTTTGCTCTGATAACAACCATCATGTTTACATTCTAGAAATATACGAAACTCATATTTTAAACTATTTCATATCTGTAGTATTTTGAATAAGATTTATATTTACCTAAACCGTTTATTGTATTTGAATAAATAAATCTAAACATAACTTTTGAAATTGCATTTTACATCTATTTATAAAAGAAATTTTTTTAAATCTTTAGAGATCATCTCACACTTGCAATTTAATAAAATTTACATAATCAACATAAAAAATTGATTTGAAATGCAATATTTTCATTAAATATATCCTTTTATGTTAAAATTCATACTTTGTATTCATGCAAATCAGGAGCATGTTTGGAATTTGTTAATCAGTTGACTTTTAATAGAAAAAGAGTAAAATTGAATTTTTTAATGAGCTATGCTTCAACATTCATGAATATTTAATACCTGCAGTATGAATTTTCACTATTTAATTTTACAAAATATGATCAACTAAAATCAATTTTTAAAAATAATTTACTTTTTATGATTATTTATGAACCAATCAAAAAATATCGCTTTTTAAACAGTTATCATAATGAAATAATTTCTTATAAAGCCATATAGGCTAAGCAAGATTACTGCATGTTCTAAAAATTAGTATTGAAATATGAAGGAAGTTAATTGGAAATTTGTTAAGTACCGGGTGGCGCATACGTTCATTCCCCGAGCAATTGGATAATTTTTACTTTCTCTTGCCTTTATGACTATATAGGAAGGAAAGTATTGTTTTCATGTCGATTTTTCGAAATCGAGTTTTCACCGGATCTATACGTTTTCAGACCCCCTGAACCCAAAAAACATGTTTTTAGCGATTGGTCTGTGTGTGTGTGTCTGTGTGTGTGTGTGTGTGTGTGTGTGTGTGTGTGTGTGTGTGTGTGTGTGTGTGTGTGTGTGTGTGCGTGTTTGTTTGTTTGTGTGTGTGTGTGTGTGCGTGCGTGTGTGTATGTGTGTGTGTGTGTGCGTGCGCGCGTGTGTGTGCGTGCGTGCGTGTGTGTGCGTGCGTGCGTGTGTGTGTGTGCGTGTGTGCAAAATATCTCAAGAATGGAACATCGTACGAACTTGAAACTTGAAACTTAAGTTACATACTACTACCGCATCCGACACGAACATTTTCATCAAAATCGGTCAAACGGAAGTAGTAGTTTATTCGTGTAATTTTTCACTTTTTTGCGATTTTCTCAAAAACTGGTCCTACGATTTTTTTAAAAAATCGCCTGGTTTACTCAATTTTTTATTCTCTACAAGATAGGGTAGGCGCCATGTTTGCTGAAATTCTGTGTGAGGCTGTTTTTACGTAAAGAAATAGTTTTTTTAAGATTACGGCTTCATTATAAATTTTAGCGCAAAAACTTATATAGTAAAAGTTGTAGAGAATTTAAAATTCTACAACTTTTATTTCAAACATATTTTTGTATAACGCCTAGTTTAGCAGTAATTAGCGATTTTCTGTTTTTTTCTCACGAAAACGTGTGAAAAATTGATTTTTTTTAAGATTTCGGCCTTGGTATGCATTTTACGACAAAAGCGTATTTAATAAAATTAAAAGATCTGCAACTTTTATTTAAAATATTTTTCTCTACAGAGCTTAGTTTAGCGTAAAAGAGTGATTTTCCGTATTTTTAAGCCAAACTGCGGTTGATTTTCATTTTGCGTCTTCCAGTCATTATTAAAATAAGGTTATATTTTTAGAGGTTAGTTTTTGTTTATTTCTAATGTTAGGATTATTGTTAATTATTAGCATTGGCAAGAGAAAGTTTTGTGAGTGTTCCACACCAGATTTTTCGATTAGTTGGCAGCAGCACGTATATCAGTCTTTTATTTACTATTATCATTACTTTATTGTTAGCGTTTGTCTGTTGTTAATCTTCGCATAGTAGTGTTTTTCCGTATCTTAAAATATTCACCAAAGAATTTGTTATTAACCTGCTCGGATTGTGATTTTAGCATAATAAAAAAAATCTGGTGTAAAACACTCACACAACTTTCTCTTGCCAGTGCAAATAATTTAAACAATATAACCTAACATTAGTAATAAAACATTAGAAATAAACAATAAACTAACCTCAAAAAACATAACCTTATTTTAATCATGAGTGAAAGACGCAAACTGAAAATCTACCTCAGTTTAGCTTAAAAATACGGAAAATCACTCAAAAAAATAGATTTTTCACACGTTTTCGTGAGAAAAAAAAAGAAAATCGCTAATTACCGCTAAACTAAGCGTTATACAAAAATATGTTTGAAATAAAAGTTGTAGAATTTTATATTCTCTACAACTTTTATTATATAAGTTTTTGCGCTAAAATTTATAATGAAGCCGTAATCTTAAAAAAACTATTTCTTTACGTAAAAACAGCCTCACGGAGAATTTCAGCAAACATGGCGCCTACCCTATCTTGTAGAGAATAAAAAATTGAGTAAACAAGGCGATTTTTAAAAAAAATCGTAGGACCAGTTTTTGAGAAAATTGCAAAAAAAGTGAAAAATTATACGAATAAACTGCTACTTCCGGTTGACCGATTTTGATGAAAATGTTCGTGTCGGGTCCGGTAGTGGTATGTAACTTAAGTTTCAAGTTTCAAGTTCGTACAATGTTCCGTTCTTGAGATATTCTGTTCACACACACGCGCGCGCGCGCGCGCGCACACACACACACACACACACACACACACAGACCAATCGCTAAAAACATGTTTTTTGGGTTCAGGGGGTCTCACAACGTATAGATCCGGTGAAAACTCGATTTCGAAAAATCGACATGAAAACAATACTTTCCTTCCTATATATTCATATAGGCAAGAGAAAGTAATATGATGCTGAAGTTCATAATAAATTTAGCGCTAAGTTTTCAGGTGTACCTTTACTGACTTCGCAACATTTATTAAACTTAAATGCAAAATTTGAAACCACAGGACTTGTTGAGTGCAAAAATCATGGTCTATCATGATCGATTCGTAAATAAACCCTATGAAAAATTGCTGAAGCTTTTGTAACCAGATCTAGTAACTCTAAAGATCTGGACTCACCAAATCTGGTGACTCTAAAGTGACTCATATGATCTGGTTAACTTAGAAGGCTTTCTCTAAATTTAGAATACTACGAAGTTGCACACAAAGAATTTTAAAAGAACAGGATTTTAAATTTATGCAAAACTGTTAATCGTTATTCCTAACTCTTCTTGAAAACGATCATGTTAGGCGATTACAGTTCTATGGATTAGTACCTATCAGTAATGAAGCCGAATGAAATTTTCGTGATGAATTTTGTGAAGCATGCTTAAAACTTAATGGAAATGTTAACCAGCCTAATTACGTGTACTGGTCGGATGAAAAACCTCATGATGTATCATATCAGAGGTGAATATGCCTGATGTTAATTATTGGAAAGGATTTTGAGTGCCACATTATGAGGTTGTTATTTTTTTAGCGAAACGTTAGCTGAAAAACTAATGAAAATGTTGAACAAATTCGATAAAATTATAGTATAATTATGTAAGTACAGTTGAAAAAATAATTATTTATTCTTTCTAGTAAGTTTTTAATTTGATTTACTTTTACAATTTCTATTTTGTAAGGGGAAAGTGACATTTATCCACTATCCTGCACTATTTTCATAAATATATTATATATTTTTTCTTTATTGTAACATTATTCTTAAAATGTAAAAGTGTATGTAACATTTGTAACATCTGTACTGGTTTAAAATAGATTGGTTTAGAAACTTTGCCGTGAAATTACTGGGAAATCGACGTATTTAAATTCTAAACTGTGTTAAGAGGAAGAGAATACACAATAGTGCGTGTTAGAATTGGAGAAAGAAGTTTGGTATCGGTACGGTTGCTAAGACGCTACATGTAAAGAAGTAACGAAAAGGAAATGTTTATTCAAATAACATTGTAATATTTTTATACAAAGAATTCACTTGATGATTTAGAATTTGCTTTTTTATTAGATAATTATAAATATGTAAATAAAAATTTGAAAAATTTCGAATCTTTCAAACCCATAGTTAAATTGTTAATACTCATTTTGTTTACACAGTATTAAATAAATTATTTGAAAATATATCGTCATTGAAGTAGGCCTGAACTGATGCAGTGATTATCACCTCAAAGACCGACCCAGATTTCTCTTCCATCTTTTCTTCGAAGTCAAACCCTAAGTCATATCCAATGCATTCTTAGCAAGGGACCACTCACTGAGTTTCAACCATTTTTATTTTTAACGCACTAGAGTTACCTAAAATAAATATATCATTATTTATTTGTATGCGACCTCGGAGATTTAGAATATAACGGAAGGTAGTTATGCTGCTCCATAGTAAACAAAAATGTATTCACCTGTAAGGATCAAGGCAACCATGACAGAATTTGGTCACAACAGCTGACGTATAGAGTACGTTTTTAAAATACATTACACTAATTTTTACAAAAGAGTGTTTGAGTTCATATTGATCGTTACTAAACTTTATATTGATCTCCTAAAATAAAGGTCATTATTGTACTGATCAGCGTACCTGGTTTCTAAGCCAGGCGTCCCGGATTCGATTCTCGGCCAGGTCTGGTATTTCTTTCATCACTCATTTTTACCTAAGATCCTTCTCGTTGTCTTCATTAACAGTAATTGCAAAACAGTTGGACGTAAAACAAAAAAAAACCGTAAAATAAAGTTGTTGATTTGAAGAATAATAAACAAAACACAAAAATCCTGTCTATTCTTCTCATTTTTAAATCTATCAAATCTTGTACACCCTTTAGTGAACTACATAAAACACATTTCTACGTTTCGATTTCATGTAATAATAAAGGTACTGCGACCGTCTTGCAAAATTTCGTCTGAGTTCATTTTCCGGTTTTATTTACATTTCTATATAAATTATACCATTTAGCTTACATTATTTTCCCATAACAAAGAGGAGGAGTGTTAAATTATTTGCACTCGATCTCCTAGTTTCCAGGCTACAAAAAATATTTCTGTTTCTTTTCACATGGTCAGCCAATTATATGACTGAAGCATGTAAGAACAGAAGAGGTAGAGGTGTAAAATACATTTGTTAGAGTTATCTCCTCCTCCTTTAGTTATCTCTACATGAATTTCATTATACAGCCAGACCTTGTGGTGAATAAATTGAAGGTGTCATTTGCAGGGTGAAAACTAGATACTTTTCAGAGGGCCTGGTATGCTGATAACCTTACTTTTCCACTTAGTGAGGAAGGCAATTGTAAACCATCTACTCCTCGTTTTACTTAGTAAAGCCTTTAGAGGTTCAAACCAACCTTTCGGCTGATGACCTAAACAACAAGCCTACATTACTAAATTTTCAAATTTTATTTGACGTACTATCAACTTAAAAATTACACGAGTTATAATTATTCAGAACAGATTCGATGCTATTCTAAATTGGTAGCGTGCTCAAAATTAACGCACCCGAAGTTCCTGCGTTCATTTTCTGGGCAAGTTCTTAAAATCATCGTTCATTACACGTTAAAATATTCCAAATTAAAGGCAACCGCTATTGACCTTAGCCGTTGATGTGATATTAATTTTCAAATTAGTAAAAGAACTTATATACAAATATTTAAATCGTATTGAACAATTTAAATACTATAACATAACATTGTATTTAAAATATTAAGAAATTATAATTTTCATAGGAATTATAAACTAATGTATTTATTTACCCTACGGCTTACAAAAATATAATTTATATTCTATTTCAAAATATTGTAATAGCTGTTCTTGTAGGATAAGAATTAAATTGTCCAGTAGGAACATGGGCTGCCAGTTTATATGTGGATTGGATGGACCACACTTTAGCCTAACAAGTCAACATCTTTACCTTTGTCAAAATAATAGTTTTATCTCCACCCATTCGGTTGAGATGTCCAGAGGACCACCTTGGTTTTAACCTTTCTTCTTTTTGGTCTTGTTAAATCTTCTCCTTGTCCTTCTATTATTATTATAATCAAGAAACGTAATAAAAAGAATTAATACATGAGTAAGATACTTTTAATAAGTATAAGGACGAAACACGACTTGTTAAAGTATTTATTTTTTACATAACATTGGAATTCATTAGTAATAAAGTATAAAACTGTTTATTATAATAATACCTTCTTTATTGCTTAGTTATTATTAAACTTTATAGTGTCTTCGGTTGTTTATGTAGTATGTGTGTATACATATTTATGTTGTTACTCGAATTTTAACGAGGTCTCTTTAATTAACGTGTACCCGTAAGGTAAATCTGCTAATATATAGAAGAGTCGTAAATGTTTACACACTTGTTTAACAACTGCTATAAAAACATATGTTCATTTAGTTTCTTACCGGCTGAAAAATGTTTAGCAAATAATCTGTGCAAATTTTGTCTATGGTTACTTACTCGTTAATGGTTTTATTTGCAAAGCCATTTTACTTCTGATAAAGAACAGAACCTCCTACTATTTAAATAAAATATTCTTTGTATAGTTTAGAGTTTTTTAACGTACCTACGTATCATCAATCTGCATAGTAGCTTTAAGCAAAATTTTGTAGATTTCATTTACCTTTTCTTGCGAGTACGAAACCGCATAACAAATTGTTTGTGCGAAAGTATACCTGAAAAATAATTCCAGAATCCTACCAAGGGTAAGACATCGGAACCGCAGAAAAAATCTCAAAAATTACAACAATAAAAAAATGTATTTTGTGATTGTTAGCAATAACCGAGTACAAGTAAATATCAAACAGATTTTTTGTTATAAATATAAATCAGAGCTCTAAATTTCGACGAATAATCCAACGAAATTTTGGTCCATCATTGTTGGTTTCTCAAAATTTTACATACGCAAACAAACCTCTTCATCCGTTTTTACAGAACGTCATCAGATTTACGGTAAAAGATATATTCTTGAAAACCTTTACGGTAAACCTATTCGGTAATAAATTGGAACTGAGAGCAGTTTTTCCCACTGGTATCTGTAAACTCTCTCCTCCCGCTCCCTCTCTCTCTCTCTCTCTTCTCTCTCTCTCTCTCTTTCGCTCATGCTCTCGCGCGTTTACACTCTGCACTTCAGTAAACTATCCCACCATCATCGTAGTACTTTCAGTAATTACGAAAACAAAATTTCGGCTTTTTCTAGAGGTGTTTCACAGTCGGCCGTAAACGATTACAGAGAAGGAATCTTAAGTAAGAGAAAGCCAATAAAATTATTTGGGACAATATATTAAAATCGACAGTTCACCCTTAAATATCTACGTCACAGTATTGTAATTTAAAATTCCGTAATTAATTTAACTATAAAAAATAAATCAGCAATTTTCTTTGTTTGAAAAGTTTAAGTCAAATAAAACCAACGTACTAATTTAAGTTTTTCATAAAGTCAGAATCGCTCTTAAATTTTCAAAAGACTATTGAAAACTTTCACAGTGACTCGTAAAGTTACTTATTTGAAATTAAATTACAATTTTTTAATATTTCATAATTTTCTAAGTTTTGGCTGCATAAATAATAAAAAAGTTTTCTAAAACGTTTCTTCCATAACTTTAATAGATTTGTATTAAATCCTGTTTTCGTTTTTACTACCTACAAATTTATGTAAAAATCGATATTTCCTCTAAAAGCTTTTACATAAAAATACCTCATTGAAAATTTAATACATTTCCTGAATGCTTACAAAATACTTACACCTTTAATAAAATTTGAACTGAAAATATTTTTAAGAATTTATTATTCTTTTAATGAAAACATTTTTATGTTATATGGTTGTATCAATTAAGAACAAACTTTTACGTGAATTTTTTTATCTATTTACAGATTTATTTACAATCTGCTCCTTAAAAACCATAACTAGGTTTGTTAAAACGTTAACTATTAAAAAGTATCTCCTAGTAAAGATGCCTTTAAAAATAAAAACTGTTATAAATATACAACATGTATATTATACATGTTGTATATTATACTACATTATATATTCTACATGTATATTATATTATTCTACAAAATGTGTAGTAAATAAAATAATATCATGTATAATTTTCTGTATTATTATTTTTATACCTAATGTGTTTACGTTGCAATCTGTTCAATTCAGAACAATAAGCAACCCCATGACCCAGTGTGATGAGAACGATGTGTATCACGTGTATTTAGGTGTAGTATTGTACAGACCCAGGTCGACTATTCGTGAGAGATTATGGTAAATTGAACCCTAACCATCAAAGTTCACCGGTAACCACTGTTTAGCATTCAAATCTGTATAAAAGTAACTAACTTTTATTAGGATTTGAACCAGGAACCTTCGTCTCCGAAATTAGCTGTTAAACAACTGACTCGCGGCAACGACTTTACCTCTAGACTAACCCGGTTTGTTACAAAAATAGTGATGCTAAATTCTGTAAAACAAAGTTAGTTATGTAAGTTACTAAACAAAAATAACTCCGTCAGTTGTTTTAGCCTTCTTACTGTATCACTGCTGTCAAAAATATGAATAGAGAAATGATTTACGTGCGATTCAAGACTTGTTTACTTGGTTATTCTGAAATTTTAAATTTATTCTTTAACTTTTAAAATGTAAATGGTGTTGTGTTTCATGTAAAAAAATTGTAAAAATTGTAGATGTGGCCACATCTGTTAGAGCTCAAAAAACCTTTGACTGAAAACACTAAATAATAGGATATTTGAGTCACTAGATGCCGTCAGTAACTAGATATCGTAGATCCAGACTGGTTTGAAAACGATTTTGTAAATGAAAGATTTGTTTTAAGTGATAATTTTGATTTCCGTCCGAGTAGCCAGAGGAATTGTTTGAATTTTAGGTGCAGTTGTTTTCATTTCTGCTGAATGTGTATTCTCCAATTTATGGGTATATCTTAGTGTAATTAAAGATATTTAGCTGTGTCTGTGTATGAAATTTGCTTTTGTATGTGTGTATGTGTATGTATGGAAAATTTTTATGATCCTTTTTGTTTCTTAACAAACATGTTGTAGCATTACAAATGTACAAGGATATAATAATCATGTGTTTATAACCTGACTGCTATTGACAACTATGTAAACATTTATAATTAAATTCTTACATTTTGTAAATTATTAAACTAGCTGATTATAAAATTAAAATCTTATTTATAAATTATTAAATTAATTAACTTAATAATCTCAGCTAATAATTAAAAATCAAGTGTTAATTTAGTGATGGAAGTTTTTATGTTTAAATGAATCAAAAGAGTGTTTTAAAGTTACAAAAAACATTTATTAAAATTTTTAAATAAAGAAATATCTACGCAGATTATCAAATAAGTTTAAAATACGTATTTACAACACAAATTTATATTTTATTTGAAAGTTTTAAAAATTATCAAACAAAAAGTAATTAATACAAGTGAATGCATATTTGATTTGGTTTGCTGTTGACCGGGGCAGTTTGAAGAGAATGGTTGTGTTTATGTGCGGTTTGATTTATGGAATGTGTTAAGTAAATATAAAGTATAATTGTTTTATAATTCATAGTATAAAGTCACAGACAGACCTATGAAATGAAATTGAAGTAAAAGAACATTAGTTAATTTAAATACGGTAAGAAATATATTAAATATAATTGGAACATTGAACGAAACTCTTAAGGCGAGCGACAGACTTCAGAAATGATACGAATAGAATAAACCTGTAAACTATTAAATATTAATTCAATAATAGCTGAGATACACTTTATAAAATATATTTAATAATAATAACTAAATAATATCTAAAATATTCAAAATTTCATTTTTTTAACAATAGCCAGTTTGATTTAATTAAAATTTTATTTAAAACCGATGTTCTTTTGTTTTTATTTTGATTGTCATTTGTTTTGTGTTAAATAAGTTACAAATAAAATATATTAAATGTTACAATGTCATACTTTTTGTTTTTGTTTTTATTTTGTTTCTTTTTGTTTACTTTAATTATTTTGTTTGTTAATATTTATATTCAGTTAAGTAAATATGTACCGGAGTTACATATATTTAAACGAAAATATTCTAAAAAAATAACGGACACCAAGTGTCTTGGTGTCTACATAAGCTTAAATGAAAACCTAACCTGGGAATCACACACATCGAAACTCTTGAACCGACTTAGCTCAGTCTGTTTTGTTTTACAAAATCAATAGAAAATCTTCTCGGAGGACGACTTAATAATAACATAATATGTCATTATTTCGTGTTATTCCACTCTGTACTCAGCTGTGGAGTTACGCAGTGGGGCAACTCAACCAAACATCTTAAGATTTTTTCCACACAAAAATATACCAAAGTGCTTTAGAATAATATTATACCAAACATTCCAAGATATTATTCTTGCAAAATATTGTTTGTTAAATAAAATATTTTCTCTTTAGCGTCACTTCATGTATATGAAATTTTAATATTGGCGAAAAGGAGCACAGTGCTACTTACAAAAAATAAGTAATTACAGCATAATAGTTATGAACCTCGCCACAACGATGATTACAAAACTGAAAACTATAGAACTTCAAAGTTCTCAAAAGGAATTCACTACAATCTGTTTTTCAACAAATTATGATATAAAATAAAACTCCTTGATTTACAAAACTTCGATCGGGAAGCATAATATTTTTTAACATAAGATGCATTTTCTTCTGATCAGGATTTTTTTAATTACCTTCCAAAAAATATCTTTAAATGTAATGTGTAAAATTTACTATGAATATATATATATAACATTGTATAGTATAATTGAGTATTCAAGAATTCGAAAGTAACATTTTATTTAAAATTTAAGTAGTTATTCGTGAGAATGTTTAATTACAAACAAAAAAGTGTTTAAATTGTTTGCTTGTATGCATACATTTTAATTATAGGCTTATTACTATTTTTGATGATGTCTATACCTTTTTTGTCTCTGGCAAATAAAGATTGATTTATTTATTTCATATATGAAAATAATGAACAGATATGAATAAAAGTGTATGAAGAAACATAGATTCCTTTTACTTGAAAGTAATATTAAGAAGTAAATATTGAACCATAAATTAGGAGTAAATGGATGGTTTTAAATTAGTTGAACGGTGTTTAAATTTTTTGCTTAAGGAGCGGTCCATCTTACAGAAAACTACTGGTAATTACGATTATTTTGTAGCTACTATAATTATTGTTTTTCTATACAAGAATTCTCAACAAATCATCAAACTTTTGATGTTTTGTAAATAAATAATAAAGAATAAAGAACAAAGAACACTCCTTTGTATATAATTACTATAAAAGTGGTTGTAAATTTTACTGTAGTAGTAAATTGTACTAATAACCATCTTACAGGTAAGCCTGCCCAATTTTATTTTGTGTGTACCTTAAAAATTCATTTTGACGCCGGGAAAACATTATTTATATAACCACATGGGTATGCCAATTGTTAATATTATTTATTTAGTATCAGTTTTTACTAAAGATATTGTTTACGTAAATGTTCTTCTAGTTCATGTACATTAGTAGATTGTAGGAGCACTAAATTTCAATAATATTTGGATATAAACGAAGACATGATCAACCGGACAACTCATTGTGCTTTGAAAAATGGATATTCCTTTTTAAGAAATTCGTTTTAAATATTATTATTTGGCTATTATTATTCAACGCCCATAACATACAGGTGGAGTGTCAAATTACTTACATTCAATCTGTTCGTTGCAGGGCTAAAATAAATAGTTCTGTTTTTTATCACATGGTCAGCCAATTAAATAACTGAATCATTTAAGAACAAAAGAGTTAGAGGTGTAAAAGACACTAATCAGAGATATCTCCTCTGAAAGTAATGAATTTCATTATACAGCCAGTCCCTGTGGTGAATGAAGTTAAGGTGTCATTTGCAGAGTGGAAAATGTGTGCTTTTCAGAGGGCTTGGCATGCTGATAAGCGTACTTTTCCGCTCAGTGAGGAAGGCAATTGTAAACCACCTCACTCCTCTCGTTTTACGTAGTAAAACCTCTACAGGTTCAAACCAGCCTTTCGGCTGATGATCTAAACAACATTATTATTCAGTTACGATTTTCCCCTGTCTAATTAGCTTAAAGTCCCTTATATTTGGTATAAAAATTGGCTGCTTCCTTCACCGATTAAAATATACGTTTTTCACTGCCCAATCAGTAAATTAAATTTAGTTATTTTTTAGTCCTGTTACCCAATTATTGTTAATTTTTGGTATTTTTTTCTAAGAAAGGGAAATTTTGTTTTGTGACACGAAGTTGGTAGCCCCACTCTATCGTTATAGATACGGCAATGTGAAATGATAGAATGTGAATTAGTTCGAAAATAACCGAACACATTTTTCAGCAAATTGACAAATAGTAGCCTATTGTGAGATTTCACTGATACAGAATTTATTCTTAAACGTACACTTTAATTGAAAGATCTAGTTTCTTCTAAAAATTTTAAATTAAAGATAGTATCTTCTAATCTACAGAGAATTTATAAAATTCTAGCAAAATCCTTTTATAAAATATAACTTTTTACTGACCAGTTACAGCTGCTGTATCACTATTTTACCTTTTTTTACATAATTTTATTTTCTACTGACATGTTTCGGTGGATCCATCCAGAGCACATAAAACTGAAACTAAACTTTTTAAAAATTAATTAAAATTTTCAGAAGTTTTTTCTTCAGTCATTCATATAAAAAATAATAAGAATGAAGTTAATTCTGAATAATTAAACAGTTTTATACGAATGACTGAAGATACAACATCTTCTAAAAATGTTTATTAAGAATTATTATTATAAATTTTATTACGTATTTTTTTAGGTTTTTATCCAATTTAAATTGATTGGTAGTTTTGTCCTAATTCATGAAAACACCTATTTTTTAAATTTTTAAAAAGGATTATGTGAATCCATTCGCATACTGAGTGCACTTTATTTATTCTCTTACAGTAGACTACATTTGTAAAATAAATAATAATTTGTTTACTAATGAATTATTTCTGTTGAATAATTTATATAAGAAATAAAACACAAAAGAAAATACTATTCTTTAAACAAAATTACTATGTTGCATTTCTTGTTGAACTATTTTTTTTTTTTTAAGAAAGAAGTCGACGGGATAAAATGTGTCACTGCACTTGAGTACCTTAATGTAATAAAAAAAGTAAAAAGAGAGGAATGCATGAAAATATCAGGGAAAACAATAACTGGCAATGTTTTATACGGAGATAAATTGTCAAACGGAACTGTGCACAGTTTCATAGAATCTACATTCTTGAGAACGTTCCGAGTCCATCAAGTCAAGATTGAACTTTTTTCAACCAGCTACCCCATATTCTGTATTTCAACTACCTGCTTCTAATCCTTGAATTTATAAGATATTATTTTAATCCTTGTTTCAATATTACGTTCAAAATTCAATTCTAGAAAAATCGGAAAAAATTTTAAATTCCTATTGATTTCATTCTTTTAATCTCCTTTCGTCATCACTTTTAATATTTTCATTCGTATATTGTTTTGTTTTATTTTCTTTCACATTTCCTGTATTGTGTTATTCGTAAGTTGAATTCTGAAATCATGAAATATTTTAACAGACTGGTTTTTGTAAAATATTTCTGTTTCTTTTGTAGCATGACATTGACCTAGATTTGGATTATTGGTCACGGTCGCACAGATCAGTTTAACCACTACATTTTTAATAACAAGTAAAACTATTATCAAGATATACTTGGTACATATTTATAATGTTTCTTTTAATAATATGAATAAATTTTGTAAATTAATAATACTGGCATAATCTAAATTATATTCTATATTTTATTATTCATACCAGTTAATCATCGATATTGATAAATTTATATGATTATATTTAAACAACAGCGAGATTCAAATCAAGATTTGCGTGAGTCAAAAGTGTAACTAAATTGTGTATTGTTAAAATAATTAAAGAATCAAAAAACGGAGATGAACAATTAAATAAGTGATGTGAATGATTATAATAAAATAAATAACGTCGTTTAAAACAATAATTTGAATTTTTACGAACAATAAAAAATTATTAATCAAATTTTAAAATCTAAAGTGATGAAAGTAAGATCCGGCCAAAGCGTCGGTGCGGGACGAGACGATTGATGAGATGACCACACTGTAACGAGCTCCGATTAAAAATTAAAATATTAAGTAAAATTTCAAGGAAGACTAATATATTATATTCTAATGAACAGAGAAACAAGTAAGAAATCATAATTATTATTTATTTAACACGAACATTCAAAATTTATTTAAAGAAGTCAATGTAAAATTTCAAGAATTCAAATACTATTAGGACGCCATATTCATAAACTCAACAATACAATTATTTCAGCAAACTTCGTAAATTAAACAACCGGTATGATCGATAAACAATATTCATAAATCATCTATAAAATTTTAATAATTAATCAATAAAAGACCAGTATTCAATTTAATTAAAATTTAAAGATCTATTTGTAATATTTGTTTAGGTTAAGATTTTCATTGTTGCAGTAAAATAAAATTTTTATACTCAAATAATAATAAATTAAAATCCCTGAGATATTATATTAAATAAAATAGTAGAGTCAATTTATTGTTAAATTCAATATTCATAGAATCATTTATCAAGTAAAAATTAAAAGCATTTAAAACTAAAATATATTTGTGTTAATTTATTTCTCACCTAATTTATCGTAGCTGTAGTGAACGCTACATAAATTTTGGCTCCCAACTTAGTGGCAATTAATTAATTAAAAAATAGTAGAAACATTAAATTTTTCGCCGCAACGTTTAGGCATTTTCTATTTTAAAATCGTGTTTTACTTTCTAAATTAATTAAAATAACATTAAAAGAATCCTAAAATTATTTTTATTTATTATTGTTTGAGTTTGTTTATTGAGTACCATGGCTAGTATAGAGTTAAGGTCAGGCAGGCAATTAGGCCAAGATAATGATAGCGATAATGGAGAGAACAGTGATAATGAAAATAGGCAAAGTACGATAGAGGATAAATTTGACCAAATGATGAATATGATGATAAAGATTAATGAAAGGATGGATAAACAAAATGAAAAAATGGAAAAACAAATATCAGGTTTAGAAATAGGTTTAAATGAAAAAATGGAAAAACAAAATGAAAATATGTCAGATTTAAATAAAAATATGTCAGAATTAAAAGTAGAAATGAATAATCAAAATGTAGAATTAGTGAATAAAATGTCAAATTTAGAAATAGGTTTAAATGAGAAAATAGAAAAACAAAGCTCAGATTTCAAATTAGAAATGTTAGATATGAAATCAGAAATAGGAGAAAGATTCGTTGAATTAAAGGCAGATGCGAATAAAAAGTATTTAGAACAAAGTATAGTTAATAAGGAACTTACAAGTAAAATAAAATCAGTAGATAGTAAGATAAATACAGTACAGAGTGAAGTAAATAGTAAGTTAGATCAGGTTAAGTCCGATATAGAAAACAAAGTAGGTAGTGTTAGAAATATAGTGAAGGATGAGATTAAGAATAAACTAGGCAATGTTAGGAGTGAAATAAAACAAAATATGGCCGCAGTAAACAGTGAATTAGAAGAACTAAGGAAAGATAAGTCAGTAGGTATTGATAATAGTGAGTTTTGTGAAACGATAGAAAATATAAATGAGAAATTAAGAGAATTACAGAAAAATATAGAAGAAAAACCGATGAATGCAGTAGATCAGAGTATGAGTTCACAATATGGAATGTACAACTATAGTAATCAAATGTTTAATAGCTTAAAGAACCAAGAAATTCCAAAGTTTACTGGTAATAGTAGAAATCCTTTATTCGAGTTCGAAAAAATAAAAGATTATTTATGTTTATATGGAGAAATGTTTTATAGGTTAGGTCCATGGAAAATTGTTAGAAGTCTTTTGGCAATGTCATTTGTTCAGAGTGCAGGTATTTGGTTGCAGACAATATCACAAGAAGTGAATAGTTGGGAAGAGTTTGAGGTTCAATTCATGCAAGTATATTGGAATGAAAATGTAAAAAGAAGGGTGAGATTAGATTTAGAAATAGGTAGGTACAGAACTGGAGGTAAACTTAGCTTAGTGGGATACTTTCAAAATAAATATAATATTGCAAAGTTTACACTGACAAGTATGAGTGAGGCTGAAAGAATAATAACTCTATCGAAACACTTTAATGAAAAAATACAAGCTGCTGTATTAGTTCAGAAAGTAGACTCATATAGTAAAATGTTACTAATTTTACAAAACTTTGATGAAATGGAGAATAAAAACAATAATGCAGAACAAAATAGAAACACATACAAACCGAACACTGAAAGAATAAATCAGAATGATAGTAGTAACAGATGGGATAGTAATTACAGAAATAGGCAAGTTAGTAATTTTAATAATAATAATAATAATCAGAATAACAGAGGCAGTCAACAACCTAGATATAATAATAATAATTACAGATTCAATCCATATAATAACAGTAATAGAAATGTACAATATAATAATAGTAGGCCAAATAATAATAATTATAATAGAAACCATAATACTCAGAATAAAAGTGAATATAAGGTTACTAGTATTAAGAGCAGGTTAGATAGTTATAGACAAGGTGACAATAGGAATACTAGGGATAGGCCTAATTATCCAATTGAAGCTAACGTTAATGTTATACAAAAATGTGATGAGAGTGATAATGAACAAACTAGAACAGAGAATACAAAAAACATGTAAAGCCTGAAATGATTGTACAGGTGTCTGACAATACAGATGTATCATTGAATAGGCCTGATATTATAATTCCTGTTAAAGTTAATAATTTTGGAAAGGGTATAGTTAGTTCAGTGATTCCAGAACCGAATTTTTTTCTGTGAATTACCTTTTCATGTTAATATAATGAATTCAAGTTATCCATGTGATGTATGCCCAGAAGTAAGTGTTTTAGTTAACAAAATAAAGTTTGATGTTCTATTGGACAGTGGAGCACAATTATCTTGTGTTAGTTTAAATATGTATAATCAAATAAATAATGGAAAGTTTAAGAAACAGATAAGTGTATTACCAATAAATAATATACAATTAAAAATTGCTAACAATAAAACAATTACAAAGATTAACAAACAAATTTTGTTACCTTTTAACCTGAGTAACTTAGATTTTATTGAAAATTTTATAATAGTACCAAATTTAATAGTACCAATAATATTAGGTTCAGATTTCTTTGTTAAATATAATTGTGTAATAGATTTCCAAGATAAATCAATAAAACTACATGTAAATGACAAGTATGAATCTATTAAGTTTAATAATTCAGTAGAAAAACAAGGAGTAGAGTTTATGTACGAGGAAAATGAACAGATCAAGTGTAAATATAATAATTGTATCATAACTTGTAAAGCAGAACATGATAATTTGAATAACAACGCGGTTGGGTATAGTTGGTACAATAACACAACTATTATTCATGATAGGCCAAATTTAAAGAATAAAAATGAAATAAAAACTGATGAAATAGTTACAAAAGTTTGTAATATCAGGACAGTCAATGATGGATCTGATATTGTCAAAATAATACATAATAAGGTTAATATTATTAATAATTTAAGTGTCACTGAGAAAAATGAATTAGTAAAATTATTTATGGATAATAGAGAAATTTTTAGTCAGTACCCAGGTCGATGCAATAAATATGTGTACAAATTATATTTAAAAGATAAAAATGCTGTAGTAAAAAGAAATTATCCAGTACCTGAAAGCTATATGAAAGCTGTAGATAATGAAATTAAATCTATGTTAGAGTTAGGAATAATTGTTGAGTGTCAATCTGAATTTATAAATCCATTAGTAGTAGTTAAGAAAAAAGATGGGTCAATTAGGTTATGTATAGATGGCAGACCACTTAATGAAAAGTTAGTATCTGATAATTTATCTATGGAATCAATGGAACAACTATTACAAAGATGTACAGGTTGTAATTTATTATCAAATTTAGATTTAAAATCAGCATTTTGGCAGGTACCATTACATAAAGATAGCCAACAATTTACCAGTTTTATACATAGAACTAAACAGTATTGTTATACAGTAGTTCCTTTTGGTTTAAAAGTAAGTTTAGCAGCCTTGATTAGATTTCTTAATGTAGTTTTTACTGAAGATTTAAATAATAACATGTTAATATTTGTAGATGATATTCTATGTTTGTCAAATAATTTCAATCAGCACATTTTGTATTTAAGTAAAATATTTCATAGGCTTAAAACTTGTGGTCTAACTATTAACTTAGAAAAATCAAATTTTGTAGCTAGTGAAGTGAATTTTTTGGGTTTTAAATTAAACAAAGATGGTATTGTAACTAATAATGATAAAACTAAAGCAATATTAGATTTTCCTACACCTAAGAATACTAAAAACTTAAAATCATTTATTGGAATGACTAATTTTTATAACCGTTTCATAAAGCAATATGCTAATCTAGTACAGCCTTTGTTACATTTGACAAGTAAGAAAATTAAATGGTATTGGAATGATGAATGTGAGAAACAGTTTAAATTAATTAAAAGTAAGTTTGTAGATACCATGATGCTTAATCATGCAATGATAATAGAGATTTTTATTTAAACACAGACTGTAGTTCAATTGGAATAGGTGGAGTGTTGTATCAGTTAGATGATAATAAAGAACACAGAGTAATAGCATTTTTGAGTAGGATTCTTAAAGAATCAGAAAAACATTATACTGTTTATGAACAGGAATGTTTAGCTTTAGTTTGGTGTTTAGAGAAGGTTAGATGTTATGTGATAGGTTATAAAGTAAATGTTTTTGTAGATAATTTTGCTTTAACACATTTAAACACATGTAAATTTTTAAATTCAAGATTAACTAAATGGATACTTAAATTACAAAATTATGATTTGAATATACAACATTGTAAAGGAATAGACAATAAGATAGCTGATATTCTAAGCAGAAATTTTCAAAGCAAACAGGTAGAAAAGATACAAACATTTAGGTTAGCTTCATTTAAATTCATTGTAGATAAAAAGTTAATTAATATGTTTAAAAATATTGGTAAATTACAAACAGAAGATCCTAAATTAAAAGAAATTATCGATAAACTCACTAATAAATCAGAAAATAATAATGTTATTCAAAATTTAAAATCAGTTTATTATATTTATGATAATGTTTTATATAAATTAGTTCATAATGATTATAAAATAATGATACCTAATTCAATGTACAAGATTTTAATTTGGCAAACACACTTAAGGTATTCACATTTAGGTAGTAGAAAATTATTTAAAATGTTATTTGAAAGTTTTATTTTTAAGGGAATGCACAAGATTATTAAAAGCTTAATTAGAACTTGTGAAGTATGTCAAAAATGCAAGTATGATAATTTTATAAATCTAGCACCATTAGGCCATATCACTGTAGATAAATGCAATGAGTTAATTAGTATAGATTTTATTGGTCCGATACCTAGGTCTAAAGGTAATTTTACCTACATACTAGTTATCGTAGATTGTTTTAGTAAATTAGTAACTGTTTATCCTTTAAGAAAAGCTAATACCTTAAGTACTATTAGGAAATTGGGTATGTATTTAGAAAAACATGGTAATGTTAACAGAATTTTGACAGATCATGGAACACAATTTATTAGTAAGAATTGGAAAGAATTTTTAATTAATCGTGGTATTAAACATGTGTTATCTTCAATACGACATCCTAATTCTAACCCAGTTGAACGATACAATAAAAGAATTATAGAATTACTTAGAACTTGTATCTTTGACAAACACACCCACTGGATTAAATATCTTGATTTTGTTGTAGAAGCAATTAACAACTCAGAAAATGATGTGACTAATTTCACACCATATTATTTACATTTTGGTCAGAAAAGTGATAGATTTTGGAACAAGTATATTTCACAAATAACAGATAAATCTGTTCATGAAAACAAAGAATTACAGTATCAAATAAACTTGAAAATAGCTTCTGAAAAAATAATTAAACGAGCAGAGCAGAATAGGAAATGTTTTGATAAAAAACATACAAAATTTGTGTATTTTGAGATTGATGATCTAGTGTATTTAAGATTAGATCATAAGTCATCATTGATTGATAAAGTGATCAGTAAATTTTATATTTTAAAGGCAGGACCTTATAGAATTCTGAAAAAATTTGGGAACAGTACTTATGAAATAGGCGATATCAAATCAAATAAAATAATTGGACATTTTCATGTTAGTAAGCTGACTAAGTATATTAAACCTGAATTTGAGGTAAATGAAGACAAGTAATTAACCTGAAACAATAAATAGAAATATTAAATTATACATAGATTGTATATTTAGAAATAAGTTACTATGTTGAGCAGAATAATGTAACAAATAAACTGCAAAGATAATCAATTTAATTTATAACCTAAGCTGACAAGTATGCATCAGAAGTATATTTTATTTTATTTTTGTATATTATGAATTTAAAAGGTATAATTTATTAACATTGAGTAATTATCTTCATTTATTTATTTTAAAAGTTTAATATTATGTATAGTAGAAGTGTAAATTTATAAACATACTATTAAAATTAAGATATTTTACATGTTTATCATAAATCGTCAAATTCTCTGATTTTGTACAATAATAATGAGTATAAATCATTATAAGTTGAATTGAAATTAAGTTTAATATTAAAACACTTTTTAATTTAGCTATTTAAAGTATATTAAATTGAAAATTATAACAGAATAGGTGTTTGATTGTTTGTTCATTATGACAGGAACATGTTACATAATGTAGGCCAAATTAATTTTGAAAATTTCACTTCATATTAATATAAGTCAACAGAATGAGTTGAAATTCATAGAACTTAAGTAAAATAATGTAATTATGTTAGTCTATAAGTAAAATTACAAAAGAAGGTTTATTATTTTAAATATTAGGGAAATACTAATATGTCAAGATGTGACATAACCTAATTTTATATGTTTATTTACAAAGTGATTATTTTTGTTTCTTAGGTAGTATTAAGTATTTATATGTTATGTTTGTTCATTTAAATGTTTATATTTATAATTAAATTAAAAATTCCAAGGAGGAATGGTAATATAAAGTATTTATTTTTGTTATTTTTAAGTATCAGCTGATTAAGAAAACAATCAGTGTGTTACAGTTTATTTTCTAAGTATTTGTATATCTATAGGTACTTTATCAATTATTTCTATTAAACCAAAACCAATAGACACTAATAGATCTTCACATAACAACACTTAAATAAAATTTCATGTTCACAATTTATAGTTTTCGTAAGTAATCTTAAGAGTTAGTTTATAAACAATAAATGATACTCAATAAACAAAATTGTAGATATTAAGTACGTAATTTGAATTCAATGTATATTTTTTATGGTTTATTAATTTAAAATTAAAAAAAAAAAATTTTTATTTAAAAATAAAACTAATTTTTTTTTTTTATAGTGGGGGAATAAATGTAGCATGACATTGACCTAGATTTGGATTATTGGTCACGGTCGCACAGATCAGTTTAACCACTACATTTTTAATAACAAGTAAAACTATTATCAAGATATACTTGGTATATATTTATAATGTTTCTTTTAATAATATGAATAAATTTTGTAAATTAATAATACTGGCATAATCTAAATTATATTCTATATTTTATTATTCATACCAGTTAATCATCGATATTGATAAATTTATATGATTATATTTAAACAACAGCGAGATTCAAATCAAGATTTGCGTGAGTCAAAAGTGTAACTAAATTGTGTATTGTTAAAATAATTAAAGAATCAAAAAACGGAGATGAACAATTAAATAAGTGATGTGAATGATTATAATAAAATAAATAACGTCGTTTAAAACAATAATTTGAATTTTTACGAACAATAAAAAATTATTAATCAAATTTTAAAATCTAAAGTGATGAAAGTAAGATCCGGCCAAAGCGTCGGTGCGGGACGAGACGATTGATGAGATGACCACACTGTAACGAGCTCCGATTAAAAATTAAAATATTAAGTAAAATTTCAAGGAAGACTAATATATTATATTCTAATGAACAGAGAAACAAGTAAGAAATCATAATTATTATTTATTTAACACGAACATTCAAAATTTATTTAAAGAAGTCAATGTAAAATTTCAAGAATTCAAATACTATTAGGACGCCATATTCATAAACTCAACAATACAATTATTTCAGCAAACTTCGTAAATTAAACAACCGGTATGATCGATAAACAATATTCATAAATCATCTATAAAATTTTAATAATTAATCAATAAAAGACCAGTATTCAATTTAATTAAAATTTAAAGATCTATTTGTAATATTTGTTTAGGTTAAGATTTTCATTGTTGCAGTAAAATAAAATTTTTATACTCAAATAATAATAAATTAAAATCCCTGAGATATTATATTAAATAAAATAGTAGAGTCAATTTATTGTTAAATTCAATATTCATAGAATCATTTATCAAGTAAAAATTAAAAGCATTTAAAACTAAAATATATTTGTGTTAATTTATTTCTCACCTAATTTATCGTAGCTGTAGTGAACGCTACACTTTTATCTCTTGTTTTATAAAGCAAGCCTAACCGTCAACTGAGATAGGGTAGATACTTCTCCACATGTTTTTTTTGCATTTCCTATACCAATGTAAAACCTTTCACTTAATTATGTTTTTACAAATTAAGAATTTATTCTTCGTTTTATTTTTCTTCTTCTTCATCTTCATCGTTTTCTTTCTCTTATTTTTCTTCCTCTTCTTCTTCTGCTCCTCCTCCACCTCCACCCACCCCACACCCTCTTAACAGCATATGTCACTTAGTCTGTTCCAGCATAGAAATTATTTATTTTCGGTTCGAAATGCATCGACATGATTCATTCATTTCGTTGGTAGAGGTCGTACCAAGGTTCTTTATTCCCTCAGCTTTGTATCCCAGAACCCGTTATGAAGTTCTATCTTCCTTCATTACCATTTGCCGTTTACTGCGATAATAACCGATTCTCTCATTTAACCTAACTGTCTGCAATTCTTTACGTATATCACAATTGTAAATTTTGTTATTCCTTGTATAACCCTTAACCCTTCGTAGATATTGCATCTCCGTAGTTTTTAATTCCTGTTTTCTTTACTCTTTTTAAGCTCTAGTTTCACTGCCATACAAAAGAGTCGAAACTGCCATTACGTCATAAAATCTCATCAAAGTTTGTTTGTGAGTTCCGTTCTTCAGGGAAGTTGCAATCGTTCAGAATATTCCCTAGAAACATGTACTTTTCGACTTTAAGCTATCTGTCAAAACAAATTCGGTAGCCCTAATAAATTTAATGTTCTGCCCTACTTAATATTACAGCTATTAATTAACATCTTGCATCTTACAAGTTCATTCTTCTTTACAAGACATTACGTCAGTTTTGTGCTAGTTTTTTTTGCATGACTCTTTTTTTCTCTTTGTTTATTTAACGTCGCATCTACTGCAGTGGTTATTAGCGACAACGTTGGGTTGTAACTGTGAAGGATGAAATGATTTTTTTGTAACGTATGAAAATATTCCGTACCTGAATGGGATTCGAACCCAAGACCGCATGATGAGATTTTTTTTTTTTTTTTTTTTTTTTGGTTTAACGTCCGAAGCGGACCTTCCGCAAATATTTTCTACAAATATTTTTTTAATAATAAACTGATATCTCAACCTTTTGAAGTACACAAAACAGATGGAAATCCATTTGGTACCCAAATAATTTGCTAGTATTACATGTTGATACTTGATATCCTTAACTGCATCATATTACAATAACAGTTTATATTCCTCAAGCCGCTCTCTTGTTATTGTTTCCTGTAATATACATCTTCAACGCACAAAATATTACTTCCTCTCTTTGCTAAATCTAATCAAGACGATAAAATGAAAAATTTTCAATCAAAAATTACTTATTTGTTTTTTTCCAATTTAAGCCTTGTTAAGAACCTCTTATGTAGAAAAACAAACCTTAATAACATCAGCGTTTTAATAACGATTTATGAACATTTTGTAATTCGCGTATAAATATTCAGTAAGGTATTTTTATGCTCATTTTATTTTATATTTTTATAGTTTGTATTTTAGTTATTAGTTTTTACTTTCTCTTGCTATATGAACATATAGGAAGGAAAGTAGGTATTGTTTTCATGCCGATTTTTCGAAATCCAGTTCTCACCGGATATCACGTTTTTCAACCCCCTGAACCCAAAATATATATTTTTAGCAATTGGTGTGCGTGTGTGTGTGTGTGTCTGTCTGTGTTTGTGTGTGTCTGTATGTGAACAAAATATCTCAAGAACGGAACGTCGAACAAAGTTGAAATTTGAAATTTAAGTTAGGTACTACTAAAGGACCAGACACGAACATTTTCATCAAAATTCGTCAACCGGAAGTAGTAGTTTATTCGTGTAATTTTTTACTTTTTGCGATTTTCTCAAAAACGGCTCATAATTTTTTTTAAACCCCTCATTTATTTTTTTTATGCTCTATAAAATAGGCTAGACGTCATGTCTGCTAAAAATTCTTGGGGGGCCTGTTCTCTCTTAGAAAAAATGGTTTTTTTTATAAATACGGCCTTAATATGAATTTAAGCGCAAACTGCATACAATAAAACTTGTAGACAATTTAAAAACATACAGCTTTTATTTTAAACATTTCCTTGTATAACGCTTAGTTAAGCGGTAATTAGTGATTTTCTGGTTTTTTCGTTAAAATCTGTAAAAATGGATTTTTTAAGAGTTCAGCTGTAGTATGCATTTTACGACAAAAGTTTATACTTAAATTTATAGGAAAAAAAGATCTACAACTTTTAGTTTATGCATTTTTCTCTACAGAGCCTAGTTTAGCGTAAAAGAGTTATTTTCTGTATTATTAAGCCTAGCTAAGGTCGGTTTTCATTTTGCATCATTCACTAATGATTATAATTAGGTCATGTTTTTTTAAAATTACATTTTTTGTTGTTTCTAATGTTTTATTACTAATATTAGGTTATATTGTTCATTATTTGCATTGGCCAGACAAAGTCGTGAGAGTGTTTCACACCAATTTTTTTTTTAATTTTTGTGGTTTTATTTTAGTTGTTAGTTTTCATAGTTTATATTTTTAGGTTTATAGGACTATATAAATTTCAAAATGATTTCTATTCTCCATAGATCTCTTGGGAACGTCACTAAATAAAAAGTTTCATGTTCTATTCCAGACTCTATTTGTACTCAGGTAAAATCACATACTGTTACAATTTAAACAAAACCATTCACCAAATAATCAATACTTTTTTATATCATAAATTTACAAATTTGACTTTATGTGGAAAAATTTATTTTATATTAATTTCATTCATTTCTCACAATAAATTAAGATTACTTCGTGTTAATTAATAAGAACAAAACGAAAGTTCTGTGCAGCAGCAAGAGTGATTTAGAAAAGATCGAAATTTAAAAGTAGGCGACGAAAACACACAGGAAGTTGGGAAATTCTGCGATCTAGGGAGTAAAATAACAAAGTATGGTAAAAGCACAAGTGATATCAAAAGTAGGATTCCTCAACCTAGAAAAGCCTTTGAAATGAAAAACAGCTTACTGACTACAAACATTGATTTACAGATTAGGAAAATATTTTTAAAACACTATCTTTGAAGTGTAGCATTATATGGGAGGGAAACGTGGGTTATAGAGACTGTAGAAAGGAAGAGGATAGACGCTTTTGAAATGTGGTGTTATAGGAAACTGTTAAAGATTAGGTGGGTGGACAAAATAAGTAATTAAGTGGTTCTTAGACGAGTGGATGAAAGAAGTATATAGGAAAAATCTTACCAAAAGAAGGGTTAGATTAGTGGGGCATATTTTAAGTCATCCAGATATTGTTCTATCAGTAATGGAGGGTAATATTCAAGTAGTGAATTGCAGGAGGAGGCGAAGGTTAGAATATATAAAGCAAATTACAAAAGATTTAAAGATGTAGGGTATTGCAGGTATGAAGATATGAAACGACTTGTGCAAGATAAAACAGCTTGGAGAACTGCATCAAACCAGTCAAGATACTGATGACAAAAAATGGAAGAAAATGACCATAAATCGAAATGTGGTCTAAATTTCTAATCAAAAACCTTTTATCTAGTACCACCAATTTAAAAACTAGGAGGTGAAAGGCATTCTAAAATTAAGTAAAAAAAGATTTAGTATTTTCCAACAAATAATCTAATTTATTCACTAGTTTTAATTGTTTAACCTTCTGTTTACATATGTGATGAATAACTCACCCCCTTTCCATTTTATCCCGTCTATAGGATTACAAACACTGTGAAAGATTAAAAAAAATAAACGGTTTGCGTCATTGATTTTGGAATTAAAAGGCTGTCCAGTATCTTTTGTCCCATTTTACACTTCCTATATAAAAAGTTATAAAGCCACTTTCAAGTTTCTTTTTCCAGTTTTATGTGAAACTTATAACTTATATATACAATATACAAACACTAAGTAGGAAAAGAAAAAACAAGAAATATTAAGACAATCTTTGGAAAAAGTAAAATATCCGTTGACATTAACACTTTTCGTTCAGGCTTTTCTTTAATCATATTTTTTACTCCTAATTTAGTAGATCACGCTCCATTTTCTTTTTATTCTTCGTTTCTATTGTAGTTAACTTGAAAGAAATTTGACTTTTACTTCAAAAAACAAATAAAAATAAAAACCTTAGCCAAATTCATATAACTATATTTATGAATGTATAGCAATTTTATTCAATACTTTATTTGTACCCAGTTTTCCTTACGTTTTCATTTCAAAATTCTTGAAAGTTATTTATTAATATGTGTTTCATTAGAATCTCTTTTTGCATCACCTCCGTGGTATAGTAGTAGGTACTAGACTTCTGAGCGGTAGGTCCCTGTTTCGTTTACAGGGTAGGGCCTGGAAATTTGAAAACGTTAAAATCCACCGTTCTACACTCTTTAGTCGGTAATGTACAAGATGTTAGGCGACTTGAAAATAATTTTAAGAAGACATGTACATTTAGCCGTGATAGAAAGCGTTTCCGATTGAGGCGTCTATCGTGATGTTGTTTATGTCATCAGCCGGATGGTGGGTTGTAACCTCCAGAGGCTTTACCGAGTAAAACGAGAGTGAGGTGGTTTACCATTCCTCACTTAGTGGAAAAGTATGCTTATCCGCATGACGGGCCCTCTAAAAAGCATCTAGTTTCCACCCTGCAAATGACACTTTCACTTCATTCTCTACTGGGTCTGGCTGTGTAATGAAATTTATTACTCTCAGAGAAGATAACTCTGACTAGTGTCTTTTACACCTCTACCTCTTCTGTCCTTACATGAGTTAGTCATAATAATTATCTGACCATGTGATAAGAAACAGAACTATTTTTAGTAGCCCTGGAAATAGCGGATCGAGTGTAAATTAATTTAACAATCCACCTGCACGTTATGGGTAATCAATCTTGATATCGAACTTAATTATTAAACCGGATAGGAGTTTTAGAATTGAGTTTCATATCTTCAAAGTAAATCATGCCCTAACTTAGTTTATAATGATCTACATACTGATGTGACTTTAAATAATTAAAATTCACGCGTATATTTTTAAGTAAAAAATCTATCCTCAATCAAATTGCTTTGTTTAAAAAACTTCTGCTTATTAGCGTGTAACAGTGATATTAGTGTATTAGATATTAATTGGCTAATATATTCAGATTGAATCCGTCTCTTACGGTATAGTTACTTGATTTTAATCTCTTATTTGTCCATGACAATGAATGTAATAATAGTACTTTGAAGGATAAGGTCAATCGAGTAGATTGTAAACAAACGGGTACAGGTCTGTTGAATGAATTAGTTCGTAGTGAATTGGGAACCCAAGCCCACCTGTGGCTGTGGCAGAGCGTGCCTGGTTCTCGTGCATGCTTGGAATGGTGCTTATTTGTCCGGAATGCTAATAAACTGGACATGGGGCTAAATAGTGGCGATGTCCATAGCATAGAGCACTTTGATTATGTCGCCGCTGAGTCCACAAACGTCTCCACTAATACGATCTCTGTTCTAATCAAGTCACCACATTAACTCAAACCACTTCACCTTGTTAAATTAGTTTTGCTCCATTTATAAATAACTGGTCTTAATATTTCACCACTTTAAATATTCAGATTTATCTTGCATCATTTTTAAATTACTGTGACCGACATGTCTCTTTCCGAAAATCTCTTTCTAATTTATTTTCTTTTTAGAATTTCTTTATCGGCTATACTTCTTATTCTAATCGATATTTTCTTTGTCTCCAATCGTAAATTCGTTTATTAATGATCGATCTCAGTGTCACCACGTTTAATAAAGTAAAGAATATTATTAAATTCAATCATTAATTTAAATCATATTTATTGTATCTCATATCTTTTGTCTTTCCTTGAATTCCTTGAAGCAAAAGTTTTTAAAACCAGAGTGAATATCACTTCAATTAGACTATTGGTGTAGTGATCAGTACAACTAATTTTTATGCCAAGGTTTGATTCATAAAAATTAGTTGTACTGATCACTACACCAATAGTCTAATTGAAGTGACATTCACTCTGGTTTTAAATTTTTATGCCAAGGTTTGATTCGGTTATGTTTTTGTGCTGGTCATTTTTATGTTAAATGTACTGAACTATTGAACATTTTCGTAAAAATAATATCGTCTGGTCTTCAGTTTCATTGTAAGTGTTTTTCAGAATTAATTTACTTATATTGAAAACTGTTCCAAGAAAATACAACTAACACCATAAATTTGTTCGTTTTAGGTTAGGTTGCTATGCAACCGAGTAACAACGTTGGTTACGGCCCGTGTCCTACTATGGAGACTGTCCAAACTATCCAAACTAGTTTGAGTTTGGATAACGTAACCAAAAATAGTAATTCAGATAATTACGGTTCTAATAACACGGAATGGAGGCAAGTAATAAACAAACGTAAAATTACTGACGTTTCTATTGATGAAAATGCTATTAAAAAAATACATCCGAATGATCCACGGTCGAAAAATTCAATTTTATATGAAAACAAAACTCCTGTCAGTAATAAATATTCCTTACTTTCTGATATTTCGAACGACAACTCAGAAAGCGATAAAACTAAGTTGAACATTCAACGGCCCCCGCCGATTTTCTTAAAGTCAAACGTAAATTACGTTCCGTTATGCAACATTTTAAAACAGTTAGTCGGAGACAGTTTCAAATGTTCTTCGACAACTCAAGGTATCACTATTTACCTTTCCAATGGTGATGATTACAGAAAGTGTGTCAAATATTTGAGAGAAAATAATGCTGACTTTCACTGCTATCAGCTTTCTGAAGATAAACCATTCAGTGTAGTCATACGTGGGTTGCACCAGTCGATGGATCATAGCCTGATAATTTCAGAACTGAAGGAGAAAGGTCATACAGTACGCAGTGTATCGAATGTTATGTCCCATCGCACAAAACAGTATTTGCCGCTGTTGTTTGTAGACCTAGAGAAGGCAGAAAATAATCAACAAATATTTGATGTAACGTCTTTATTTTTTTCTAAAATAAAAGTTGAGCCGCCGCGTCCGAAACGCCATATAGTTCAATGTCTAAGGTGCCAGCAATATTCACATACAAGACGTTATTGTAATCACGCTCCTAAATGCGTGCGTTGTGCAGGGGATCATGAGTCTTCCAGTTGTACCAAACCACGCGATACGCCAGCCACGTGTGCGCTCTGTTCCCAGTCTCACCCGGCTAACTACAAAGGGTGTGCTATATACAAGGAAATCCAGAAACGTCGGGCACCCCTTCATAAAACAAGTGAAAATTCAAAAAATCAAAGGCACCCAGTACCTGACATTAATTCTTCATCTTTTCCACCGTTGCCTTCAAAATCCACCGGAAATAAAATTCAAGCAGGACAAACTCCATTATTACAGGCACATTCACCTTCCATATTTTCATCTGCCCAAATTGCGGAATATAATGCTGCGTTGGGGCCGTCAAGTCAAATTAATACTTTTTTGTCGGAAATGAAAACTCTATTGTCTCCAATGATTTCGTTGATGACTCAACTTATACAAGCCTTAATGTCTAAAAATAATGCCAAATAATATGACATCTAATTCCCTTGTCGTCTTGTTGTGGAATGCTAATGGTATTTCACAACATTTCAATGAGCTAGAATATGTACTACATGAGAAAAGAATAGACATCGCCCTCATTTCGGAGTCTCACTTGACTTCACGTTCTCGTTTTTACGTTCCCGGTTACATCGTTTACCGGACTGATCACCCGGCCGACCGGAGCCAAGGGGGCACGGCAATTATCATCAAGGCGACTTTAAAACATGACTTCCTTTTCACTGAACCTCCAACAAATTTTCTTCAGGCAACTGTACTTTCTTTATACCTAAACCAGTTAAAATTTAATGTAGCATCAGTTTATTGTCCGCCACGATTTCGAGTAACTGAGGAGGAGTTTCAAAATTTTTCGATGAGTTGGGACCAGCATTTATTGCAGGTGGTGATTATAATGCGAAGAACACTCAGTGGGGATGTAGAGTCAATACACCACGAGGCAGGCAACTTCTAAATGTAATTGACTACAATCGATTTGAAGTAATAACGCCCAGGATGCCGACATATTGGCCTTCTGCCGTCACAAAGCTACCTGATATACTAGATATATTTATAACACGAGGTATAAGTCGATTTCACCATGCGGTTGAAAATTTAGACGATTTTAGATCCGACCATTCTCCGATTATGTTAACTATAAGTGCTACTCCTCTTTATAAACAGCAACTACCATCGCTAACGCCAACCGGTAAGATAGATTGGATCAAATTTCAAAATCTTGTAAATAACAATTTAAATGTTCACGTCCCTTTAAAAACTGCTCACGATTTAGAATGCGCCATAGACGATTTTACCTCTGTCATTCAATCTGATGCATGGGATTCTGCAATAACTGTTTCAAAAAAAGAACGCAATGGACCTCATTATCCCAGATTCATACGGGAATTAATTACTCAAAAACGGGCAGCACGTCGTCGATGGCATCGTACAAGACTTCCGGACGATAAATCCACTGTCAATCGGCTATCCAACAGGCTTAAAAAGGAAATCTGGGCAGTTAAACTCGACCGCTTTAAAAGCCGCTTGAATTCCCTGGACACAGAAGATGGCTCGTTATGGAGAGCAACAAAGCGACTTCTAAAGCAAGTTCCAGTTTCGACTCCTCTTCGGCGTGAGAACCAAACCTGGGCCAAGTCTGACCAAGAAAAAGCTGATTTATTTGGAGAACATCTCAGCAACGTATTTAAACCTCATGTACAAACAGGAGACATTGGGTTTGACAGGGATGTACAGGAATTCGTAACGTGCCCAACTACGCTATCGTTGCCGCCTAAACCTGTGAGTTTAAACGAGGTCAAGAATATTATTAAACGTCTTCCATTGCACAAGTCACCCGGTCTGTATTTAATAACTGCAGAGATATTAAAGGAGTTACCAAAAGAGGGATAATTTTTATACGAAACATATTTAATGCTATTCTCAGAACTGCGCATTTTCCTTTACAATGGAAATTGTCAACTATTGTTTTATTTCAGAAGCCGGAAAAACCATCTCACTGTGTAAGCTCTTACCGGCCCATTAGCCTTCTTTCAGTCGTGTCTAAACTTTTTGAACGAATTTTGTTAGATCGACTTTCGCCGATAATTGAAGCTACAACTCCAAATTATCAGTTTGGATTCAGAAGGCAGCATTCAACAACTCATCAGCTGCACAGAGTGGTTGATTTAATTTCTGTAGGGTTAGAAGAAAAATTATACACATCGGCTGTATTTCTGGATATTAGTTCGGCGTTCGATAAGGTTTGGCATCCCGGGCTTTTGTATAAATTAAAATCTATTTTTTCTTATACATATTATGGAATTCTGAGATCATTTTTAGAGGATAGATATTTTGTTGTGCGCCAAGGTTTGGAATATTCTAATATCTGGCATATCGAAGCAGGAGTTCCTCAAGGGTCCATATTATCTCCTGCTTTGTACTCCATATTTACGTCTGACTTCCCGGAAAATGACTTCACGACAGTAGCAGCGTACGCAGATGATACCGTTCTGTTATGCAGCAGTGAATCTCCAGAAGAAACTTCGATGAACATCCAAAATCACTTGTATGAGGTATCTACATGGCTCAAAAACTGGAGAATGAAAGTTAACCCGCTGAAATCTGTGCAAGTGACTTTTACTTTAAGAAGAAGAACTTGTCCAACTGTTTACCTGGGTAACAATGAGATACCGCAAGAAAATAAAGTTCGATATCTGGGCCTCCATTTAGACCGTAGACTGACTTGAGGATATCATATCAAAACAAAACGTTTGCAACTAAATAACCGTACAAAATTACTTTCAAAATTCATCAACAGAAAATCAACTCTATCAATAAAATTTAAATTATTAACATACAAAGCCTATTTACGACCGATATGGAATTACGGTATTGAAATTTTTGGGACCGCAAAGAAAACTCACATTCAAAAAATTCAAACTCATCAGTCAAAAATACTTCGGATGATAACGAACGCCCCATATTACGCAACAAATTTAACATTACATTCCGATTTGAAAATCCCTTTTGTAACAGAAACTGCTAAAATAAAATATTCCAAATTTAATAGGAAATTAACAGATCACATCAGTCCCCTAATACAGCAAATGTCAAGACGAAACTTACCACACCGACGCCTACGAAGAAAATGGAGTAGAGATCTATTGATCTAATTGTTCTATATTTTTATTAATTTATTTTTTGAAATCCACTATACTTTTGAATTATCCACTGGGATGTATTCTTTAAAAAAAAATATTTCTGTTTATTTATCAAGTTATTTGTTTTTTTTTCAAAATTTAGTTAAGCTTTTGGATGGTTATACTGTACTGTATAGTTTCTAAATAAAATTAACGTTAAAAAAAAAAGGTTTGATTCCCGATCAGTTCTGCCCTTTTATTATGTCACCGTTATCATTTACAACAGCATTTATGTGCAAACCCACCGGGTTGGTCTAGAGGTAAAATTGTCGCCAAAATCAGCTGTTTAACTGCTGATTTTCGGAGACGAAGGTTCCTGGTTCAAATCCTAGTAACGGCAGTTACTTTTATACGGATTTGAATGCTAGACAGTGGTTACCGGTGTACTTTGATGGTTGGGGTTCAATTAACCATACTTTCTCAGGAATGGTCGACCTGAGTCTGTACAAGACTACACCTCATTTACAAGTCATACACATCATCCTCATCTCATTGGGTCATGGGGTTGCTTATTGTTCTGAATTGAACAGATTGCAACGTACACACATTAGGAATTATAAATAAAAAAAAAATTATGTGCAAAACAGTTGAACGTAAAAAAGAAACTCTCCGCGTTTTCTATTATCTTACTTATTGGAAACAACACACTGTTATAAAGTGTTCCGATAAAAGGAAGTAGCGGTTGAAAAGATAAAGACGGTTATTATTTTCCTTATGACAATTAATTTAAGTCTTAAATACAAAATTCGGTTTTTGGGTTTACACTTTATTTTTTAGGTCACATTAACTAGTTTTATAGTGACTTCAAAAAGTTTACTTTACTACATTATAAATAAAAGTATTTAAACTAGCCTTTGTGGGTGTAAGCATTATCTTGTATTATTTACCTGCATTGTAGTGTCTTTAAAACATTCACTTAAACTGGGCAGTAAGATAAATCTCCGAAATGTTTCCAGCGATGTACATTCAGTTAATATTTGTTTAATAGTTATTTTAGTGTGAAAGTGATTCCAGTTTTGTAAGGTATTCTTGTGAACAAACCAGATGTGAGAAACCTTTTTCCTATTATGATTTTTTGTTAGGAGACTTGATCATGTAAATAGGTGGACAGTGGTGATTGTTTTGCAAAAATATTTTCTCTGACAATGTGAAGTTTACTAGGCTAAGTGATAGAAATTTCCAAGTATGGTTTAATTCTTGAAGTCGATTTTTTTGTCTTTAAATAAGATTTTGAAGTTTGTTGGCGTTGGTAAGTTTAACTTTTACTTCACAGCTTGGTCAGATTCCTAATTAGATTTAGTTTTATATTAATATGTCTATTTAATTTCACCTACTTTGATGACTAAGCTATTTGATAGCTTATCTGAAGGACTTGTGTTTCAACCCTGGTTGACCTTGCAAGATTTTATCTAGTTTAGAAACATTATCGGTGTACGTTTTAGACCGCGGTTGATACAATAAAAAAGCAAGTTATTTTTTTTAAAAAATTCATTTCATTTAACTGTGTCTACCTACATATCGTAGAATCTAAATTATTGTGTTTCACCAAAAGCTGTAAATTTGTAATGTTTCTTTATGAAAGAAATCGTACGATGGAATAACTATTTAGATACCAATCCTTTTCTTTAATGTCATGTAATAAAACTAAATGTCTTTCATTGTTATTTTATTCATGTTAAAAAGAAATGATGTAATTTAATTTCTATTTGTTGTAATGTTTGTTAATAGGTTTCTTAATATTTTCACATAAGTATTATTGTATTTGTAAAAAATTCTTTTCAAAAAGCTCTTGTTAAAAAATTTAAATATTTATAACATAACCATTCCAAATCATGATTATTATTATTATTATTTTCGAGAAAATTTGAATAGATTTTTATTAAAGATATTTAATGTATTTCTAGGATATAATACTATAGTTTACGTTTTTGTAAATAAACGACAGCGACAATAAGGGAGTTCAAAATCCACTTTCCTCAACGTCATTTAATAAAACCATACCATTTACTGATTGAGGCTATTAAACGAAAGCGCTTACTTCAACGGTTAGGCTACTTACATTGCTTTTATGAGCCATATCTTTAAATGTGTAGTGGGTAAAATGTATTGACAGTCAGTCTTTCCCTACACGGTGATTAAAATGGTTTGATTTTGTAGGTTTACGGAAAACCTGAATAAATAAATTGACGGAACTTAACCAAACCTCTCTGATTTGTAAACAGGATTTAAACTAAAATTAGAATAAAATTTTACTTTGTAATTTTTGTCCTGGAATTAGGTTCTTTATCGTAGAAAAGTAATTAAAGTAAAGTCACAGTAAAATGTGTTTACTCTTACTACAACTTCTACATTTCTTCTAGTTATATTAAATTTTATCGGGATAAGTATTTCTAGACTATATTAAAAAATCTGATGGTAAAACACCTACATGATTTTCTTTTTCCAATCTAAATAATAAACAAAATAGCCTATGTTTAATCATGAGTAAACAACGTAACATTACAAATGTAATATAACTTAAGTAATGAGTGAATGATGCAAAATGAAAATCAACCTCTGTGGGACTTAAAAATTCTAAAAATCACTAATTAACGCTAAACTAGGTTATGTAAAAATAAATGCTTATAATAAAAGTTGTAGGTTTTTTAATTTCTTACAACTTTTAGTATACTTTTGTCATAAAAATTCCACCATCTTGAAAACTCATTTTTTGCCTATTTTGACGAGACAAAGACGTCTACTGAAAATCATTAATTGACGCTAATCTAACGTTCTAGAAAAAAATGTTAGAAATAAAAATTGTGGAGGTTTTAAAGGTTTTAATTTCTGAAAAAATTAATTTTACACTTTTGCTCAAAAATGTATAAGGTCGAAATCTTAAAAGCAATTTTTTACCACTAGAGCACAGACATGAATTTCACAAATTTCAGCAGACATGGCGCTTACACTATCGTGTAGAACATAAAAAATGTAGTAAGCATCAAGGTTAAAAATGGAGTGTTTTTAAATAATGTGATTCGTGAATACCATTGACATGCAACAAACATGCACAGGGAATGGCTAAAAAAATAATGTGTATAATATATATAAGTACAAAGAAAATTGTAAAAGGTAAAAAACTAATATCAAAATAAGGTTAATAAGTGGAAAGATAATGTTTAGAAAAACAGCACTCATAACCTAGAAAAAGGAGCAAGGGTTTTTGTAAGCACCAGTTAAAATAGGACTGGAATCAAAATGGTTAAAAAGGCCATACCACTCAAAAATGTGCCTCAAGTATATTTTTAAATTGTCTGAATTGTTGCCTAAATAAACATCTAGAAGCAGAACCAGACATCTGCATCATAGTAAACTTTCTTCTTCTTCTTCTTAAAGTTCCATCTCCTATCGGAGGTTGGATATCATAATGGCTATGGTCACTTTGCTGGCTGCTGCTCTGAATAGTTGCAATGAACTACAGTTGAACCATTCTCTAAGATTCCTCAGCCAGGAGATGCGTCTTCTTCCTACGCCTCTTCTTCCTCGGATTCTTCCCTGCATAATAATTCTCAGCAACTCATATTTTTCTCCTCTGGTTATGTGACCCAAATATTCTAGTTTTCTTGTTTTTATACTCTTCATAACTTCTAACTCCTTATTTAAACGTCGTAGCACCTCAATATTGGTAACCTTTTGGATTATAATAATTATCATAATTTTGTATGATTTCTTTATACGGAACTTTAGAAATATGAAATCGTAAAATATTTGAACATGAAATAATTCACTTCTCGATTTCCGTAATAGTTTATCCTTTTTAATAATAGTTAACTTTTCAATGTCCATTTTTGATATACTGTATTTTTGTTTATTTTACACGAATTTGATTTTATTACTTTTGGTGTGATATAGTAAATTAATTAAACCTTTCATTTTTTTAGTTATCTGAATTTCTACTATTTTTTATGACATTTAAAATTGTAATTTCGCCACTTCATTTATGAAGGATAAATTTAATTTTAATTCTAAGAAATACCGACATTCAAGTGTCTATAAAATGATTTGATTTAATAAAGCGGCAGAGTAAGGGAGGGTGTGCAAAACAATTTAATGTAACAGGAAATTTAGATTGTGCCGGCACCCTTGCTACACTGTTACTCCCTCCCACCAACTTTTCTCTCAATCTCTCTCACTCTCTTAGCCACCAACTTTACTTTGCTCAACTCAATTATATCACGATGGTTTAACTAACAATAGTTCTGTTATAATCCAAATGCGATTAGAAACACTTCATTATAGTTTACTGGAGCAATAATTAAAATATTATCGTTACTATTACATTATTATTAATAATTATCAGAATATGATTTTACCTGAGGTTATTTTTTTATTTCAGTTTCCTCGTAGGAAAAGCAGTGGTGAATAGTGAAAAACAAAAGACTGAATTTTAATTTAACTCGATTCGTATCAAGGATTTAGGTCAGGTCTCCGATCCTTTTAAAAAGTGTCGTTTAATTACGTCACAGGAATAAATTCTACAAGCAAATTTAATCTATGACCGATTTGATCCACATTCTAGTGAGTCATTTCTTAAGTGAATTTTTATTGCAGCCTCTCTTATTTATTAGGTACGTAACTTATCAGTGAACCTGCTTTGAATTACCTGAAATATTAGCCAAAGATTTTTGTTTTCATTTACTTGGTAAATCTACAGTCTATATTAAACTTAGATAATTTTTAGTAGATTAGATATTTTGTATTTCTTTTGAATGAAATAATCTCCGTGCGAAGACACTTTTCTGAATTGTTATCTAGTTAACCCTAAAGCCGGCAATAACATTTTTCTAGACCGGCAGAGAATTTCTAAAGTATGGGTCAGCGAACCGTAAAGAAATAATTAAAAATTGTCTATAAATCACAAACCTTATTTTACATAACGTTTAAAATTATCAAGAAAACTTAGAAAAATAGAATAAATACATTATTGAAATTTTAATCTGACAGTTAGGGAGCTGAAGCTATTTGAAAATAATTTTTAGACAAATTTTTTTTTAATTTCAGATGACACTGCTGCTTAAAACTTTCTTTCTAAATTCATTATAATACGAATCGTTACTTATAATGTTTATTTCAAAATAAAACCAACAAAAAAAACGATTCTGTGTTCAAAACTAAAGAAACTAGATCCAAAAACACATCATTTAAACCAAGAAATAACCAAATTCAGTTGTAGGATAGTGTGGTTTCAACAGAGAAATATGACACACAGGCAGAATATGCAACTAAAACTTTTATATTATACGTAAAAATTTACTTTATACATTACTAAACTATTGCACAAAACAGCAACGCTGTCTGTAGATGAATTAGAAACTAAAACGACAGCATTGCAATGCTACGAAGCAAATCCGATTTTGTTACGCGACCGGTTCAAGAAGCGGTAATATCGTCTCAAAATCGACGGTTGCCGACTTTAGGGTTAAATAACAATAACCACCATACTAACGGTTAGTAAAATAGTCAACGCAACTGATTTCTATACCAGGATTTCAGAGTTCGTTCCCCTGTTAGGTCTGCCATTTTTTTATCGCTCATTTTCATATCAGCCTTCATTGTCTGCATTAGTAACCAAAACTGTAGGATATAGAACAAAACATTTAACATCAGTTTGGGTTTAAATCTGAATATTTGACACTCATCAACTCCACAGAGTAATTGATTTTCTAACTACTGCCTTAGAAAATAGGCAATAAGCTTCTGCCTTGTTTTTGACATAGGCTACATAAGGTGTTCAAAAATAGTTCCCGGAATTGCCTTTTCGTCGCTAAACAAGCGATAAGATAGCCGAATTAGCAATATGATTGCGTGCACATTCTTGTTTGAACATTTTTAGACAGGCTAGGACAGTGCGCAGTGGTATCAGTTTTCCATGCAACGTGGATGAGAGTGGTTGCCAGGTAACACAAAATCGCAGTTCGAACAGCGTGCGAACATAAAGTTCATTTGCAAATTGGGAAAGTTTGCTTCAGAGACGCTGTTGGGTCTGATTGCTGATTGCTAATTTGAATATTTTTAATAGAATTTTAATTGGAAATATTAAAATTGTTGAGTTTTACGGTGATAATGCACTAAAAAATCCGCTTTTTACGACTGTTTTGCACGGTTTAAGAAAGGACAGGAGACGTCAGAGAACGACGAGCACAGTGGGAGACCGTGAACATCCCGAAATGTCGAAATGATTGCAAAAGAAAAACAATTGATTCAAAACAATTGATAAAACAATTAAAACAATTGAACAATTGATTGAACAATTGAATTGAGTAAAACGATTGATTGATTGATCGATGATGAAGTTGACGAACGAAGTTGGTATCTCACAGGAATCAATTCATGCCATTTTACGCGATAATTTGAAGATGAGACTCGTCAGTGTGAAGTTTGTTCCGAGACTGTTAAACTCGGATCTGATGGAATGTCGCATGGCAATCGCCGGCAAACTGTTTGAAACAAGTTTGAAGGACCCTATGTTTCTCCAAAAGATCGTCACTGGTGATGAGTCTTGGTGTTTCCCTACAACCCAGAAACGAAACAGCAATCATCGGAGTGGTACATAACATCGCCTCCCAGACCAAAAAACATCGAATGAAATGCGTTGACTTAGGTCCAACAGATCCCAAAAGCAGCCTTCTACCGCTGCTTCTAATAATGGCGCAATGGATCAAGTGTGTGTTTGCGTGGGGATCTTGCTTTTAAGGTGATTTCTTTGAAGATGACTTTAAAAGAATTGCCTGTTTTCTTCCTTTTTTTATTTAATACATACTGAAAACATTTTTGCTGGTTGTATTTTTACAGTTTAAAAATAAAATAAGTTGACAAAAAAACCAAATAATAACGTTACTGTCTTAAAATTACAATCGAAAATCACGATTCAAAAAATTAAAATTTTGTATTAATTTTGCACGTAGAAACTATAGCGACTTAAAATTTTACCTTAATTGACTTGGTAATTTAACATCTACTTCAAAAATTGTTTATCATGGTTAATTATTTACCAAATTAGACTCTTAATTTAATTAAAAGTTAATTTCTTAAGATTAAATTTCAATTTGATGAAAATTATTTTTTAGTTTAAACAAAAACGGGTTAAACCTGCCTGACTCAAATGATCACAAAAACATAAAAATAAAAAAATTTTGTTAATAGTTGTGTACGGATAAACTGTTTTAACATGTTATATTGATTCGCAATACTGTACCTACTATTAGATTAATGTTTAGCTAAATTTGATATAGATTGCTTACTATAGACGGAGAAACTAGTTGTAAATCTAATACAAATTTGTATTAGTTATAAAAGTTATTTAGTTTGCGTTGCTTGTTAATAAAACTTTTAACTGAACGTAATTGTGAACAAGATACGTTAATTAATTAACATTATCGTAAAATGTCAAATTAAAAGTTATGTTAACAAATAATACAAAAGAAATAAAACAACGTACAATTTGTAAAGTAAATTTTTTTTTGTAGAAGAACAATTTGTACCATTTACATTTTATTAAGTATAAAAAAACCGGAAATCAAAGAAAAAACGAAAAAGAAATAGCCTATATATCAGAATTTCAAAGGGGATTCCAAAAGACATTGGGAAACATGACTGTGCAATGAAAAATACATTTCCGCATACCCTTACTACAAAATCTGTTTTGATCAATACCCTGCAGAAAAAAAGGAAATGATTTATTCTTCTTTTCCACCGTGATTTGTTATACTGATTATTATACGCTAACTACAAATCGTTTATCATTTATTTTTAACTTAAATCTCTACAGTTAGTTATCTAGAGTGCAATCCGGTGTTACATAAAATTAATTACATTTTATAAAAAATATGTCCGGCTGCGTAGTTATCTTTTATTTTTATTGCTAGTATTATTTAATTGGTTTTTACGATTAATTAGATAATTAATTGATAAAACTGTTATGACCATTTCAGAGGCTCAGTTCCAAATAAAAGGTGTATAAATAAAGTAATGAGACTGACTATATAATTCTTTTATTCGATTAAAATTAAATTTCACATTGTTCTTAAAGTAAATTTCAATTTTCTTGGGAAACCACTCAGCGATTGAGATGATTCTTCCACTCTTCGACACAGCATGAACAGATATACTGAAAATGTCTTCAGCTGGTTGGATACGGAAGTTTTTTACCTCTTCTACCCAAAAATGACATCATATGAGGTAATTTTTTGATCTTGGAAATAGAAAAAAGTCACAAGGGCTCAAGTCGGGGGAATAAGGGGACTGAGAACCTATAGGGATGTTTTTTCTTGTTCAAACTAGGTACTTAGTAACAGATCTAAATTATCAACGAAAAATAAGTTGTTAGTATACAAAACAATCTGCCCCTTAACAGGCAGGTGGAGTGTTAAATTATTTGCACTTAATCTACTAGTTCCAGGGCTACAAAAAACAGTCTTTTTCTTATTACATGGTTAGCCTGAATCATTAAATACTGAAGAGGTAGAGGTGAAAAAGACACTAGTCAGAGTTTCCTCTGAAAGTAATTAATTTCATTATACAGCCAGACCCTGTGGTGAATAAAGTGATAAAGTGAACGTGGCATTTGAAGCGTGGAAAATATGTGCTTTTCAGAGGGACTGGCAAGCTGATAAGCATACTTTTTAACTCAGTGAGGAAGGCATTGGTAAATAACCTTACTTTTCGTTTTAATTAGTAAAGCCTCTAGAGACCCAAACCACCCTTTCTGCTGATCACCTCAACAACATACAAAAAAATATTCAACTGTACGGACAATGCCGGCCGCATTGGCGTAGTTGGTAACGTGCTCGCCTCTCATCATGCGGTCTTGAGTTTGGATCCCATTCAGGCACGGCATATTTTTATACGTTACATAAAATCATTTCATCCTTCACCGTCTGCATTAGCAGTAATTGCACAACAGTTGGACGTTAAACCAAAAAAAAATGTATGGACTTATGTAATTCCAGTGATTCGGTACAATCAGCATTATCAATATAAAAAATTCTACGAAGATTCCTGTTTAAATTTTTACGTTCTATCAGGGTTCTATACTTTCACCTGTTTTTTTTACAATCTACACCAGCGATATGCCGTTGAAGAACAATGCACTTATTGCAACATATGCAGATGATACTGCCATTATTACAAGAAGTGAAACAACAGAAGGAGCGTCAAGAAAGGTTCAACAATATCTGAAAGACCTAGATACCTGGCCTAAAAAGTGGAGGATAAAGGTTAATCCAGGAAAGTCCGTCCAGGTCACCTTTACCCTTCGTAGAGGCAGCTGTCCGCCAGTAACCCTTGGTGGGGTCAACATACCAACTAGAAACAAAGTGAGGTACTTAGGATTATGGTTAGACAGGCGGCTGACGTGGAATGAACATCTGAAAAGCAAACGCTTATTACTAAACAATCGCCTCAGATGTTTGTTCCACCTAGTTAAACCGCGTTCTCGTCTACCACTGAAACAAAAAATTACAATTTACAAGACTTTGCTGAAACCTCTTTGGCTGTACGAAATTCAGATTTTTGGTGCTGCTGCTCGAACCAGTTTAAACAAAATACAAGTATTTCAATCAAGATATTTAAGGCTTGCCACTGGAGCACCTTGGTATGTGAGAAACGACACCCTTCATTCTGACCTTCGTATTCTCTACGTAAAAGACGTTGCGCGACAACTTTATCAAAGATTCTTTGATAAATTACAATATCATCCAAACGATCTCGCTCGACAAATGGCCATTCAAAATTTTCCAAATTTTCGACGTCTTCGCCGTCTATGGTGTAGGGATCTTCTTCGATAACATTCTGTTACCGTTCTTCCATTATCTTCATTTCATTATCTTCAACATCACATCTTCTTAAGTTCGTCACCGTTGGGTTTTCATTTTCATTTCCATGAAGATCATCTCCATCATAGCATGATTACGTCATCCTGGAGGATACACTGCTGGGTGTGACCCCTCCTTTCACGCCTAATAATAACTCTCATCAAATCTAGTGATTGTGCTTTAATGTATAGTATAGTGTTCTAAATTTTAAAATTAAAGACAAAAAAAATTTTTACGTACTATCGTCAACTATATATGGTAGTACATTAAAAACTACGAATTGTGACATGAAAATTTACACAGTACAAAAAGAAATTTTGAAACGGAAACAATTTTACAAGATTAAATTTGGACGTCATCTCAACCATGAAGCCATCGGTCTATTAGACAAAAAAGCTACAAGCGACGTTAACAAGAAATTCATTTCACTGACCTATTTTAATGATGGAAGTTTTCATTTTTCTTTTTTTATCTAGTTTAATCAAACTTTTAAATTTTTTAGTTATTTATTTAAGTTAGTAGTTGCTTAGCTATCCTATAACTGCTGATGAACAAAAATTAAAATTGAATAGCTACTATTTAATGAAAGTCAAATTTTTATTTCGTTAATATTTCTTTTGTTTGATGAAGAAGATGTACCACTGTACTCTCTTCTAGCAAATTGTACTTAGTTAAAAAAATATCATTTAGTTATTGTCTCTGCATGGACTGATTATAAATTATATACAGTTTAAAAACATATATTTTTCCTTTCTCTTACCCTATATGAACATATAGGGAAGAAGTGTATTGTTTTCATGTCAATTTTTTCGAAATCGGATTTTCACCGCAAATAGAGGTTTTCAGGCACTGTGAACTGTATATATGTGTGTGTATGAATCAAAAATCTAAATCTCAAGAACGGAATATTTTACGAAGTTGATACTTGAAACTTAGGTGAGATATCATTAGGAGACTCGACTTGAACATTTTCATCAAAATCGATCAGCCGGATTAGTTGTTTACTCGTAAGATTTTCTTAAAAACACCTCGTTTACTACATGTTTTAAGCCCTACAAGATATTGTAAGTGGCACGTCTACTGTAATTCTTGGGGAGGTTACGCTCCCATGGTAAACTTTCTTTTAACACTGCGGCCTTATCATGCATTTTAGGGCCAAAGTGTGCTATAATTTAAAGTTGTAGAAAATTTAAATCCTACAACTTTTATTCTAAATATTTTTTCTGCGGCAATTAGTGATTTTAAGTATTTTTAATTTCTACAGAGGTTGATTTTCATTTAGCTGTATTTACCCATGGTAAAAATTATGTTATGTTTTTCATTTTACATTGTTTACTCATGTTTAAATATAAGTTATATTTTCTTATTATTTACAAAGGCAAGAGAAAGATTATGTGAGTTTTCCAAACCAGATTTTTCTGTTTGATTTGCGTACAGTATCCTTATACTGTTGTATTAAGCAGTTGTGTTAAATGTCTTTAAACATATGTGCATAAATTTCTAAGTAAATTTATAGAACTCAAATTATATGTTTTTTTATTCTCTTCATCTTATGTTTATAGTCTTTACGTGCGTGTAGAGACAAGGAGCAATGCCATGTCGAGAAGTAGTGAGAAAAATAATATCAACTTTGGTGTGTTGCATGGCATCGCGTTTCACTACGGGATATCGAAGAGAAGAAGTTGAAGTTTTGTAATAAAAATGTTGAAATTATTAATATAAATATAATTTTCCAATTCTATTGGTTTTACTTCTAAAGTTTATCTCCCCGTATATTTGTGAGAGGAATCCTTACTATGTATCTAAAGATAAAAAATAATTTCTACATAAACTGATTCAAGATCTGTAAAATTTTGAGACTTCTATAACGTATTTAAATAAGACTTGATCCAAAACATTCATGTGAGTTAATGAAAAGTAAACTAAATTTATATCAAATGTAATTAGCTTTTTATAAAAGTAAATTAATAATTTTTGCTAAAAATATACATCGTGGTATAGTTTGTGAGATTCTCTCCCAAACACACACTTCACTCTTCGGATATGGGTCACTTACAAACTTATGAATTTATTCATGAGTAATATAAACTAAAGACATGCAGAAATGTTTGACAGAAAACATCTAAACTACATACAACAGAATATTCAGTATTGAAACAAAAATCACTCATTGACTTAACTGATACATTCTCTTATGGCTATAAAACCTACCTACATTGTATTTTGCAGTAAGAATTGAATGTGTAGGCTAAATCTTTGGAATAATGAATTAAATATTGATATGTTTGCTTAAATTTAACTAAGATAGTCACAAACTATGAAGAAGAATAAAAACTAATTTTATTTTCCTAACAATACTAGAATACCGAAAATGGAGTGTAAAATTTAAAAATCTAATTAAAAATTACCAAAATATTCATGTAAGCAGCTATTATGGTTCCTGGTAAGTTTTGTTTATTAAATGTATTCATGAGACTTTAACAAAGAGTCTAGCATATTTAAAGATAAAGGTATAAATATTAACGCCATGTTAAATTCATTGCTTACCATTTTGATTTTTTTTATCAGCCAAGAATCGGGAATTTTTCCACTCAACGATAAAAGTTGTATCGTGTCCAATGGGTTGATCATTTATATATAATGCCAGAAAGCCGCTTGTCTAGTGTAGCGAGAAGATACAAACCAGTGGGAAATGGATATATTGGCAGGCCGAAGAAAAGATGAGTGCCGGAACAGGTAGAAATGCCTAACCCGTGAAGAGAAAAAACCAAGACCGCTTTGTTTATTACTACTACTTACCTACGTACTTCAATTATTGTGTCTAATAATTTTTACTTTCTCTTGCCTATATGAATATATAGGAAGGAAAGTATTGTTTTCATGTCGATTTTTCGAAATCGAGTTTTCACCGGATCTATACGTTTTCAGACCCCCTGAACCCAAAAAACATGTTTTTAGCGATTGGTCTGTGTGTGTGTGTGTCTGTGTGTGAACAGAATATCTCAAGAACGGAACATCATACGAACTTGAAACTTGAAACTTAAGTTACATACCACTACCGGACGCGACACGAACATTTTCATCAAAATCGGTCAACCGGAAGTAGTAGTTTATTCGTATAATTTTTCAGTTTTTTGCGATTTTCTCAAAAACTGGTCCTACGATTTTTTTTAAAATCGCCTATTTTACTCAATTTTTTATTCTCTACAAGATAGGGTAGGCGCCATGTTTGCTGAAATTCTCGGTGAGGCTGTTTTCACGTAAAAACGTTGTATTTTTAAGATTACGGCTTTAATATAAATTTTAGCGCAAAAACTTATATAATAAAAGTTGTAGAGAATTTAAAAACCTACAACTTCTGTTTCAAACATTTTTTTGTATAACGCTTAGTTTAGCGGTAATTTGCGATTTTCTGTTTTTTTCTCACGAAAACGTGAGAAAAATCGATTTTTTTAACATTTCGGTCTTAGTATGCATTTTACGACAAAAGTGTATATAATTAAATTTATAGAAAATTAAAAGATCTACAACTTTTGTTTAGAGCATTTTTCTCTACAGAGCCTAGTTTAGCGTGAAAGCGTGATTTTCCGTATTTTTAAGCCAAACTGAGTTCGATTGTCATTTTGCGTCATTCACTCATGATTAAAATAAGGTTATGTTTTTGAGGTTAGTTTTTGTTCATTTCTAATGTTTTAATACTAATGTTAGGTTTATTGTTAATTATTTGCATTGGCAAGAGAAAGTTGTGTGAGTGTTTCACACCAGATTTTTATGTATGTACTTTCACATAATCTGATGCATTGCTTGAGTCCCAGCTCCGTGTAGTTGGAAGGAAAGCAGTGCGCTGTTATTGTAATGGGAGAATAAACGAGTTAGTAGTGTTTCACAGCCGATGCATTCGTAGTGGTAGCGTGTACTAACTAAACTAAAAAAATATTCTTATCATCCGGAGCATTAATTTAACAAATACCTACCGGATTATTAATTTCGTCGGATTCAAAATATTTAACTTACTAATTTATATCAAAATATGTAAATAAATAAATGTAATAAATACAAACAATATGTTATATACGGAAAATTTGAAAACTAATGTTTTTTATCAGAGTAATACAACAATCGTTCTCCCAGCATGCTTCACTCGTACATTATACCTCACCCGTACCCTTCACCCCGCAACTACATGGAGCTTGGAACCGCACAATACTTTGGTATGTACTTTGATATGAGGCGCAAAAAAAGAGTGTTTCAGAATATCACGCAGGGAAAGATTAAGGGTAGGTGTGGTCCAGCCAAGTCTTTGTAGGACATCATGGTTGAGGAATCTTTGGGATTGGTATGGTCTAAGTTTGGTTACTCTTTATCGACGGGAAATTGACAAAGTGGCCTTGATCGTAGCCAACGATATCAAAGGACAGGACAAGTTTGTGGACGAGCATTGTCGTGTCGCAAAATTATTGGTGCCAAGCTGCCTCTAACACGACGAACTCGACGTCGGAGATGTTTTAGAGTCTGTATGAACTGAGTAGAATTTACCGTTGCCCCTTGTTCCAGGTAATCAGTCACATAAACTCGGCGAGCATCCCAAAACACTGTCAAAAGAAGTTTTTTTGCGGATGGTTGTCATCTGAACTTTTTCACATTGGGAGAATGTGGATGACGATATTCAGCGCTCTACCTTTTCTCTTCGGGGTCGTAATGATGAACCGACTCGTCCCCCGTCACAATATTCAAAAGAAAGTCGTCTCCTTCGTCGCGGTAAATTCGATAACAGCACGTTGTTTAACTCGCGTTGATATAGCACAAGGACACGACGCCATACTTCCACTAGGTACTCAAAACAAACTGGATGAACGCAACGTTTTCAAACTCCGCAAGCTTATAGAGAAGAAACAGTACTTCCAAATGCCACCAAGCGCGCTTCTGAAGTTCATTTTGTTCGCGTTCTACAAGCATAAGTGCATTAGTTATCAGCCTACCCTTGAACATTATCACTTCAAAGTTGTACAAAAAAATAACTGTAATCAATTGCTAAAATTGTTCGTTACCGCAAATTTACTAGACAGCTGTATTATGGGGTACTACAATTCGATCATACATTAAAAGGAATTTTGGGAGATTGGTTATATTTATATGTTGGTTGGGTATTTTAGTCAACTGATTAAAATTTGTATACTAAAATTAAATAAATTTGTAATTAGGTATTGTTATAAATGATGTTCTCTTATGAAGCAACCTTAATTTTATAATGCTCTCCAGCTTATAGTATTACTTATTTACAGACGTATTTTGTTAAAATTTAAATTTATTCAGATTTACCCCAAATATAAGATATTTTGTAGCTAGCAGAAACATAGATATGCAGGTTGATACCTACTTATATTAGTATTTATAAAATGTCTAGAAGCAATACTGTGTATTCTGTCGGATTGTGAGAGAGAAGTTTTCAGCGTTAGTAACGAGGTTAGGAAGGTGACACGACCTTGCTATTTCAGGGCAACCCTTCCTCTCCTTTCAAACTATCTGAATACGACTCGGTGTACATGTAGTTGTAGACCCAAGTATTTGCAATTTTCCACTGAAACAACGAATACCAACTTATCCTTCTTTTGCTTTTCTCCTTTTCCGACCCTTCCCAATCCATTCAAGCTTTCTTTCTTTTACGTTTCTCTTTTTCATTTTTTTTCTTTCACCCTTTCACAAAATATCCCTTTAATATTGCTTTCGACCAATCGACGACTCTTGACTCACCAAGTTTTGTTGTATTTTACCACATGAATACAAATCGTATGTGCGTTTCTTCTCTGAAAGTCAGATGAACATTATAATATATGAAAAATGATAGGTCAAATATTATTTCAACCGTTCCGACTATATTTTACAAATTCATACTAAATTTGTACCTTTCATATCGTGTCACATTATAATATTCTAAAGACTTATGTTTCCATTTTTTTATCACCGTTTAAAGATACTTAGTAAGACTTATCTTAATCATATATCCATGTTAATCATTATTAGCTAATAACATTTAGCTATCGTTGTTTAGGTCGTCAGCCGAAAGGCTAGTTTGAACCTGTAGAGGTTTTACTAAGTAAAACGAGGAGTGAGGTAGTTTACCATGCATTCCTCACTCAGTGAAAAAGTATGCTTATCAGCATGCCGGGCCCTCTGAAAAGCACAGATTTTCCACTCTGTAAATGACACCTTCACTTTATTCACCACAGGGTCTGGCTGTATAATAAAATTCATTACTTTCAGAGGAGATAACTCTGATTAGTGTCTTTTACACCTCTACTTCTTCTGTTCTTAAATAATTCAGTCATTTAATTGACTGAAAATGTGATAAGAAACAGAACTATTTAGTTTAGCCCTGCAACTAACTGATTGAGTGCAAATAATTTGTCACTCCAGCTTTTACACTCTCTATAATATGTTTATATTATGTCTGTTATTTACCCATAGCAGACAGATGGAGTGTCAAATTATTTACACTCAATCGTTGCAGGGCTAAAAAAAATGTGTTTCTTATCACATGGTCAGCCAATTAAATGACTGAATCATTTAAGAACAGAAGAGGTAGAAGTGTAAAAGACACTAATCTGAGTTATCTCCCCTAAAAGTAATGAATTTTATTATACAGCCAAACCCTGTGGTTAATGAAGTGAAGGTTACATTTGCAGAGTGGAAAGTATGTGCTTTTCAAAGGGTCCGGCATGCTGATAAGCGTACTCTTCCACTCAGTGAGGAAGGCAATTGTAAACCACCTCACTCCTCGTTTTACTTAGTAAAACCTCTACAGGTTCAAACCAGCCTTTCGACTGATGACCTAAACAACAACCTCTCTATAACAATATTATTGTATATGTCATGATTGAAGATAAACCTCCAATTGAGGAAATTCGTGGATGTAAGTAATGTGTTATCTTGCCCCTTGGAAATAAGTCATCAGGATGCCTTCGTTTCAGTCGCCGAGTCGTTTGAATTATTGTCTGAGGGTGAGATGGCGAGATGATTCGTGTGTGTGTTTAAGTCTTCTTTGTACTTTGTACTGTATGTGTTGTTTTCTTGTTAAGCTGTTGGAATGTGTAAATCTCTGTGTAATATGTTTTTCTTTATATACCAAGGTGATACAGTGATTGTCTTGGGTTGCAAGTTATATATGGTGTTACGCTGAAATGCATATTTTAGGCTGCAATCTTTTAAAAAAACAATTTTTACAGATTTCAATGACTTAAATACAGGAAATAGCTGGTTCAGTTTAAAATAGGTTGACCGAAATCAATCAAGTGGGACCTGAAATTGAACTCGAGCAAAACCTTTAATCTTTTTAATGTTGTTGTTTAGGTCATCAGCCGAAAGGCTGGTTTGAACCTGTAGAGGTTTTACTAAGTAAAACGAGGAGTGAGGTGGTTTACCATTGCCTTCCTCACTGAGTGGAAAAGTATGCTTATCAGCATGCCGGGCCCTCTGAAAAGCACATATTTTCCACTATGCAAATGACACCTTCACTTCATTCACCTCAGGGTCTGGCTGTATAATGAAATTCATTACTTTCAGAGAAGATAACTCTGATTAGTGTCTTTTACACCTCTACCTCTTCTGCTCTTAAATGATTCAGTCATTCAATTGGCTGACCATGTGATAAGAAACAGCACTATTTATTTTAGCCCTGCAACGAACAGATTGATTGTAAATAATTTGACACTCCACCTGTCTGTTATGGGCAGAATCTTTTAAATATACAAATTATATTGAATGACTGTAATATTGGGCACGAATTTCTAAAATCATTTTCTTTAAACAACTTCCTAAGAAATGTTCATCAAGCAATCACCTAGTTTTTTAACATAAATAAAACTTGTTTGGGGCCGCCTCCGTAGCGTAGTGGTTAGCGCATTGGCCTGCCACGCGGAGGTCCCAGGTTCGATTCCCGGCGAGGGTCTGGAAATTTTCACATGTCAAATCCCAAAGTTAATGTTACACAATCCACCGTAGTCGCTAATGACCAAGTTGTTGATGCGACTCTAAATAAATAAATTAAAATAAAAAAAAAACTTGTTTGGTTTCAGATCCCTACATTATCTAGTACTAAAAAAAACAGAAGGTTCCGGATTCAATCCCCGGTGTGGGTCTAGAAACTTCTAGCACGTTAAAACCGACTTGAACTGTCAAATAATCCATTACAGCCACTAAAGTTTAGGCACTTTCAGCTAACAAAAAGTTATAAGAATTTTTAATTCTTCAAGTTCTTACAAGATTTTTTATATTTTAGTTAAGATTTCTTGTCTAACAAACATTTTTATGTACTTATTCTGAGCAAAAATATATAAGCAAATTCATTGCTTTAATTCGTTCCACAACCACCAAAAATTACCTTTTCATTTTATCTATAACATTAATCGCTAAATAATTTAAAGATTCCTTTTTATTTCGACTTTTTAATACATGTACTATACTTATTTAAAACCGTTTAATTTTTTCAAGTCATATTTTCATATTTTTTAACATTTAAAATCTTATGCACGTGATAAAAATCTTTAATCGGTAGATTGTAGCTAAAGATAACCTTAGATAACCTCCTTCTCACTAAAGGTAATCGCGTTCCTCCTGACTGACTGAATCTTACACATTATTACTTTCAATAATAGTAATAAAGTGCGTTATTGCTAGGAACGAGAGAAATGGGGAGATAGGGAGAAGATCAAAATAAATCTAGTGTAACTAACAGGTTAAATTTGCATTTAAAAAATTTGGTCTTCGCCCATGATGAACCCAACTAAATTGAAGTAATCCTTTCTTCAAGGTCCATGCATTGATTTCTTTTGATAATAATCTCTTCTTTAATTCTGCCACGGTTTCATAACAGTGTAGTGTTGTTGGTGTAGTGGTCAGCAAAACCCGTTTTCAAGTCAGGAATATTTGGTTCAATTCTCGGTCAGGTCTGATATATTACCATCTCTTCTTTTCATCTACCAACCTTCACCTGCGGCAGTGGCATATGTGTGTAAAACAACTGGACGCAAAACAAAAAAAACTATATAGTTATAATTTTGCACTGTAGTTTGTTTTTAAAGATTTAAGTGACACCAGCTAGTAAATAATTAACTTCTCCGATTCGCTTGGAATATTTTAAAAATATAATACCTTAAAGTTGTTTCAAATCCTATCTGGGAATCGATCCCGTATTGACAATAGAGTATACATACTGCTAATTAAACCACCGAGGCAAACAATTTTTTTTTTAAATTTCAGTTTAAAGTCGCATCAACATTTTGGTCATTAAAGACTACTTTAGGCTAAAGAATGGTAGGTTTCAACACGAATAATTTTTCACGGTCTAGCCGGTAATCGAACCCGTAACCTCCGCTTCGCAGTATAGCACGTTAACCACTGGACCACGGAAACATCCACAAATATATGCAATTTGTTTTTACATTCCCATATGTTTAATTATTGAAAGATATAAAATATGTGGTGTATTTATTATTTTTCTTTGAAGTAATTTGTTTACATTAAGAATCTGGTTTAACCTGTATTGTTTTACTTAAACTCAGGTAATATCTTTATATCATTGCAATACTTAATAGTTCGGGTAATTACTTACACGATTTACAAGTTTTTGTTAACATTGAAGTAAAGGAGGTAATTATTTAGTACTCTTTTAATAGTCGATATGTAATAAATTAATGTCTCTTATTTATTATTTTTAATAAATTTTTATTTAATAATTTTTAATTTAACGATCTGTTGGAACTTTTGTTTATATTGTATCGCTTACGTACCGCTAAGTTTCTGAGTAGTTTTTAACTTTTGAGTTGTGTAAACTACTTCGGCAAAACTACCGACAGTAGTTCCGTAACTAATTAGAAATATCGTCGTAATTACTTGTCTTCATCTATCAGGAATTACTTGAAAGTAACCACATAATCGTCTGATTGGTTTTGATGTCTCTATTTTCTATTCAGCTTACGGTTACTGAATCCAAGGTAGCAAAAAATTTGTAATTACACTTAATTTGCAATTATTTGTAGAATTATACATAGTCCGTCACAGATAGTAACAATTTTTTTTAAATCAATATTTTTTTGTGTGCTGAATCCGAATATGACTTAATTTTCGCACGCGAATCAACATGAAATTAGTTATAAGCCTTTTTTTATTATCTACCGATATAACCTCACTTTCTCGTTTGAATTTCAATTTTGTCCGTTTTATTTCTTTCATTTACCATATAAATTTTCACAACCGATTAATATTGTCGATATATTTCCAAATTTCTATTGCCGTTTTACAGAAAAGGACTTAACTAATTGTACAGTGGTGCGTCCTCAAAAATAAGTTCATATTCGGATTTAACATACAAAAATGTATAGATTTCAAAAAAAAATTGTTAAAATCAATGAAGGGGCTTGATTCTATATAATTACCAAAAAATTTAACTTTAGATATCATTGTTGATTCATGACTTAATTAACACCATGATAAAGGTTTATTTAAAGACGCATTAATATTTTGATTTTTAGCAACTACTGTGCATTATGGAACGGTTGGTTTCAACGTGTTATAATTTTCATGGCACAGAATCGATCCCAGGACCTTTCACTTTGTAATCTTGAATTCTTTTTGTTTTACATCCGACTGTTTTGCAATTTAATTATCATGCAGACGTTGAAGGGTGATAGATGAAAATGAATGATAAAAAAATACCGGAATTGGCCGGGAATCGAACCTGGAACCCCTTCACCATGAGCCGTAGTTTGATACACCAAACACTACGCATTGTAGGTGGCCTAGAGGACTATAAGTTAGTTTAAACGAGTACGTAGGATAACTTCCATAATTTATCTGTTAGGCCTATAACTAATCCTTTACTTTTGGCCGTTATTTATCTGTTTCATTAAATTGACGATGTCCTATTGCGCTATGGTACCATATTTTCAACACCAGTAACTTAAATTTATTTTATTTAAAACTATTACTTTCTACTAATAAAACAGGTACAAAAGATCAGGGTATTTTATAAATATAGGTAACCCGTTTTTACTACTTGTGCCGGCCGCGTTGGCGATGTTGGTAACGTGCTCGCCTCTCATCACGCGGTCTTGGGTTCGAATCCCACTCGGGCATGGCATTTTTTCATACGTTACAATAAATTCATTTCATCCTTCACTGTCTGCTAAACCAAAAAAAAAAAAACTACTTTTGCATGGTTTTAATACTTTCAATGTTTAGCATTCAACATATATTTACAATTTGTACTGAATATTTTACAAATTAAACTGGAAAAGTGTTAGAAGTGTCTTGATTGTTCGAGGAACTATCAGACCGCAGGTATAAAAACAGTTAACTCCTTGCCGGCCGCGTTGGCGATGTTGGTAACGTGCTCGCCTCTCATCACGCGGTCTTGGGTTCGAATCCCACTCGGGCATGGCATTTTTTCATACGTTACAAAAAATTCATTTCATTCTTCACCGTCTGCATTAGCAGCAATTTGCAAAACAGTCGGACGTTAAACCAAAAAAAAAAAAAAAAAAAAAAAAAAAAAAAAAAAAAAAAAAAAAGTTAACTCCTTGTTAGTCAGTACTTGGACCGTGAATGGATTTAGTGTTGTAGGGCCGTTTCGAAATCGTGTCGTTACGGGACCGGTTCTGAATTACGTTAATAGTGCGTGTGTTTAAGGATGATTAGCAAGTGCTTATGAACATTGTTTTGATTGTTAAGTGACAGTATCTTATTTAAAGTCGAGTTTATTTTATGCTTGGAGTTTTGTGATTAATTTAAAAGTAATCTAAGTGTAGTTTGTTAATAGTTAAAAACTTAATAATTAATTGTGCCAATAAAAAACTTATAAGTTTAAAAATATTCTGTTTATTATTTATTATACCCAGAAGTTAAAAGGACCTAGGCTTAGATGTTACAATATATTAGAGTAAGCTTGCTTAAAACTATAATAATTTTAGTTTTAAGGCCGACCCGTTGGCGTAGTGGTTAGCGCAACCGGTTTCTACACCGGCGTCCCGGGTTCGATTCCCGGTCAGGTCTGCCATTTTTTTAATAACTCATTTCCATATATCATCATTCCACCATCTGCATTAGCAGAAATTTAAAAACAGTCAGACGTAAAACCAAAAAAGAAAAAAGCTGTAATAGCTTTCATGCATTTATAAAATAGATCGGAGAATAATAAATTAGATGCAGTGTCATTTTCCTCTGATTGCAAAATCAGGATAAAGTTTTGTAAAACGGTTTTGCTAAACTTAGATCCATACAAACGAAGAAGATGCACTTGTTAAGATTTATGTACCGGTTGAGCTATAAGTCAGTTTCCCCTATTTGTAGCATTAAATCTGTAACAGCGTGAAGGGACAATTCATTCAGTCTGTTACGAGTTGTTATTCCCGAGCTATTAAACAACCCTGTGTTTGACATTATTCGACCCCTTATTTTGTAACAAGATCGGGAACTTTCTCATTATGCTCCTGAAATTAGAGGCTAACTTAATCAAAACTTTTCCTGAATGGATAAGACGTCAAAAAACACTTAAATGACCAAAACATTTGTGATTTAACTCGGGTTTCCTTCTAATGGATAATTGAAACGTAGGAGTTCATTCATACCTAAAAATACCAATTAAAAAATCTGAAATGGAAAAAATGTGTAATTTAGTGATTTAATCCAGAAAATCTACAAGTACCGTTAAAGGACATTCTGGGGCAACTTCTGATCTATTAGTATTTTAAATTATATGGACATAAAATAACATCCTTTAGTATCACAGTTTTCTGATGTAAGAAGTAATGGAAAAATATTTTTAACTTTTCTTGAAATGTTATGAAGTAAGGAAACTGAATTGTAGACCACCAGGGATGGTTTATTCTGTAGAAAATTAGATGGAATATAAATTTTTACATTTTCAAAACCGTGGGCTTGTCTGACGGTTCGACTCTGCCGCGTTGTGAATGAGAAAAGCTCCCTTTTCCGTCTGCTTTCCATTCTGTACTGTCGTTTCATTATGATGTAGACTATTTTATTATTGAACTGTCTGTACCATAAAACTGTTGACTATCTGTACGGTTATTGTACTCCTTTTTTAAAATCTAGCCATATACGGTTGTTTGTCCCTGAGTCGTTATGGCGTTTTGTGCATCGTCTCACTAACCATTGTTTAATCGAATATGTGCAACAAACAAATTACAATCCCGTATATTGTTTAACAAAATTACAACATATTTGAAAGTTTTTAACATAGTTTTATTATAGTTGTTTTTATTTAGTGTCTTTTATGACCATTACCGTATAAAATAAATTAACACTATCCAAAATGACATCAACGTCGTTAGTATTTTGACAGTAACATAAAAATAGTTGTAGCAAGGTGTTTGCAACACATTGTTAGGTTGCTACCAATTTATAAGAGAACTGCGCGTGTAGATAAATTACTATTTCCCACTATTCGTGCAACTGACTCGTGCCGTCAGACAAGTTTTCTTCCTTTATCATTTCATAAGAATAAAATTGTGAATAATTTTCTTTTGTTTACAAATTTTATTATCTTCCTTGAAATTACAGTAACAGTTCTTGAAGGATAATTCATTCTGTTTTATTTTCATTGAATAGAAGAAAAATAATACTGATTGTATAATAAAACTAAAAAATATATATTGTTTTGATACGACAAACAAAATATTATTTCTTTGGAGGATAATAATATAATTAGTTAAAATTACAGGTATATTTTTATAGTATTTTACTTTTAGAAATCATTTATTTTTGAATTTGATACTGATATCAAATATTTGCTAAATTTACAATAAATAACTTAGTGTTTAATTTTTGTTCACCGATAGGCGGCTTTGTATTTGTTTACACATTACTTATTTGTTTAAATTTATTACAGCATTTAGAATAAATTTATTAACTTTGTTTGGTACGAAGCAGAATATGATGTTTGATTATCGAGCAAATGTAAATACGAAGCACAAAGAGTGATGGATGAATGCATAGATAGGTTAACATATTTGTTCTGGAGTCGTCAACATCCCACTTTGACGTGACATCATGGTTTGGTTGATTTCCATACAGACGGATACACATTCACACAGACAACAAACGTCGGCTATGACTAGGAGTGGCTAATTATTCCACGTTGTGTATTCTTCTTGTTTACATAAGTTTGGAGACCAGTTTAACCAACCGATCCCCGATGTCCTAGTATCTTCCTTTGAAGCGAGAGATTGTGAGAGAGTCAAATTTTAGATTTACCTCGGTCGGGCAGTTTAAAGTTTACTTGCAGTTTCTAAAATAAATGGTACTCCAAAATGATAGACCTTCTGGACATCATACATCTGCTTTAAACATCCAAATACAGATGAGGAGTTCGTCTTCTTGTGACCGCTAATTCAATATATAACGACACTCTTAACGTTCCACTTGTTTATTTTAAATACAAACATTTATTAAATCGTACGCCACAGAATTAACAACTTTCATTAATTATAAATATTTGAGTAGTCTTCTTAAAAGGATTGGTACTTATGTTTTTTAAGTCCTTTGGTACATGGTTTATTGAACTTTAATATCGATCCAGCATTTAATTTCATTTTAAATTAATCAAAAAGTAATTATTCACTTTTAACCTACATCGAGTTACACATTTCTACATACGTAATTTTTTAATTAAATTTTTCTTTTGAGCTAATATGTTTATTGTTTTAATTGCAATTAATTCTACGATTTTGATGCGATAAGAAATTTTCTTTTGTTATTTTACTAAACGATAGGACTACGTTTTCAATTATCTTTATATTTAAAAGGATTAGTATTTTATTGTCAACTTCAGCCTTATCTCCCATTGGACTGATTCCGGTCAATTTTTTTTAATTTAAATTCCCCACGTGCAGATTTCCTAACACCGTCGTTATTTTTTCTAAATTCCTAAATGAACGGAAACAACAGAAAATAAGCTTTCTGCCCTTTGAAGATCTACCACACCGATGCCAAAGTATTATTTTATAGCCTCCACAAATTCGTGCTGTTTTAAGGAAGTTCTCTTATTTCCGAATGAACTGGTATGAAAAATTTGGGAATCGTCACCTGTTCATTGGCTTATTCAAAGGATTGGGGTTTTAAAGAAAATTTCCACGGCAAACCTAGTTTTTAAAAACCATAAAAAATGCAACTGAATAATTTAAAATGGCTGTTTTTATCCACGGGTACATCTATTGGTTCAGCGATCTCATTTTCAGAATATATTTTTCTTCATATTTAGCCTTGTTTAAACACGCTACAGAGTGTGAATTTTATTTTAATTCTAAAGATATTATTTAGATTTTCTGGTCTTTGCTTAAAGTTTTTGTATTTATAAACTGATTGTAAGAGAAATACACTTACAAAAAAAATATTTAAAACAATAAAATTTTGTCTAATTAGTTATTTTATTTTACTATGTGTTTGGAACCGTTATCAACATGTTATTTATATTTTATCCATTGTTTTGTCGGAATTGAGAATTTTTATTAGAAATTTTTTTTTCTTTATTTCCCTTGTCTTCTAATATGTGTTATCCACCTTTGAGTTACAGAACAGTGACCTACGCCGGCCGCATTGGCGTAGTTGGTAACGTGCTCGCCTCTCATCATGCGGCCTTGGGTTCAAATCCCATTCAGGCACGGCATATTTTCATACGTTACAAAAAATCATTTCATCCTTCACCATCTGCATTAGCAGTAATTGCATAACAGTCGGACGTTAAACCAAAAAAAAAAAAACGGTGACATTACTTATGATAGTTGTTATTTCAATACACATTTTACATAGATATAGCCTATTTATAAAATTAACTTTAATTAATATAATGGTGTAACCAGCCCCTGTAATATTTTCAACTCCAATTTCATTACTCTCACAGAGCGCGGGCGCAATTGCTAGTGTATTTTATGCTGATATTACTTAAAACGCTTTCCTACCTTTTACAAGCTTCCTTTCTTAACCTACTTATTTTAATATATTTTTATTCCGAGAAAAATGCTTTATCTCGACAATACGGTGATTATAGCATAAGGTAAAGAGATTTTTGAAATAAAAGCTACAGTAAAAGTAGCGATAAAAGGGGAGTATGCACCCTGTGCATTAATGTAATAAGAATTTGACCCTTTGATCGGAATGGAACCTCTATAATATGATTTTATCAGTCCCCAAAATTTATACCGATCCTTTTTTACCCTTCTATCGTTGGAAATATCAAATTGTGATTTCAAATTCCTTTAATAGATTCTTTATCTGTGGCTCTAAACATGTATCCCATATTAAGTTTTGCTTAACTCAGTTTTTCATATTTAGCATAATTTTATATCGTTTTCCCGAATGTTTTAATACGGACTTCATGTTATTAATCTTGTTTATAATACAAATAATTCATCCAAAGTGTTATTTTTGATTCCTATTTTATTTAAAAAGTACAATATAATAAAAATTTGGTATAAAACCAAAAAGAGTAATTCAAAACATTACATTCTCGCTGATTTGGATATTTAGTAACTTGTACTGGTTTTAACCAGATTAGATGAAATTTTACAGTTTTATATTTTCTACAAAATGTTCTTACATACCAAAGCATAATTTTGGCTACAGTTCCTTCTTGTACATTTTTACTTTCTCTTGTGTGTGTGTGTGTGTGTGCGCGCGCGCGCGTGTGTGTGTGTGTGTGAACAAAATACCAAGAACTGAATATCGTACAAAGTTGAAAAGTGAAATTTAAGTTAAGAGCTACTGAGGAACCTGACACAAACATTTTCATCAAAATCGGTTAACCGAAAGTAGTAGTTTATTCGTGTCATTTTTCACTTTTTTGCGATTTTCTCAAAAACGGCTCCTACGAATTTTTTTTAAAATCGCCTCATTTACTACATTTTTTATGCAATACAAGATAAGGTAGGTTCCATATCTGCTAAAATTCTTGGGGAGGCTGTTATCTCGTGGAAAACACGATTTTTTTAAGATTGCGGCCTTAATATGCATTTTTTCGCTAAAGTGAATAATATAACAAAAGTTGTAGACAATTTAAAAACCTACAACTTTTATTTAAATAATTTTTTGTATAACGCTTTGTTTAGCGTTAATTAGTGATAAATATCAATTTGTTAAGATTTCGGCTGTAGTATCCATTTTACGAAAAAATGCATATAAATCAAATTTATAGATAATTAAAAGAACTACAATTTTTATTTTAAGAATTTTTCTCTACAGAGCCTAATTTTGCGTGAAAGTGATTTTCCGTATTCTTAAGCCAAACTAAGGTTGGTTTTTTTTTGTATCATTCCATTCATGATTAAAATTAGGTTATGTTTTTTGAGGTAAGTTTTTTTGTTTATTTGTTGTTTCATTACTAATTTTAGGTTGTTGTTGTTGTTGTTTAGGTCAACAGCCGAAAGGCTGGTTTGAACCTGTAGAGGTTTTACTAAGTAAAACGAGGAGTGAGGTGGTTTACAATTGCCTTCCTCACTGAGTGGAAAAGTACGCTTAACAGCATGCCGGGCCCTCTGAAAAGCACATATTTTCCACTCTGCAAATGACACCTTCACTTCATTCACCACAGGGTCTGGCTGTATAGTGAAATTCATTACTTTCAGAGAAGATAACTCTGACTAGTGTCTTTTACACCTCTACCTCTTCTGTTCTTAAACGATTCAGTCATTTAATTGGCTGACCATGTGATAAGAAACAGAACTATTTATTTTAGCCCTGCAACAAACAAATTGAGTGTAAATAATTTGACACTCCACCTGTCTGTTATGGGCAGTTATATATATATTATGGGCAGTTATGGGCAGTTAGTTAATTTTAGGTTATATTATTCATTGGTAGTAGAAAGTCGTGTGACTGTTTCACACCAGATTATTTACTAATTTTCGAATTTTATTATGTAGCCTACCTGCTACAATAAGAAAGGATTAATAAAAGTTCATAATTTCATGTTTTTTGCATAAATGTTCTGATACACCAAAGCATAACTGCTTCTTATTCCGTTTAATCAGTGGCTTGGTTACATAATTCACTAGGAATTTCCAGCATTTCGTATTAGTCTAATTTGTATTAGGAATAGATCAGACAGTAGGTATATTACCTGTTCAATTAGGTACCTATGTAATGCTGATGATGCGAGCAATCCTTCTTGAAATTCGTATTCTATGGTAGTATTAGATACATTTAATACGAACCAAATGACTTTGATACCGTACTGATAATTTCAATTTTTAATAATTTATTTAATATTTGCTAACAGATCGTTGACTATCATAGGATAATAATTAAGTGAAACTGTAAATATATTTTCACCTGTTTTTTTTCCGTAAAAAGATAATTTTAGACATTTCTGGAAGCTCTTTTTGCAGCCCACATCCTCAGCATTCGTACACTGGAGTTTTTCTTCTTTTATTTCGTCCATGTTGTGTTCTGTTTGTATTATTCATGGAAGCCTTGAAAGTCAGTAATCAACTCTTTGAATTTGGTTCCATTCTTTACGTTTCTCGTTTTATTACTATTTTCTCAATATCTCTTATTACTTCTTTAAACTACTTATCCGACACTTTAGAAATGTATTGTTTAGTGTCTTAAAAAATATTTTTCTGTACAGTGTGTCATCCATTCTCCATAGGGTCCGTAGAATTTCAGTATTTCTTCCTAAACCGTTTCCATTAATAGTTTTTTGATTCAGTTCTTCACGTCCTCGTAACCTGTGTTGTTCATTGACTACCTTCGGATCCATTATCTTCCGGAGGATATTTCTCTTGTCAATGCAAATAATGACCAATATAACCTAACATTAGTAATAAAACATAAGAAGTAAACAAAAAAAACTAACTTCAAAAAACATAATCTTATTTTAATCATGAGTGAAAGACAAAGTGAAAATCAACTTCAGAATAGCATAAAAGTACGGAAAATCACTCTTTCACGCTAAACTAGGCTCTGTAGAGAAAAATGCTTAAATAAAAGTTGTAGATCTTTAAATTTTCTATAAATTTGATTATATACACTTTTATCGTAAAATCCATACTAAGCCGAAATCTTCAAAAAAAAATCGATTTTTCACACTTTTTCGTGAGAAAAAACCAGAAAAATGCTAATTACCGCTAAACTAAGCGTTATACAAAAAATGCTTGAAATAAAAGTTTTAGGATTTAAAATTCTCTACAACGTTCATTATATAAATTTTGCGCTAAAATGCATATTAAAGCCGCAATATTTAAAAAAAAAACAATTTTTTACGTGAAAACAGCCTCACCAATAATTTCAGCAAACATGGCGCCTACCCTATCTTGTAAAGCATAAAAAATTTAGTAAACCAGGCGATTTTTAAAAAAATCGTAGTTTTGAGAAAATCGCAAAAAGTGAAAAATTACACGAATAAACTACTCCGGTTGACCGATTTTGATGAAAATGTTCTTGTCGAGTCCGGTAGTGGTATGTAACTTAAGTTTCAAGTTTCAAGTTCGCACGACGTTCTGTTCCTGAGATATTCTGTAAACACACACACACACAGGGGGTCTGTGGGGTCAGGGGGTCTGAAAACGTGTAGATCCGGTGTAAACTCGATTTTGAAAAATCGACATGAAAACAATACTTTCCTTCCTATATATTCATATTGGCAAAAGAAAGTAAAAGATATGCAATATTAATAGAATGATTTTTTCACTAATTTTTTTCACAGAAAACTATGGAAGATGCTATAAATAGATTTGAAATGAGTATGAATAAAATAACACAACGTTTAGATGATATTCAATGGAAATTAGAGCAATTTGATCGACATGAAAATATTTTGCAGTGCATTCAAGAGTATGAACATTTAAAAAAGGAATATAAGGAGATAGAAACTGCTTTAAATGTTAATGAGTTGTATTTTATAAAACGAATGCTTAAATCAAAATATTTGCTGCTTAAAAAACGATCGAATGTACTCATTAATGAATTTAAAAAATTTTCTAATGTTAAAAGTAGATAGTTTCTTCGTTAGTTATTTTGAAAAATTTAAAATTATTCATTATATTATTATCATTATTGTTTTATATTTAAATTTTATTACTAAATATACAAACATGAATAAACTTGTTAGTTAAGTAAATGCTTATGTCGGTTTATGCTTCACGTATATCTAATAAAGTAAACTTGTATCGTTTTAAGTTTATGATTAAACTTCTATCCAACACGACTCAACTTGCACAACGTGTGTTACTACTCTTCAACATGAAGTGTTAGAATAGTAGGAGGTGACACCGAAGATAGGCTGTTTTCGTCGCCCTTAACTCAGCATCGTTTGCATGTATATCATGAGCTTTAAAATAATACTCATAAAATTTTCTGTTCTTTCATTTCCATTTGCAGCTTAAGTAGTGCAAAGAAAACAATGCTAGCAAAACGACAAAATATGAATAAAATGGATTCAGGGAATTTGTATGCTCGTGTAAGTTGCAATAAAACGGAATAGTTTTAACTAAAATAATTACATAAATCATCGTAATAAATCCATTCTAAATGTCTAACTGAATTATTTAAAGGAAACAATAAGGTCAAAATCAGATAATAGTGACGTTTTTATTCGTTTTTATATTTAAGAATGTTACAAACATTTTGAATAGGAAATGACTTTTCAATATAAATCAATACTTCTTTATCAGGAACTATTTATTTTACTTCCTTCCCATATATAAATGTATAGAGAAGGAAAGTATTGTTTACATCTCTCCTGAATCCAAAAAAAAACATCTTTTTCACCAATTTGCGTGTGTAAGTGAAAAATCTCAAGAACGGAATAGCGTAAAAATTTAAAACTGTAACTGAAGTTCAAACTTGGATAAACATTTTTAAACATTTCTTGGACATTTAAGTACAAACATTTTCATCAAAGTCGATCAACCGGAAGTAGTACTAGTTTGTTCGTGCTATTTTTCACTTTTTTGCAATTTTCTAAAAAAATTTCTTAAACTTTTTTTAGATCATCTTATTTAGGCCTACCACGTTTTTTTCTCTACAAGATAGGATGAGCTGCTGATTCTTTTCATGTTTGCTGATTCTTGGAGGTGTACTCTCGTGGTAAAAAAATGTTTTCTTTTAAAATCACAGCCTTAATATGCATTTAACAATAAAAATATAATATGTAATCAAATTGTAGACAATTAAACCAACTTTTAACTATTTTTTTAAACATTGGTTTCTACAATGCTTAATTTAGCATCAATTATGGGTTTTTCCGTATTTTATCATTGATATTGTTAAAAAAGGAATTTTTTAGATTACCTTAGTATGCATTTTGCGACGTAAGTATACGTAAAATGAGTTATAGAAAATTAGAAAACCTACAACTTTTATTTCTATAATTTATTCTACAGATCTTAATTTAGCGTCAATTTGTGATATGCCGTATTTCTAAAACGAAAAGAAGTTGACTTTCATTTAGCAACATTCACTCATTATTAAAATTAAGTTGTGTTCTTCATTTTACATTGATACTCATAATTAAACGTAGGTTATATTTTTAATTATTTACATTCGCCAGAAAAAGTTGTGTGAGTATTCCACACAAAATACTATTAATAATAGTATTTTTATAAAAACACTCTATTTGATTAATGCTTCTTTGCTGTATGCATTTAGACGTAAGTTAAACACGTAGATACAATAAACTTTGTTCACGTACGGCTGTCAGCCGGTCATCATATTAAGAACTTGCCCTGTAACTTAACAATTCGGAGCAGCCTTCTACTTACTGACTGGGCTACCTTGGAGACTCATTTTTAAATTTAAGAAAAATCAAATTCTTTTGTATACCCTGAATAAAACTGAAGTTCATCAGTTTATTAGCGACCACATTAAAACTTCTGAATATCCTCACAATATAGAGTAATATTGAATATGATCAGCTTTGAAATAATTTTTTTTAAATAAACTTTTTGGCTTAGTGGTAATAATATGGTAGACATCAAACTGATAGTCCAGGTTTGATTTCCGGCTACAGTCAATATTACATCCGCTAAAGACTAAGCAGTTGATATTACTTACTAAAACATAAATTTTATTAACAAATTTTAAATTCTAAAAATGCTATCTTACCGTAAGGTTTATGTTACCTAAATTTTATGGCAGAGTTAATAATCTGATAGTAAATGCGTAAAACGTATTGATGTTCCGTTCTCAAAGACATTTTAAAATGTTTTTTTTTAGCTTTAGAAACAACATGTAAAAATATCAGCCTCCATATTTAACGGCTGTTTTTCTTCATACTCATTACCCGATTCGTTAATTTGCACAAACTGTTAATAAATTATATATACGTAAACCTTCCTCAGGAATCACGCTATCTATTGGTAAACGCTATAATGAAATAGTTTTTGCATTTATTAAAAATGTATTAGCCTGTAGAGATGTACAGACAGGCGCCCCTGGTAACTTTGTTTTATAATATTTATATTGATTGATAAATACGCGAGTGAACAAAGAATAATAGATCTAATGTAACTGAATGTTTTAATTGTTTTAAGAAGTCCTCCAGCTTATAAGTAAGTTATTAAACTTATATTTTAAAACTGCATTCTAATCCAAATGGTTGAAGTAATTTTTAAAAATAACCAACATGAACATATGTTTGCAATTTTTTTTTGCAATACAATGTTTAATTGTTTTAAGAAGTCCTTCAGCTTATAAGTAAGTTATTAAACTTATATTTTAAAATTACATTCTAATCCAAATGGTTGAAGTAATTTTTAAAAATAACCAACATGAACATAATTTTTCAAATTCTTTTTGCAATTCATTCGTAAAAACACATTGGTTTTTATGTGACACTGGCTTAATAATCTGTTGTAATTAAGCAAATATAACGCAATTAAATGAAGCTTTTTGTGAAGACAAATAGAATAAAACACATTCGGCGCAATACATTTTTTTTAACAAAAACCATTAAATTAATATTGTTACTATTTGAACTTGTTTTTATTTTCTTTGATACAACAGTAAAAATGCAAACTATCAATATGTTTAACACTTTAATTTGCGATCAATGTGTTTGTTAAACAAGTGAAATATAAATTTTAGAAACTAATTGAGTTAGTTCAAACTAAATCGTTCAATTATTATTCCTCTACCCGATATTTTTCGAAAAGGCTTAATATAATTAAATTTTTCTGTGAATTTTGAAAGGATTATTTTCTATAGTTGTTATTTTTATACGTTACTGTTCCGTGAAACATAAATCAGTATCTCAAGTTTAAAAAGCATATTGTTTCGTTATGTTTTTATATTTTCCTGGTTTCAATTGAAAGTGAGAACGTCATGAGACTATTTTGATTGGGTGTACACAAACAAAGGTTTCCTAACCTAAAAAGGTTTGGAAGAAAAGAAAATATCAATAGAAGTTAAATCTGGAGTGACCGTTAAACTGAAGCCTATATACTCTATTCCATTCAAATTCTTTCCTAGTGCTCCATAAAAGCAACGTACGACCTTATACAAAGAAAGTTCGTCGAGCGCATGTGCCGTATATGACTATGTGAGAGTTAAAACCAATCGTGAATGTCTACTACCACAAACACAAAAGTATTCGCTTCTGTTCAACTGTTGAAGAGCTGTAAAAATTTTACAACCACATATCGACCAGTTTTATGGATTCCTCTTATCGCTCTTGCAAAATAGTTCTTCTAAAAAGAAGAATAACGCCTTTGAATTTCAGCTATATTACGGTTTGGAAGTGATTTTTTTCAGTCCCTTAGATCAGCGCAACGAAAATACGTATTTGTTTATTACTCTTTTAGTAGTTTGTCAGTTCTAAAAATAATATATCGTAATACTAAACATCAATATGTTTATGGAATCTTATGAAATTTACTAAAAAAATATTTTGATAAGCTAAAATTTTATCTTTTAAAACAAAATAGATGGAACTTTTAGGTTATTACAACTATGTAATTTGAAACGATCTGTTTGCCTACTTCAGCCTAAAATATATTATTCCGGAATTTCCTCTTTAATAGACTAAAAGGAGAACAATTTCAAGGCATTCCAAAACTTTATTTTTATCGAAACAACAAATGGGCTTTGTTTGCCACTAATTGATATTCCAGAAGCTCTTCATATGCCACTAAATGAATCTCGATGCTATTAAGCTGATGGTTTGCATTAGTATGCCTTCTTGTAAACATTTATCACAAAATAGCATCTCTATGGTGAATTATTTATCTAGAAACAGCTAAAATTAGGTGTTTCTATAGTATGCGGCTGCCCATAACACACAGGTGAAGTGTCATAATTATTTACAATCTATTTATAATCTATTATTGAAAATAATTATGTTTTCAATCTGTTCGTTGCAAGGCTAAAATAAATAGTTCTGTTTCTTATCACATGGTCAGCCAATTAAATGACTGAATCATTTAAGAACAGAAGAGGTATAGGTGTAAAAGACACTAATCAGAGTTTTCTCCTCTGAAAGTAATGAATTTCATTATACAGCCAGACCCCGCGGTGAATGAAGTGAAGGAGTCATTTGCAGAGTGGAAAATATGTGCTTTTCAGAAGGTCCGGCATGCTGATAAGCGTACTTTTCCACTCAGTGAGGAAGACAATTGTAAACCACCACACTCCTCGCTTTACTTAGTAAAACATCTACAGGTTCAAACCAGCCTTTTGGCTGATGATCTAAACAGCAACATAGTATGCGGCCTACCGCGGTATTTTTAGTGAATTTTGTATTTATAGATGTGGTAGCACTGTCCACTAGCACTTTTCGCGCGTAAACTTCACATATTTTACATTTAGTTTATGTCTAACTACAGTTATATCATATAAATCGACCATATAATCATGAAAAATTATGAGAAAAGAAGAACTTGATTTTTTAGTTACTTTTTTTAATGACATTCATACTCTGTATCATGTACAAACAGACTTTATTTAAAAATAACTGAAATACATACATAAATGTAAACTATACGTACCTACCTATAACATTTAATATCCTTTTCGTATTACTGTAGAATTATTTGGTAATGTAAACTATCGTATTATTATCCTTTTCTTGTGAATTATCCTTTTTATTGTCTTCATTTTATCCTTTTTTTCTTTATTTTAGCCTTTTGTTGTAAAAGTATGCGAAAATTGCTGGTGGACAGAGCTACCACATCAACAATACAAACTTCACTAAACATAACGCGGTAGGCCGCATACTATAATAGCACCTAAAATTGATCGAAGTACTTTATTTTTTCTTCCTTCTTAAAAATGTCTCAAATATCCTGTTTCACTTGCACTAATTTCACTTGTATTATTACCAATATTTTTAATCTTGACATACGTTTTTAATTAGTTATTCCTTTATTACCTAATTGATTAAAAATCATTTTTAATTCCTCAAATGTGACAGTGAATATTTCCTAAATTAACCATCCTTTTGGTAACAACGTTGTTTAAACAATTATATTAGAAAAAATACAAAAAAAATATTTGTATTTCTTGTTATATTTACAGAAATGTAAAAACAGTAATAATTATATTAAATATTTACATTTTTCTCTGTAAATACGCCTACTTTTTTTAAATAGTAACGAAGCGTGAAAAGATTTTTATTACATAATCAGACAAAAAGAAAATGTAGGCTATTTTAAAGTACTGAACGACCGCTTCCGAGGTATTGTGGTTATGGTGTAAAAATACAAACCGAAAGATCCTGTGTTCGATTCCTGACCTGAGTTTGGGAATATTTACACATTAAAACCAACTGTCACCATACCATACCCCCAACGCAGTCGCTTATTACCAAACAGTGGATGGAATTTATGATAAACCAATAAAAATATCAATAATAGGCCTAAACTATAAAAAAACTGTTATTACCTTAGCAAATAATATACAATTACATGATTCATGACACGTCGAATTTTTAGATCGAGATTTGGATAATCCTCTCAGAAGGATGGTAATGCACTCAGAAGGAAAACAGAATCAGCATCGAATTACGAGGAAGATTATTATTTACCAAGAAGTTTTTCTGCTTTCAAACATTTTGCGTAAGTTTAACCATTCGCCGAACTTAAGCAACACATGAATTAAAAATACAATAATCTCTTTTTTTCAAGTTTACTTAAAGTCCCATCAATTGCTTTGGTTTATTTGACCTTCAGGAACCCAGTGAAGGTACACAATCCCAAGGATATAAAAAAACAATCATCATTGCTTTAAATTTTGACTTGCTCATTCGAGCTTTTTTGTCTCTCGGTGAAGTTCGGCTCTTCCAGTGCATGGATTGGCGCTTCGTTTCCGCATCATAAGTAAAAAACCACGTTTCATTACATGTTATTATCTTTTACCTGTTCCCTAAGGTGAAATCTGCATTAAAAGGGACAAGATTTGAGTCTGTGGAAGCTGTAAAAGAGAAAGCGGCACGTGTCCTAAAGGAGCTAACAGAAGATGACTTCCAGCACTGTTTCCAACTATGGAAAATTCGCATGGAGCGTTGTAGGGATAGAGAAGGAGTGTATATTGAAGGTGACAATAAGTGATTATGTATAAAATAAAAATGAAAGTTTTTACAACGTCAGTCTCGTTATTTAATAGCCACACCTCGTATGTCCAAAAATATCTATGTAAAAGCAATATTTTTTATGTATTCAAAAAAATAATAATAAGAACATCCCAAAATACTTGTTGATCAAGGTATTTAATTACTATGTGCATTACATGTTAAAATGAAACTATTACACTTTAAAATCAACCGATTTAGTACCGTAACCCGTAGTAACCACTTAGTTTTTACAACGTCAGTTTTTACAACGTCAGTTTTTACAACGTCAGTCTCGTTATTTAATAGCCACACCTCGTATATAATCTTCCAAATCCAATGGTTTTCTTCTATCGACTTCCGCCTTTTGGTTACTTTTGTCTTTTCCAATTATTTATTTTAGATATATTTATTCATTCACCCATGGGTAAGTTTAAATACATAGTCATTAACTTAACAGTTAAAATATGTCACACCTTTAATTTTATTTTAAATGCAAGGTCAAGAAAATTACATTGGCCGTATTAAAAACATTCGGAATCAAAACTTATTACGTATTACTTAACCGTATTTAAAGAAAATACAGATTTATTATTCGATTGGAGTATAATTTTTAAATTATTTGACATTACTTAAAACAGATTACCGATTCGTATAATTGACTTATTTATTAAAGCGATGACTACGTTGTTACTCTCGGCTGATCGGTTTAATGAATATTGATTAAACTAAGTGGTTAAACGACTGTAGAAGCTCTTATATCACTAAAGTAGGAATGCATTAACGCGGACATCCAGTCACCGGTAAATCAGAATTAGAAGCTTTAAACCCTCCTCTCCGAAACCAGTAGTTGTTGGTAACGGTTAAAGAGGACGTAATATTATGGTTGTTTAGTACATAAACTCTGTTAATGGCATTTAATTAATGAAATAACATTATAGATGTAATTATATCCTAACCTGATGGATTTTCAGAAATGAATCGATCTTACTAAATAGTTAGTTTGTGTTTCCTACCTGACATTACAAACTTAGAAGACGATTACTTATCTGTATTTACTCTCTATAAACTAAATAAGTTTTTTAAAGATTTTAAGGAATTACTTTAAAATATTCTTCGTCTTGCTCAAAGAAAAACCTCATGATAAATGTAAAATAAAACATAATGATAATCACTGACTCAGATAAACTTTAATAAATTTAAATCATCCATTATTTACTATTAATATAAAGTAATTAAATAAATTAATAATTTATTAATTTAATTAATATTAGTCGCCTCCGTGGCTCAGAGATTAGCGTTCTACGCTCCAAAGTGGAGGTCCCGGGTGTTGAATCCCGGACAAGGTCTGTAAAATTATTACACATACATAACCACCATTCCTTAACCCAAAATTTTCCGCTAATGACCAAAATGTTGATGCGACTTAAAATAAACTAATAATATTATGCTTTTACATATATAATTTTTTAAAGAAATTTGAAACAAAAAACACAACTTGTTTCCAATCAATTTAGGTTATTTGCCGTTGTAATTTTTTAGGTTGAAGAATTTAAATTTTAACTAAATTCAATCGCTTGAAGTTTATTGACAATGCGTTTTTGTTGAACACAAACCTGAATCCTGAATCCTGAATCCTGGTTGAGAGGGCTAAGAAGCCCTATGATGGCGACATCGTGTTAAGGAACACCTGGTCGCTCGGGGAACAATATAACAGAATAATTGCAACCTCAAGAAATTTAGGGGGAATTTTATAGTTTAAATAGGAAATAGGATTCTGGTTCGTGGGACATTGGAACTGGGACTTGAAAGGAGGTAATTTATTTTTAGAAGTTATCTGTGGAAAAGAACACAAACCTTTTATTTTTAAATTTAAAATGAGCGTAATACAAGGTATGGAATGTTCATTGGGTGATAATGCTTACGAATTCATCTTCCGATTACAGATTTTCGTAATAATTTTACGATATTGCCGTTTAGTTTGTTGTGGATAAATTTTCATAAGCAATAAAAAAGGATGTTCTTTTTCTAAATCTGTTTCTAATTTCTTCTAACCTTTAGTATTTGTTCTGTGTTTTGTTTTTTATGATTAAGAAACCATGGTAATTTTAATCTTAATAATTCAGTGGGTTGTTTTACAAAAATGGATTGATTATTTATTATTTTGTATTAATACAAATTGTTCTAAGCGAATTTGGAATTGCTTTAGATCATCGTTTGTGGACAATGATAGAGAATTTGTTGATCTCTTGTTGGAAAAATTACAGAGAAGATAATAATTTAAGATGTCCCTATCCGTATAATTTATCTTACAGAAAAGTTACAAACTGGGAAATTGAAGCCTACCTTACATAAACATTCTTATCTAATTTCTTTTAGTTTATTTGAAGTCACATCAACATGAATTTTAGTGACTAGGTTGCGGTACAGCTAGTGGCTATGGGGTACAGCTAGTTCATCAAATATTGAAATACTGCAGCGCTTCCAATCAAAATGCCTGAGACTAATCACTTCAGCCCCATGGTACGTAACCAATAAAATACTACACTATGACCTAAACCTGCCCTTCATAAAAGAAGAAATTAAACAACATAGCGAAAAACAATTACAAAAACTAGAAGACCATCAGAATCCATTAGTGATTAACCTCCTCGATAACGGTGAAGATACTAACCGACTGAAACGTTTTAAAATACTAGACTTACCTCTACGATTTTGTTAATCATTTAAACATTTTTTTTTAAATTTCTAATTCAACTATTAATCATCGTCATCTCATAGTAGGCATCGTTATCATCTCCAGCTTCAACAACTTTGTGTTTCAAGATGTTGATTCATAGTTCATCAAATTTTGTACAATATAGGCTATACATATATATTTTTCTTCACATTTAGTCTTGTTGAAACACACTACTGAGTGTGGTTTTTATTTTAATTCTAAGGAAATTTCTGAGATTTTCTCGTCTTAGCTTAAAGTTTTTGTATTTATAAAATGATTGTAAAAGAAATACACTGGTACAAAAAAAAGGTTGAGGTAGAATATCGGTGAGTTTTAAGGTGTTAGAATTCTTCAGACCTGAGAATTTTATTGATTATTTACTGTCCTATTTTTAATGAACAATTCAAAGACGTTAATGTTACTACACTATACTTTTGAGAGAAAGATAATTCAGAGAAATAAAGTTTCAGCTATTCAATTACGGTATAGTATTTTAGACTTAAACATATTCAAGAGTTTCAATGTCTAACAGTAGTGAAAATAGTAGGGTGGTTAAATCGTGACTTGAATAAAACAGTTAATCTCCGTAACTATTCTCTTTATTTTATCGTGCTTTATACTCTACTATCCAACGTACTTTATAGTATATTTTTTACTACTTCCTGTAATCTTTATTTATTTTATTTCTGCTCTAAATAATCACTATGAATAATAGTTGTAACTAAAATCTTATGAATAATTATTGAAGGATCGGGTTATAGAGTACTCTATAACGATCTCAAAATCAAAAAAGTTCAACATAAAATTGGTTGATAAAAATTAAAATACCTTGAAAAAAATCATTGTGTATGTGTCTTTATGGCTTCATGGTAGAAGTGAAAACTTATTTATGATTTTCTAATTTAAAATATCTTCTTCTTCAAGTGCCGTCTCCGCGTCGGAGGTTGGCGATCATCATTGCTATTCTAACTTTCGAAACAGCTGCTCGGAATAGTGACGTGGAGTTGAGACCAAACCAATCTCTCAAATTCTTCAGCCAGGACGCTTTCCTTCTGCCCGGCCGGCGCTTTCCTGCTATCTTTCCTTCCATTATTAGCTGAAGAAGTCTGTATTTCCCGTTTCGAAGAACATGGCCGAAGTACTGCAAACAAAAAAAATTAATCTCAATAAACATAACCTAATTTTCATCATGAGTGAAAGGCGCAAAATGAAAATCAACCTCAGTTTGGCTTAAAAATACGGAAAACCATTCTTTCACGCTAAACTAGACTCTGTAAATAAAAATGCTTTATTAAAAGTTGTAGATCTTTTAATTTCCTATAATTTCATTATAATACACTTTTGTCGTAAAATGCATACTAAGGCTAAAATCTTAAAATATCAATTTTTTACACGTTTTCGTGAAAAAAAAACAGAAAATCGCTAATTACCACTAAACTAAGCGTTATACAAAAAAATATTTGAAATAAAAGATGTAGATTTTTAATTCTCTAAAACTTTTATTACATACATTTTTACACTTAAATGAAAATTAAAGTCGCAATCTTAAAAAATAAATTTTTTTAACGAGAAAATAGCCTCTTCAAGAATTTCAGAAGATATGGCGCCTACCCTATCTTGTAGAGCATAAAAAATGTAGTAAATGAGGCGATTTTTTAAAAAAATCGTATGAGCCGGTTTTGAGAAAATTGCAAAAAGTGAAAAATTACACGAATAAACTACCACTTCCGGTTTAAGAATTTTGATGAAAAAGTTCGTGTCAGGTCCTCTGGTGGTGTTTAATTTAAGTTTCAAGTTCGTACAATGTTTCGTTCTTGAGATATTCTGTTCACACACACACACACACACACACACAGACACACAGACCAATCGCTAAAAACAAAATATATCATTATTACAAAATATATCGACGTCCTGTTTTCCGGACGTTGGTACTGAAAGGGTTAAATGCTATACAAAAGTAAAACAAAGAAAACGAATTATTTCTTTGTAACTAAAAACTAAACACTTGTAAATTTTTACTATATGATGTAATAAAAACATACATTACTGTATGTGGACATCCGTGTTTCCAAAGACGTATTAAAAACTGTAAAGTTTTCCAATTACTCTTTGTTTTTATCGATTTTCTATTAGTTCCCGTTTATCCGTATTTTCGATTTTCTTGATCGCTTTCGGTCCTAATTAGTTCGGATAAATGAGGTAGTACTGTATTAGTCATCTATTAAAAATCTATAATATTGATTTTTTAAATTTAAATGCTAATTTAAAGTTAAGTAAACTTTTGGCTCCTACATTCGCTTTTAAATCTAATAAAACAGATTAGAAAAATTTACCGTTTAAGTAATCGGTTTACATAACTGCTAACAGTCTCAAAACAAACGTAAACTTTGTAAAGAATAAGCTAATGCAGGCTAAATGTTTTATGTAGAAGATTAATTAAATATTTTGTTCGACTACGTTTTAATAAAATTTTGTAGAACTTCCATTGTTGACCATCCGATATAGAAAATTTTAAATTTATACTGACTTAGGTTTATTCCATTCTGGTAATAAAGTAAATTTATTAATATTTTCATAAAATAACCTAAACAGAAAATCTAATTACGAGATTTAATTTATTCAATTTATGAACGCAGTTTGTAATAGAAACTATGTTTATTCAGAGTTCTTAAAAATTCCTTTAGTTTCCTTTGTTCTTTGAAAAATATATTTCTTCTTTCCTTCAATATTTAAAAATTAATTTAATTACGCATTCACAAAAATAAATTAATTTTATTTATTAAAATAATTTTATTAATTAATTTTATTTATTAAAATAAATTAATGCATTCGCATTCCTAAATTAATAAAATATGGCCTTTTCAAGTTAATGCTTGTTTTTTCTCTTAGTTTTCCGTCCGATTTTATGTAGATTTGATACTAGCATAACTCAAGTAAGCAGAACTAAATAATAATTTTATTTTTAATTTATAGGTACCTATTGTAAATAAACAGAATTATTAATATCTTCTAAAATTAGCAAATTTGTTTACATTGTTAATTCAATGGTCTGCTTTCTTTAAAAATAAACAATGGCGAAGATGCTAATTTCTACTTTGTAAAATATTTGCAGTGTAGTTTTAACAGCACCACGGGAGCGGCGCACTGGTATTTATTTCTACAGTTTTTCATATCTGCAAAAATCATATAAGTTCAATTGATTTCCTTGAAAACTGAAAATAAATTCCCAGTTAATTTCTTCATGATTTAGTGTGTCAGAAATTTAAAGTGTAATGCAATTAAAGTGAAACCGTTAACTATACTAACAATCCAATTTAGGTTTTATAAAAAATTTATATTCGTAGAATATTGAATTACTATTTATTTTTCTGTTGTTAAGAAAAACCTTAAAAATGATTTAGACCTATTTCAAGGGTGTTTTTTTAAAATGCCTTTCATATTTGAACAAGCTTGAGAATATCAAATATCATTTGAAAAAATGTTCATCAATTGTAAGAACTTCATTATACAGAACAATATTGTATTGAATATTTCTGTTCAATATGTATCAACTCATTTTTACATTTCTAAATGGTTTGAAATGTATGAATGTGTATTTAATTTCATCCTCTCACAGAAATTTGTTCAAACCGTTCAATTCAGCCTAACAGAGTGAACGTTGTAAAAATTATGTTTTCGAAACAAAAATTACAGATAATTTGTATAACAATATTATTAAATTACGATAAATTTTATATGATTCACGATAAAATTTAATTACAAAAACTATGAGGACGGGCAAGGAAGTAATGAGACAAAAGATGTAGTTAAAAAATCTTTCTTCTTCTTCTTCTCTCCCTTCTCTTCCTCCTCCTCTCCTTCTTCTTCTTCTTCTTCTCTCTCTTCTCTTCCTCCTCCTCTCCTTCTTCTTCTTCTTCTTTCTCTTCTTCCTCTTCTTCCTCCTCCTCCAAGGCTTAGGTCGTCGCCTGTTCCGAACTCACAAACTTGAAACGCTCAGCTTATATCCATGTTTTCCGAGGTCTTCCTACATCTCTCCGTCCAACCGATTCGTAACAGTGTACTTGGGGGGGTATTCCGTGGTTCGGCATTCTGTTTAGGTGTCCCCTCCATCGCCCTCGATACCCCTCAATCTTCTCATTTAGGTAGTAGACTTGGAGCTCCTTCCGTATATCCATATTCCACTCTATCCAATCTCGAGTTTCCCTTAACTCTTCGTAGGAATCTCATCTCCGCTGCTTGGATCCTTTAAAAATTCCTTGTCGTGGTCACCCAAGCTTCACTCCCATACATTAATATCGGCGTTGCCATCACCTTGAAAAACTTAATCTTTGTATTAGGTCTGTGCCTGTTGTTCAATGTTCTATTGATTGTGCCACAAATCTTTTAGAACTTACTTATCTTCCACTCGATGTCTAAATTCAAATCTACTCCTACGTCACGTCCCAAGTAACTAAAATTGGACATCAGCTGCTTCACTATTACATCATTTATGACAATCTTCGGTCGAACCGGATATTTCTCCTTAAACGCCATCACCTTGGTTTTCGTGGCGGAAAAATTATGTATTTTAAATCTAAATTTGTATGTTTTTTTTCGAAATTGGTACCTTGAAGTTAAACATACTAATACTTCTAGCGCTTGATCCCTTTTTCAAACATGAAATCCAGACCATCTTTCGAAAATACTTTGAATTTCACTTCTACTGCTTTTATGGCCTCTAGATTCATGGTTTTTACACATTCAGATATTTTTTCATATCTGAAAACAGCCAGAAGTTCCATAAGGCTAAATTTGGTTTCTGTTATCAGTGAATAACCATTTTAAGTAAGTTTTTAAATTACAGATTATCTGCATGACATACGGGCGCGCATTATCGTGATGCTATATGAATTCTTTAAATTTGTTTTTGTTATTTTCAGAAGTGAAGTAGTACGTATGTAATTGAAGATAATTATCTTCAGCAAATTGGCGTACCACAGAATTTTCAGCCCTCCCTATCGATGTCAATGTTTTGTTTAGTGTTGATTTGAAAAAAGAATTATCATTATCTTCAGCACCTTATCGTACCACTTGGTGTACATTCCTTCCTGTAGATTCCAATATTAGTTAATCAATCCTGCATGATAAAAAACACATGATTATAACTTTACCCGATTTTGTTTTTTTTCAAAAGTAAAAGTGAAAAAATTGACTTTTATAGGGTGCTATGTTCTTCATCTCAAGGTCATATTATTTTCACTACTTTGAACACCTTCAGCATTTTTGAAGCTAACATTTTTAAATTGGTACAATACTGGAACAGGTAACGTTGATCAATATTTTTTCAATGGTACACGATTACCGAATCAGTAAGAGATTTCACAATTATGACACGGGAAGTACACAATACATCTAAAAAAACATATTTTAAACTTATCCACAAGAATGGTTTTCAATTTGCGCAATTTCAATCTCCCTCCTCAAATCAATCTCATTAATTTTTTTAACCGCCGTCGTAGCCTACTTTAGAAAGAAATTTAATGCAAAAATTTCGATTACAAAGGCTTTTCGAATTATAAAGTTTAAAATCATACATGATTTTTTATATTCTTTTTTGAAGAAGCTTCAGTAATATTATGATCTATGAGATTTAATACTTCAAGATCGTTTACTTGTAGCTCTTATTTATTGGGTAGAAAAACAAACTTAAAATTAAATTACCAAATTTATTGTCAACTTAAGATTTATTAGTTAATGTTTTGGCATATGTAAGATATACATAGTAAATAATAATGACAAAGTAAGTACCAGTGAGAATTGTGAATTGCCTAATTGTTTTAACACAATAATAACAACAACGTTAAGTTAATAATAAGGTTGATTATTCTAACTGTCTAATAAGATTAATTTACACATCGGTGCTTTGTAAATCTGCATATGTTATATGTACATTATATTTCTGTATTTGTGTTAAAGTGTACAGGTGTAAAACACACAATTTTGCATACGTATATTATTAAACGTATGATACGCACACAAAACCAAGTGACACGAACCAGCCCACAAATATATAGCGCAGCAGAAAATACGCTAGCAGAGTATTGTGTATACGTGAGTCTGTGGCTGAGTAAAGTACAACCAACTGATATATTGTGCCGCGATCTTCAGGAAATATGGACTGTTCCGATAATCCACCCTCCCGCTTCTAAGCCCTTCCAAATTAATTCTACCCTTATAACTCATCTAATTCTCACCCTTTCTATCCCTTCCATTTTCCTTCTCTTATTACCGGAAAGTCTTGCTAAACCAATTTATACTTCGAAATTATCGCCTCCAATTTTCTATTTCATATTTTAACCTCGCTTTCCTTCCCTTCGAATACCTTTGTCTTACATGACAGGTCAAGCGACTGTAACTAAAATTCCATTTTTTTATTTCATAAATATAACCTATTTCATAAATATTGAATTGAAATATTTCTTTTTTTTAAATTCTTATGTATTTGTACGGCTAGTAATCACAATGTGATTGTTTGAATAAAATAACTTTCCGATTTCGAATAAAAAATAAAAAATCGATATATTTTTACATTATTTATTTATAAATATTGTGAAAACGAAAACAAACTCTTAATAGATACAACAAGGAAGAAAAGGATATCTTTTCTTGGACATCTTATCAGAACACCTAAAGACAAAATTTTAAACATGATGATTAAAAACCTCTTTCCAATGGTAACATCAGGAGCATGGATCCAAAATGTCAAAGAAGTCATGCTCGAACTCAGATTAACTTTCGGTGATTTAGAAAACAAAACAGAAATATTAAAAATCTTAAGAAATAAGGAAAGTAGATTTGAACAAAATCAGATGGCAGAACAAACCCAAGCAGGAAGAAACCGGTCGTTTCAGAGGAAGTTCGGCAAGCAAGATCAGCTCGAATGAAGGCATACTGGCAGAAAGAACATCAAGCTAAAGAAAATGAAAAGGAAGAAGCTTTCTAAATTTGACTAAAGTGATCCATTGTGGTCATGAAACACAAAAAAATATTGTGACACTTATCTCTAAGGTTCATTTCGGGATCTGGGTAAATTAAATAAATAACACATTTAAGTTTAAATTACTCGTAGATCAAGGGTTGAGACAAGGGTGCAGTTTGTCATCTACTTTATTTAATATATATACTTACTTAATTCGTTGATCGACCAACTAAGGATCACGTTAAGCACTATGCATTTTGGTCTCTTCCTCTCAGTTTGTCATTCCTCTTATCTGCCCAAAAATATATATATTGACTGCGATTTTAAAAAGTGAAAAAGTGTGGTTAGTCCGGGGGTTAAAATAAGAACTGACGATTACCTCAATGCATTGCTATTTGCGGATGACATGTGGATTATACAGGAGTGTGAAGATGAGCTTCTAAGAGCAGTTTATGTTTTAAATGATTTATGTAAAACGTATAATTTACGAGTTTTGGTTACTAAATAAAAGGTTATGGCATTCAGAGGGAAGTATCCCACTCGTTCGAAGATTGTTTTAGACAATGTAGTATTAGATCAAGTGTCTCACTATAACTATCTCGGCTGCGATGAGAGCTTTGATAAGGACTCGGATGTTGAAAAAAAAATTTCAAGCTGTTTGTGGTACCATTAACAGGACACTGGGTAACAGAGCTAAAAAAGAGACAGTAGTGAAGTTCTACAAGGTAATAGCAACCCCAGTCCTTCTTTATGGAAGCGAGTCATGGGTTACCACAAAACGCCAAGAAAGTAGGATCCAAGCAGCTGAAATGAGGTTTTTAAGAAGGGTGAAGGGCTGCTCGAGGCTGGATCTAATACATAACGAGGAAATTAGATCTGATTTGGGTGTATTTAGCTTGATTAAAAATTGGAGGAGTACCGGAATCAATGGAGGCAACATTTGGAACGGATGCCAGAGGAGAGAAAACGTTTTAAAGTGACGGAATATGTTCCAGTTGGAAGAAGGGAAGTAGGAAATCTCGAAGAATATGACATAATTATTGATTATAATTATAATTATTAATTACATTGCTTTCCAATTAGATAATGCTTCCAAAAATTAAATCTTTATATTAACGTAGTGTAAGAGGGATTCCATGTTATCTTAAAACAATAGCATACTATTACTTGAGATTATCATAGCATAATTTTCCTTCCGAATATTTAGATAGTATATAGTTCTACATTTCTTTTATTAACTAGTCTGAAGAGTCTAAAACATTTAATACAGTTTCTTTTCTACACTGTACAAGAATTCTACTGGTGAACAAAGTCTGAGCCAAATCTGTTGAATAAGTACAAAACCGCGTCATAAAATAAAAGGGAGAGAAATTAAATTAAATTAAAATTCTATACTTTTCTTTCTTTTATTGACGGTACTTTCCTTTTGAAACTTTTTATTTTCTTACTCGTAATTAGAAGATATAATCTAGAGTCATCAATTGAATAAGAATTGCCTTATTTTCAGTAATATTTTAATTCTAATGTACTATGGATATTTTTTTTATTTCAAGAACAAAATCAAGTTAGACTGTTTTCTGTCTTATATAATTAATTATACTAATTATAGATTTTATGTTAAGACATACTATTTTTATTTTCTCAGTAAAAAATCTATTTTAATAATATTTATAGATTGTTTATTGTATAATTCTAACTGGTCTTTTTTACTTTGACTCTATTTGGAAACTATACTATAATAGAGTGCAGCCTTAAAAAAGTTTAACATAATTCTTGAAAGAAGAAAAGGGTCATAAAAAAAATAGTTAATTATTTTTTAAAGAATATATCCCGTTGGATAATTCGCAGATTGGACAAAAAAAATTAAATTAATTAAACACAGAAACAAGCACAAAAAATTAACAATTATTAATATTTTCAGTAACAATTAATTTCATAATACAATATAAATCGAACATAATTTTTCACTAATTGAACAAATTTCTTGTTGTTTTTGTTGTTTAGTTCATCAGCCGAAAGGCTGGTTTGAACCTCTAGAGGCTTTTCTAAGTAGTACCAGGAAGTTCTACTAATATAACAAATTTATTTGATATTAAAATGAGCTAACTTGTAAAATTTACATTTTACTGTTAATATATCAGCAAACTTTAAGGTTTTATTCATTACAACAGAATCGTAATTTGGCCGCCTCCGTAGCGTAGTGGTAGCGCAATATCCTACAACGCGGAGGTTCCGGGTTCAATTCCTAGCTAGGATCTGGATATTATTACAAGTAAAAACCCACCGTGATCGCTAATAACCAAGCTGTTAATGTGACTAAAAAAACAAAGAAAATAAAGAATCGTAATTTAATCTAAGATAATTCGTGTAAATTTGAGAATAAATTTTACTAAAGATTTACAGTTGACTGCTTTTATTTCATTTTTTTATACAAGTGTTGAACTGTGCTCTAGAATTAATTGATTTTGATTCATTTTTTGAATGGAAATCTCATATTACTGTTAACAAATTTTCATAAAGAGCACTCTTACGTAAACTTCTGTGGCCTTAAATGTATCTTAGTGTAATTTTGGCCAAAATTGGCTTAAAAATTAGATCCTCTTACGAATTTTCCCAGAATGTTTTTACCCATTTTATATTGAAGAGGAAACACTATATTGAAAATGTTTCATCAAAATTCGTAATATTTTTGAAAAAGAATTGATTCCATTCTTGAGTAGAATGAGACATCCGTAGTTTTTGTTTTGGGGGGGGTTCATAAGTGGTTTTAGCAATATGAATAGTATATATAGTTAATTTCACTTAAATTTTTAACTGCTGTAAACAAATCATGAGCGTACGGTTGAAAAAATGAGATTGGGGTGACTGGCACCTGTATCACACGAACAGGTACTCGTAGCAAGATGTTGAAAAAGGTCAACTCTTTATGTTTGCTTTTAATACGGTAAATTTTGAGACTTCTTGTGAGCAGTTCAGCGCCTAATTTTTTCTCTGATAATGCTCTATTTTGCAGTTAAATACAACTTCAATTATGTGCGGTTCTGATGGTAGGGTCACGCTAAGTATTTTCTGTACAACCTCAGTTACGCAAATAGCCAATAGCAGAGCAGGGAATTTTATTTTTTAATTTCTTCCTGTTACATAAAACAATTATATATGTAAAAGAAGAATTATTATAAAAACAGGTAAAAATAATTTTCACGTTATTTTAGAAAAAAGCTTTTTTGTGTACATCTCATGTAAAATTATATTTTACAAATGGTATAACATTTGGTTAAAAGTTTTTATGTCATTCTAGAATTTGCTTTTAATTTTTACAAAGCACCTTATTTAAGAAAAGTCTGTCGTAATTACAAGTCAGCACAGAGCAGTGTTCAGTTTTTCTTCTCGTTTTTTCGTATTTTTGACTTCATCGCTTGCCTTCGAGAATAAACAAGGTACATTTAGATTAACTGACACGTAAATTTAACCATCAAATTTCAAAAACATACTCTCATTTTTTCAACGTCAATTGTTGAATATTTTGTGATTTACCTTAGTTGTAAAAATTATATAACTAAAGATTTTTTCATTCAATTTTGGTAGCTTACTGTGAAAACAGTTACCAACTCTTTTCATAGCTATCGAGGCTGAATAATTGGGAAAAAACTTTTTAGTTAAATTCGAGTAACATCAAAACTCACGACTGTATCTTGGAAATTAATTTGTCAGATTATTCAAATGGTGGCTAATTAATCTAATATTTGTTCTGTAAAGTGAATACACCTTGCTCTTACATACATGATAACTTTCTGTGCTTGAGAGAAATTTAATTCCAAGTATAACTTACTTAATTACCAATTTGTTTGTTTTTCAACTTATTTATTCACGACTAAAAAATACAACTAGCAAATCTGATTATGTTTTGCATAATCATAATGGCGTTATGACATTAAGAAAACCGCAACTAAAATAATGGCACTCAAGCGGTGGATTAATTTTGATGATGGTGGTAACTAAATAACAAATCGATCAAACGGAAAATCGCACTACGATATTATCTTTACTCTATCATCGTTTCAGTCTTCATTGGGGATTTTTGAGTTAATTTAGGGATGCTAGTATTCTAACAAGACAGCCACGTAACCAGGATTATGGTGTCTCTATGTTTATTTTTACGTTCGACTGGTTATGCTCATTAGAATTTAAGAAGGATGATAAATTTAAAAAGTGCCAGACTTGACCGGGAATCGAATTCGAGACCTGCGGCATATTAGTCTGGTATGAAATTATAATTTTCTGTTTGAGCGGCTGAAATCCCTCATTCCCCCACCCTGGCTGCGTGTCTATAATTAAATAATTTTTATGGTGTTTTAGTTTCTGTTTAGACGTGTGTGTATGTGATAGAATGTGTCGTTGATGTATGGAACATAAAATTCATTAAGCAATCTGAAGATTGCTGAAAGATGCATCAAATATTGTTCTAAGTAACTTAGAATGAAATTGTATTAACATAACTTAATTATAATTAGTAACTTTATATATATGTTAAATCAAATTATTTATGTTTAATTTAATGTTTATCTAATTTTTAACAAATTATTTTTTCGTAGTTATTGGTTATTTTTAGTAAGATCACATATCTATAAAAATGTGTTTTAATCCTATTATTTTGTTTGTAATTTTTTTTACGTTTTGTATTGTTTTGTACTGTTTTGTTTTGTTTATATGTTATAATTTTGGTTGTATCTGTATCTGTGTTGTTTTGTGTACACTTTTGTGTCTGTATTATTTCAGGGTTTCGAGGGAGGATCAGGTGATGATGAAATAAATTTTAGTACAACGCCCACTGATGATAGTTTGCTAGTAAGTGGCGTTTTTTAAGTTGGAATGAAGACTTGCGTGACACTAACTAACAGCTTTGCTTTGGTTAACTACGATACTTCTTTTTCACTCCATCTTATGTTACTTTTTCTTTAACTCTGTTCATTTATGTTCTTACTTAACAGTTGTTTTTTCTACTTATTGAAATATCTTTTCTAAATAAACCTAACATTAAGTTAACATAAACTAAAATAATTAACTAAATAACATTGCGGTCACTTGTTTTAATTATCTTCTGTCAAGATCAACACGCGCCGACAACCGACAAGAAGACAAGTTGTTGATTTGATATAACTTATTATGTATATTCAATTAATTAATAATTATAAAACCCATTAGAAACTGTATTATTATTATTACTACTACTGCTACTTCGAGTTTAATTAAATATTATAAACTTGTCAAACTAGTGTTTATTATAATACTGTTAAATGTTGTTCTTTTAAAGCAAATGTTATAATAGTTTGAGTATGTACGTGTCCAAGAAGTTACTTAATTGCTTAATTGTTTTAGTACTATTCTTATACAATTTTTTTATTTAAAACTTTAAATAATATTTTATTATTTGATTGTACTTAACAATTTTTCAAATAAGCCATTCGGTAATATAAATGGTAACGTACTATACAGTTAAGCTCTTATCCAGGAAAAATTTATAACTAAGCTTTGAAAAATATTTACATCATTTTCATAATATTGACAGTGGATCAATCTCCTGTTTTGTTACCTGGGATGTTCAAAAATACGTTACTTTTCGATTTCAAATATTTATTTGATCTTAAATACAAAATGAATAAAATAAATAAAATCTAAATACTTTTCTGTGTCAATTTTTAGAATAAACGAAACAAATGAAGTAATAATCGAATAGAGAACGTTACCAATCCCTAGAATCTCTTAAAGAATGAATAATCAAAAGAAGCTATAAATTTCATGGACATATGAGGTGAATGGATGAGGAAAGATAAAACAGGCATACATTTTGTGCAATCAAATAAATAAAAATCATGCCAGGCATCTTGAAAAACCAAATGGATGAAAGCAATAAATTTCAAATTAAAGATATAAATTGCTTGGATATAAATTATTATAGAAATAAAAATTATGATCTTATAATAGTTCCCTCAATTGATCAAGCATCAGCTCCTGGATAAATAAAGGGTGAGGCAGTGAATCGGGCGATTTGGCAACACCGCATACTGTCTCCTGTAGTGTGGCTAGGAGAATGAGACTACCGCCATCTTGAAGCGTCTGTTTTACCATTTAGTTCCAATGGAGTAATGCAAAACGAGCATACGCTGTTAAAGCGTATTATAAAAATAATGATATTTACGTGTTTGCGCAGCGCGCATTTCGTAATTATTTCAAAATTCCGCGTAATGATCCGATACCTTCAGCCCATGCAACAAAAATATGGGTTAAAAATTTCGAAAAACAGGCTCAACACTGAAGACACGAACTGGAAACGTAAAAAGTGTCCGTACACCAGAAAACGTTTACAAGGTGCAGGCGGCTGTGTTAAGAAGTCCTACGCGTTCAGCTCGACGGCATGCAATATCACTCGGCTTGTTTTTGCGCAAGCGGGCGTGCACTATCATGTTGGAAGAATGGTAGTGTGTATGAATGTTTTCTTGTGCACTTATTTTTGAGTGAATCACTTCGTAAAGATTAACATTTTGGGAATATCAGTGAATTGACAGACAAGTAGTCATTATGATGAGCTGTCTCTCTAGAGCAGAGGTTCCCAAACTGTGTGCCGCGAGGCCGGCCAAGTGAGCCGCGGAACTCAAGGAAAATAAAATAAATTAAATTTAAACGGTCCAACAAAATAATGCCTAGCCGATGACTATAAGTAAGCATGTATAAGTATGATATAAGTACGTTTATATCAAGTACTTAAGTTTAATCAATGGCATAAAGTAATAGGTGTGCCGCGGCTATTGGCCATTTTTTTTTTTTTTTGTAGTGTGCTGCGAGAAAAAAAGTTTGGGAAACACTGCTCTAGAGCTAAACTGAATAATCTTACTGAGGGCGACGATTCTTTCGTTGCAGAACAAAACAGATTTTCCTTCACCCCTAAACAAATACACTATAGAAGTACTAGTGAAAGTTAACAGGAAACGAACGTTATATTTTTAACTACCCTCGTATAATGTTATTACTAAAATATTGGTTTTTCGGGAAATGCAATTCTGGCTAAAATACTTATTTATGAAATTGACAAAATACTGAGATGTTCATTAAAACTATTTCTGTAAATTACAAATATTTTTCTACGAATCTGATAGTGTGTTAGCTTCCGTATATGTGCTTATCGATATCGTTTTAATAATTCAAAAACATTTACACGATTGTTCGGATTTACATACCTTTCTATTCTCAACTCTTTTTGATTTGATGCCTTAATAATAATCCATTTATTTAACTTTTAAAAACATTTTTATTTTGGTTTTTCCTTGATTTGATGCTTGAATTTTAAAAGCTTGTTTTTTGGAGTTTTAGATGACATGTTTATGTTCCAGTTTATAAATACAGAAGTTTACATTCGAAAAGTTATTTTTTTAAATGAAATAATGCACTTTCTTCCGAATTTGACACCATAGGTTACTGATTCTGACACTTTAAAAACAAATACCCAATTATTAAAATTTAATGAGTGATTGTAAATTTTTATTTTATTGTTTGATTCTGTTAATGCTTACTTATAGCTAATTTGTACAAATTTAAGTCAACTGATATTTTTATTATATTTTTAAATAGAATGGACCTACTCAATATAGATAAAAAAATGTATAAAATTCTTAACGAAATTTTTGAATAAGGTCGCCTCTGAGGCGCATTGTTCAAGGGCACTTAATGATCTTAACACATAATGAATTGACACCAATCAATATTGCACCATAGCCTACAGTAGTCTCTGATAAGTAATAATGTAGTTTAACCAACTGCAAATAACTAAAATATAAAATAAATGCCAGTCACAAAATCACTAGCTGAATAAATAAATCTTCCCACCTAAATCTAAAGAAGCTATTCGAAGTGAAGTTAAGATTAGTTTCAAATGAACAGTGGAAGACTATACTACTAACTACGAAACTGTGAGCTTCCTAGTAAAGCAAGCAGTCGTATACCTCAACCCGTCCTGCCTTACAGTGTTGCCAACTCCACCCGCCCTGCCTTTTAAAATAGATCCGCTAGATAGCATAAGTGTTATATTAAAGATGGCTGTTTTTTTGTCTTGCTTTACTGAAGCATTTTATATTTTTGTAATACTCCAAACACATACTTATTGTTTTTATTATTGTCTGAAGCATAATATTGCTTACTTACGAGAATATATAAATGAATTAAGTAGGTGAAATTAAAAACAGATTCGTGGTTTTACAACACTTTTCGATTTCCTCGTCGTAATTATATTTCCTTCATGTCTAAACTTTTACAGATTAGTTTAATTATTTAAAAATAATTTAAATGAAAAGATTTGTGTTTTAACACTATATTCCAAGCCTCGTATTTATTTTGACATAAAATGTGCTATTAGATAAATGTTAAGTAAGTAAGTTTGTAATCTTATACAGTTCATGATAATAAGATAATAATAAAAGATAAAAAGTTTGTTCCCACTCTGCCAAATACAACGATACTGCATTATTGTCTAATTAGATCCAGGCTCGCAATTTCATGGTTACTAGTACAACAACTAAACTACACATTATGACACTTGTGAATTATGACCAAGTGACAATTACACACTGCAAATTGGTCACACAAAACTGATACACAGCCTCGTGACAAAACAAGAGCCTAACATATGTAATCACAGCAATACAATATTAACTGTGTAACACGTCCTTATTGAATACCCTACACTGAACACCGTGTAAAGAGAATTTCACTTACTAGACATTTATAAAGATTGCGATAACGACATATACTACACTAAAACACTAAAAATTTATAAAATTAAATTTTCAAAAACAGTTTTAACAGTATAATTCACGTTACTCAAGGGTAAAAGACTTATTTTACATTATTGTAATCCTTTTTTTTATCCTCCTCATTTTTATTCTGTAATGGGGTTCCTAAAAACTAAAAATGAGTTGAAAATTAGAAAGACCATAAAAAATTTATTACAAAAAAATTTAACAGGTGAAAGTTATAAGGTATTTATTATTTCGTACTGACTTAGTTTAACTGTAAAAAAGTAAACATCTTTTCAAATCTTCTTTAACCCACACCCTTGTGTAAAACAAAACTCCTTCAATGTTCTCGTGCAGAGCACGAGTTACAAATAATCGACGACGTACAGGGAAAAAATAACAGTTGTATGAGTATACAACAGCTGTTCTAAGAACAAAATATTACTTTAGTATCTTTGGAACATTTTTCTTCTAAAAAAAAGAACATAATGAACATGCGGTCTGTACAGCTTTAATATTATCTTACGCCTCCTACTAAAATTAGACTTAATCAGATAAGTACATTCATTTTTTCCTAATTGTTATTACATGATATTATTGACCGCAAAATAACCTAAATTATTTTTTAACAGATATTTTCAAATATTGTTATTCATAAAGCAACTGCATATTACTCCAAATGATCAGATCCTAACGACCATCAGTACCGTAATTACAATTTTTTTGAGTTCTACTTTTATTCCGATCAAAAAACTTACATTGGGAATATAATACTCCCAAAAATGTAATGAAATTTATATTTGCATTCAAAGAAAATTCTGAAAGAGATTATTAGTATTTTATCACTATTTTCGGTGGTATTACAATATTTTTTCTACTCTTTTATTGTTTATTTTATACAATCTGTTAATAATTAACAATAAGTAATTATGAAATATTAGCCTGGTCACCTCCTTAGCGCAGCAGTTAGCGCGCTAGCCTACAACGCGGAGGTCCCTGGTTCGATTCCCTGCTACGGTCTAGATATTTTCACAAGTCATAACCTACCGTAGTTGCTAATAATCAAGCTCTTACGATACGACTTAAAATAAACTAAAAAATCGAAATATTAGCCTACGTACATTTGCATACGTGAATCAGCACCATAATACTAGCTCCGTCATTGATTTACACGGAGAAGGTCTCATGGCCATTGATGTTTGAGTTTTCTCGCAGAGTTACCCGGATAAAGATTTTTTTAAATTCTGAATTTCATCTGAATTCCTTGCTACTATACCTTCTTGGACGCTCTGCTTCCATGTCTTCCGAGTGCGATCTCTTCGCCTTTAATTTTTTTGGATGAAATAAGAACGCTTTTTCGGACCATATGTCTTCTGTCTCTTTTTGATATACCAATACCTCAAAATATTGTAACAAAATGACCAATTTTGAAAAGTAGAATGTGAAAATAAAGTTTTATATATATTACATGCTTATTTTAAGAGAATTAATTTTCTGGGCACCTCCATTGCTTAGTGATTTTGTGACCACTAATTTACGTATATCGGACGACAAAGAGGGAAATCCCGGGTTAGATTCCTCGTCATGATCCAAAAAATGTTGACAATAAAACTAGTGTAATAGATTATGAGACAAGTATATAAACATCATTCCTTACACACAATTACAATAAACACACGTAAACACATACCTTCTACACAATTGACACAACTGATATAACCAAGACATGTCAACATTTACATTTGTTACATTTACATCTCAACATAAATACAGATGATTTCCAGCTTCCAGATGTAAGTAAGATAAATAAAACAAAAAAAAAAAAGAAAAAAGAAAATTTAAAATTCCAAAATTAAAAAAAAAGGATTGTTGAAAGTTGAGTCTATTTTAAATCTTTGAAAAGGAGAGAAGCATTTACAGTTTTTTATAAAAAAAAAGACTAAATAATTAATATACAATTATTTTAATAAGGAAGTTTTCAAGTTAAGATTTTAAAGGTTTTAATTGTTTTTAAAAGGTTTTAATCGAAATTTTAAAATATACATATATTTTAAAATGAAAGAAAGTTGTTAAACTTATTTATTTGTTTATAAATATCATTTACGAACTTCACCACTGGACATCGATAGCAAATGGTGCATCGACCGGGAAAGCTAAAAATATAAGGGAAATTTCAACAGGAGAAAGGAAAAACGGAAAACTGAAAGAAGAAATCTAACAAAAATTATCAGAAATTTAAAAGGAAATCAACAACAGAAATCAAAGACATCATAGAACGTCAGCAGAAACAGACTTCAACATAAAACTTCCGAACACAATATTATCATCGTAAACGCCTATCTTTCACTAATCTTTCAACAATCCTCCAACTTCAAATCAACTCCAATTTCGGCCAAAAAGACAACGTCCTTACATCTGGAAAAAGGTATACATCAGTTATCTGGTAAGTCGTCTTACACACATTTGTCAGACACACAATTACCGAATATAAATTATGGAACAACAAGTAACACCACTTATTGACCCTAATAGACTGGATGACAACAACCTTAACTTTCAACTGAGACTACGAAAAAGCGTAACAACCGGACATATAGGACAGAGAAAACAACGATTACAAAAATTGATAGATAACGGACGACAAACTGACATTAATGCAATACGTAGATTTGACCTCAATAAACAATTAACTGAGTGTCAAAATTATTTTGTGCGGTTACAAAACACAAAAAATTTAAACGATCTAGAGAAATATAATGCTGAAGTTTTTGACGACCGTCTTAATAAACTCTTACTGTTTATATTAGCGAATAAACCAGATAAGGTTGTAGATTTTCAAAATTTAAAACAGGAATTTGATAATTGGAAGGCTAATGAGTTACACAATATCGAAATTAGACCTAATCTTGATCAAAATTTAAATTTCGAAGAGGTACGTTTAAATAACAACCCGGTACCTAACCAAAGGCAAGAAATTGTTAATGATGATCAAATTAGCTTGATACATCATCGAGTAATACAAAGTCCCGTTTTTAGGAATGATGTTCATGATATATTAATACCAAATGCGATAGGTCACAATAACCCTGTGTGTGTCCAACGTGAATTAAATTTTAATTGGACAAAAATCGCAAACCCAATTGAAAACGAGTTAAAACAATTAACTATCACAGATGGACGTGATATTGATACGTTGGTTAGAAATATCAAAATTATTAAACAAATCCAGAAACGTTATGCAGTAGATCTACCCTTGGTGTTATTAACTCCATTTATGACCGGTTTTACGGAACAAATTTTTGAAAATTCCATTAGAAATAACCACAATTTTGATCAGTTTCATCGAGATTTGATGAATAAACTGATCACACCAAAAATGAAAGAGATATTAAAATTAAAATTATTATACAGAAATCAGTCACAAATGGAAACCTTGACAGAATACATAAGAGAAATCTTAGAAAATCATGATGTATTAAGACTTAACCTCACCGAAGGTGAGTTGATTAATATAATATTAACTGGTTTAAATGAAATATATGCTACACATTTAGGCATAATTGGTAGACCCAATAACTTACATGATTTTAATAAATTGGATGCTTATGTATATGAGAGGGTTTATGCTAGGACTCTTCATGAGATAGGTTCATCAAAAATGAACGATACAAGCGCACTAAACTCTATAAATAACACAATGCCTCTTCAAGGTAAACAAATCATATCACAAAATACGACATCCGATAACATTGGGTCACAAATATCAAAAACAATATTAAAATGTTTTTATTGTAATAAACCAGGTCACATTAAACGAAATTGTAGACTTTGGCAACAGAAAAACAATAAAAACATGTCAAAAAACTAAACGGATACAAACACGCGCAGCATACTCATATGGTTCGTGTTTGTAAACATGAGATGGGTAAATCTTTAAAGATAGGAAAACAAAGGTTGACTTATAAAAATACATTGAAAGGTTTAAAAATAAAAATTAAAAATAATATATTTAACGCGCTTATTGATTCAGGTTCTACACATAATATTATTAACCAAAAAATGTATGTACTTTTGAAAAATAGCAATGCAATCATAAAAGAGGAAAAACTTAACGCAATCTGCCTCACAGCTGACAAATTCCCTTTGGAAATTACTAAACAAGTGTGGGTTCGAATTAACCTACACAATCTATCATGGAAAATAAATTTCAAAGTGTTAAAAAAGATACACCATGAAATAATACTTGGTATGCACTTTTTACATAAAACACGTGCTATTTTTAATGCTATAAAATCAGAAATAACCTTTGAATGGTTAAAGAATCAAAAATTTTATTTAATAAATATATTTCCAGATCAAATTAATAATATAGAGCAATCTGAATACATTAAAAATAAAATAAATAATTTGTGTAAAGAATTTCCGGATGTACTTACGGCTAAATTAGGTTGTACTCATGAATTAACCTATGATATCAAACTTAAAAATAATGAAATTATAAAATCTAGGCCCTATCCTTTAAATCCAATAAAAACATTCCAAATGAAAAAACAAATCGATAAACTATTAAAGGATAAGGTAATTAGAGAGAGTGTTTCTCCTTATTCATCTCCGGCCTTTTTGATCCCGAAACCAAATGGTTCAAGTCGTTTGGTTGTAGATTATCGTTCGGTCAACTTAATAATTGACTCGGAAGCGCAACCCTTACCAAATATAAATCACGCGTTCCAATGGTTTTCCAAAGCACGATGGTTCAGTACATTAGATTTGGCACAAGCGTATCATCAAATCCCATTGACAGAGAGATCTCGTCAAATTACTGCATTCTGTACTACAGATGGATTGTATGAATATGAAAGATTACCTTTTGGTTTGTCGACCGGCGCACAAGTTCTAACTCGCCTTATGAATAAAATATTTAAAAATATTAAATATAAATTTGTGTTTAATTATATGGATGATATTTTAATATATTCCAAAAGTTTTACAGAACACTTAAAACATATCAAAATAGTGTTGTCGATCTTGAGAAAAGCTGGTATCACCATTAATCCTGATAAAGTGACATTTGCTGTAAATGAAATACCATTTCTTGGACACACGTTGTCATACAAGGGTGTCTCTATAGATTCAACGAGGACACAAAAAATTTTAGAATATCCGGAACCTACATCAGTAAAACAAGTACATCGGTATTGTGGTATGATTAATTATTTTTCCAAATTTATTAAAAATTATGCTGACAGGATCGAACCCCTGAATAGATTAAGACGTAAAAATACTCAGTTTGTTTGGGGAGACTCACAAAGAAAAGCGTTCGAAGATCTTAAACAAGCAATTGCAAATCCTCCAGTTCTCTCCATACCAGACTTTTCTAAAGAATTCATTTTACAAACAGATGCGTCAGATACAGGTATAGGGGCGGTGTTACTCCAAGAACATGAAGGGTCCAGAAGAGCTATAGCATACGCCTCTAAAACATTGACAGAAGCAGAAAGAAAATTTTCTGCATATGAACGTGAATGTCTGGCAGTTGTTTTCGCGACAGATCACTTTAGAACTTATCTAACGCATCGTGAATTTCTTTTAGAAACGGATAACCAAGCTTTAGCCTGGCTTCTTTCACGACCAAAACAATTAGGTCGGTTGGCTAGATGGTTATTACGCTTATCCGTCTTTAAATTTAGAATTAATCACATTCGTGGTTCAAATAATAATGTGGCTGATGCATTATCGAGAATGTATGAATTAAATAACGAAGATACAGCAAAAGAGATATCGTATATCAATGCTTTATTATCACAGTTTCCCCTTTCCTTTACAGATATAAAACAACATCAAAAACAGGATACCTTTATCCTTAAACAAAAACAACAAATGAACAATAAATTTTGTTTATCAAAAGGGATCCTCTGTCTACAAGACAAAAATCATAATCCGACCAAAATTGTTCTCCCCAATTCTTTAAAAGATTTAGTCTTTAAATATTTTCATCATTCGGAAATAGGAGGACATTTAGGTATTGACAAAACTATACATAAAATAACAAAGCATTTTTATTGGCCTGACATATATAAGGAAATTCCTTTAAAGGTGAATGCTTGCATGATCTGTCAACGCAGCAAACCTGGCATGAATTATAAATGGGGGAATCTTAGTTCAAGAGTTCCAACAATATCATTTGATACGTTATTTATTGACACCGTTGGTAGTCTTCCAAAAACTAACCAAGGTTATAAATATATTCTGGTGGTGGTGGATAGTTTTTCAAAATTTACTTGGTTAGCTCCATTAAAAAATACTAATACATCCTATATTATAGATGAATTAAAACGTATCTTTCAGAACTACTCCATTCCGAGGTTAATTGTCACGGATAATGCCAAAACATTTAACTCCACAATGTTTAAAAACTTTTGTTTTACCTTAGGAATTAAAAGAACCACTCTATCTCCTTACCACCCACGCCCATCTCATGCTGAAAGACTGAATAGAAATCTTAGGTCTATTCTTATCGCGTACCACGCAACTGCCCAAACGACATGGGATAAATCCCTCTTTTGGTTTCAATTAGCCTTTAATATGGCACAACATACCGCCCACGGTGCATGTCCTTTTGACATATTACATAATTTTCAAGCCCAAACGCCCTTGGATAGAGCGTGGAATATTCAGGATATCCTTCATCGGAATCCCGTACGATCGAGCAACATGATGAGTACAATTAGACGGCAACTAATTAAGTCTCATCATGATATGGCACGTAGATATAATGCTACACGCCATCCAAATCCATTTTCGGTGGGAGATAAAGTTTTACTTAAAACTCATCCCGTAAGTTCGAAAAAGAAAAATATTTGTGCAAAAATGGCATATCGGTGGTCGGAACCATTTTATATAATTGGATTCTCTACACCTGTTACAGCCTTACTCCGTAAGACTGTCGGGGGAGAAATATCCAAAGAACATATCTCTAATCTTAAAAAGGTATCATAAATTACCAAGATTAGTAATATTATTAGGTGAGGTACGTCGCGACTCTCGAGCTTGTGATGTTGGTATTAAAGGTGTATCCGATGTTATTTGATGTGTGAATGTGTTATGAAAGGGGCCCCGAATGATCGTAACTTACCGTCTCAGGCCGACAACTGCTTCGTACTTATCTTTTTTGTTTTTGACATTTAAGCACCCACCCCTTATTCCTTTTGCTTGTGTATGTTTCCCAGGGGGGGGGAAGATTGTAATAGATTATGAGACAAGTATATAAACATCATTCCTTACACACAATTACAATAAACACACGTAAACACATACCTTCTACACAATTGACACAACTGATATAACCAAGACATGTCAACATTTACATTTGTTACATTTACATCTCAACATAAATACAGATGATTTCCAGCTTCCAGATGTAAGTAAGATAAATAAAACAAAAAAAAAAAAGAAAAAAGAAAATTTAAAATTCCAAAATTAAAAAAAAAGGATTGTTGAAAGTTGAGTCTATTTTAAATCTTTGAAAAGGAGAGAAGCATTTACAGTTTTTTATAAAAAAAAAGACTAAATTAATATACAATTATTTTAATAAGGAAGTTTTCAAGTTAAGATTTTAAAGGTTTTAATTGTTTTTAAAAGGTTTTAATCGAAATTTTAAAATATACATATATTTTAAAATGAAAGAAAGTTGTTAAACTTATTTATTTGTTTATAAATATCATTTACGAACTTCACCACTGGACATCGATAGCACTAGCCAATATTTTTTGGTTCCCACTGACGTTACTAATAAGGACGCCCTGGATACAACAATTTTTTTTAGATAAAACAAAGAATTTTCCATTTTAATATTAAAATTTGCAGTCACAAGAACACTATTACCCATAGTGCATTCGCTTTCCATCTTACATCTACCTGATAACCCCGAAAGACGCCTAAAAAGACGCAGGAGTAGAAACCTTCTAATTTAAATTAAAAAATGTTTATTCAATATTCAGAAGACTTTTAATAACAATTCTTGGGGAGGCACAAATGGGGGCCCGACTCCTCTTATGCATATCATGACATTTTATCGAAAATATCATCATCATTGCATTTTTACTACTTGTATCATTTTACAGTTTTAAATAAAGAATTAATGAAAAAAACCATTTTATTTTTTTAATACAATATATAACTTTTAACATGTTTTGCTATTTTATAAACTAATAATTGATTTTACTATCTCCTCTTCAGAATTCTTTTAGCTACATGTTATGAACATTATAAATATTAATTTTACTAACATATTTTTATATTTAGCTTCATTAATTTTGACTGAAATAACTAAACAATATTTTAAATAATAAATATTCATCAATTTTAAATTTAATTACAGATTGTTTCTATAAAACATGATAACTTTGATTTATATTTCTAAAAGATAAAATGAAACATAAAAGCATAAGTTAATCAGAACAGATGATTCTACCATAAAATGAAAACTTAAGCGATTTATGATTTTTTTATCGTTATTTATGCGTATTTAAATGAAAAAATAATTATATTACGTTCTTTTAGAATACACTACAGTTTTTTCTAAATTAAAATTCTATAATTCTGTTTATTTGTAGTTATATACGTAAAAATATTTCGCGTATTATGAGATTTGATTATAAAAACTACCTTTTTATGTGGATTGAATTGAATTTCGAATTGAAGGGAAATAAAGAAACGCCTTCAAATTCTTGGTTATGCAAGTCCCGCAAAACATACGCTTACAGTACAAGTACTCAATTCTATCATAAATGTATGTTCTGCGTTTAGTTATTATTGATTGTTTTGCTTTATTATGATCAGTAATTTTTTTTTTCAATTTTGGTGGCATTTAGGTCCTTTTCAGACCACTTGTAATAACTCTTCTATTTTTGGCACTTTTTATTGAAAATTTAGTATCTGTTATTACAATATTATAACAATTTCTAAATACGACGCTAAGGCTCCAAAACTTGAATTACTTGCTTGAGCTTGTAGTCATCACTATAGTTCTACAATAGCCAAGAGGATCCCTTGGCCAGAGCCGTTTCAAATGTCTGTGCTGAATATCTCTTCTACCAGCTGTTTTTGTGTACAATTATTTCAGGTTTTCTCGCTATAGATTTTGTTCTTTCTTCCTTTCCACAACATTTTTGCTTCAGCTCTTTGTGGAAGCTTTTGAATTTAATAATCTTTAATCTAAACATCCCGCATTCGAAATAAAAAAGGGTGTCCGACAGGGGTGCATCTTGTCTCCGATGTTGTTTAACTTGTATGTGGAGAGAGCATTCGCCGAGTCAATCTCCGACAGTAGCATGGGCATTAAAGTGAACGGAATTCCCATTAACAATATTCGGTATGCGGATGACACCGTGATATTGGCGGATAGTGCGGATGATCTCCAAGCTCTATTAGACAGGGTCAATGAAAAGAGTCAGGGTTTGGGTCTGAAAATTAACATCCGTAAAATGAAATGTATGGCCATCAGTAGAAACGGCACTCCGGGTACAAGAATATCCATAAATGGAGAGAACATTGAACAGGTCGCTCAATTTAAATACTTGGGATGTGTGATCAACCAAGAATGGGACCCAGATCATGAAATAAAATGTAGAATCGAACAAGCTCGAGCAACATTCCTCAGACTTGGGAAATTTTTGAGAGACAAGAACTTAAGTCTCAGTCTTAGATATAGGATGGTAAAATGTTACGTCTGGTCCGTTCTCTTGTACGGAGTAGAGGCATGGACGTTGAAAACAAACAGTATCAGCAAACTTGAGGCCTTTGAGATGTGGACCCTGCGACGAATGATGAGAGTGTCGTGGGTTGATCATGTGACGAACGAGGACATCCTGAGAAGAGCTGGTTTGGTGGATCGTGAGCTTTTCGAGACTATTAAAACAAGAAAGACTGGGTACCTTGGACACATACTGCGTGGGGAGCGTTATCATTTCCAGCGGCTTATTCTTCAGGGTAGAATAGAGGGAGGAGGAAGAGGAAGAGGTAGAAGAAGGTTATCCTGGCTACGGAACATACGGCAGTGGACAGGGATACGAGACTTCCAGGCATTGCAGGAGGCTGCAATTGATAGAGTAATATGATGTGAGCGAGGATGGACGCCTACGCAGGAATCTGCATGGCACTTTAAGAAGAAGAATCTAAACATATACTGAACAGTATGTTTTATAAATTTATTTTGATATTTTAAAGGATTTCTCGAATTCTAAAGGAAGTCTTTTATCAGATAACTTTAGCATACGTTACCTGTATATTCATTTTTAAGTGGTTCAGGTGTCAATTATTTAACTACGTATTGTCATCGTCTCCATCAATAGTTCGTTTTATCTGTATAGTTATCTCTTACATAAATTGTAGTCCGACTGCTATCTTCATGTCCATTATTTTTCATAGGAAAGGAAATCACATGAATCATTTTTATATGAAGGTGGATCTATGTAGGTGGATTTATGTGAAGGTGGATCAGTTGTAGACAGGAAAAGAACCAGAAGGGCGTACATCGCCTTCAAAAAGTTGAGGAGACTATCAACTTACTCTCAGAGGTGATATGGTATTGCTCAGAAAGCGATATAGAAGTTAAAACTTCGTCCGTATCATGTATGTAGTGTTCAGGAATTAAAAGAGCCGGATAGAGAATAGCGCCTAGTGTTCTGTGGATGGTTTCGGACATTGGTCGATACCGATGGAGTTGTACAGCTTGGCCGTGTTTTCTTCACTGATGAGGTACGGTTTCACCTCAGTGGTTATGTCAGTAGTCAAAATACAAGAATTTGGTCAACCAAAAATCCTCATGTCTTCCACGAAACCCCCTTGCACTGCCAGAAAATTGGAGTGTGGTTTACCCTATCACGTCGTCGAATAGTGAGCCCTATTTTTCATGATATTACTGTAGACAGAGTTGTGTACCACGATATCATTACACAGTTTATTTCGTTACTTGAAAATGATGAACGTGATTGTTGGTTGCAGCAGAACCTTTTGATGTGTGCGACTTTTCGATCACTCTGTATTTAAGGTCGATCAATGCTTAGGTTATTACGAATATTTTCAGTTATGGTATATCATAGAATTGTGTTTAAAATCTTCAAATAATAAAATAATGTATAAGCAACGGAGCCCTTGAAGTATTCTAAATTGTTATTATGCTGAAATATTAAAAAAAAGTTTCATTTGATGTATTATTTTCATATCATCCATTCCGCTGCTTCATTTTTAAGTACAGTAGGGTACTTTGAAATTTCTTACGATCAACAGGTCTGTCAAAGTAGTATTATCTTTAACATAACTTCTTTCTCCTACACATATCCCGTTCTTCTTTTCCTCCTTATTCGTTGACTCCTTCCTTATATTTTTAATTTCTGCAAATAAACCATTTTCAAAATGTGACTGATCTAATTACGTAGGTAATAATGTAAATTTACTGCCATAATATTCCCAATAAGTTTTCTACTTATTTAAAAGGCGATTATCATAATTTTCTCTTACCTTTACATTGATCTACTGTTAATTATCTAGAAATTAGTTTTCATCATCTTAAGTCATTAATTATCTTCTAGCAATTTTATTATTTGTTTAACATTTTGTCAATTTAAAGGAAATGAAGATTATTTTCACTGTAGTTATTTTTTTACTTTATTCGATTTTTTTATAGTTAATTAAGCATAACATTTCTGACTGAAATAATACTCCAATAATCCCCCTAAAGAATCATAACGGTAATCTTTGCCGATTATCTGATTATACGATTATCTTCTTAATTTATTCAAAATTTGTAATGATTTTTGTTATTTTATTTTAGTACAATATGTGTTTTAATTTAAATTTGATTTAATAATAATTACTAATTAGCCTATTTTTTAATTTAATTTTTGTTAAATCTGGACTTATGTCGTCCACCTCTTTGGAGTAGCGGCAAAGAGTATCTTAAAGTCCAGGTCATAGACTAATCCAGTATTAATCCAGATCGTAAAATCCAGGTCTTTCAATCAAAATTCTTAAGACTTGCTTCTGGCGCTCCTTTTTATATAACCAATAAAACCCTCCGCGACAATTACAAAACTCCGACAGTAAACAAACTAAGCAAGTTTTTCTATAGTAAAATCCACGAACTACTATATGACCATACCAATTAGCCCGTGATCTAGCTACAAGGAACTTCTCATCTGTGCGACGTCTAAAATGAAAATGGAGTTGAAACCTCTTGGACTGAATAACGGACTACACGTCCGTTTTTTTGTTAGTTGAATCCTGTTGCAAACAAACTGCGTATGTGGTAGTGCTTGTAAATACACAACACACAAACACGCGTGGCCTTGGGTGAACTTTCTGCAGGCTAACCGGTGATCTAAAAAAACACTCATTCATTAAATTTTGTCAATTCAATCGTCAGTGGTATAATGTAATAGGCCTAATAATAAAATTGTAATTGTTTAGTCATTTTTATACACAAATTATTTTCATTTCACATGACATTATCTGTTACTTATAGATTTGTGTCATGTAATAACAAAATAAATCTTGTAGTATATGAATCAGTCACATTTTAGAATACATAGTGTGATGTCTTCATGATTTAGTGCGCGAATCGATGTAAATTCTAATTATTCGCATCAATTTTCGCGTTTTTTATTAGATTTTGGGTGTTAGTGCGTGGTTTTTATTGACGATGGCGGACGAACCTTCTTCTTCCGCAGTAATATTAGACACAAAAAAGGAAACTTTTACGAAGCGGGGAAAAGACAATCGTAAAAAATGTTTCAATACGTTTGCTAATAAATATCCTAACCTAGAAATTAATTAATAACTGAATGCTGAATTTACCGATGTATCTTGTTCAAGTGTTCACAGAATACGAAAAGATTTTAAACAGAGTGGTGTTTAAAAACCCCAGTTTAAAAACAAAAACGTAAAATTTAGACAAATTTTTTATCAACAAAACTGCTTTAAGACTTATTTATTCATGAACTTTTCTTTAGAAACGAGTTATCTACTTTAAAAAAGATTTTGTCGGTTGTCACTAATGATCCTGATTTACCCAACATTAGTCGATCCATTCTTCATAAACTAATTCTATCTATGTGGTTTAAATTCAATAGTTTTTAGTGCGAAAGTATGCAACGAGATGAAAGGTTAGAGCGGTTGTACTGTAAGCCAAATGTTTTGGACACCCTGTTCTGTTCGTTCCACTCGCCCAGTGGCTTGTTTACGCTAGGACTCAACTAAGAAAAACGAACTATAGTTACAACGGAGAATGTACTACTAAGTACCCCTTCTTCTTAAAGTAAAATTCCCCACCGCCATTTAGATATCATTTCTCGTATACGGAAATTGTGCAGCTCAGTATTAGTATTGTAATAAGAATTAAAGACAAAAAATTGTGTTCCCATCTTGATTTCTAATTTATTTATTCTTATTTTTTCATTATCTGTGCTATTTTATGGAGAGCGGGTCCGAATAGATTTTTATTACTTATAATATATCAGTATTGTAATTAAAACTTGGTTTTGGGTAGTAGAAATATGTTTAATTTATAGTTTTTTTTTTATTTTAATAACTTATAATAGCATAAAAATTGAATAAAATGACCAAAAACGTTTGAAATTGAATTGTATAACTCAGTCGAACGTGGAGGTAAAAATCAGTAAAGTATTATATTTAATTTACAATTTATTAACTGTTGCAGATTGATCAAGAAGATAGTGGAGAAAGTTCATCTTATAACATTGGTAGTGGTGATGATAAAGAAGATTTTCCTCCACCGTTTCCTCCATTACCTCCAGAAATGGAAGGCGGTAAGTTTAAATTATCATTAACAACTGAGTTCCTCCTGCAGTTTACTGCTGTTAATAAGTACATTATGCCAAACTATGACAACTGCTGTCTACAAGTTCTCTTCACTTGGTTTCACTTCTCTTCTACTAATAACCAAACTGTCCTGTACAATAAACAACTCTATTTCTACGTCCTTTACAAAATACAAACTAACAATCACCCTCCACGTGACAAAATTTGTATAATAATCTCCAATGTTTCAAACTTGAAAATTACATCTACATTATTGTACAAAATTAGTACTCAAATTTTTTAAAAAAATATTATAACTACATTAATTAAACACAAGTTGTAACAATTAAAAATAATTTTTAAATTATAAAGAAACGAACTCTGAATTTTTAAATTTATAATAAATTAGAGATCAGCATGTTTAGTGCTTCTGCCACTGAGTCAGGGTTTATGGTTCTCATTAATGAACCATAAGGTTCATTACCAGTTCTCTGAAAGCTAATTTGTTTACATAATTACATCATATGTTAGCTGCGGCGAGTTCTTAATTAATAAAATATGCAAGTTCTGTATACGCTTGTAAATATTATTCTAAGATTTTAATTATTTTGTCATGAAAACATTACTAAAAATAAATTCTAATGATTTATATAAAATATAACATACTTTTCGTATAATTAATTGTGAATCAATTTTGATACACAGATATTCAAAGAAACTTCAGACAATTTGTAGTTTAAAATTATATGATAAATTACGCGTAAATCGTTATAGCAAATGGAAACTTTCAATCAAGAATAATACATAACAGACGAAAATAAATATGTATAAAAATTTTTAAAAAAACCATTGAATTGTTTACTTTTATGTTATTAGCAAAGATAAATCCATGTATAGGTTGGAATTTTTTTTTTAGCTTTTATTTTTTATCGGGAACTGTACACTATTGACAACCACCCAATTTGATAGCTGCTTTTCGGTGTATTTTTGAAGTGGATTAGGCATAAGTTTGAACAGAGACCCCCCAGTAGAGTTTGTTCATGGATGGCTGTCACAGCTGATCACCATACAAAGTCGTTTGCCCAACCGGTGTTACTTAACAAATAATAGCGACTTTCTACCAGCTGACTGACTGGGCTGGCCCGGAGGCCAGGTTGGAAATTTTTAAAAAATTCTATAAAAAATGTAAGTAACATACAGTCGTAAATAAAGTAAGCAAAGAGCACGCTGCACAAGAAATCAGCCCAGCGGCTGAGATACTTCGTAATTTCTCAGCACTGAATGTGAAGAGTTTTTGTTTAATTTACGAAACTTTTTTAAACTTTTCTTTTTGTTAAATTACATTCAGATTATAATTATTTTTTATCCTATTAAATATTTTTAAAGTATAAAAATTTATAAAGTTTTGTATAATATCTAATAAATACCGAGCTATCGTACACTTTTTAATATTTTGTATCTTTAATGGTAGTTTTAATTGAAATTTGAAATATTTATCATTATATTGTATATACCTACTTCAAAGTGATGTACTTTATTTCATTCAACTGTCTGTTTTTGTTTCTATAATATAAACTAAACTGTAATTGATACTGTTACATTATTTGTTAAAAGATAACAAAACATCAATGGTATCTCTTTTGTAAACAATATTATTATTACTACAGTACCGATGTTAGTTTACACACTGATTTATTTTTGAAGATACATCAAGGTAAAATTTTCGCACTTTATTTTGAGAGAAATAAAATATTACTTTTAAAATTAATCAAAACATATTTTTATCCACTGGTATATTAATATTAATTAATTTTGTCTTTAGTGATTAAGTTAAATAATTACAGTGAAGTACTGATTATCCGAAATAGCTCAGAATTGACAATTTTGGATGAACGGTTTTTCCGGATAATCGATAATACAGTATTATGTCGGAAAGGTGTAATATAAATAAACTGAAATACAGTACTGTACTGCAAACAGAGTAGGTAAATATATTGGTTTTAAAATAAAAGGAAAACATTGAAAAGGAAAACATTATTTATTTTATGTTGTACTAACTGCAATACCTACATAATTCAGTAAAAAGTATAAATAAGAGTAAAAAGTATATAAATGTATGTTCAGGCTTGTATAATTATGTATTAAAATAAAGGACATTCACCGGTTTGGTCCAATGGTAAAAGCCGTCGCCGCGAGTCAGCTGATTTTCGGAGAAGGTTCCTGGTTTGAATCCTATAAAGATAGTTACGTTTATGCATATTTGAGTACTAGATAGTGGTTACCGGTGTACTTTGATGGTTGGGTTTCAATCCATAATTTCTCAGGAATAGTCGGCCTGAACCTGTACAAGACTACGCCTCATTTACACATCATGTACGTCAACCTCATCTCATTGGCTCATTTATTGTTCCTAAATTGAATAGATTGCAACGGACATATATTAGGGATAAAAAAAATTTAAAAATGTTATGGAAAAAGTAACAAAAGAAAATCTGTAGGTATATTTATAGGAATTTCATTTCCATGACAATTCCGCAACAAGTAAATGAGTATGTTGAAAGTGAGTCTATAGTCGTCACATAAGTCGGAGAGCGTAGGACTGCCCTTTTCTCTTCTATCTACTTCTACTCCAACACTTCTGAGCTAACTGTTTCTGTTTTATGCTTATTGTTTGTTAAAGAAAACTATAAAAATAGCTTACCTATATTTTAAAAGTTACTTATCTGTAGCCTACTTATTATAAAATTTTATTGTCTTCGATGTTTTTCCCAGAATTAGATATTCGTCCTCCTACGTGAGATTAATTTATCTCTCAACTTTAACCAGTTATAAAGAATAAATGAAGAACAAGAAAATTATTTTGGGTATTTTCCACTTCTTACAACTTCAAATTAAAAGAGAATATTACAAAAAAACGTTGTAGCAAAAATGACCCAAATTTTATTTTAAATCGGTGTGTGTTTGGCCACTGAGAGATAAAAATATGTCTCATAACACTCAACAAAGAAAATTTAAGGAATTTTTATATAATAAACTTTCTTAGTAAACCATTGTTGAATGGCCAAGAGAGAGCTGAAAGATGGAAGGAATACGTAAATCAACTCTACATGGGAAAAGAATTAGAATATGATGCGATAGAACAAGAAACTGATGTTGAAGAAGATCAAAAAGGGGACCCTACACTACGAGAAGAATTCGATCGGGCACTTAAGGATATGAATATGAATAAGACACCAGGAATAGATAACATACCATCGGAATTATTATTACGATGTGGCAAAGTTGCTCAAAACAAATTATGCAAACTTGTGTGCAGAATGTATGAGAGTGGAGAGGTACCATCGGACTTTAAAAAAAATATTATGATTCCAATACCAAAAAAGTCAGGAGCGGAGAAGTGTGAACATTACAGAACCATCAGCCTAACATGCCATGCATCTAAGATACTGACAAGAATTATATACAGGAGAATAGAACACCGAGTAGAAGAAGTATTGGACGATGACCAATTTGGATTTAGAAGGAGAATGGGAACTCGAGATGCAATATTGGCACTGAGACTGATTATTGAGAAAAGGATACAGAAAAATAAAACTACTTTTATGGCATTTGTAGATTTAGAGAAAGCATTTGACAATCTGGACTGGAGTAAAATGTTTAAAACTTTGAAAAGGCTAGGAATTAAATACAAAGAAAGGAAAGTTATCTACAGTCTGTATAAGAATCAAACGGCTGTTTTGAGAATCGAGGGGTACGAAAAAGAGGCTGCTGTAAGAAAAGGTGTACGACAAGGTTGTTCTTTGTCACCACTACTTTTTAACTTGTATATAGAAGAGGCTATAAATGAAGTGAAGGAGAAATTTGACGTAGGAATAAAAATTCAAGGAGAAACAATAAAAATGTTGAGATTCGCCGATGATATAGTAGTATTAGCCGAGGCAAAGAATGAACTAGAGGATGCCTTAAATGGAATGGATGAGATCTTGAGGAAGGATTACTTCATGAAAATTAATAAGAACAAAACGAAAGTGTTGTGCAGCAGCAAGAGTGGTTTAGAAGAGATGGGAAATTTAAAAGTAGGCAACGAAAACATACAGGAAGTTGGGGAATTCTGCTATCTAGGGAGTAAAATAACAAAGGATGGTAGAAGCACGAGTTATATCAAGAGTAGAATTGCTCAAGCTAGAAAAGCCTTTGAAATGAAAAACAGCTTACTGACTACAAACATTGATTTACAGATTAGGAAAAATTTCTTAAAACATTATGTTTGGAGTGTAGCATTATACGGAAGTGAAACGTGGGTGATAGGGGCTGTAGAACGGAAGAGGATAGAAGCTTTTGAAATGTGGTGTTATAGGAAAATGTTAAAGATTAGGTGGGTGGACAAAATAAGTAATTTAGAGGTTCTTAGGCGAGTGGATGAAAAAAGAAGTATATGGAAGCATCTTACCAAAAGAAGGGATAGGCTAGTGGGGCATATCCTAAGACATCCAGGTATTGGGCTATCAATAATGGAGGGTAACATTGAGGGAGTAAATTGTAGAGGGAGGCAAAGATTAGAATATATAAAGCAAATTACAAAAGATGTAGGGTGTTACAGGTATGTAGATATGAAACGACTTGCGCAAGATAGAACAGGTTGGAGAACTGCATCAAACCAGTCGAGAGACTGATGACAAAAAAAAAACTTTCTTAAAATTTTTCACTTGAGAAACTATAAATAAAACTGGTTATTCATGGCTGAAATAATGTACAACAAAATGAAAATGAACATGTGTACAATAAGCATATTATCCGTACACCATTCGTTCGTTCTTCGGCTCGCTCGCTAGCCCCAATGCAAATCTCATAGTTGTTATGAAAATAATGACCTATAGACCTACGCAAATAATTACATTTATTCAGTTTTAACGTAATCGTTTATTTTGCGTTGTTATATTCTGCATTGTCATGCGGCTGTATCCCTAACTCGTTTGATCACCATCGAAAAATCTGCTTCGGATCGCTTTTCATACCAAGTTAGAAATGTTTCAGACGCTTTAGATGCTTGACAGCCCGTTTGAGCATTAAAATCGGTTTTGTTTTGTAGGTCTTCATCGTTACATTTTTCTGTTGATAATTGCGTAACACCTTCAAAGTTCTTTGTCGGTTTATATTGGTCATCCCGGATCCATACAAGCATTTTCAAAACCAACCCACTCATTTAAATAATTTTCATCATACTCGTCAAAACCAGGTTTTTTTAGCTAAGGGTAACATTAGCTCTTTTTCTTCAGTTTGAACATCGTTGCATGTTTTATTGTCGTTATTGTTATTATTGCATAACAAAAAAAATGTATAACTACATACTCGTGTGATGTGGATACACGGAACTTTGATTTATAGTTCCGTAAAAATATCAAAAATCCAAACATGGTACAAGCTTTTCAAAACAAATTTGTACGTTTAATCACATGTAGTCTCAACTACATACGAAACTCGATAATACGTCGATACTTCAGCGTAGACACGGCACACAGGACCAATAAAAAATTATTTAGTACTCGTTTTCATTCAAAATTAATTAATTACAAGAATCCAGAGAATGTAAGAATATTATCCCACACCTACCACAAAATCCACATAGGAAATAAAAGAGATGTTTGAGTAGGGATCTCATAATAAAACCCTGACAAGGGATTACCATGACGTGATTTCCTCAATCAAGACAAAAACAGGAGATTACAAACGTACGTCATAAATACTGTTGGTTGTATGAATGTACAACTTCCCAGTTACTTGTTTTAGGCCCTTCGCTGAAAAATGCGCAGTGAACCTCGCCTCTGTTCGAAGCTAGTAGTGTGAGGCTAGATTCTACGTAACAATGAATTGTGGTAGAAACTAATACGTAATGTAAAGTAGGTAACGGGAATATTTTAGAATTCTTTTCGGGCATCTGAGGGCTCAAGTACTCCTATCAGACGTCTAGCTTTTTTTTACTTTTACGGCCACATGGGACCATTTAAAATCAATCTTTGGAGTTCTTTTTCTGGGCTGTTTTTCTCTTTGCCCAGTATCTTTTCATATTTTCAAATCTCCCTTTTCTTTCCTCATCTGAATAAACCCTCTTTCCTCTTGTTTCCTCTTTAAATTTAAATCTTGTATTTTTATTGGTAAGCATTTTGATTTTTCCTGTTTTATTTCTGAGATCTTCTTCTGTTATTTCTGATTCCTGCATATCTTCTTTTCTTTTTCTTTTTTATCCAACTTGGTAGTGTACTTTGCTTTTCAATTATTTGTCTAGTTTTACTAAATAAAAACAAAAAGTTTTATTATCAGACATTGATTTCGAATAAATAAATCAATCTTTGGAGTTCTTTTTCTGGGCTATTTTTCTCTTTGCCCAGTATCTTTTCATATTTTTAGATCTTCCTTTTCTTTCCTCATATGAATAAACCCTCTTTCCTCTTATTTTCTCTTTAAATTTAAATCTTTCATTTTTATTGTTAAGCATTTTGATTTTTCCTGTTTTATTTCTGAGATCTTCTTCTGTTATTTCTAATTCCTGAATATCTTCTTTTATTTTTTTTTTATCCAACTTGGTAGAGTTGTTAGTGTAGTTTTATTTTCAATTATTTGTCTAGTTTTACTAAATACAAACAAAAAATTTTAGTATCAAACATTGATTTCGGATAAGCAGTTTATAGATAATCGCGATACTTTACTGTAATAAAACTCAAAAAGATAAAATAACATGTTAAAAATTATCATTAACATTCATGTTTGAATACCAAAATTTACAAAACACTTTACAATTCACAAAAAAATGTATATGAATAGATTATTTAGTTTTACCCTTTATTAGGTATTTTAATTTATACTGCACTCGACATTTTAAATTTCATCCTGTAATGTACAGTATACAACAGTGGAATCGAAATTTTCATATTGATGCAACCATTGCAGTCTAAAGTATTCCAACATTATTCATAATTCGCGTATTGTTAAATCATGTTAGGTTAACCCAACAGCCGCTTATTTACGTCAATGCCACCAATTTCAATAGTTTTGACAGATGTTACAAACTATCAGTTTTATTTATCTGCGTTCTAGTTCGAGCTTTTTAAAAACTGTTAAAATGATTAAGTATGTACAGAAAACAACTAATATTTATACTGTATGAAATTTGTATTTTTTATAAAATACACCAGGTGGCCCATAAGTCAGTTGTCACTAGCAATCCTTAGATTTTGTTTTTCCTAGCGTATTGGTACTCAGTTGTGAACTTGACTAGTGTGTAGTCCTTTAAGTCAGTTGACACGAGCAGTTTGAAGACTGAGTAGTTAAGGAAAATTTGATATGGCTACAACATTTTTTTTTATTTTGGTTTAACGTCCGACTGTTCTGCAATTACTGCTAATGCAGACTGTGAAGGATGAAATTATTTTTGCAACAACAACATGGAGCACCACCGAATTATCGAATTATTGTGAGAGACTTTCTGAATGAAAACTTTGACGAGTGAATTGGCAGATGGGGAACTATTTAATAGCCTTCACGATTGTTAGATGTCACACCCATGGATTTTTCTGTCTGGGATATACTAAAAATTAGGTTTACTCCATCGAGATTCGTGAGGTTGAGCATTTGAAGGAACAGATCCAATCAGGATTTGAAAACCTACAGTCTCGGAAGATTTTCGACAAAATTTGTAAATCAGTGATGAAAAGATGCAATGCTTGCATCAGCATGGAAACGACTTCGAGCATCTTTTGTAGATTCATTGAAATCAATGTGTATTTCTGTGTTGTTAATAAATTTAATTTAACACCATTAATTTAGTTATTAATTTTCATTTGTTTAGTTTTATTTATTGAAAAAAACATCCTTGAAAACTGACTTATGGGCCACCCTGTATAATGTTACCATAATTATTATATAACCTTAAGCTACGTTTGTATTAGAGCGAACGTAAGTAAACGAACGAATTCGTTCTGTTGAGCTCGCTTTATTTGAATAGCGAACAGAGCAACAGCGAACGAAGTCGTTCGTGTTCACACATGTTCCGAAGTGTTTCGGTAAGTAACCGAATTGTCAAAGGAAGAGCTTAGATTCAAAACAAGTTAAATCCAGACACATAAATTTTGTCAGTAGGCAACAAAAACCTATTTTTCAAAATAGATAGAAGGTTTTTTTTGGAAATATCTAGCACCATGCATTGTAACCATATGGTTTTACATACTAGGTTCCAGACTGGGAAGCAGTCATTAGAAATAAAATGAATCAGTCATTACAAATGAAGCAGCCATTAGAAATAAAAAATGGATTTAACTTGCTTTGAATCTAAGGAAGTTCGTGCTTGGTGTGGACGGTACAAGACAGTAATAATCGAATTCGTCGTGTTGTCATTATTAAATAATGACAACACGACGAATTCGATTATTACAACTGTACAAATTTTGTACAGTTGTAGTAAACTTAAAACCTTGTTGTCTTCATCTAAATTATTTCACTGTGTATTTTTGTTACAAAGGTGTTAATTTCTAAATAGTATTATGAAATGGGACTAACGAAAAAAATCCCAGTTAATTGAATTACATAGCCGTGTTTATGGGATTTAAAATTAAAAATATATAAAATTATCAATAAAAAAAATTATGCCTGAAGTAAAATTGCTTCTGAACTTGAGTTCGATGTAAATGAAATTAAGAATTTATTATTTGGCCCAAATTATCACTCGTTAAATCCGTTAAAAACATTTCACCTCCAGCTGTTGCCCTATTTTTAACAAGGTAGAACACCACAATCTCTTCTTTTTTCGTTTTCTTGAAATGTACGCGTAATTTAAATAGCGAACAGAGCAACAGCGAACGAAGTCGTTTGTGTTCGCACATGTTCCGAAGCGTGTCGGTAACCGAATCATCAAAGGGAGTTCGTGCTCAGTGTGAACGGTACAAGATAGTTACGATCCAATTCGTCGTGTTGTCAGTACTTGTACAGTAGTAGTTAACTTAAAACCGTGTTGTTTTCATCTAAATTATTTTACTGTATTTTTGTTACAAAGGTGTTAATTTCTAAATAGCATTATGGAATGGACTTATGAAAACATCCCAGTTAATTGAATTAGGCCTACATAATGCAAGCCATGTTTATGGGATCCAAAATCAAAACTATATTAAATTATCAATAAAAAAAATTATGCTTGGAGTGAACTTGAGTTTGATGTAAATAAAATTAAGAATTTATTATTTGGCCCAAATTATATCACTCGTTAAGTCCGTTAACAACGTTTCACCTCCAGCTGTTGCCCTATTTTTTACAAGGCACCACACTCTCTTTATTTTTCCGTTTTCTTGGAAAGTACCGCGATAATTATATAACTGGCGCTCTAATTATTAAATCGTCGTCTGAGTCCATTGTACTCGTGCCTACAATTCCTACGAAAATTCATACGTTTCTGTTCGCTATAATTTAAACGTAGCTTAATGTTCAATATTATGACTTAGAGTTCAAATTTTCAATATTTTTATTTTTACTTTTTTATTTTTTTCTCCAGTGTTGTAGTTCTGTTCAATATGAAATATCTCACTTTATTGCTCAGTAGTGAAATATATTCCCTACATATTATTGTTTTGTGAAATCGTAGTCAAAACCATCAACACACACATAACTACAAGTAAATACATTTATTTATACATAATACAACAAACTACAAGATGAAAATTACATGTTATTTTACTTAGTAATGGTTGCATGTTTGCTGTCCATTTATGATAACAGAATAATATTCTAATGTGACCTTAGTTTAGAGGTTAGATTAACTTACGTAATGAACATCATATCTTTGTTTCATTATTGAATTTTTTCATGGACATTTTAGACTAAGTCTGTAATTAAGAAAAAAATCCTGTTAAAAATAGATGAATTAAAATTTAAAAGTACAATAGTCAATGCTCGATTTAACAGACTAATTGGGAGATACCGATGTCCGTTGTTGTGAATTTCCGTTAAATTGAAAGCCATTCAGTTATAACACAATCGGGAACGTATGTATCTATAATGTGTTAAAGTAAACATTGGATTTGCTTATAATCTTATTCTTATAACTTTAAAAAATTTTACCATTCAGGAAGAGTTACAAAGCGTAGTACAATAAAACAATATAAATCTCCGGCTAAAATACTGATTTTTTTTAACGTTGCATCAACTGCAACGGTCATTAACGACGACGTTGGGGTGTAACTGTGGAGGATGAAATGATTTTTTTTGTAACGTATGAAAATATGCCGTGTCTGAGTGCGATTCGAACCCAAGACCACATGATGAGAGGCGAGCACGTTACCAACTACGCCAATGCGGCCGGCGCATTAGCAAAACACTGATTTTATTTTGTATGGTTTTACTAATACAGAACTACTAAATAGTAAACTGATGGCGTTTTTTTTTTAATTACAGTTATTAAATTCCATCACATTTATTAAACAAAACACAAATAAACACATAAAATAGTACAAAAAAATTAGCGGAAATAAATTGAAAAAAATTAGGATTCTTTTGAAATTAGGAATATCTCTCGTGCGTATATAATTAGTTACGAATATCAAAAACTGTTATTGGTCATTTTCCTTTATAAAAATTAGATTATTTAATTATTGTAATTATTAGAATTAGGTTATTGTAATTTTCAAGTCCGATTAATCGAGCATCGAATGTAATTAGATTTATTTAATGAACAGTATGTTAAAAGAAACTTGAGGTATAAACGAAACTTTTAATAGAAAAAATTTCTCACACACACTAAAAACAAATGGACACATACTCTCAAGCACAAAATATAGCAAAAAAAGATAAAGAAAGTAGAATAATTTTTCTCTTATTGCTAGAGTATTTCCCTTTAGGATAATTTCATTCACTACATAGCATAGAACATTACTGCAAAACGCTATCTTGCTTTTTTAACAAAACAATTTTTTTTATCTGTAAACCATTTTATTTTACATCCATGCAATGTTTAACAAGTTTCTTCAATTAACTAGACGTGAAAATTTTCAACTTATTTATACCAAGGTAGTTTTTTTAATAGAAAAATCTGGTGTGAAATACACATAATATTTTCTTGCAAACGTAAATTATGATAAAAATAGCCAACGTTTATCATCAGCCAACAATGAAAAATAAAAAATATAAACTAATTTTAATCATAAGCAATTTTAAATTTGTTGCTAAATGAAAACCAACCTCTGTTCTACACAAACGTACGGAAAATCACTAATTGACGGTAAATTAAGCTCTGTAGAAAAATTCCTAAAATTAAAAAATTTCTTAAAATTTGCAGGTTTTTAAAATTTCTATAACGTTATTCTAAGCACATGGCAGGTGGAGTGTTAAATTATTTGAACTCGATCTGCTAGTTCCAGGGCTACAAATAATAGTTATGTTTCTTATTACGTGGTCAACCAATTATATGACTGAACTATTTAAGAACAGAAGAGGTAGAGGTGAAAAAGACATTAGTCAGATTTATCTCCTCTGAAAGTAATGAATTTCATTATACAGCCAGACCCTGTGGTGAATGAAGTGAAGGTGTCATTTGCAGGGTGCAGAGTAGATGCTTTTCGGAGGGCCTGTCATGCTGATAAGAATAGGCTACTTTCGTACTCAGTGAGGAAGGCCTCACTCCTCGTTTTACTTAGTAAAATCTCTAGAGGTTCAAACCAGACTTTCGGCTGTTGACCTAAACAGCCGTAAACAACAACTTTACTTAGAGCCTGTATACTTTTGTCATAAAATGCATAAATACTAAGGCCACACTTTTAAAAACCCCGATTTTAATGAGAAAATACGGAAATCACTAATTGACACTAAACTAAGCGCTAAAAAAAATTGAAATAAAAGTATTAGGATTTTTACATTTCTACAAATTTGACTATACCGTGCTTCCCAATAAATTTGACGTACGTATAGGGAAATTAGCATAGGACAATGTACTGTCAACATTAATCTTATTATAAGGGTGTAGTCTTTTATTACTCCAGTCGTTAGGAAACAGAATAAAAATGAGTCTATAAAAGATTTTAATAGCTAATAATTTAATTATTATTAATTAGTCTGAGATTTGAACTCACGATTCTCGTACGATAACTTATCAAAAGTAAAATTTCAATTTGACGTCTAAACGCGCATAGCTACTGAATAGACAAAAACATTCGCGAAATTTTTCTTATGTTAAGTACCGCGCTATATCGAAATTGAATAATATTTTGTCTTTTTATTAAACATTTTTTTATTTATTTTTTTTTTTGTTAAATGATCATTGATTTTTTTTAAATTAAATAATGAAAAATACATGAAATTATAATTGCAATTTTTAATTCATAAAATATTTTGTATTAAAGTTTTATTCTCGTATAGTAAACGTCACACAATTACAACAATGCGGCATTTAACAACCAATGAAAAAGCTGCTAAAAAATGTCTAAATCTGACTAACTATAACCCATCTCGAATAACTTACAAATTATAAAAGTTAACAGAAATATATTTTACTTTTTTATTGACAAGTTATCAGATTGGATAAGATAACAACTTATTTTTAACATTTTTGATGATATTATTTAGCAGATTAAAAAATGAATAAATAATGTTTAGTTAGTATGTGTGGAATTCGAACTCACGACTCTCGTATGGTATCAAAAGTAAAATTTGAAGTGACCTTTAAACGTGCTCAGCCAATAAACAGGCATCAATATACGCGAAATTTTTCTTATGTAAGTACCGCGCTATATCGAAATTGATTAACATTTTGACATTATTTCATTAGTAATTAAATTATTAGCTATTAAAACCTTTTGTAGACTCATTTTTATTGTTTCCAAACGACTGGAGTAATAAAAGTAAGATTACACCCTTATAATTAGATTAATGTTGACAGTACATTGTCCAATGTTAATTTCCTATACGTCAAATTTATTGGGAAGCATGGTATACATATTTGTGCTAAAATGCATATTAAAGCTGCAGTCTTTAAAAAAAAACATTTTTACTACGAGAGCGCAGCCTTCCCGCAAATATCAGCAGACATGCTGCTTACCCCACTTTATAGAGCACTAAAAATATAGTAGGTAAGTGAGTTAATTTTAAAGAGAAATATAGGAGTTGTTCTTCCGAAAATCACAAAATAGAAACAAAAATTGCACGAATAACTGATACTTCCGGTTGACCGATTTTGATAAAATTGTTCGTGCCGGGTCACTTTGTGGTACCTAACTAAATGACTAGTTTCAACTTGTACGATATTCCGTTTTTGAGATATTTTGTTCACACACACACACACACACACACACACACCAATCGATAGAAACATGTTCTTTGAGTTCAGGGAGCCAAAAAAAAGTATTGCCGATGAAAACTCTACTTCGAAAAATCGACAAGAAAACAATACAGTCCTTCCCTTCATTTTGTATAGGGTAAGAGAAAGAAAAAGTTTTATATAATTTTAATATTATTTTCATTTGTCACTGAGTGCTAATTAATTATTGTTGTAATGTTTCTTCTGATTAAAGAAGCTTTGCATTTTGGTAATTAGTTGTGTGAAGTACATTACTGGTGTTATCAAGTCTCTTATCTTAATGACATCCCAATTAATCATTTTGAAATTAATTTCAAAATAAAATCTTCATGAACTTATTCACTTACATTAAAAGTTTGTATGACAAAAAATTATTATTATTATGAATATTTTGTGATAAATCTTTTGAATTCACTAGCATACCCCCCACGACTTCGCACGCGAAACATGTGTAATCATTTTTTTTAAATAAATATTAATCAGAAGTTGTTTAGAAGCTAGAGTGTACGCTCCAGCGCGCGCGAACATAATACTCACATACAAACACACACACAACGTTTTGATAATTTTCCCTCGCGTACGTCTCTCACCATTATCAAGCCCCTTCATCTACTTCAACAGCAATACGTAATTACGCACACATACACACACATACACACAGACACACACACACTCACACAAATATTTATGAAACTCTTTATTTGGGCCCTTAAGGTTATCATTTTTGAAAATTAAAAATGAAATGTTGCTGTGAATATAAATACGAATATGCTGTCAAAATTTCATGAAAATCCGTTGAGTAGTTTTGGAAATTAGCCTGCACAAAGAAAACACGCTTTGTCTTTATAATATTAGTATAGATAAAATTGTTAAATATTTAAAACTAAAATTTTGAAATAATTTCTGAGGTTCATTTTCTAACCTCTTAGAACGCTATACACTTGCTTGAATAATAGTTTTTTTTTTTTAATTAAAATACATAATATTGTTATGTTTATTTCCTTACAACTTCTTAAATGCAATAAAATTATGTAATTTTGTAGTAATTGCCATGTAGTTTTATGTAATTTTGCCATGTTTAGCATAATCTATATAAAGGTGATGTGCTACCCATATTAAGAGAATTATGTTAAAAAAATCTGTTATGAAACACACGACTTTCTCTTGCCAGCGAAGATAATGGACAATATAACCTATGTTTAATCACGATTGAAAAAATAATGCAAAATGAAAACCAACTTCTGTAGAACTTAAAAATACAGAAAATCAGTAATTACAGTTTAATTAGGCTCTGTAGAGAAAAATGCTTAAATTAAATTTGTTGGTTTTTAAATTTCCAATAACTTTAAATTGTATACATTTTTGGAGTAAAATCCATACTAAGACAGCGATCTTAAAAAATTCTATTTTTTACAGATTTTGATGAAAAAATCAGAAAATCACTCATTTCCGCCAAACTAAGCACTGTAAAAAATATTTGAAATAAAAGTTTTAGGTTTTTAAATGTTCCCTAACTTTTTTTAAGAATTGCTGATGAGTAACTGATATCAGTTAGTCAGTGACAACTTTCTTATATTTGCTGTATAAATATGTAGCCAGGTCACCACACAAAAAATGCAAACTTAATTATCTACAGAATTAAACTGAAAATAGATAAAGTGTATCTAATTTATGTATTTAAAGAAATAGCTGAAGTACCTTAGTTAAAGAGAATAAAACAAATTTTATACACGTGGGTGTGCGTGTGTGTTTTTGTATTAAAAGTTTCTTATAATAAAACTTTATAACCTTTACGATAATAAAGTACGAACCACACTCATCTAGTTTTACCACTACTGTCTGCAACTTTATAGTATACAATATGTCTTCTTCAGCATTTAATTAAACTTATATGATCCAAAAGATATATACATAAGCACTTTCTAACTTACTATTATTATTATTATTATTATTATTACATATTATATAATTTCAGTAAAATAAGTCAAAAATGATTGATATTTCATCCTAGCACATTTATACTTATTAACCTAAATTTATTATGTCAAGGCATAAAATGTGAGTGTAGAATAATAAAATTTCAGAAAATTAATTATTTACTGTGATAAAATCAAGTCACAAACTTAATTTTTCAACCCTTCAATTGTTATACAATAATTACGTTGTCTGATAAGGTCAACTATATAATCTGTAATTAATAATAATAATCTATATATTTAATCCATATATACATATATATATTGTGACACTTATTTCTAAGGTCCGTTTCGGGATCTAGGTTATTAAATAATTAATACACTAAAGTTTACAATTACAAATATTTATGTCACTAAAAGATTACAGAATAAATGATTAAACTAATTATAATTAAGTAATACAATAAATGATTTAATAATTCACTTAAAATAGATAATTAACAATAAATAACTCACTCACTTTTATAGATTACACAAACATACAAAAACACAGAAACTGAATTCCACAAAAACTACACATTAACTGTGTATTAATTATACACTCACAAAAAGACTTTACACAATACACACACAACAAAGAGACGGTATAAAAATCTTGAATCACTACAATACTCGGATGTGAAACCTGTAAATACACACCCCGATAATCGCACGGCAAAGATCACACGAATACTGACTGGACCGCGCTCGGGGGTCTCCTTTTATAATCATTCACAAAGATCGTTCCAGAACAAAGTAGAGAAATCATAAAGTACAAAAATAATAACTCTTTATTAATGAATGCTAGAAAAATCCCTTTGTTAACAAGTCAACTATTGTAAATAGAAAACGTAAACAACCTCATAAACAACTTCATAAAAATAGCTATACACAATAGTATACCTGAACTTTTATAATAGGCGTACTACACGATAGTTTTTACAACTTTTGTGAATAGACGCACTTTTATGGTCATCATTGTAAAACTGTCATTCACTATTGCTATTTTTATTATTTCTTAACTATTTTTATGAATGGAATTCTGGAACATTCGTGATCCGTTTAGTCAATTCTGTTACAATATATTACATAAGGCACAAATAGACCCAACAGGTATTGGATACAGAAATACTTCAGAAACAGGATAAATGAGTGGAATGTGATGTCAGAGAATGAGGTCCGTAGGAGGACAGGGACAAAGTGGACAGAAGAGAAGAAGCGAACACATGGGGAAAAAATGAGAAATGTATGGAAAATGAGAAAAAATTCCCAAAAATGAGTTGGAATGCTTTGCGCGATCCATCAGGGTCCATGGTCCATACGCATACATATATATATATATATATATAAGATATAAGGGATGTTTGTCAATGTGGTCTCAGCTTTCACTGGAGTGATTTTGGTCAACTTCAGAGACTTGTCATCACCATGGGTAGTTTTTTCCAAAATTGTAATCACTATAGAAAATTAAAAATTAATGTTTTTTATAAACTGATTTTTTGAAAATTTACCATACTCATGTTATGCTTAATCAATTTCTGGGCTCTATGAAAATTAATTTGTGCAGAATAATGAAGTTTTCTTAGTTTTGATGAAATTATACTGTTTTGAAAAATCTGGTATTCATTGTTCACTGATTCATTCATAGATTTGGGGGTTTTATAGATTTGTAGTAGACAAAAAAAATTTCCTTCTTGAATCTATGTTTCAAGTCATTACAATAAAAAATATGATCAAAATTTCAAAATCTGGTATTCATTGTTCACTGATTCATTCATAGATTTGGGGGTTTTATAGATTTGTAGTAGACAAAAAAAATTTCCTTCTTGAATCTATGTTTCAAGTCATTACAATAAAAAATATGATCAGAAAATTTCAAATCATGGTATGTATTCAAGGGTATATTCTACCAGTTCAGCAACCTTGTTTTCAGAATCTACCTCAAAAATTAGGACAACAGTGTGTTGTTTATTTTAGGAATTTTTACCCGTTTATTTTTTTTATTTTTTTTTTTTGTTTTACGCCTGACTGTTTTGCAATTTCTGCTAATGCAGACAAGACGGTGGAGAATGATCATACATGAAAATGAATGATGAAAAATGCCATACCTGACCGGGAATCAAACCCGGAACCCCAGCATAGAAGCCAGTTGCGCTAACCACTACACTAACGAGCCAGCCATTTACACGTTTAATCAGTTACTTTTTTTAAGTTGTGGTCGGAACCATTATTAACATTTAAATTCTGTGATTTTTTTTCAATTGATTGTGCCAACACTTGTTTTGATGGATTGTTATTATTTTGGCAATTTTAGCCCAATTATTGCCGTACTTATAATATTTCCTTTAATAACAATAATGGTGTAACCAACCCCTTTGAAGCTAATAGTACACCGCAGCTATCTCAGGCGCAATTACAATTACTAGTAATAGATTATTTTCCATCAAACAACAATGTCTAGGCATATATTTTTTAAACAATCAGGTAACTCAATTTTTAAATTCATCCTGTTACATAGAAAGTTATGATAATATACAAAATTTATTTCTGGAACTATTGCAAAATTTGGTACTTCTGTAGAATGACCTTTGTTGGAGATTACTATCTAACAATTGTTCATCGACATTCATGAGAAATACAATAATGATTCTGGATAAATTTTGTAAATAAATATCCGACTGAGTTAAAATACTATTGTATTAATAACTATGAAGACTAACAACTTCAAACTTCAAATGAAATAATTGTATGATCATGGTACTTGTATACTTCATTAATTTAACATGGCTCTTTAGTCTGGGTAATTAATACTGAAGAATAATGTGAAAATTTGTACAAGTACCTCAGTAATAAACTACAAAGTCTGTTAATTAAACTTCAGTTTTATGTTGTCTGCCATTACAGTTGCTTAATAATTAGTTAGAAATTATGTCATTTTACTTAGCAATATTTATATCAACTTGTAAGCAACATAATTAATGATTAATAAGCATTAATGACACAAATCTGATAATTTTTGATGTGTCTTATGTCAGTAATTTTTTGATAAGATACAAATTGTTTGTAAAGCTGTATGATATAATAAAAACGATATATGATGTTTTTTAATTTATACTTTTCAGAGATAGGTAGTCCAGGATCAAAAACATTCAGAGCTGAAAAAGGAGAAAGAGGTCCAAGAGTAAGTATATTATTATTATTTAAATAGTTCATTTTTTATCAGTTGTTTAAATATATTTATAGTACAGGGTGATTTTTTAGTCCTGTTACCCAATTGTTAATGTCTGGTAATATTTTTCTAAAAAAAATAAATTTTGTTTTGTGACACTAAGTTGGTAGCCCTACTCAACCAGTATGGATATGGCAGTGTGAGTTGATTCTCCTTGAGCTGTGTAAAATTTTGTGCCATTTCCGGTTGTGCTACGAACAGAATGTCTTTTTTCCTAAAACAATCTCTTGTTTAAATCTGGAGGCTGAAGCTCTAGAACTAATCGTATGTGATACGGATACAATTTCAATTTTTTAGCAGCTTTCTGAGCACTCGAACATGACAAATCAACATGTGAGGAAAGTTTTTGTAAACTTTTCCATGGAGAATTGAGCAATCTTGTTTTCACATTCTCTTAACGTCATCTGTCAAGAGAGTTGGTCGACCACTACGTTTTCTGCTGCAAACAATACCTGCCTCTAAAAATCAGTTAGTTAGCCTAGAAATTGACTAGAATAGAGTGGAGGAACACCAAAAAATTCAATTTGAAATGATTCTTTTACACTCGCATACGATTTTGTAGCAAAATATTGTTCAAGAATGAAAACCCGTTGTTCTAGGGTAAAAGACATTCTGTTCGTAACACAATTGGAAACAGCACAAAATTTTACGCAACTCAAGCAGAATCAACTCAAACTGTCGTATCTATACCGGTTGAGTAGGGCTACCAACTTTGTGTCACAAAACAAAATATCCCTTTCTTAGAAAAAAATTACCAGACATTAACAATTGGGTAACAGGACTAAAAAATCACCCTGTAGTAGTAGCATTTAAACATTAGTAATAACGGTTATTATTTAAATAAATGTGGTTACCTACCCTCAGTGGTTACTAAACGCAATGGAACCAATTGAAGAGACTTTTATAGTGACTACTTATTGTATCACTACCCTGCCTCACCCATACCAGTACATCAGTTATAGATGTTTACTCCTCAACTTTCCTTAACACACATGCATAAAAAGTAATACATACTCACATGCTTAAAACTATGTGTTGATAATAGTGTATATTTGGTGGTTTTTTTCTATATTGTATGTTATTACATCATGTTGCACATAATAAGCTGAATGATGTTTACAATTTTTCCAAAAACAAACATAGTTTTAATGATTCATTATTTATTCGAAGCATATACTATAGGGTGTTACTACATAATACATACTACTTCATAATACTGTGTATTACATTTCTGTGTATGAGTGTGTGTATCTTAAAAATGTGTAGTATGTATAGGGAACAATTCAAAATTGTAAAGACTGGGGGTGTAAATTTGTATTTCAAAAGTCTGTATAGACTTGGCTCTTATTATAGGTTATACTGGAATAGAAAATTCAGTGATCCTTGGTTTGATTCCTGACTAAAATCAGGAAATTCATAACGTGTTACAACACTAATACTTAGAATAATTTGCCCATAACAGGTAGATGGAGTGTTAAATTATTTGCACTCGATCTGCTAGTTCCAGGGCTACAAAAAAATAGTTCTGTTTTTTATCACATGGTCAGCCAATTATATGACTGAACCATTTATGAACAGAAGAGGTAGAGGTGTAAAAGTCACTAGTCTGAGTTATGTTCTCTGAGAGTAATGAATGTCATTATTATATGGCCAGACCCTGTGGTGAATGAAGTGAAGGAGTCATTTGCAGAGTAGATGCTTTTCGGAGGGCCTGGCATGCTGAGATAAGCATACTTTTCCATTCTGTAAGGAAGGCAATGGTAAACCACCTTACTTCTCGTTCTACTTAGTAAAGCCTCTAAAGGTTCAAACCAGCCTTTCGGCTAATAATCATATTAATAGCTTAATAATAATAGCCTTTCGGCTATTAATGACCGAAGAATAGATATATAACTTTAAATTAGTTAAACTTTTAAAAAATCACTTTATTATTATTTTCTGATAACAGATGGGAAACTTAAAGCTACAATATGTCTCCACACACACTTTGAGTATATTTATCTTATGTAAATTAATATGCCTGAGTGTATATATGATATTAAAATAGATCTTTTTTTAAAATGGGTTTATTATAATTTAATAAAAATTGACATTCATATGATTTTAAAAAAGTAAAGCTATAACATTTTAGGTTCTTAAAACACTTTTAATTTAAGAATTCTTAAATATTTGGCTATTCATTCATACCATATAGTGTACACATTTTTTACATTTTTATATTAAATAAAAAAATAAAAATTAATATTTTTAATGCAAATGGTTTACATTGTAGTGGTATGTTATCTGGAATGACAATTAGGTAGCTCAGGTAATTAGTTTTTAATGTACTTTGCAATTAGTGTAAGCTCATTAGTCATTGATCCTGTTGTGAGATTGTGGTCGCTTGGACTCTATAAATTTAATTTTACATCAGATTGTCATATTCATCAATTTATTATTACACACAACATATATCAAAATTAGACGATTTCATTATTTTTTTATGTAAAACAAACAGATATTTTTTTAATTTTTAAATGAAAAAATACTTTTAGTCAGTTAATAAAATAATTTAATAAATGTGATGAACTCTCTTTATTACAAATTAAATTTATTTATTATTTTTTTATAAATGCAATTTACAAATTAATTAAATAAATTATTATTTATCTGTATCAAGTATTAGAGTAATATAATGTATTTTAATACAATATAATATAATATGTTAATAGTAATATAATATTGTATGTTAGTTATATTTTACTTGCTAAGACAAAAAAAAATTTCTTAGAATGGAATAGTATTTTAAAAATTGTCTAAGATTTTAAAATGTTAGCTTATCATATTCTATTTATCTTTCCTATAAGCATCAAACATCCATTTTCGAACATAGGCTCCCCTTTCCTTCTCCTTTGTTCTCTGTCATGAGTGATCTCCATCTACCTCTGTCCAGCAGGACTTTTAAGGTCATTTGTCCATGTTATTTGTGACCTTCTTCATCCTCATTTTTATTCCCAGGGTCCTCAGTGTAAGATCCTGTTATTCCGCCTACTATCTTTCTGTCATAAAGTAAGTCTGACAGAATTTCATAGAAACTATCCATCAAAACGCACTTATTAGTTTTTTTTTTTATGTCCGACATTCTTGCAATTATTGCTAATGCAGATGATGAGTAATGGACAAATGTCAGACCTGACCAGGAATCAAACCTATAACCCCTCTTGTAGAAGCTAGTTGCGCTGACCACTACACCATGGGCTGGCTATCCCATCACTTATCACTGTCTTGTCATATTGCTTAAGAGAAAGCTTATCGTATGACACAAAGTGAAATATTTTTTCTTAATTCAAACCACTTATAAAAAAAAGAAATATATAAATAATAGATTCATCGGCCCAAAATACAGTTAAACTAAAATTTATGTTAATTGTCCAAATTTTTGTAGCAACTTTTACAAAATTATTTGTTAAAGGATGCTGTTGTTGTTTAGGTCAACAGCCAAAAGGCTGGTTTGAACCTGTAGAGGTTTTACTAAGTAAAACGAAGAGTCAGGTGGTTTACAATTTCCTTCCTCACTGAGTGGAAAAGTACGCTTATCAGTATGCTGGGCCCTCTAAAAAGCACATATTTTCCACTCTGCAAATGACACCTTCACTTCATTAACCACAGAGTCTGGCTGTATAATGAAATTCATTACTTTCAGAGGAGATAACTCTGATTAGTGACTTTTACACCTCTACCTCTTCTGTTCTTAAATGATTCAGTCATTTAATTGGCTGACCATGTGATAAGAAACAGAACTATTTATTTTAGCCCTGCAACTAACAGATTGAGTATAAATAATTTGACACTCCACCTGTATGTTATGGGCAGTGTAAAAGGATATCAAACATTTAACTGATAATAGATCTTCAATCTTCGTATTGAAATAATTTTTTTACTTTTCTTTAGTTCTCTTAAAGTTTTTTTTTGTTTTGTTTGGCCTCAATAACTGTAGTCACCTGTCAGGCGTGTAGCCAGAGAAGGGGCTTGAGATGCTTTAGCCCCCTCTGTGGAAAATGCTAATTTTTATACCAGACTAAAATGCAGCAGGTCTCTGGTTTGATTACCGATTAGGTCTGATACTTTTTCATCACTTATTTTCATTATCACCCGTCAGTAGCCCTAATATGCATAACAGTACAATATAAAACCAAAAAAACTCTCCACTCACCCGCCCCAAACCAAAATTCTGGCTACATGCCCATCACCCATGATCAATTCTTTTGTGAGAGCCTCACTGTTCTGCTCTTGTGAGTTTCCCTGTACTTTCAGATTTTATTATGCATTATAAATAATTTACAAGTAATATTAATGTGGTGATATTGACTACTGTGAAATTTTTACAGTACAATGGAGGTCTTTAGAGCACTCACCTGTGAATTATATCTCTTTATTGGTTAGGTAGTTTCAATACAAAATGAATAATTGTTTTTGTCAATTATTAATTACTTCTGCTGCAGAAACATTGTGATGACCCTATTTTTGACCATGTACTTCTGTTTACACCTTATTGTTACATGATTATTGTACATATAAAAGCATTGATTTTTTGTGTTATATAGATTATTACAATTAAAAGAACAATGGAATAATTTTAATTAAATTACATAATAGTGCATTGGGGTTTACAACCACACAAAGAATTTACGTTATTCTTCATAATAATAAAATAATTGTACGAGTAATTAAAATTTGAATATTAAGTATGAATTTAATCATCATAAATCTAGGTTTGTTATTGTCCTCAGGCACAAATTCTTTTAATATGCGTATTATACACTAGATTAATAAATTGTTTAAAAATTAGAAGGTATGTGCATTGTAAAGTTAAATTAATTTTTTAATTATTTTATTGTACGTACAGGTATGTCATTCAATAGAAACAAAATTGTAAAACTCCTGTCGCATTTTATTCATACAATTTTAATTTTTTTACATTTTTTTAAATGCATTCAGGAGACTCCTAGGGGAGTATAGGACATGTCAAAAAACATACAACACCTGAAATACATATTACAATCACACATTGTCCTATTACTACTATTTAGAAAAAATTCTTGTACGCTATAAAAAGTTTTACCAATCAAGTAATTTTTCAGGATTTTTTTAAAGGAATGCAAATTATCACAGCATTTAAAAAATCGGGGTTATTTATTGATGTATTTTTCCCCACATAAGTAGGTTTTTGTTCAAACAATTTTGTGGTGTGGCCACATAATAATCCTTTCTGTTTCAGGTGTTATGATAGTAGACATTGAAATTTTGCATAATAGTATTTTGCCTAACATACATTATCACCTCAAAAATGTAGAGTTAGGGAACCATAAACAATTTAAGCTCCTTAAATTGTGGTCTGTCTGAGGTGAGCTGGTTAGCTCCCACCTTACATCTAATAGCTTTCTTTTGAATTTTAAAACCCTTATTCATATTACCCATACTAGAATTACCCCATACTATATTTTTTTATTTATTTTTTTGGTTAACATTGACTGTTCTGCAATTACTGTTAATACAGATGATGAAGGATGAAATGACTTTTTTTGTAACATATGAAAATATGCCGTGCCTGAATGGGATTTGAACCAAAGACCGCATGATGAGAGGCAAGCACATTACCAACTATACCAATACGGTCGGCTACCCTATACTAAAATACCATAATGGATATGAGAGACAAAATTAGACCATGATAAGCTGCCATTAGTCTTTTTTTTTCATTTAATCTGGCAATTTGTTTTAGTGCAAATACCCCAGATGATACTTTACTACAAAAAACCTTTCTTTTTTTTACATCCAGGAGACTCTAAAGGGAGTATAGGACATGTCAAGATAAAACTGATAAACAAAAAATAACAATTGATAACAAAAAGTACTTGATTGGTATAGAAATCCCACAAATATCTATCTAGTGATACTACTAGGAACTTCACTGTTTCTACATGCTCTTGACTGTTATTATTAATTAATATATCCACTTCTCTGCTTTCTTTAATATTATGTTTGTTTTTGAGCTGCAAGTATTGACACTATTCCCATTAACCAATAACATTCAATTCAAGAACTGTACAACGAACTCTATATTAACCATTTAATATAATAATATATACATATACATTTATATATATTAATAAATAATAATAATAATAATAAATAAATAATATATTTAATAATAACCTATACAACAACATCCAAAAACTAGTGCTACACCTGATGTCTGTGTAGAAGGTTATGAAAACCTTTCAAAAATTAAAGAGATCATTCCATTTTTTTAAGAAATAGATTTTACCTACTCTTTCTTATAACACATTATATTCTTAGGTTGTATATCTCCCCTTCCACTGGTAATCCTTACAGACATCAGAAACATTCCTGTTTCAAGAAGCCTACTAATTGGTTTCATTTGTAGCTACAGTCATGATTTAGCTTTCAACATGTAAGGTTATGTGACAAGCAGACACTTCAATTAAGTTTAGTTTGCAGTGTAATCCATTAATAATAAATTAATATGACCCATTGTTTCAGTTTTAAACATTCTATGAATTCAATATTACACGTTATTTTTTCAAATATTTATTTATAGTTGTTACAGAAAAATTAATTAATTTTATTTACTTGTAGTGTATAATATAAAGAATATTATCACGAATTATAGTATAATTTTACAAAAAAGCGTTAGAAGATTCTTTTTAGATACTGATTTCCTGTAAAAGTGGGGTATTTACAATAAAATTCATTCATTACATATACTTTATGGAACTCATCATATAGTCATAAAATGACAGATTTTACCAGTCATAAATTTATAATGAATATTCATTAATTTATTAATAAATTTTATAATAAAATATTATCACTTTTTTAGCACATTTCATCAAAAATTATTACATAAGTTTATTTCTTGCATATTAATAAGAAATACAACTATAAAACTAATATATTTTAAAGCATCTTCTTTTGCGTTTTAGATCTTGAGGAATTTTCTAGTTATTTCTTATAAATTTATAATCATAAGAACTTTAATATTTGTTTGATATTTACCAAGATTCTTGAAAATCCTTTAGCTGTTATTTAAAGAAACATAAAATATTTATTACACATTTTAACATCTATCCATATTTTCTTGGTGAAAATTTATGTAACATTCATAATTAAGCTAAGATTTAAGGTTTTCTTTTAATAAATTCACTTGGTAAAAGTATGTCAGAAACTTGACTCATGGGAATAATAATTATTATTATTATTATTACTAGTCGTAAAACTCCCAAAGTGGAAGACGCTAAGTAAAGATGGTTCAGTTTTGGGGTTTCTTGTTGTTCTTTTTATTTGCCCACCAGTTTTTCATTTCTTGCGAGAATTTAGCTTTTCTTTCTTCACTCCATTTTACTCCAGTTCTCGGAGCTTTTGTCTCTGGTTTAACTTCCCATTTCTCAACCTTCCTCCTAAAATTGTTTCTTGTGTCCAAGTCTTCTTTCACAATATTAGCCATTTCCAAGTCTTTTTTAACATTTCGGATCCATTCTCCTCCATTAACGAGGGATGCTACGTATTTTACTATTTTTTTTTTTTTTGTTAGTCTGTGATCGGGAAGCCTCATTATATGGCCACAGAATTTAAGGCATCTTTTCCTCATGTCTGTCTCTACATTAGAATATTCTTCAACTTTAGATGTTTTCTGTAATCTATATCCATTTTCGGTCCATCTCGGTCCCAGAATCTTCCTGATTATCCTTCTTTCTTCTTTCTTTAGATTTTCCATATCTGTTTTCCTGTTTAGTGAGAAAGTTTCGCTGGCATATAGCGAATTATATATATTCCAATAATAATAATAATTATTATTATTATTATTAATACATCAAAATTTTAATTGTTTTGGCAAATTGAAGATGAAGGTTGAGTAGTTCTATTTTATGTATTTTTTATTTGTTTATTTATAACTATTACTGTGTGTATTCACACTTGGATTTAGTATACATAGTTATATTCATTCAACAAAAATGCATTACAATGTTGAACCACACATGTACATTTTTTTAAGATCTGATAACATAGTAAAAATATAAATACTGGTGTAACCATAAGAAAGAACATGAGTATAATTACATATATATAATGTTCACTGATATTGATTGCATTTGATGCATGTTAATAACCAGTACTTTCATTATACTTCATTATTTAGTCCAAGACTTAACCAAATTTCACTGCCAATAAATTAAAAAATTAATATTACTTGCTAATTTTACAGGGTCCTCCTGGCGAAGCAATGAGAGGTCCACCAGGACCACCTGGTCCTCCTGGACCCCCTGGACCACCATTTTCAGGAGGAGAACGAAATTATAATGGCGATTTTAGTGGATCAGGAGATGATGGGGTAAGTAATTTTTAATGTATTTAACTGTTTCATGTACAAATTTATAATTAATTAATTTTATTACTATAACAGAAATTACAGGAATGCAAGCTTTCCTGCAAATTCAGGGCTCTCAGATTTACCAATTTACCCGATTATTATATTAGTAAGTCATTTACGTGCACCAAATTACAATTTTTGTTGATCATCCTACCTGTTTAATCATCAATCATGTGTACAAGAAATTCAGTTTTATAAATTTCCTTTCATTGGTACTTTACCTTGTCAGTACTGCTATAACCACCTTGTGATTCATATTATTCTTGTATGTAATACAATCTTCAAAAATAAATAAAGATGATACTTAATATTGAAATACAATGACATGAGTTTAGTTAACTACTGATTTTAAAAGTATTTAAATCAATTACATTATACTGAATTAATAATAAAGTCGCAGTTTTCCATAATAATTGGTACAAAAAATATAAAGTAGATAAAGAAACTGAATATTTACACAAGATAGCAATTTATCAGTAACAATATTAGAAAACTCAATGTGGAAGAATTTAGAACCTGCGTTGCAATAAAGTAGAAAAATCTGGGAGGTAATATTTTTGTCATTTAATCTCTCTTATACCAATCATAGTATACACTACTACCATAAAAGTGGCAGCATCAACTGTTACATGCAAGCTTGCATAAATGTAATTTTTGTTATATTAATTGTGTTGCTGCTAATTATAAATTTGTCATCCTCTCTCATTTCTCACAATCCTATCTTTCATCTTCCTTTTCTCCTCTCCACCACCTTTCCTCCTCCTTTTCCTCTCCTCACCCTATATCCATTTCTTCTTCTATAACACCTTAAATCTTATTAACAAGGTCACTCGCATGCATAAGCATCCATGGATATGTCTGAATCTCTCCTCAGTCCAAGATTGCATGAGGCTCCTCATATCATATTGCTGCATTCATTTCAAAAGAGTGAACGAGCAGTGTGCTTCAAAAAGCCGTGGAGCAATGACGGAACATTATGTTCTACCTCAAATTGAGTAAAACAGTGATGGAACCCATGAAACGTTGGTGCAAGTTCAAGGGCAGGATTCTGTGAGTAGAAAATGTGTGTACGATTGGTTCGCATGCTTTTGTACTGACAAAGAACTGCATTCGGGCTGGCCATCCACAAGCAGAACATCTGAAAACATTGAACGTGTTTGAATATTACTAGGAAAAGATCAACGAAAGCTTACAAACCAATTGTACACACATTTTCTACTGATATCATCCTGCCTGTTAACTTGCACCAACATTTCTTGGGTTTCCGTCGTTATTTTACCCAATTTGAAGGAGAACTTAATGTTGTGTCGTTGCTCCATAGCTTTTCGACGCCCATTGCTTGGAACACTAAATGAATGTAGCAATACCATACGAGGAGCCTCATGCAATTCCAGACAGAGGACAGGTCCATGTCCATGCATGCCTACACATACAAGTGATCTTGTTTTAAGTAAAAACTGATATATTAGACTATTCACAAAATTTTTTAGACACACCTCGTACACAATTTCCCAAGTCCTTTCTTTCCATATCACTCATATTCTACTAAAATTGTAATTGAATACCAAATTACATTACAGTTATTTGTTACTAATACAAAAAATCATGATGAAATATTCTGTCTAGACATTATTGTAATCAATGTTCTTTTTGTTCACTATGCTTACAGAAAAGATTTGGAAATCAGGTAATTTTTACTCTATTGAACACAACACTAAAATACCAAACCACAAAGTTAAGTTTTCTAATAAATGATGATTTAACGTTTAAATAAGACCACAGAATTTGGGAGCAGAACTGTAATTTTTACTAGTTAAAGAACAATGTTGATTCTTACTTCTGACTAAATACATCCAAAGTTGAAACTGAGTTAATTCTGTGATGAATGAAGTGATGGTGTCATTTACAGGGTGGAAAGTAGGTGCTTTTCGGCGAGCCTGGCATGCGGATTAGCATACTTTCTCACTCTGAGGAATAGAATAGTAAACCATCTCACTCCCCCTTTTACTTAGTAAAACCTCTAGAGGTTCAAACCAACCTTTCACCTGATGATCTAAACAACAACACTTATAAATTATGATAAACACAATTAATCACACTGGTGTGTTAAATAAGAAAAGTAATTATGTCATAAGCAAAAATTTAAATCTTATCTATGAAATAATTCCAAAAGTTTTAATAGAAAAGGAGACCATTATATAATAAATTTTAGACAAAATTTAAAGGTATTTTTAATGGATTAAAGTGCATGTGAGGATGGTCTGTTACATATAATAAACTTTTCGTTCAGTTTCAGTTGTTTAGATTTTGAATTGAAGCAGTTGAAGGATAAATGATTTTCAATTTTTGTTATAATAAATTAATTTAATTATTGTAACAAAACTAGAAAAATATATTACTAATTTTGTTTAATTAAAAAAATGTTTAGCATTAATTTAAAATATTTATCCATATTAAAATAATTTCAAAACACAAGAGTGAAAACGAAAGTTGATGTTGGAATTAGTTTAAAATTAAACAAATCAACAAGAATGAAATGGCTTTAAGAAGACATCCTTTTGTCAATTTTGTAAGTTTCTAAAGTTAAACTGAAAAGTTTCTTCATTTCCTTTTTGACATGATGAAATACCAACACCGCCACAAAAAAAAGAACTTTTAAGTTGTTGACCTTTTGTAGAGTGTTTTACTTTGTAAAAACCAAGTTTAAAATTAAATTGCATGTACTTTATAAGATGTATACTTATTTTGATTCGATGTTCTCTTTTTCTGTTATGTAATTACCTGTTCCTATTTCTTTTGATCAAAAATTCTTCATGGAGAATTTATTTATTTTCTATCAGTCTTGCAGTATTTTTATATACAACTTTCAGAATTCATTAAAAATTTTTAATTAAAAAGTGGTCAGCTGACAGTACTACTTTTTTTTAATCTTTACTCACTTTTGACCAATTTTTATAATTTATTCTGTATAAAAATATAACACCTTTACAATTTTTTTTATAAAATGTTTCATCACAACTGTTATAACTATACATTCAGCATTGTGGAGCTTGGCTTAAAAAAGAATGGAACTATTTTAATTTGATTTAATATAGTAAGTTGCAAATTTTGGTTAAGAAGACTGATTCGTCCCATACCTTGTAATGTTAATTTAGGTACCTCTAAAACTATTTGAGATAGCTCCATAAATTGTTTTTAATCAAAACTTCGACATTTGTTTCTTTCTTTTAATGTATTTTTTTAGACTTTTTTACCAAATAAAGTTTGTACTATAAACTTTTAAAACAAAGCCTGTTTACCAAACTGAAAGAAGAATGTTAGATTTTATTTTTTTTCATCAATGAAAAAAATGTTAAAGCCTATAAACTACATAATCATTGATAATGCCTTGAAAGTTTGAAGCAAAAATTTTAAATATTAATAACAGATGCCTATAGACAGAAAATGTAGATCAAAGATTTTCTTGAAATGAACAAAAAACACACACCACTAAACAATAAAATATCAGCAGTATTTTCATTAAAACAAATGAAATAATGTACATATAAAATGGAAAATTTAGAAAGAATGTTACACCTCAGAAAAAATTATTAAATTGTTCCTACTTGTTGGATTTTCTGGTTGTAGGACCACTTTAAGGTGGGACTTTCACACTGTATGTTAGTTTAAAACCTAAAAATGTATATTTTTGTCCATTTTTTCATGCGCTAGTGCCCACTTAAACATAAGATAAGAATTGTTATATACAGTTCAATCTCATTAAGCTGGATTAATCAGGACTGGAGCAGATCCAAGATAACAAAAGGTTAAAAAGAAAATCAAAACAAAAAATACTATAAGCCTTCACAGACATAGACCCCTTTTAATACTACTTAATTTTCCTTCCGCTTATTCATTTATTTGTTCATACTGACATGTTTCAGAGGATCCACCATCATCAAAGAATACAAACCATAAAAAATTGAAGCTGTTTATCAATTAAAAACCCTTCTGTAAAATGTTGTGTCTTCAGTAACTTTTAAAAATTTTACACAAAGATATAAGCTGCAACAGTGGAAAAACAAATTTTAATTAGATTTTTTAGAATATTGCAAATTCCTTTTAACTAGGAGTTGGGCATTAATATCCCATTATAAAAGTTGTAACATTGTTAATTGTCTTAAATATTTTTTGTGTATATTTTCTTTAGATGTAATTGTAAAAAAATAATTTTTCAATCGAGAGTGGAGCCCCCAAACATTTTCTTAGAATATGTTATATCTTCTGTTACTAGTATAAAATTTTATACAAGATACAACATCTTCTAAAAGAGTTTTTAATAGATCATTTTATTTGATTGTTTATGGTTTGTATTTCTAATGATGGTAAATCTACTAAACATGTCAGTAAAACAAGTCCATGAATAAGTGAGAATTGAATTAAAGCAGCAATAAAAGAGTACAGGTCAGTGAAGTCTAACAGCATTATATTTTTTTATTTAGATTGGTTACGTGCTTCAGGATTCATTTTAAAAATGATTTGTAGGTATAAGAAATCAATAAAAAACCTCACAGAAAACTACCTTTAAATAGAATAAGAAAACAAACTTTTTAACATAAACATCTACGAATTACATATTACAGAACTGTAAATGTCATAAAATAAACACAATACTAAACTAAATCTAAAACTAAACACAACACTAAATCCTACATAGGATGTTTGATAAAATAAAAATAAACACATTTATAGTAAACTCTAACTCTTTGAAAAGTCACATGTAAGCTTCTACTGTGTTCACTGTACCGCACAGTACAGAATGGTCATGAGTTTTCTGTATGCAAATTAATTAAAGTGAGACACTAACTCTGCTTATTATTGTCATACTAAATGCTTTTTACTTGCAAGAATGTTCATAATACAATACTCCATTGTTTCTTCTCTTGGTGACTATATAATACAGTATAACTTCTTAACCTACAATTTTTCATTATTTATCTATGGTTTAAATTGGTCCAGAGTCCAACTTAATAGAACTGTTGTACAAAAAAGTAATACTTGTAATATTTTTAATCTTATTACTTATTTTCTGTTATTTACACCTTTTGCTACATGGTATCATCAAAAACTATACGAATTAGGCCTCCTGGCCCATTCTAACTTCAAAATAAACTATTGCCATTTTCTAAAGGTGTAGGGATGCTCATCTTTTGAGGTTATCCAGAACCATGTTATCTATTTGGCTTATAAATGGACACTTGTTTGGGTGTTCAGTCATCTGACATTTGCAACATAATGACCACACCACTCTTGCCTATATCTCCAATTTGGTTCATATCCAACAATCTTAACCGTACATTAAAACTACCAGAACCAAAGCACATGAAACTTTAATACGGTCTTCTTCCTTGTACTGTACCAACCAGTTTTCTCCTTAGAATGTATACAAGCCATTGAAATTTTTGCAAGTAAATTTTTTGCATCTTTTGATTGATATAAGAAACATAATTTCTCAAACAATGAAAGAATATGCCTTATAGTTGTAATAACGGAAAAACAGATTTTAATTGAAGGGGTTCACCGCATAATGACATTTGAATGCATGAGGTATATATTTTTTTTGATACAACGAATGTTGGCAACTCATAAAGCAGCTGTTAACAGCAGAAGAAATAGGCTGCTGTGCCACAATATGTTGTATCTGCCAAGATGGCTAGTCATGCAAGCGTTTTTATTTCACCGGATGATATAAAATCTTTAAGCAACAGAAATAGATGAAAAATAAACATTTCAAAATGGAAAGACAAGGCAAGAAAACCATCAAAGGACTCGAGAAACCCATACAAAAAAATTTAAAAAACCCATTTATAAAAAAGAAGAAACCAGTACCTGGAAAACTGCCACCCGAAGTATAGGGTGATTCAAAAAGAGCACCGGTTTTGATATATCAAATTAAGAGATTTATTTTATTGAAAAACTGAAAATAAATACATCAACAAGTTCATCTTACCTTCCGATTTCATGTATGAAAAATGATGTCAGGCATGTGTCCTCCTCTACTGCGCTGGCACGCAACTCTGTCCATAATATTGGATATTACTGCACGACTAGTTTCGACTTCCATTTGCCCGATAACCCGTCGAATTTCCTCCTTCAAGTCATTGATGTTTCGGGGTTTATTGGCATACACCAATGACTTCAGATGACCCCAAAGATGAAAGTCACAAGGTGTCAATTTTGTTTGCGAAGGTGTCATCATCCTGCCGTTTTCTCAATACCCAGTCAACAAACTGTCGTCTCTTCTGGTGGTCTGCCACTTTCAAATGTTGCGTCAACTGAATTTTATACGGGTGATATTGGAGATCGTACCGAAGAATTCTCCGTACAGAAGAACATCGTAAACCCAATTGTTGAGAACGGCGACGTATTGATTTTGCTGGGCTAACAGCCACACTGTCACGAACCAACGCAACGTTCTGCTCAGTTCGGCCAGAACGACGACTTCCAGAACTTTTAAGGTCGACTGTTGAACCCGTCTCAAAAAACTTTTTCATGAGCCTGCGAACTGTTGATTCATTCGGTGCTTCATTACGTCCTAGAGTACCGCGAAGTCGCCTGACAGTAGCCGCATAACTCTCTCCACTCTGGTAAAATGTTTTGACGATTAACACTCGTTGTGCAATAGTAAACTTCTCCATGGTTAGACACAGACTGCGAGAGTACTACACTGCGAACAAGAGAAACTACAACTGAATCGTCAATCGGAATGTTCTCTGAAATAGAAATGAGGTCTAACAATGTTGCCAACCGATAAACAAAAATTTACCAGCCGTTTAAAAACTGGCGCTCTTTTTGAATCACCCGTTAGAACAATGTTGTAAGCGCCACCTGAAAGTTTCTACATTTCCAAGATTATAAAGGTCTCCAAAATTTTTATGTATTTTATAGTTACAAAAATGTCTTAAAATATTAAGTTCTTGGCTTATTTTATGCAGTTTGATAGGATTAAACAATTTCTAAGAATTTCACGTCAAAAGGACTTTTGCTAAACAAACAGTAGTTTATAAATATTGTGAAGTTCATATAGTATTTTTTTAACTTTCAAAATTAATTCAGCACTGTAAAAATTGAAATACTTTATTTATATCCTGTCTCCAGCACTCACAAGAAAAAACAGCTGGTCCGAGGAATAACATTATAACTGCCTGACGCTTACAACGTTATTACATAAAAGAGAAGTATCAAAATGCGTATTAGTCAAAATTAAGAAATTGTATGGATGAATAATTTTGAGTTAAGATTTATGTCAATGAAATCTGCTTTTTGTTAAAAACAAAACATAAATAATATAATATTAGGTAGTAAAAACAGTTTTTTTAAATTTGTGAAAAATTTAGAATTTGTTTCTTACAACGTTATGCACCAGAACCCTTCAATTAAGTTTTCTTCAAATAATTACAAATTCCTGCTAGATTAGGAATTGGACACATTTGTAAATATGTCAGTATAAAAGTTTCAGCATTCTTAATCTCTAAAAGCTTTTATCAGAACTGGCTTCTACGCCAGAGTCCTGGATTCAATTTCTGATCAGCCCTGGTCATTTTTCATTAATCATTTTCATCTTTCACCCTTCATCATCTGTTTTACCAATAATTTCCAAAACGGATGTAAAACCAAAAAATATATAATCTGAATATTTTTAATGCACATTTTTGCCTTGTTAAATCTAATAGTGAAAAAAATATTTTTTAATCAAATTAGTAGTTTTGGCTCTAGACCAGAATAAATTACTCCAGGATGAATCACACACAACCACAACTTAATACTGTGAGTTAAAATTGTTTATGTGTGTGGTATACAAATTATGTTCTCCTAAGCTGTGATAATCATTAATAAAAAGTTCTCTTTGATTTATATTAAGAAGAAAACTAATGAATAATTTATGTTGACAGTTTATAGGACTTGGTGAAGGGTACAGTGGACTTGTAGGACCTCCTGGACCACCTGGTGTTTGTTCATGTAACTTGACACAAATGTTACATTCTTTTGTATTGCCTGATATGATCCCAGGACCTCCTGGAGTACCAGGTGTTGATGGAAAAGCAGGACCACCTGGAACATCTGTAAGTTTACATTTAAAATTATTAATTTATTTTATAACTAAAATATTTATGGTCTATTGAGTCTGTAATTTATTACTCGGTAAGTATAAAATCATGTCAGTTTAAAAAACCATCGGATCACTAAAATTAAATTCAAACGTAAGTATAAATATTATTATTTTTTAAACTCATTTTTCTAAATGTAAATTTATTTCTAATTTTATTCAGTAGATTAGTTTTTGTGCAATATTTGAATCAGTTAATACTACATTAAATTTTACATTTCTCTTCTTTTTTAATATATATATATATATATATATTTTTTTTTTTTTTTTTTAATCTAACAGTTTCCGACAATAAACATCATTCTCAAAACTCTGAACTATCAAAATCATCAACTGACTTAATAACCTCATCTATAGTAAAAATGTTAGTTACTCTATACTTATTTTTATAAGTAGTTAAGTAAATAAGTTTTGTTGTACTTTTATAAAACTTTCTTCACTACTTTTGTTTTTAACTCACCCCAGAAAGTTGAGAGAAACATCCTGGGTAGGAAGTTTCTGTTGCATTTATACGGTAACCCTTTGTTATTTATTTGATAACGTACAACTCTTAACAACAAAACAGTAGGCTAGATGTAATAAAAATTAGTATTTTATTCAATAATTTTAGTATTAAGTTGTCTGCTTTATTTTAAATTGCAGGACATTTAAATTATTTCTAAACTATAATTTTATTAAGTGAATACTGTTTTTTATAACAAAAATTCATCTACATTATAACTTTCAATTATGTTCAAGTAGTTTGGTATCCACCTAGATTTTTCATTGTTTACAAAAATATAAACAGTTGGGATTGTTAGAACACTTAGTTTAAAAATTTTCAAAAATTTCAAACCAACAACTGGAAAAGAATGCTTAAGTCTAACCACCGACCTTACACCCAATCAAAAATATGTGAGTTGTCAACAAAATTATACATTTTATTAGCCATTGTTACAGAATTTTTTTCCAAATTTGTGTTAAATAGTTATCTCATAACAACAGCTGAATGTAAACGAAAAATTATAAATTTTTTTATGTGTAGGAAGAGTGTAATATTGTGCATTTTTAAAAATCCTTATATTTTTTATTTAAAGTTACATCAACTGCTTTGACTGTTAGCGATTACTATGGGATAGTACAGAATTGGTGGGTTTTAACATATAATAATTATTCCAGAGGCTAGCTGGGTGTAGAGCCCAGAACGTTCTACTTTGCAGTGCGCATCACAGTCTAATGCTCTAACCACCAGGCCACAGAGGTAACATTAAGAAACTTTAACAAGATTTCAACACACAATATTTTAGAAGGCAATTTAGATTCACCTTAACTACAAATAAACTATTCAAACTCTGACAATTACTTTTCGACAATATTGTATGAGAAATTACTCTTTTTCCTGTTGAGCTTACTTATTTTAATTAGGTAGCTAAAGTTACTTAGCGTACTATAAAATGCCTATTAAGTTTAAAATTTCTCACTGCCCTAATTACACTTTCATATGTTTCTTTTCCTCCAGAATTATAATGGATTCGTAAAAATATTTTTAAAGGTTTTTTTATGTTCACTCATTTTAAATGAAGTAGTTCTCATAAAATTTTAATAAAAGTAATGAAATTTTATTTTAAAGCTTTTTACATAATTATAAAAGTTTTTTTACTGATTACCTTACTGTCATTATTATGTGTTATACCCTGCTCCAATGTTGTATGTTGTAAGTTATATTAAAATTATTAATTATATAACAAAAAAATTGTTCTAATAATTTTAAAAAGAATGAAGCTGTTAAAATTAAACTTGCAATAAGAAGTAGGAGCATTAAATTTTCTTTAAGATTTGAGATCCAAGAGATAAAAGTGGTGATAAATTAAATTGTTAGTTTTCACTAGTTCATCCTTCTCATCCCATAAATGGTAACGCTGTATTTTTATAAGACTTTGGAATGCTTTTCATGACAGAATTATAAAACAGAAAACTTAAAAAGAAAGGCTGTAATTTTGCTCATTACACTTTGTTCCTATATCTTATCATTTTTTAGTAAATAAAGCAAAGGTTAAATGTGTACAGGTTTGAGGCAATATGTGGAAGTACATACCATAATATGAAACAAAAGTTAGGAAAGGATTTGAAGTTATAATTTTATAATGCATTGGCTGTACCCATTTTGGCTTATGGATATGAATCTGGACTGTGGATTCAATAGAGAAAAAATATTTAGGCAGCAGGGTGAGATTAATTTGGGCTCTCAAAGATTAATTCAAAGCCAGTCCGAACTAAACAGGCTTTGAAATTAGAAAATTCAAGCAGATCTGAGAGTCCATGCACTGAATACTGAAATCAATGAGTAGCCTACAGAAGTTGATGAAGGGATTATGTTCATCAGATACTCCCTTAAAGAATTTCCATTGAAGCACTGAACTGAGGGAAGTGGGGTGTGGCTAGGCCTTGGAAAAGATGGTCAAAGTTGGTTTTCTGATTGGTGGACCGGGACAGATTAAAGGTTTCAGCTAAAACCAGCATACATGTTAAATCAAATATTTTTGTTGAATTGACAGCCTTACAGAAACATTAAATGGCTACGTACATGGTGTAGTGGTTAGCATGCTGGGTTACAATGTGAATGTTCCCAAGTTTGATTCCCAGCTACAGTCTGAAGACTATTACATCTTTAAACCTTTCATTCTATAATCCGCAGTAATCACTAATAAGGAGCTGTTGATGCAATTTAAATAAACTAAAAAAATTTATAATAATAATATTAATACAATTGTTTGAAGAGACAATAATATTTTGGGAAAAGTTGGCAGAGGTAGAGCTATTCTTAGAATGTTACATAGTATTTTGTGAAGTAATATCTATCTTGCACACCAAGAACAGAATCTTCTATTATTTTGTTAACGTTCTCCATTTATGGCTCAGAGCTTTAGACTCTCCACTCAAGATTAAAAAGCAGAATAACTGCTATGGAAATGAATTTCTGGAGAAGTTCTCAGTTGTTAAATTGAAGAAAGATAACTTATCTGATACGGTAATTTGTGAAGAATGAAGAAGAACAGGTTGCTACAGAATTTTTAGCTATGGCTTCCAGCAAGATGGAGGAAGCAAGAACAACCCAGAAAGAAGTATTATGAGAGTTATGGAGCAGTAGCTGCTACTCAGGTGAAGTCGGTGAAGAGCCTCTTCACCTATTTTCTGGATAGTATCAAGATTTATTTCTCTCACAAAATAAGAATAATTTCTGTTATAATTATTTTTCATATTACAATAAATGAAGAAGTGTCGTGTAAAACAGTAGGTACATAAAATTATTGTATCTCCTTAGACCACCTTCTAACATTTTAAATAGCTCTGGTAATTGTCTTGGTATTCGTAATAAATTGCCAAGTGAAGAGTTAGATGGGTGGCCTCCACTTCTCTTCCAGCGCGAGCGAGTTGCCATGACAATGGGGATATGTCAGTACGTCTACCCCTCCCTGCACCTGCATTTTCTATGTACATCTATGTTAGTTGTATTGAAGTCAGTTTGTATTTGCAGTGTCATACAGTTGTTTTGTATATGTATATAGGTAGTTTTAATTTTTTTACTGACGGGAGTCTTGTGGATATTTTCTTATACTAGCTTTTCTCGGTTTTTTGCAACTCTTTACTTTTTTTGAGCGCACGAGCCGCCACTGTTATGGAGAGGAGGAGTCTAAGGGATAAAGATGAATTTAATAGGAATGATTGGCATTTTGGATTGCAGTAAATAGCTGGGTGCTGTAAAACACCCAGCTATTATAACAATGAAATTCCTATAATACAATTATATAACAATAACATATAATATTACAATAATATTATACTATAATTATAACAATAAACATAATATAACAATATTATATATAATATAACAATAAAATTATAGTTTGAATAACTAATTTTATTGTTATTAGCATCAGTTGAGTTATCTTTTTCATTTTACTATGCGTTCTACTAAATATAATACATTTAAATTTTGTTAGACTTTTACAAAGTTGCACAAACATTTACAAAGTTTTACAAAAATGTAAATTTAGTGTTGATAACAGATTTCTTTTGTTCATAATTTATAATTCATAAATTGTTTGATTGTTACATCAAACAAATTGCTTTTAATTACTACATTGGTAATTTATATAATGGAAATTAAGTTCACTTAGAAACAGTAATCTACACTGAGTTAGTTGCTAGATTTACGGTAATTTTAGCAACAATATGTGTACAATGTAATACCCAGTTATATATTGTTTAATACATTACTGTACTTAAGTATTAACTATATGGCTGAATAATATAGATAGATCACATATTCTTATGCAGTTATTGTAACAAATGCAGATTTCACGTATAAATAATATTAATCTTTTAAGTGCAGTATCTGCAGAAGAGTTGATAGTAATGCAGACTGGTGTTAAGGTAATTTAACACTTCCTTTAACAAGACTGCATTTGTAACTACTACACTATCAAATCCCATTGATTTCATTTTATTGTTGCTACTGCAAGTCAAAGTAATTTTGAGTCCATCTATATTTCTCTTATATTGTTCAAGCGCAATAATGGAGTTTTTCTCATACTTTTTATAAATTATTTTTAAATGAATTAGAAAACCGCAACATTAACAGTAATTTATACAAATCAATTCAGCAAAATTCCAATAAAAATTTTATGTTTTGGTTCAACAATTTTCAATCTTTCGATCAGACTGTTTAACTTTTTAATTAAATAGTTTTTACTATTCAAAATTTTGGTAGCTATATAGAATTTTTCAGAATTAACCTATTTTAAGGCTTTAATATGTTTTTACTATGGATATTAGATCAGAAAAAATCAACTATGCAACAAATAATACTGTATTATTGCAATAAAATAATAATATCATTGTAAATCCATTTCAAAATTATTTCTAACATGTTTTGTATCAGTGATTTTATAAAATAAGATATGCACTAAAAAAACAATTCCCCTTATCATATTGACCCATCAAAACAAACTGAACTTCGCAATGCTGCCTCCAGAATTGTAGCACCATCAAAACTGCAACTCAATTATTTTTCTTCGATATTTTTTTCAATAGTTTTTTCTTCACAATATCTTGTTACAGCTTTTACTGATTCTCCATTTTGGATTTTTAGCAGAATCCTGAAAGTGTCCTTTTTACCATCTTGTAAAATATTAAATCTGTTTGGTATAACTCTCTATTTAAGGTCATACAGATTCTCTGTTTAAAATACATTGCACCAGATTTTGCATTTTGAATATAACAATGATATTTTAAAAACAAATATGTTTAAAAAAAATTATGAATAGCAAATCATTTTGCCTTACAGTTGAAAAACTTTTGAAAGCTGACTCGTAATTTCAATTTACAAGTTGAAGGTTATTTTTCACCCCTCAAGTTAATTCTAGGTACAAAATGTCTTGGACCAAATATATGGCTTGATTTCTGTTTGGAAGATTGGCATTTGATGGAACATTTTAGGATTATTAGAATCCAAGATAATCAAGTTTCTGTGAATCTCTAAAATAGCAAAAAACGGCTGACATTGTAAACCAGAAATGGCTGCCACAGCAAGTGTATTTTTTTTAAACGAATAAGGTAATTTTTAATTTATTAGAACAGGCAGAGAATCATACCCAGAAATAATTGTAATATTTAAGTCGGTCCAGCAACTTGTCCTGGACCAGCCTTTATGAATTGACCCACTGACACAAGTCAAAAAAGCTTTTCAGCTTCATTTATTTCCCGATATCAAAATTACAATGTAATTAGGTACGTAATTAGGTACTTTTATTTAGGTAATTATGTAATTAGGTAATTAGGTACGTGTACATCATATTAATGGTTATCCAAAAACATATTTATTTATATCAACAAGAGTCAGTTTGCCGCTCATGGTAATTGCTCCCTCTTGTCACCCTTGGTTTTGCCTTATTATAGAGATTCCTACGTTCCCGAAAAAAATATATATTATGTACAAATAATTAAATTAAGTATGAGTACAGGTATGTTGACTGTGTTAATTTACATTTTTTTGTGTAAAAAGGAAAATTAAATTAATTTTAAATCTTAGTTAAATTTGTGACATTCATATTACCAAATTACTCAGGTAAAAAATGTATTCTAAAACTACTGAAATTTTTTAGAAGACTAGGAGGCTTCTGTTAGCATCAGTCTTTGAAAAATCAACTTAAAAAAAATTAAAAATACAATAGAATGTTGCTACACACTAACAAATAGAATGTTAGTACTAATTCCTTGGAATTGTTTTACAAGTTTTGTAGATAATACAGTGATCAAATCTTATTCAAAGTAGTTTATCAAGATGGTTTGTAACATCTCATGTTGGCGGATCCATTCAGCAAGGCATTTCAACAGTTCAGTAAAACTTTTAACAATGAGATGTAGATTAGATTGATGACTTATAAGAAAGTTACGATAGGTTGTACAATTATATTTGTTACATCACTCTGTGAACTACAAAATAAAGTTTTTGTTATACAAACACAGAAAGTTATGATTAAATTTAATCTAATCCTGGAATTTAATCTGTATTAAAAAGAGAACATTGAATATATGTTTTCCAAGATTTAAATAGTAGTAGTTTAAACAACCCACATGACTACTTTCATTTTCTTATGAAAGTTTTTTTAATCTATAATGTGTGTACATTGCAATCTGTTCAATTCAGAACAATAAGCAACCCCATGATCCAATAAGATGAGGATGATGTGTATGACGTGTTTTAATGAGGTGTAGTCTTGTACAGACCCAGGCCGACCATTCCTGAGAAAGTATGGTTAATTGAACCCCAACCATCAAATACTCCTGTAACCACTGTCTAATATTCAAATTCATATAAAAGTAACTACCTTTACTAGGATTTGAACCAGGAACCTTCATCTCTGAAAATCACCTGTTAAACACCTGACTCACGGCAACAACTTTACCTCTAGACCAACCCAGTAGGTTATGAAAGTAGGTAATATGAAAGTTATGGTAAAGCTCTAACCATTGAAATCCAATGAAAACCCTCATCCCTTAGGGCTTAAATAAATTAAGTATAAGTTTCATTATCCAGATAAGTAAGTGCGTTAGTAGTGTCCGCATTTTAATGAAAGGAAACCCCATTAAAAATGAATTATTTAGTTAGTTGTAAACAGTTTCAATTTTTTTTTTGTATAGGTAGTTTCCAGTAGGAATTTCCCAAAAAGTAATACGATTTCCTCTATAAATGATTGAATTCTCCCAAAATTTTTTATTTTAACCAGTTGAAAACTTTGAACACTGTATATTTTGAACTAACTACTTAATTTTATACTGGATAATTATTTAGTTCTATATAGAGTTATTTTTTTACAGGGGTTACCAGGGCCACCAGGAGAAAGAGGTGCTCCAGGACCTGTAGGTGAAAAAGGAGATCGCGGGGATATTGGGCCAAGGGGTCCTGAAGGACTTCAAGGGCCAAAAGGTAAGTTATAAAAATTATTAAACTTTATGAGTGTCCCTAAAATTAAAAATTATATTCTTTTGAAATTCTGTTAGACAATGAAACTTATACTTAATTTATTTTTACCTCATATGAACATTAAGAAATAAATTGATAGATAAACCGTGATTTTATTTAATAACCAAAACGGTAAAAAACCAAAGTATAGATAAAAAATATGATGTGAAACCCTCACACAACTTTCTCTTGCCATTGCAAATAATTAACAATATAACCTAACATTAGTAATAAAACATTAGAAATAAACAAAAAAACTAACCTCAAAAACATATATTATTTGAATCATGAGTGAAAGACGTAAAGTGAAAATCAACCTCAGTTTAGCTTAAAAATACGGAAAATCACTCTTTCACGCTAAACTAGGCTCTGTAGAGAAAAATGCTTTAAATAAAAGTTGTAGATCTTTTGATTTCCTATAAATTTGGTTATATACACTTTTGTTGTAAAATGCATACTAAGGCTGAAATCTTAAAAAAATCGATTTTTCACACGTTTTCGTGAGAAAAAAACAGAAAATTGCTAATTACTGCTAAACTAAGCGTTATACAAAAAAATGTTTGCACTAATAGTTGTAGGATTTTAAATTCTCTACAACTTTTTTTATATAAATTTTTGTGCTAAAATGCATATTAAAGCTGCAATCTTAAAAAAACAATTTTTACGTGAAAACAGGCTCACCAAGAATTTCAGCAAACATGGCACCTACCCTATCTTGTAGAGCATAAAAAATTTAGTAAACCAGGCGATTTTTAAAAAAATTGTAGGACCCATTTTTGAGAAAATTGCAAAAAAGTGAAAAATTACACGAATAAACTACTACTTCCGGTAGACCGATTTTAATGAAAATGTTCGTTTTGGGTCCAGTATTGGTATGTAACTTAAGTTTCAAGTTTCAAGTTCATATGATGTTCCGTTCTTGAAATATTCTGTTCACACACACACACAGACCAATCGCTAAAAACATTTTTTTTTTGGTTCAGGGGGTCTGAAAACGTGTAGATCCTGTGAAAACTCGATTTTGAAAAATCGCCATTACAACAATACTTTCCTTCCTATATATCCATACAGGCAAGAGAAAGTAAAAATAATTAAGCTGATATCATGTCATCTAGTGTAAACACGAGTATTCTACTTGTGAAGCAAATTAAATAAAAATCTTGATATTCCTGATTAGTAATATTTATACTGTGTTTATTGATTCTTGAGTTTAAGCAGTTCGTGTGAACAATTGTTTCAGCCAACAATTGATCACTTATATCATTGATCGTTTGCTATGTACATGATCCAACTGACTTGCTGCATACCAGTTCACATTTAGTTTACATTTAGTTGCATTCACAGCATTTAGTTGATGTAGGATGTGTGTAAAGTACTACAAATAGGATGTTTATTAAACTGAGCTGCCTGTGAACTGGTACTCCCATTCTAATGTCATACGCATTAATGTCAGCGCTGGATGAATGACTTGTTGCTATGCACATTCATATGTTCATCAGTGAAGTTAGTGGTGGTGTAATAATAATTGAAACTAATATACTGAGGTAGATTAGTATTTTATTTTATACGACCAGATCTTAGTCCATCAAGCAACATGAGCATCATATTAAGGTAGCTTGTCAATGGTATAAAGTTCATCAGAATTTACATCTGAAAGAGTTAATCAATAATAACTTGGCTGCCTCTATAGCATAGTGGTAGCACACTAGCCTACAACACGGAGATCCCGGGTTTAATTCACTATACTAGGGTCTGGAAATTTTCACAATTTAAATCCCGCCACAATCGCTAATAACTGAGCTGTTGATGCGACTTTAAATAAACTAAAAAAATAATAATAATAATATGAGGGTCGTTCAATAACTCCTTAGAAAATTTAAGAGATTGTGCTCCTAGCATTGAAAATAATTTGTTTTTGGTAAGAATCATCATTCACTAGACAGCTGTTATAGTTTCAGTTATATCAATCATAAGGTTTCACTTTTATTGTCGATGGAAGCAACAAACGTTTGATTATTTAGAAAAATGGAAAAAAGTGGGTTTCAAGTAGTGATAAACACTTGAATTTAAAAGGCTTAACACCGAAAGAGATCAAAGCTGAGTTGGATGAAGTTCATGTAACATCTGCTCCTGTATTTGCAACTATTCATAAATGGGTAGAGTTTAAATATGGCTGTACATCAACAAAATTTTAAAATCGTTCGGAATGATCTGTGAAAGTCACTTCCTCCAAATTTACAAAAAATTTATAAAGTTAATCTATCTGGTTCTTGGTATTTACAACAGTCATCATTCACATTAAACAGTCTGCGCCATGTCAATGCAACCGTGACTTCTGTTCATTAATCATTCTTTTCATATTTATACACTTACTGAATTTCATACATTTCATTGACACTTCTAAATTCCAGTTCCTTGGTTTCCCCTTACCTTTCTTATTCAGAATCTTACCTTCAAAAACATTCACAGTGAAATCATTATATATCAAACATTATGTACCTACTATCCAATAATTATATTATGTCATACTTCTGTTTCAAGCTTGCATTGACTTTTCTTTTGCATTATATTCCTAGTAATAGCTACTTAATTATTCATCTTTTTCTTGTTCTGTTTGTCTTTTTTTACACCGTGGCTAACCTGTGATATATTGGTCAGAGTAACTAACTTGTACAGCAGGGGTCCTGGGTTCAATTACCAGTCAGGTTTGGTATTTTTCATCTATCACCCTTCATCACCTGTATTAGCATTAATATGTAATTCATATTTCACTTCAGTAAAGTAAAACACTTCAGATAATTTTTTTTATACCATTAAAGAAGTAAAATTGTACAAGCTTGACACATTACACATTTATGAACAAAAAGTTTCAAACCTTGAAACTATTAAAACCTGCTGAAAGATACTCTCATAGTTAGGATATATATTTTTTTTGTTTACATCTGACTGTTTTGTGATTTCTGCTGATGCAGACAGTGGAGAATGATGATATATGAAAATGACTGATGAAAAAATGCCAGTCCTGACCCGGGACCCCGGCGTAGAAGCCAGTTTCACTAACCACTAAACATAGTCAGGATAAAAGGATTATTTATTTTCATTACTTGTTAATGCTAGTTGATTTGTCTTTTAAATTATTATTCAAAAGGTTATTATGTGTATATTTTAACTCGATTACCTTCATGGTCTAGTGATGAAGTGTTAAACTTTCTTGGACCACAATCAGTAGGTCCTGGGTTCAGTTCTCAGATAGGGTTGGGTTTTTGGCATGTTAAAACTACTCTTTAATTTTTTTTTAATCATAATTACTCTTCAAATCTAGAAAATTTTTTAATACTAAACTGAACAAGAAATTGGGTGCTGTATGACTGCATTACCATTAGTGGTATAAAATAGACCACTGATGTAACATTCTAACCATGATGGTTTCTATTACATACTCAAATTACTTAATTGTATTGTTTATATTGGTTATGATCAAATATGTTTATGTATTTAGAATGATCCATATTTTTGCATTATTTCAAGATAGCTTGTGTAAAATATAATGCACCTTACAAATAAAAAAAATCCATCAATGTAGTACAATACCTTACAGGTATTATAATGAATGTATAATTTTATCTTACACATATATATTGTTTGAACTTTGCATTAATCTAATCATTGTCGATTACATATTATAAAACTGAGTGAATTGATTTTTTTATAACACATTTATAAAACTATTTTTTATTTGGCATATTGTTAATCATTTAGTGACAATTTAATTCTTTCTACATATTTATACAAATTCATGCCGTGTTTGTTAATCACTCATTAAAAATGGTATAAAATGTTTGTAAAGATCTTGGTTTTTTTAAATATAATAAATATTATTGTGGTCGGTCACTGCTGTTTTTTAAATGTGCCTTAGAGAAGGTTATCAGGGAGTGGAGAAAACTGACACTGAGGGAATCAGGATAAGTGGAAGAAAAAATTATATCCATGTAGACTGTTTAGCCTTTGCTGACAACATTACCCTGATTACTGATACCCCTGAAAATGCTATAATTCAAGTGGAATGTTTAATAGCTCAAGCTGAAAAAATATGTCTACAAATATCATTTCCCCAGATGGAGTTCATTACAAATGTTAAGAACTGTCCGAGTCACACATAACCTATTCATCAAAATAAAATTAAAGAGTGTTAGTATTTAAATGTTTGAGAGAGTAAATCAGTATAAACAATAATGAGAAGGATAGATTGGAAAGAAGGGCGGATAAAATGAGAACTGCATTCATGAATACCAGAAACCTACATAAGAAAATAACCTTATCATGGTATACAAAAATGAGGCACTAATCAGATGGTGGTATGACTGGAAGCATTGCATGGAGCAGAAACACTTAAAACTATGTTGAAAGGTAGTATCAATAAAATAATGAGCATAGAAAGGAGAATAGTTCAGAACATCCTAGGACCTAATAAGGAAGAAAAAAGTTACAATAGACCCCGTTCAAACAGAGATAGGCCTATACAAAAAAAACTGAAAACATAATTCATGTAATGAGAAAAAGTAGACTGGTATTTTTCAAACATGTGGCAAAAATGAACTATAGCTAACTACAGATTTACAAAACACGTTTTTAATAAAACAATAATTCTCAAAACCCAGACAGTGATCTTTGAAGTAGACAATGAAAGGAAGAGATGTGAACCCCACAATACTGAACAAATTAAGAAGGAAAGATCTGAAAGAATGAAGAGATTGTGGAAGAAAAAGAAACATGAGCAAAACATGAAGAAGTAATTAAAATATTGATTTGATGAGTTCTCTCTAAAGAGGGATTTGGAAAATATATATATATATTTATGACGAATATATTTAAGTAGTAGTATTAAAAAATTCAATACATATTGTCAAATTTGTTTCTTAAATTGTGTACTTAAATTTCTAATGATACCTGGATTACTAGAAAATTCTATACACCTGGAACAAGGTCTAACCCAACTTTTTATTAAAAAGCTCTACAGTGAAAATCAGTACTTATTATATACATGCTATTTTTCAGGGTTGATGAGCTCTGAACGTAGTACACATTTCCCCCTACCCATTTCATAGCTAGCCAATGACTTGCCAGCAACGTTGCCAATGCTGGCAACATTTTTTTTTTTATCTTTCAATAACAATTATTATAACCTACGAACATTCAGTCAGCTGATTATATTATAAAGTATTGCATGTAAACGCGCTCTATAATCGATGTGTTCAGTACTAGATGCAAGACACGAGTGAACTACTGCAGCTCTTGTACGCATGCACAAGTAATGTTTGTCAGGCTGAAACATTCGTACAATCTAACAACACTGGCAAACAGTCTGATTGGTCTAAACGCGTGGAATAGCAGAGTTCATCAATCTTGAAAAGCATTATAGTTAAATGTAGATGTTATTTTTTTTATGATATTGCAAATGAAACATCTAACAGTATAAATATGTCCAATTTATTACTATTTATTTATTTTTCATTATGATTAGGAGAATCAGGAATGGATGGTACACCTGGACTTCCAGGGCCACCTGGCCCTCCCGGCCCACCTGGATCTACAGATATAACTGAACTGGATGTAAGTGCCTATTGTGTGGACATTTTTTAAATTATGAACATTATAAATTTTAAGTAGACCCTATTTGATGTAAAAATTAAAAAAGACTGATAGCCCTTTGTTACAGCCAACTGTATAGTTGGCTGTTTTTAAATTCTATACAGTATAATATCTTGACATTGTCTTGAAGCGCCTTGTTGTGTTTCTTGTAGCTGAGGAACATGATTAATGCAGCTGTTTATTGTGAAACCTTACAAAGTTGGGGAAAACCATTCAAAATAAAGGAAGCAGCATGCTGACTTTTGGAGTTGTTCTAGTTCATGACAATGCCCGTCCTCACGGTGCTGGTGCAACCCAACGACTCCTTGAGTAATTTCAATGGGACATTTTCAATTATAAACACTAAAGTCACGAGATTGCCTTTTGCATATGGATGGGCTGTGAGGAAGGGAAGTGAACATTTTCAGTGCTGCCAACCGTTCAAAGAGAACACCTACCCTAGGATATAGCTTTTAGCCATTATTGGGTAATCAATTTCCTCCAGCTTACATATTGTAAATTATTATAAAATGAATCGTAGCTTTTGAGAGAATGTATTATAAGTTAATATTGTAAAATTATGGAAATAAATAAATGTTTTGTTTCTTTATGTGTATAAAAACTTTTTATATTTACTTTATACTACTTCTTAAACTTTTTTCCTTACAACTATTTTCATGTTGCGCACCGCTTTTTGAGGTGCATAATAATAATAGCTTCTAGAAATTATTTACGAAGATTGCATCTTCATTTGTCAATGGTTTGAGTCAAACTGTGCTTGTAAGGAAAAAAGTATAAGAAGCAGTTTAAGGTAAATATAAAAAGTTTTTTTTATATAATATATACATAAAAAAACAAAACATTAATATGGATTCTGCTGCTACAATGCTAACTAGTAACTTAAATAATTATAAATAAATAAAGTTTTATTATTATTGGTATTACTATTTAATTTAAATACAAAATGTTTTGTATTGTCCACTACTAATACAAATTCCTTAGAGAAGTCCTACATGTGCATTTGAGAGGAATATATAGAATTTGTATTTACAAGCAGGATATGATGTCATTTTATGAGAAAGAAGTATTGTATCGTTGGATAGAAACCTCATTAAATATTACATGTTTACAGTTGTAACAAAACAGTACCTACTTTTATTTTTATGAAAATTATGTATTACTATGTTAAAGTATGCTACTGTTTAGAATAATACAAAAGATAACATACATGGTTAGTAAAATTATAGGTACCTTACAATGATTGTACTATCATACTATTTTGTGCAGCGATGAATTTACAGTTATATATCATGTGTAATTTAATTTGTTTTTTGTACTGATAATAAAATTTTAACCCTGCTTTATTGTTAAAATATAAACTTTAAAACAATATAATTTTCTGTTTTAATGCTACTTAGGGAAGTTGGGATTCAAGAGCAATTACGAAGGTACAGTGCTGACCATATTTTATAGTTCATTATGATTGTAGAGGAATTAATCAAACAATATAAGGTCAATTTTTGGAATTATAAACACAATTGGAAGTTAATTTTTTTCAGTGTATTTAGTTGTCTCAATAACAACTTTAATAATAAATTTTACAATTTATTATTTATTTATTTTAAGTAAACTGCAATGGTGGCGCCATAGCAGAATGTTACAGTTCAAAGAGCTCTGGAGCTGAAGATCCAAAGTTTGATTTCCAGCTTATGCCTGAAAAAATATCAGAAAATTTTCTACCACAACATTAAAGTAATTCCACAAATATTAAATTCTTTAACACAAATTTTAGTCTTTTGTAACAAAGTAAAATTATTTAGATAATTTTTTTGCCGAAAATGTAGACTTTCCAATTTCAGTATTAAAATCAAGATTGTTTCAATCAAAATTGCAGAGGCTGCCTCTGTGGCATAGTGGTTAGCACATTAGCCTATAAAGCAAAAGTTCCACGGTTCAATTTCCAGCTAGAGACTGGAAAGTTTTACAAGTTAAAACTCTACATTTCAATTCCATTACTCACTGTAGTGGCTAATGACCAAGCTTTTTATATGTCGTTAAATAAACCAAAAAAATTCAGGTAATCAGATCTTCTTTATGAAGATTGTTTCATATACATTAGAAAAACACCTCAAATTTTAATTAATTACCTGGAAGTCAATTCTTATTATTTTGTTCCTCATTTATTGTTCTCATAGGAACATAGAAGTGCTCATGAACAGAATGAAAAATAGTAATGAAATATGTTCTTAGATTCTGAAACCTAATTTTTGACCAATGACTAAAAACTAAATAGGCTACTTGTGATGTGTTTCATATTGCTAAAGTATTGTGCTAAGTGCCCCGTCAGTTTTTTTTTTACAACAATGAAATACTTTCTTTTTAGGAAACAAATCCTGTTATTGATAAAGTTCTAAGAACTGGAATGCCGGGACCTAAAGGTGAACCTGGATTAGATGGAGCTCCAGGATTAAAAGGAGATCGAGGACTTCCAGGAGCTAAAGGTGATCGAGGAGAAGGTGGAGCAAAAGGTCCTAAAGGAGACAGGGTAAGTATATTTTTCATTTTGTTGCTATATGAATAACTTTCTGTTTTATTATGATTTGGTTTTGATTTCTAAAACAAATTACTTATGGGCTCTAGAATATATGTTATGAAGTGTAGTAACCTCCTTGTATTAATTTTTATTATAAAAAATTTTGTGAAGTGGTATTTAATTTTTGAATTTGGATTAGTGAACATTAATGATTATGCCACTACAATCTAAAAACTAGGTAACAAAAATAAGCATAAAAACTAAGTAGGTAACAAAAAACTATGTTTTAAACAGTTGATTAAAATTAACATGTTATTTTATAGGTCATCAGCCAAAAGGCTGGTTTGAACCTCTAGAGGCTTTACTCGTAAACTTAGAGACTACTAGTAAAACGAAGAGTGAGATGGTTTACAATGCCTTTCTCACTGAGTGGAAAAGTATGCTTATCAGCATGCCAGGCCCTCTGAAAAGCATCTACTTTCCACCGTGTAAATGTCACCTTCACTTCATTCACCTCATGGTCTGGCTGTATAATGAAATTCATTACTCTCTGAGGAGATAACTCTGACTAGTGTATTTTACACCTCTACCTCTTCACCTCTTAAATGCTTCAGTCGTATTGGCTGACGATGTGATAAGAAACAAAACTATTTTTTGTAGCCCGGGAACTAGCAGATCGAGTGCAAATAATTGAACACGCCTCCTGCCTGTTATGGGGAGAAAAATTAATGTAGGCTAATTAAAAAGAAACTTACATGATTTACACTCTGAGGTATGGATTAGTTGCAGAGAAGTAGGCTCTCACATTCAGGGAGCTGAGAAGAGGATTTAGAGGAATCTAAAAGTTTGTACTAGGGGAGGACATTTGAGGAACGATAATACAAGAACTTAATGTGACACTTTCCACCAGTATCATTAAGCAGAACAGAAGGAATTGGACAGTCCATCTCTTGCATATGAATCAGTGGAAAGAAGAGGTGTTGGTTGTCCAAGGAAGAGATCGATGCCAGGTTCAGGTTGCCTAAACCATGGTGATGATGATCCTAATTAATATTACCTAATATCATCTAATTAATATTGCAATTCAGTAGAAAATTTTACACCATTATACCACTTTTTTAAATATTTAATTCATCATAATCCTAATTAAACAATCAAGAGTTTGTAAAATTCATAGTTTTGTGGTTTCAAGTATACTCTTGTTTTATTTTAGGGCCATCAAGGTCCTCCAGGAAATCAAGGGTTTAAAGGAGAACCAGGGGCACCAGGTGTTGATGGTATGCCTGGATTTCCAGGTGAAAATGGACGTCCTGCTTCAAAAGGGGAAAAAGGTAATATAAATTTTTCTACTCAGAATCACGATATACATATGATCATCAAAAGTTTCATTTGTATTAGTGTGCTATCAGCTCCATTTCTCTAAAGGAGCACGCTCTAGTCGAGCGTTTTGCGGGCGGGGTGTGCTGCGTTAATCTCGATCACATAAAGCACACAAGTGTCCTGAGTGTTGTCCTATTGCAGCAGTGGGAATACCGAACTTGTCTTATGTTCAGCATCGTGTGCAAATGAAAGTCAAACCAGATTGTGTTTTGACAGTGTCCAGTAAAGCGTGCATGGTGTTATTTGGAGAAATAATTTCAGAAATTCAAGCAAAACCTGAAATTTGGTTGTTTGAGCATAGACTCTACAAGAATAGCGTGGTTAAAGCAGAAAAACTCAAACTTGAAGGTAGTGGTACTCAATATTGGCAAAATTGACAGAGACTGTCTTGCCGCTGACTGCACGCTGCATTCCCCCCAGAACGCTTTTGATTACTTAAGCCAGGCAGTGCACGCTGTCTTGCCGCTCAGACTGCACGCTGCATGCCCCACAGAACATTTTTTCACTCAGGCTTCTGATTAAGAGGGATGGGATGTGGAGAATACACACAAACACAAGAGTATGTTTACTAGCCTAGTCAAAAACATACAACCCATATTAACTTTGAATAATTGCTTGCATATTATTGCAGTAACCTCCAGAAAAAAATGTTCTAAATTTTCTAGAAAAATTTTCAGATTTCCTTCAGTAATCGTTTTTTAGCCTATGACCAAATAAAGTAAATAAAGTAAATGAATTTTAAAACTTAGATGCATTATCACATTTTTCAATGACTTCAAAATTCATCTTCCAAGCTCACATTGAACAACAAAACTACTTTTTATTGCTGAAACACTTTGCTTAATCTTATACATGGTTTTTTATAAAAATACCTCATCAAAATAAACAAATTAACAATAAAACACTACTTCAACATTGTCTGTTTAATGCTAATTAAATACAATCACTGACGTTAATTATAACAAATGGATTAAAACACATCATAAACAAAGCATCCACTCTAAGATTCCTATTAGAGTACTTGTCACTGGCTACTTTAGAACTAGTGACAAGAGAAAACTTATTTTCTGTTGGCTCTATAGTCAATGTTTTCGAAACAATATAATACTTAATAAATGACGTCAGGCATGAAACATTTCTCTCGGTCTTTGTCCCGTAAACACACAGAGCTGGTGGCAACGCAGTAGCTCTTAATTATCATGTCACAAATGAAGTAAATACAGTAGAACTAATTCTTTTCAGATTTTCTTAGAAATACGTCATTAAGTATAGAACTTTTTTTTGGCTTTTATTTGTCATCAGGAACTGTACATTATTGACAACCACCCAATTCAATTGCTGTATTATTGACGAGGATTAGGTACGAGTTTGAACAGGGTTACCAAACAAAGTAGTTTGCCTAAAGAGTGTTACTTAACAAATAAAAGTGATTTTACCAGCTGACTGATTGGACTGGCCTGAAGGCCTTCAGAAAAACTGATGGTATCAGTTCTTCAAGTAGTAACTTTGAATAAGTTACTAATGTAAACTAGCTTGATAATTAAACTATTCTTGTAACTACCATGGTGTTATAAACCTCAATAATACGCTTTATTATTTATTTTAATTTTAGGTGAAATTGGACCTGTAGGCCCGGCTGGACCTCCTGGACCACCTGGACAAAGCATCTCTATTAATCCTGATGATGATTACTCTGAAGGAGGAATAGCAGCAGGTATCAAAAAGATATCTTATAAATTATTTTATTAAACATCCTATGTAGGATTTTTAAACAGCCGTATTATTTAAAATTGAAATATATATTTTCTAACCATATGTTTTATGTTACAGTATTCTGGTGGTTAGAAAATATATATTTCAATCTTATAAATTATAACATTTTTATTTTTTTTAACTTTTGACATCCTGATTGTAAGACTCTGGAATGTTTGGAACCTCATTTTGTATATTTTTATAAATGTATTTGTTCATTAATTCTATTTATCCAAAAATTGATATGTTTAGTGTCATATTACATAAACTTTCTTAGTTTACATTTATAGCTTTTCAATTCCAGTAAATAAATAGGTAAAGTTTAGATTTCAATTTTTGGGAATTTTGTAAATTCATACACAATTTAATTTTGACTGTATTTAATTGGCCCTGGGTTACAAATTCATATGATTTGACTGGCAATATAAATGAGCAGGCCAAGGTAGATTGGAAGTTGGGGTAACATTGGCCAAAACTTCAAAAATTAAAATTATTACTTTAAGATATTTATAAAATATGAACAACTGTAGGTATGTTGTTGAAACCCATGACTCTCATAAAACTAACAAAAAATAAGTACTGTAAACAAATATTACAGATTTTCCTTTTTTAATTGAGAAATGTAAAAGAAAACTAAAAAGTGAGCCATATTAACCTCTGTTTACAGGTTTTTTATTTGATTAAATACAAGAAAAGAGATTAAAATATTATATTTTATAGCCCCATAACTATCAGGTCAGGGTGAGTTTGTTCAGCACTCCACTTTTGTGCAACAGGGAAAGGTAAACACTTTCAATTACTAATGGAAATAATGTTATGTTTTATGTCTAACTACAGGTGTAGGTCAGAAAGGAGAACCTGGACCTAGAGGGGAGAAAGGTGAAACAGGTGCCAAAGGTGAAAAAGGAGATTATGGTGACAGTGGACCCCCTGGATTGCCTGGAGCTAATGGTTTACCAGTAAGTTAATATTTTACAACATTAATGAGTAATTCTTGAGAAAGAGAAGTAAATAAATATTTGTACATTTAAATATTCACTAAAGAACCACTTCATTTTGTTCACGAAATGATAATAGAATATTTGAACAGGTCACTGAAGATTTATGGTACTGAATCAATGAAAATGTATTGATAATTACGTATGTTCGAAGACAAACTTTGATCAGGTCTATTATATGCACATACAACATCGTCAAACTTTCATGCTCAAATGGAACTAATTACTCTCACAGACACCATTGTGCATAAGAAGCCAATATAAGCACCATACCCTCTCACAACTACTTCCAAAGTATATTCAAATGCATGTACACAATGAAAACAACCAACAAAACTGTCGTAGACAAATAACCATGCAACATCGCTCATTTATAACTTAATTTAAGAATTTTTCTAAAGCTTCTATATTTATATAACTCACTTTTCATCCAATTTATAAATAGATAGTCATCTTATGATCTTAAACAATAATTTACAATCATTTGGTAACTTCAACTGATTCCTTAAATATATGTCATGTACCGCCATAGCTGTAAACATATTACAATTGTACAGAATATATCAGACTTTGTTTCGCCATTCTTATCAGCTTTCAAATCTGCCCAAAGATGATTAGGTATTTTCTTCAGTTTTTTTTTATGTACTCACTTTATATTCCTTTCAATGTTTATTTCTATGAACATTTCTTATGTTTGTTCCTTTTCCTGTTTCAATGTCATTTTTATTTATTTCTAGTAGGCTATTAAATTGTTAAATATTTTTATTAATATTTTTTAGATAAACAGTAAACCAATACACATTAGATCTAATACTGTGTCATCACAAAATATGGCGCAGCTGGTTGTTATATACTAAAATAATTTAAGTCTTTTAAATAGTTAAAAATGTTTAACAGCTATAAATTTTCATTCTGTGTTGCTGTTAATGCAAATTTGTAAAATAGTGTGGATTTTATTAATATGATGTGTCTTTTTAATACGAACATGTGAAGTTTAGAATAACTACAGCATTTAAAGAGTTTTGTAGCTGCTAGCAAATTGTTGGTTTCTAAATGAAAACAAAATAATATAAATGTTTTAATATTTTACAAAATACAGTCAAACTTTGATATAATGAAAACCTTGATTATATGAATATTTTTACTACACCGTGACATAATTAAACTATTATGTAAATTTACCTCGATTTAATGAATAAGTACCTTGATATAACAAAATAGTGTTATGCAATAAGTATGAAGTGACACGCTGTATTATGATTTCTCTGTGAGTTTTAAGGTAGATTCTTTTGATTTCCATCAACTGGAAATGTCAGTAACGAAGTTACTCTAGAGAATTTCATCATGTTTGATGAACAGATTACTGTTAGTGATTTTCTCACATTTTCTCACTCAGTATGACAACATACTTTCATGGTGTTAGTAAGTTCGCTAACCAGGATGATGAAGAAGAAGAAGAAGAATATGATGATGAAAATTGCGAAGACCAGCAGCAGTAGAAAAAACCTACCGACAACAAGATTTTACAGTCATTTAAAATAATTAGGCTTGGGCTACAGCTCAAGGATGAAGTGCCTAACAGTATTTTTGAAAATTAAATAAATGTGGAACTTTTTTTGAACATATTGCTTCATTCAAACACAAGAAACAAAGGGAAATTACTCATTTTTTCAAGGCATAAATTAACGTTTAAAATACAGTAATTAAATATTCTAACCACTACCTGTCAATATCAAAAACTAAAGAATGCATTTAGGATTAGTGTTTTTAAAAACGATTTAGATAAAGTTAGTGTATTTATCTTTTATGTTAGTGTTTTGAAGGAATATGTACTAAAAATAAAAATACAGTATTAAGCTACAAATGAGTTTCAGATGCTTTTAATTATAGCCAAGATCTATGTACGAAATCCTACTTGAAATTAATATATACTTTTTGTACTATTAATAACCGTAATTACGTAAAACATAATCTATAAAAAAATTAATTTACTAGTTAAGATGGGTCTATTAAGAAAATTAACTGTATTTAATTCATCATACAACATGAAAAAAATTTGTTAATAAAAAATTAACTTGGAAATTTTTGTTACTTCGATATAATGAATACCTCGATTTAACGAATTTTTTCCCAGGATTCTCGATTTCGTTATATCGAAGTTCGACTGTATAATATAAAAATAAAAAAACAGCATGACCATTGAGCAAAAATGATTAACTTTCAGAACACACATAATAGATTTTCAATTTTAATTTCAGGGAACTGCAGGTGAAAAGGGTGAACCTGGAAGTTCAGGTCCACCTGGATTACCAGGTTTAAAAGGAGAAGCTGGACCTCCCGGCATTGCAACTGGTGTTGAAGGAGAGTATATTCCTATCAAAGGAGATAAAGGTGATAGAGGAAAACGAGGCAGAAGAGGAAAACCTGGACCTCCAGGTCCACCTGGTAAAACCGGAGGGATGGGAGAGATTGGACTTCCTGGATTTCCGGTAAGTTCCAGATTTTAATTAATATTATTACACTGGTTTATATCCAAACAATTCTAACAGCTGTAATACATGTTTTATTATTCTCACAAAATTTTAATAAAATGATTCTAAAGGCCAAGCCTATTGCTGTGAGCGCTGGGCTACGCATGTGCATACTTGACTTTGACCCTGCATACCCCTCTGACCTACAGTTAGATGTACAGTCAGAGTATTGTTGAAAATTGACAACACCCATTGTAATTTGTAGGCATGCTGTTCCATTGTTGATTACATAAACTGCACTATTGCAGTACATACAAGACTATACTAATGCAGACGCACATTTTACCCAGTGCTCTCCTTACCAAAATCAGTCTATACTGCCATGAATCGAATAAGGATTATTTACTCAAACTAATAATAATTATGTATCTAGAGTTTTCTTTAGATAATACTGAGGAAGTGTAAGATACTTGTTACCAGTTAATTTTCAAACATGCATCAATTTTAGGAATTTTATAATTCATAGTTTTTGCTTTCATATAGGGCCAATTTATATCACGTGAGGTGACTTTAGACGTTTCTGGAAGGTCTTTTTGCAGCCCACATTCTCAGCATTAGCTTACTGTTAGCTTTTCTCCTTTCTTCTGTCCACCTGGTGTTCTATATTTGGCTTTTTATGGAAGCCCTTAAAGTCCGTAATTATTTGTCTGAATTTGGTTCAGTTCATTAAAATTATTCCGGTTTTTTCAGTATCCTTTCTAACTTGTTTAAACTATTTATCCGATACCGTAGGTTTATTGTTTAGTGTATGAAAAATTTGTTTTGTCAACTCATCATCCATTCTATATAGATTTCCATAAAATTTTAACCATCTTTTTCTAGTCGTTTCCATTAATATGAATGGAATTATTAATTATAAAAATTTTATTACCTGTTTTAGGTTGTAGTTATTTTATTTCAGTGGTGGAGTGTGGATTCACATAATGGATAATTTTTCATGAAATAACTCCCTCCATTCCTTTTATGAACTTAAATCATGCTTAAATCATCATAGCCGTAACACCTGATCGCTATTTATAAGTTTATAATGTTAACTATACTAAATAATTATTGTAATAATTAAAGCTTATGTTGCCAATAATCAGTGAAATTTAATGTAAACATTTTAAAATAGGACAGGTCCAATGGCTTTCAGTGGACCTACATCTTGTAGGTTTTGGTCTTGCATCTACAATTTCAGAGTTGGCCTTCAATAAATGGTCATGCACCAAGCCTAAATGATATATGAACTTAGTGGCTGAGTGCTGTGTAAGCTCTGTGCTGCTTAATGCATGCACTACATCGCCTTTCTTACTGGAAAGAATTACATCCAGTTAGAGACAGCCCGCATCTGTAGACCAAATCATCCTACCTAGAGTGTAATCTATGCGAGTAAATAATTATAAAACGTAATGTTGTATTACATATCATTGAATCCTGCATTCTTTATGTTACATTTTTATGTAGGAGATATTTTTATAATCTTTCAGATTACATTATCCCCTTGAATATCCTCCACTGTTTTTTATTTCTCTTTTTCTGTTATCTATTGAATAATTCTTGATTTAAATAGGTTGTATAAGATACTAGCATTAAAATTGCATGAGACACAAATTCAATTATAAAATCATATTATGTACTGAAAGTACTTAATTGAACACAAAATATGCTCCACTTTATCATGATTATTTGTGAGGATAAGTATATCTGAAGGAACAGTACCTGAAAAGGATGAAACCGCCTTTAAATCACAAATTTTAAAATAAGTGATATTTACTTGATTTGAACATTTTATCTGAAATTCAACACATCAAAAAATAAATTAAATTAAAACTACACAACAAAAATGCAGTGAAAGTATTTTTTTAATTTGTACTTATTTTAACCACATAAAATGTAAACTTATTCTTGCTGTTAATTCTTAACACTTTTAATAACTAGCTTGTTTTTATTCTTTTATGCAACAATTCAAAGGAATCAACTGTAAGTTATTTGCTATTCTCTTTTTTACTTTTTTGTTCTCTTTTTTAATAAAATGATATATTTATTTCACATAGAAATAAATAAAATTGAAGAACTCTTTACCATTTGGAAAAATTAACATAGTTTAAGAATAGGTAATACAAGATTTTTAAAAAAAACTGTTAATTTTATGTTTTAGTTTATTTTTATTTATTTATTTAAACTGTCTGACAAAGATATTTTGTTTTTGTTTTCTTTTATTTCAATGTATTTTTATGTATAGATGCAATCAAAAAGGTAATATTTGTTTTGTTTTTTAAATTAATCAAATATAGGGAATACCTGGTAGACCAGGTCCTCCTGGTATTGGATTTAAAGGAGAAAAGGGAGACCCTGGACAATATAATTTTATTGGTGAAAAAATAAAAGTAAGTATTAAATTGTATTATTTAAGTAATCCTATAAGTACAAGAATAATTTGTAATATTTGAGGACCTACACTGCATAGACAAATTTAATGTACAATTTAGGTCTATTATTTGAGACATTCATATATTTATAAAACACCATGCACTGTCTGTCTTCTTAAATAAAGTAAAATGGATTCCTACATTAATTGAAAAATTTAGCTGGAAGTATTTTTCCAGGGCATTGTTGAAACATTCATAAAGTAGTTTATTTGAACCATCAACTGAGTGAGTCAAAATATTTATAACCAAGATACTGAGTTTTGTGTATCATATCAGCATATTTATTAAGTGTAAACATTATAGAAGATTTATAAGAAAACAATTTAATGTTCCAGCTGCCTCCATAGCATAGTGATTAGTGCATTTGCATACAATGTGAAGATCCCAGGTTCGATTCCTGGCCAGGGTCTGAAAATTTTCACTAGTCAAAACCCACTGTTCTTGATGTATAAACCACCCAGTAACCACTGATAACCAAGCAGTGGATGTGACTTTAAAAAAAAAGAATGTTTGAAACTCATTTTCTCAATTAAATAAACATGTACTTATTTCGTTTCCTTTGTGTAATTAGTATACTCATCATTATTATGAAGTTATCTATCCTTAGGTCCCTTGTGCCACTCTCTGTGTTTTGTTTTCCAACAAGGGTCTTGTTTCTTTACAGCTCAATCCCGCTTTTCAATTGTCTATAACCTTTATTCTTCTAATACTCTTTTCTTTTATTTTTCCAATATATTTTTAATAAAATTTACTCCTTTCATTATGTGTAATAACCAATTAGCTTTACTTTGTTAATGTTTGTCAACAAATTTTTCTCTTCTCTGCTATTCTTCATATTACTTCTACACTCCTTTCAACTTTCTTTGATGTCCATGTTGTGCATCTGTAAACCAGTGTATTCCAAACATAAGATTTTAATGTTTCCTCAGGTTTAATTCCGTATTGTGACATAGTAAGGTTTTCTTTCTCTTATGCACTTCTTTTGCCTTTCCTATTCTTGCTTTTGTTTCAGTTTCACTTCTGCAATCTCTTTAGTCAACATGCTCGCGAAGTGTATATATTCCTTTACCTGTTCAATTATTCCTTCTTTAGTGCACATTAGTATTTTTGAATATTTATAAATTGGAAACATAATACCTCAGCATATATTTTTCTTTTTAGATAAAAGGTGAAAAGGGTGAACCTGGAAGAGATGCAGTTACTGGAGCTGATGGAGTTAAATATGTTCCAGTTCCTGGCCCACCAGGACCTCCTGGCCCTCCAGGTCCTCCTGGACATGCAGTGAGTATTTATAATTTGTTTTTTAACTTTCAGTATTGACTAATTAAACAACTCTATTGATACCAGATGACATCAGTCAAAGTAAATGAACAAATTACAGATTCTGCTCCTATAAACGAAAGGGGAGCAGCAGGATTCTGATCTTTTACTACGTCTGTTTAACTTATATTCAGATCTAGTAGTTAAGTAAGCCTTTTAAAATACTGAAGAAATAGTCAGTTTTGTAGATTCAGAAGGACTTCAGCCCTTGATGGATAGGATTTCTAAGGAGGCAGAAGCTCTTGGTCTGAAAATCAGCCCACTGAAAACTAAGATGAAGGGATCAGTAAAGTTCCTCACAGTCAATGTGACTTACTTATTGAAGATCAACATACTAAGCAAGTTCAAAAATTTAAGTATTTAGAACGTTGGATTACAGCAGATCTGGAGCCAGCAGTGGAAATAACAGCTCTTATTGAAATGGATCAGCTGGAATTTCTTTCATAAAGCTTCTGCTTGTTAACAATACAATTTTACTTCTGGTAAGATATAGGTTTGTAAAGACTATTTCCTTTTTATGGAATAGAAACATGTTCTTCGTGTATGCAGTCCATGAATTGTTTAGAAGCATTCGAGATTTGGAAGTGCAGAAAAATGCTCAGGATTTTTAAATTGCACAAAATCATCTAACATTGATGTTTTGAGATATATGGGAGAGGACCGGGAGTTTATAAGCATAATAAAAAGATCGAAGACTGTCTATCTTGGTAATTTACACAGGGTTGATATGTATGAGCTTCTTAGACTTGTTCTTGAGGGAAAAGTTGAGAGATGCAACTTGGAGGCAGGAAATCCTCTTCGTTTAATAATATCAGAGACTGGACAAACATGACTATGCTCACTGTTTTGAGTGTGATTCACGATAGAGAACAATTTACCAAAGTTGTAGACAATCTTCACTGATGGAGTCGCCACTCTAAGAAGAAATTTTGACTAGTTATTTAGAACATTCTAAAGTTACTATAATTGTCAACAAGATAATTCACATGTTTTGAGATTCATTTATATTCAGAAAATTTACTGAATACAATTTTCACATTTGGTTAAATTTTCACAATAAAATGCACTTCTTTATCATTACTAGCACTGCCCGCGTCGCTTCCCACGCGAAACATGTGTACGACGTAATCAATTTTTAAAAATCTGGTGTGAAACACTCACACGACTTTCTCTTGCCAATGCAAATAATTAATAATAAACCTAACATTATTAATAAAATATTAGAAATAAACAAAAACTAACCTCAAAAACATAACCTTATTTTAATCATGACTAAATGACGCAAAATGAAAATCGAACTCAATTTGGCTTAAAAAAACGGAAAATCACACTTTCACGCTAAACTAGGCTCTGTAGAGAAAAATTCTCTAAATAAAAGTTGTAGATCTCTTAATTTTCTATAAATTTTATTATATACACTTTTGTCGTAAAATGCATACTAAAGCCGAAATGTTAAAAAAATCGATTTTTCTCACGTTTTCGTGAGAAAAAAACAGAAAATCGCAAATTACCGCTAAACTAAGCGTTATACAAAAAAATGTTTGAAATAAAAGTTGTAGGATTTTAAATTCTCTACAACTTTTATTATATAAATTTTTACTCTAAATTGCATATTAAAGCCGTAATCTTAAAAAAACTTTGTTTTTACGTGAAAACAGCGTCACCCAGAATTTCAGCAAACATGACGCCTACCCTATCTTGTAGAGAATAAAAAATTGAGTAAACCAGGCGATTTTAAAAAAAATCGTAGGACCAGTTTTTGAGAAAATCGCAAAAAAGTGAAAAATTACACGAATAAACTACTACTTCCGGTTGACCGATTTTGATGAAAATGTTCGTGTCGCGTCCGGTAGTGGTATGTAACTTAGATGTAGATCTTTTAATTTTCTATAACTTTTATTATATATACTTTTGTTGTAAAATGCATACTAAGACCGAAATGTTAAAAAAATCGATTTTTCTCACGTTTTCGTGGGAAAAAAAACAGAAAATCGCAAATTACCGCTAAACGAAGCGTTATACAAAAAAATGTTTGAAGCAGAAGTTGTAGGTTTTTAAATTCTCTACAACTTTTATTATATAAGTTTTTGCGCTAAAATTTATATTAAAGCCGTAATCTTAAAAAAACAACGTTTTTACGTGAAAACAGCCTCACCGAGAATTTCAGCAAACATGGCGCCTACCCTATCTTGTAGAGAATAAAAAATTGAGTAAAATAGGCGATTTTAAAAAAAATCGTAGGACCAGTTTTTGAGAAAATCGCAAAAAACTGAAAAATTATACGAATAAACTACTACTTCCGGTTGACCGATTTTGATGAAAATGTTCGTGTCGCGTCCGGTAGTGGTATGTAACTTAAGTTTCAAGTTTCAAGTTCGTACGATGTTCCGTTCTTGAGATATTCTGTTCACACACAGACACACAGACACACACACACACACAGACCAATCGCTAAAAACATGTTTTTTGGGTTCAGGGGGTCTGAAAACGTATAGATCCGGTGAAAACTCGATTTCGAAAAATCGACATGAAAACAATACTTTCCTTCCTATATATTCATATAGGCAAGAGAAAGTAATAAAAATGTAACAGAAATTGTCTAGCTGCTGGATCGACTGTATATATACTCCAACGTACACACACACACACACACACACACAATGTTTTGATAAATTCCCCATATACGTCATCTCTCATTTATCTCCCCTTTCAACTATCTACTACAACAATAAGTACACACAAGTGCACGCGCATGCATGCAAATAAACAAACGCGCGCGCACACACACACACACACACTCACACACACATACATACAACATTTTGATAATTTACCCCACGTACGTCTCTCTCCTCTCCTCGTCATCAAACCCCTTCATCCAAGTCAACAGCAATACCCACTCATACGTACACACAAACACATATTTATGAAAATCTTAATTATGGCCCTTAGGGTTATCATTATTGAAAATTTAAAAAAAAAAATGTTGCTGTGAATATAAATACTAATATGCTGTTAAAATTTCATGAAAATCCGTGCAGTAGTTTTGGAAATTAGTCTGCACAAAAAAAAACACGCTTTGTCTTTATAATATTAGTATAGATTTCATAAATTTTAATAATAATATAAAACAACGCTACTAATAATTATTTTTGTGTTCTTTTTCAGGGACCACCAGGTGTTTCTGTAATAGGGCAGAAAGGAGAGCCTGGTCCACCTGGCCCCACACATGGAAGAGCAATCTATGGGGATCCTAGTCATTCATCTCCTGGTCGTCCTGGTAAGTTAAATGTTAATTTGTAATAATTGGTGTATTTGTGAAAATAACAGAACTGGGGTACAGTACAGGACTGGTTCTAGTGATGGGAAAGGGAAGTAAATGCCCCGATCAGTTCATCCAGGGGAAGTAGCAAATTGACCCATGGTAATAAAAATAAATATTTGTAAGTGTAAAGACTAGTTAGTACTATAAAGACTAAAATTTAAAACCATCTGGTAGACCTACCACCAACTTGAGTGAAATAAAAAAACATAAATTACCTGAAAGTGGTAAGTCTGAAGGGTCAATACGATATGATTTAATTTTGTTTTTATGAACTTAATGTGGAAATTGATTAATTAATTTTTTTGAATACTTACTTATGTGTTAAATTGTGGAATTTTAATGTATTGAAATTTTAATTTTAATGTCTTGCAGCAACTCTATTTGTATGGGTCTATACCCGAACACAAATTATTGTATAAATAAATTAAATAAATCAAACACTAACACAATCTTATGTTAAAGTTTAGTATCTAAAGAAAAAGTTATAATTGACTCACAGGTAATATAAAAATTTAAATTTCTCAGCAGTTGCTAATGCCCGTAACAAGCTGGTGGAGTATTAAATTATTTGCATTTAATCTGCTAGTTCCAGGGCTACAAAAAATAGTTTTGTTTTTTATTACATGGTCAGCCAATTATATGAGTGAAGCGTTTAAGAACGGATGAGGTAGAGGTGTAAAAGACACTGGTCACAGTTATTGCCTTTGAGAGTAATGAATCCATTACCCAGCCAGACCCTGTGGTGAATGAAGTGAAGGTGTCATTTGCAGGGTGGAAAGTAGATGCTTATCAGAGAGCCTGGCATGCAGATAAGCATACTTTTCCATCAGTGAAGAAGGCAAGGTAAACAACCTCACTCGTTTTACTTAGTAAAGCCTCTTAGAGGTTCACCAGTCTTTTGGCTGATGACCTAAACATATACTACTAATTATTTTGCAAGATGCCCTTCGGTAGTATAAAAATATCAAAATACGTCTAATATGTTTGACTGTTTTGTGAGGTATTCAACTGCATTTCTGTAGTATGCACTAATTAGTTTTTTACTTTCTTTTATTGCTGCTCTCACAAAAGGAGTTCGTAGTAGTTTAGATGAATTAAGGGCATTAAAGGAATTAAAGCAATTAAAAGAGAGTACTGACAGTAAGTATACCATACTATTATTATTTAATATTTTCAAACGAGATTATTTTTTGTCTGTTTGTTATGTTTCATATTCTTAATTACTTATTTTTGTACCTTCTATTGTTTAATACCTTTGTACACTGTAGATAGAGATCAAAAAATGAATAATATTAAATAAAAAAGTTTTAAATCTGCATATATAAATGAGAAAGCCCTCACTGATTGTCTGCCTCACTCACTCTTCACTAATTCTCCTACTTGCACAATAACTATAAAGCTGAAATTTTGAGGGAATATTCCCTTTAGGGTGAATAGAAAAGTTAAATGTAAACAATTTTTACGTTCGTCCATTAAGGTGTTGAAAAGTGTGTTCAACCCTTAAACCGATATTTATTTCTACTACGTTCCGGAAAAGCTAGATTGCTGAAACTCGGTGGAGACGTTACTTATGGTTCAACTACAAAAATTACCCCTTAATCATTTCTAAAATGTACCCTTAAGAGGATGGAAATATTATTCAGTCTTTAAACCAACATTTTTGTTTATTAAGTTTGAGGTTGTTAAGACAAGGTAGATGGCAGAAACTTGGTGGAGGTGTCCAAATATCAGATTTTTCCCAAATCAGAATTTTGGATTTATTTATAACCCTAATTTAAAAATTATTGAAATAAAACAAAATTATACCCAGGTGAAGCCGGAATAGGCAGTTAGAAAATTAATAGGCAATAGAAAATAACTTCAGTCTGGTGAAACTCATAATATTTAATCAGTCAAGATGTTTTCAATTATGTTAGTCCTGAGTTCCATTACCAGTCAGGACTACGAATTTCAAGAATATTTTATACAGAAACACCATGTTTTAAAACTTTACTTTAATAAAAAAAAAAGAGAATTTACTAAATCGCCTGCAAATTCTGTGATGAGGAACCTGTGAAACCAATTCTACAAGCAGGCTTCCCAATTCTTGTTATATATTACACATTCTTGGCATGTTACGAGAAAACTTTAGACTGAGCATTCACCAAATGATATGATAGTGACATGACAGTTACATGATGGTGAAATAATGTCATTTGCAAGCTAGACACATGTAGCATATTAGTCGGCACTCTTCAACATGAAATAACTTAAAAATGATATGTTACATCATATCACAGTTATTCTAGTGTAGCACGCTCCACTGTTTGTTGAGTGTCTCTTGTGTGTTCCTTGTATGGAATTGAGACAAAATGTATTTCATCATGCTGTTTTTATCATTACTGTCATATTTTTCGCGGTTTTTTTAAATAAAATTAATTTTTGTGTTGTAAAATAAAAGACTACCCAGAATTCAGTACAAAATTTGTATCTGTAGTTGAAACTTTTTATACGATTATAGTACTTTTCTGTGTTTATACATGCATACAGGGTGATTCATGAAGTTCTCCCCCCACTTCTACAGCACATTGTACTAGTAAAAATAATGAAAAAATGTTATATAAACATAGGTCCGAAAACGCTTCGTTAGCGAGTTACAGCTAGCGAAAGTTTCGCCTGGATTTCAGTTCACCAGGTGAAATGAGGTCTTCCTGGAATTGTGGTAAGGTAGATTAAGGGGCAAATTCAATCATTTCTTATGGTTTTTGATCTGATAAATTGAATAAAACAGGTCCCAGATCTGTAAGTTAAATAGTTTTTAAGAAAACCAGTGTCAAATGCAAAAAATAGAGTGAAAAACTTATTTTTTCATCTTTGGGCAAGGATAACTGTGTTATTTCACCAAGAAACAGTTAAAATTTTTCAATAAAACATGTAGAAAATTTTATTCTGAACAAACCGGTGTAAATTAAGTACACAGAAAGCGAATAGATGTTTGATTAAATGAGTTTTTATTCATAAGAGTACAAAGTAAAATTAACCGGAAAAACTAAAATGAAAAAATGTGTTTTTTTCACTCCATTTTTTTGCATTTGACACTGGTTTTCTCAAAAACTATTCGCTTTCTGTGTACTTTATTTACACCGGTTTGTTCAGAATAAAATTTTCTACATTTTTTATTGAAAATTTTTAACTGTTTCTTGGTGAAATAACAAAGTTATTCTTGCCCAAAGATGAAAAAATGTGATTTTCACTCCATTTTTTGCATTTGACACTGGTTTTCTCAAAAACTATTTAACTTACAGTTCTGGGACCTGTTTTATTCAATTTATCAGATCAAAAACCATAAGAAATGATTGAATTCGCCCCTTAATCTACCTTACCACAATTCCAGGAAGACCTCATTTCACCTGGTGAACTGAAATCCAGGCGAAACTTTCGCTAGCTGTAACTCGCTAACGAAGCGTTTTCGGACCTATGTTTATATAACATTTTTTCATTATTTTTACTAGTACAATGTGCTGTAGAAGTGGGGGGAGAACTTCATGAATCACCCTGTAGACTATAGCAAGAGAAATGTAGAAATGTAGATAATACTTGGTAAAAATTGCCAAAGAAATCTCAAAAACCATTCGTCAGGTGTTACAGACCCCTGTAGTTAGTAGTATCCAAAAACACTATTATTAATATCTATAAGGTTTATTAGTGCTAAAGCATCTTCATTACCAGAAGAGAAAAATGAAAACATTCTTGTTCACAGATACACATTACACAATTTAATCGGCATCATTAAAATTTTATCTTCTTCTTCAAGTGCCGTCTCCGCGTCGGAGGTTGGCGATCATCATTGCTATTCTAACTTTCGAAACAGCTGCTCGGAACAGTGACGTGGAGTTGAGACCAAACCAATCTCTCAAATTCTTCAGCCAGGACGCTTTCCTTCTACCCGGCCGGCGCCGGGTAGAAGGAAAGCGGACTGTTATAAAATAAAATTTTATAACAGTCTTAAAATTATTATTTAATTTGTTTTAGGTCCACCAGGTCCTCCTGGTCCACCAGGACCTGCAGGTCCAGCAGGAAGAGCTTCATTTGATTCCACTGAACCTACAAAAATAGTTCCTGGAGCAGTTACATTCCAATCACTTGAAGCTATGTCTATGGTATGCAATAAATAAAGTTTACATTGAAATTTTAACTCTGTGTAAAATTAGTTTCAGAAATGTGTAAATTATTATGTGGTATCCAAAAGATTCTCAACTTTAGATGCTGAGAAATTTGTATGAAATGAACTAGTTTGTTCAGTACTACTGAGTAGGTATAGTACAAACCATACTGTTTGGACACAATATTACTCTGCTAGCGATATATCAATGCAGGTGTCAAGTTCAACGCCCTTTTCATCCTCTTTTTAACCCTTGTCAAGTGTGGTTGCTGCAGTGTGCATAGACATATATTTATTACATTCTACATACACATAAATTTATGCGTGTTCATTTGCAAATTGATACTTTTATATGTAAGTAGTGTATTCTTTGCCTATAAATAAATGTATAAAATTAGGCACTGTAATAGGCACTGAATCATTGTATCACTTTGATGACATCGTATCACTTTAATGATTTGAAATAATAAGAATAACCACTGTATCAAAAATAAATTTGAGTACACAAGCTATAGAATAACGATTACAATATTGACAAGAAAATCTTTGGCTTTGAAGCTTGTTGTTTTGATGTGTCTATACAATTATGAATTACCACAATATGTTCTCTATGTATTTTTTTTCACCTCTTATATTGACAATGGTCAAAAATATTTTTTAATATACAAACCATCGATATTGGTTTTAGTAATAAAGCAGTTTGTCAAATCTAACCCAGCAATGTGTTATTTTAAAAATAACTGGTCAAGGTACAGTATTTTTACATAAAATCATATATAAAATATTTTATTTCATAAAACCTTGAGGATTGATGATGAAATTCATTGTCATCAAACAATGAAACTTGCGTAAAAATCAACAATGAAATCTAATATGACTTATGACTCATTGGTTTTTTAAAATCACAAATTTTTAAAGGTCTGTGAGAATATCCTGAGTTCAAAATCAACAAATCCTTATTTGTATCTTGACAGTTCATCAGCTCTCATCTCAGTAACTTTATTACAGTTTTGACTTCCATGAAAACATACATTAATAACAACCACAGTTTTTTTTATTTAACTCATCAAAACTCTATGAGAGATTAAGGGAGAAAACTTAGCAGTTATCAATATGTCTGTTAAAAGTAATAGCTGAAAACAACTTCCTGTACATTTACGTAATTATGTCTGGCCATAATAAAAATGTGTTACAGGTTTTGTACCTTTGCGTGGATTTTACAGTAACCTATTTAAAATTTGTAAGTTAAGAATACATTTAAGTGAGCGTATGAAATTTGGAAGATTGACAACATTTCATATTTTAATTTTTGGTCAGAAAAGATGAAATGTCACATTTTTTTAATACAGATATACACTTGTAATACAGTAACATGTTTTTTTATTATTATTTTCAGATGTCTCTAGTCAGTCCTGTAGGAACATTGGCATATATTATTGATGAAGAAGCTCTGTTAGTCAGAGTCAACAATGGTTGGCAGTATATTGCTGTGAGTATACATTAGGCAGTAATTATTGTTCAAGGTTTTTTACTTTATCTTCCCTGTATGAATATTTAGGGAAGGATTGTTTTTGTGTCATTATTTGTGGATTTATGGATGTATTTATTAATAGTCTAAAGTAGTGGTTCTCAATGAGTGTGCCACGAGATTAGCTGGGTGTGCTGCGAAAGTTCTGAGACTTTGTGATAAAAAGAATTAAAATAATTTCACTTAATATTTATTTTAAAAAAAGAACCAGAAGCGAATAATTTTGAAGAACTTAAACTTATTTTATAAGGAAATTGATTGGTTTACACCTTAGCTAAACAAAAGATTAGTTAAGAGTTATTAATGTCAAACTTGAGCTTGTTGCTTCTTATATAAAAGTTCAATTGAAGACAACGCAGTTCCTGTTCAACTGAGAAAAGTCTCTTGTGCTTCTTGTTTTTTATATTTGTTTGTGTGGAAAAAATATATAATATAAATTGAATAAAATATAATGTAAAAAATTGCATTGGTACAGGTCTTACTTTTGAAATAATTATCTAATTTTTATATTTAATAAAAAGTATAACAGGCCGCCTCCATAGCGTAGTCGTAGCGCGCTGGCCTACCACACGGAGGTCCTGGGTTCAATTCCCGGCTAGGGCCTGGAAATTATAAGAAGTCACAACCCAACGTTCCATAACCAACTGTAGTCGCTAATGACCAAGCTGTTGATGCGACTTTAAGTAAATAAATTTAAAAAAAGTATAACAAACTAAATACTTTATTTTTACTTCATTTTGTTCATAGCTTGGTGGTCTTGTACCAATTACAACTGAACCTCCACCTACAACTACAACTGAAAAACTTCATCCTCCATTTGAAGCATCCAACTTGATTAATAATCAGCCAGTACCTATGGATGGACCAGTTGTAAGTTTCAACTGTTTTGCTAGCAATTAAATATCATTATTACTGAAATTATGTTTTTGAAGATCTCCAAATACTTGGAGATCTTAAAGTTTTGACTAGACAACTTTCAGAGGAAGTTATATATTGTATAACATAAACCATTTTCAGAAAGATTTAGTAAAGATGTGAAAATATAATCTACACAGAATACTTCCTGCAGTAAGTAAACCTCTATCTTTAAAATTAGTTTGGTATATCTTTATTGTTGTGTTAAAAAATACAGTTTTACATAATGAATATCCAATAATTATTTGGAGTAAGGAAAAAAGAAGGTTTGCTACTCCATGTAAAAATATCTGTATTAATATAACATAATAAACTTTGACTAATCAAGGTGGCCTATTCAAAATTAACACTTTTATCATTTCCTTGTAAACCCACCGGGTCGGTCCAGTGGTAAAGTTGTCGCCATAAGTCAGCTGCTTCAGAGCTGATTTCTGGAGAAAAAGGTTTCTGGTTCAAATCCTAGTACAGGTTACTTTTATACGGATTTTAATACGTACTAGACAGTGGTTACCGGTGAACTTTGATATTTGGGGTTCAATTAACCATACTCTCTCAGGAATGGTCGGCCTGAGTCTTTACAAGACTTCATCTCATTGGATCATTGGGTTGCTAATTCTGAAATTCAACAGATTGCAATGTACTTTCATTAGGGATTTTAAAAAATTGTCTTTGTAAGAATAAGAATCTGTATTCACCATGGGTCATCTTTTACATCAAATGGTTTTAATTTTAACTGTGTATTGAATTTTAAAAATGCTCACAGTTATAATTAAATTACAAGAATTTTTTAATGCATATGATAATAATAATATATTTTCTTGTTTTACTCTTGCAAATCAGTGGCATCCAAAAATGGTAAGTATTAATAAATGTATTGATTTTATATGTTATTGGTAAATTGTAGTTATGCAAAATGTTTATTTTATTCATGAAGTACAAACTACCTTGACCATAAACAGCTTATTTTGCATTACAAGTTAATGCTTCCAAAAGGTTTCAGTTTCTTGCGTTAAATTTAATCAACATCATCTTCCTTTGAATTTTTATAACTGATCCTCATTTCAGTTTTAATCTTAGTTATCTTACTAGTTTTTTTTTATAAATGATATTACTGTAATTCAAATTTGGATCACAAAAAATAGTGTCACTAATTAAAACTGAGAATAAGTACATGAATCAAAATAAAATACTCCATGTCTGTAAAAGTGGAACAAGTAGGCTACATATCAATAGTGAAATTATATGTAAAGTTTATAAATTCATGCAAAAAAGAAAACTCACAAAGAGCATTTCAGCTGAGGCATGAATACCATTAAAACTATTATAGTCTCAACAATTTGATGTCTACGTGGTGGTATTAGAAAGTTAACTAGTATAGGGAGAAGGTTTCGAGTTGATCTGTTATATGGAACTGAAGATGGTATTATTTAAGATGTCCTGTAACCAAAGCAAAAGTAGTACCTATCCTTGTTAATTGTAGTTCTAATTCCTTTATTTTTAATTCGTTTATAATTTGTCTCTATGCCTTTTATTATTCTTCTTCTTCTCACAATCAAGGATTAGGCTCCCGCCTATTCCGACTCATCACAACAGCGACAAAATTATTGAATCATTGCCATCTTTTGCGTGGCCTCCCAATATCTCTCCCCGCTCCAGTCAGTATTGCAAAACATTAAAAGGGATCCTTCCCTCAGGCATTCTCTCTATGTGTTCCCTCCATCGATTTCAAAATTCTGTAATCTTCCCATTCAGGAAACATCCGATTCCATTCTCATGACCTCATTTTTTAGTTGGTCCCTACAACTCCAACCCTTTGTTATTCACAGGAATCCCACCTCTGCCACCTGTACTCTGCTCTCTTGTGATTTGGTACTAATCCACGGCTCACTTCCATAGAGTAGGATTGGGACAGCCATCACCTTGTAAAATTTTATAAAATAGTTAAGTTAATAGTTAAGCCTTTTATTTACTACAAAATTATGAGTCTTTCAAAAAATTAGTCTTTCAGCATGTAGTTGTATAGATAATTTTAATTTTAAAACTGCTTTGTAATTGGAAATTATTACAAGTTATTAATCTTTATTTCCAGTTGAGGATGGCTGCCTTAAATGAGCCTTACAGTGGAGATATTAAAGGACAACGAGGTGCTGATTATTCATGTTATAGACAAGCTAAGAGAGCTGGACTAAGAGGAACATTCCGTGCATTCATTTCATCCCGCGTCCAAAATCTTGATTCAATTGTCAGATTTTTAGACAGAGATCTTCCTGTTGTTAACATCAAGGTAAGTTTAATAATAAAATATATAAAAAAAGTTAAAAAATCCACCCAAGTAATATTAATACAACCAAACACATGTAATAATTGGTGTTAACTTAATATTAGTTTCATGGTTAATATAATTTGACTTTTTTATTTCAGGGCGATGTATTATTCAACTCATGGAAAGATATTTTCAATGGAGATGGAGCATTTTTCTCACAACAACCCAGAATATATAGTTTCAGTGGGAAAAATATATTAACAGATTTCTCATGGTAAGTTGGCAAATAAGTTACAAACAAATTATTTAAGCAAATTTTGTTCAAATTCATAGTTGAAGATGCTATAGTAGGCCTTCTGAAGTTTGGATAACATTTTTATAAATAACCCACATAATTACTTCACTTTTATAATTCTTGTATTACATTCTATTATGAAAAACCTTCTAGAGCAGTGATTCTCAAACTTTGTAGACCTGCGGCTCCCTTGATCTACAAATGATTTGCGATGGCGCCCTTATTATGAACCAGCCGTTGAACAATACAAATTGTACCTAATTTTATTACAACCATTGTACATTACCCAAATACTATGTACATTACACAGGTGGTTCCATTCTCAGAGAAGGAGATATGAAGGTAAAACATTTAAAAGGAAATGATTGCGTATGCCGAAGTAAGGCACCCCTGGGCACCACAGTGCATACTTTGAGAACTGCTATTCTAGAGGAAACTTTTTACAGGAATGGGGTCTTATTACAAAATAAGTACATACACTCAAAATTTTTAAAAGATGAATCCATTCTTTTGTATTTAGAAGATCAAGTATACATCAAATGATCTCAATTGTAGTTTAGTGTGTTCACAGTTTGTATTTACAGTATTATCGTAAAAGTTAATAGGACAAGAAAGATACATATCGTGATTTTACATAAGACTAGAGCATTTCACAGTGTTATAAAAATATTTAAAAAAATAAAATATGTCATTAAGAAGGCTAGTAGTGGGCCGATTCTGCTCCTCTCTGCAAGGGGCAATCAAATCTTTGCCACACAGTAAACTTTGAGGCAAATTGTGTATTATTTGATACAAATGATTGGATGATAATATGTTTATTGAAGTAAGCAAGTCAGAAGTGGTATTAAATGAAATTATTAAGTAATGAATTAAACATATATTGTTAAAATTTAGGCTGATCAGTTTTATCTTGACATGTTCTATACTCCCTTTTTGAGTCTCCTGGATGCAGTTGTAAAAAAAAAATTAAAAACCACTCATTCTCTCTCTTTCTGTTAACTTCTCCTTTACTCCAATACCATCCTATCCTAATACGTGTGCAATAACTATACAAGATAAAATTGACATACAATACATCCGTATCAGTTCTTAACATCTAAAAATTGATAAGCTTCTTTAAAGAATCAAAATTATAATTGAATTATCTGGATTGTTTGATCGTCCTGTGATCTCAGACTGAAAGAAAAAGTGTTCATTCCTTGAGTTTTTTAGTTAATCTCAGATTTGTAATCAGATAATAAACCGTCCTTCCAATGGTAAACTCGCGAATGTGTAAATTTTGCGAATTTGAGTTTGTTAGTGCATGCTGTTTGTTAAACGCATACTGTAAACTCGCGAATATGTATCTTGTTCGGTTATGGCTTTTGTAAAGTTACGAAAATACACAAAGTATGTTAAAGAAGAAAGCATTGCATTTGTTTTTTGCTCTCCTGTAAAACTGAGAATTTCCACATTCGCGAGTTTACCATTGGATGGACGATATAATTTCTTAAGAACAATAATCTTTTGCTCAAAATTTTATTTTTCAAATTATTTATTTCAGGCCACAGAAATATGTATGGCACGGATCTTATAAATCTGGTGAAAGGGCAATGGATTTGTATTGCGATGCATGGGATTCAGACAGTCCTGATAGAATCGGTCTAGCTTCATCACTTCTTAGTAACCGATTATTAGGCCAAGACAAGTATTCATGTAACAATAGATTTGCTGTACTATGTATCGAAGTAACTAGTCAAACAACTAGACGACGAAGACGACGTGACCTCGATGATTCATTAAGAGAACTTCAAGAAGAAGAATACCAATTACTTTTACAAGAATTACTCGGTGATAAGGACTGACACCAACCAACTTAAAAATTAGTTCTTCAAAATGAAAATTTATAAAAGAAATTATGTACCATTAAATGAACTTTATAATAATAAAATGGTGATGTGTGAGATTGCATAAGTGTGTATAAATATTATGATTGAATTTGTGTATTGTGATTGTGTACTAGTTTATGTATTCCTGTTATATTGTATGAGTCTGTGAATTACATAACATTAGTTAATTAAATGTGGATATTTTTAATTGTATGTGAAGATTAGAATAATAATTAATTTATTAATAATTAATGCTATGCTCTCGTTGTTGATAGAAATGTTCATTAATTATATAATAATACATACTCATAATTATTCGTGTATTGAAAAACGTTACTACCATTTTTTTCTGTGTTAGATGATACATGAGATTAATTAATTACAGATTAATTAATTTGATAATTAATTAATTAATTAATTAATTTGATTGATTAATTAATTACAGTAATTGCATAGTTATAGGTAATTATCAATACATAACTTATAAAGTGATAATTTTTTATTATATATTTTAGTATTATTATTTATTTTTTTATATTGTAATATACATTTTTTTTATTTATAAATTTACTGTAAATAATAATTAATTTTCAGAATAAGATAATGTTTTTCACCAAATAACTTAAAGATTTTTTAGATTGGACATAAATGTACCTGTCCAGTATGCTTACTGTCACTAATATTCATAGTATTTCAGTTTTTATGAATACGTGTTATTACATAACAGCAATTTGATTTTTGTTAAATTTTTAAGTATAAGTATTTAAAAAATTTACTATTTAATAATTACTTAAATTTATTAAGTTTCTTTCATGTATTTGATAACTTTATATTAAATTTCTAAGTACTATATTAGAAAAAGGAATATTAGTGATATTTTCCTCTTTTGTTGTACTTATTTTCAATTTGTAAAAATTTTATGAACAATTTTGAGTTACAGTGTAGTCATGACAAGTATTTTATTGGTTTTACCCATAACAAGCAGTTAGAGTTGTATTGCGATGCATGGGATTCAGACAGTCCTGATAGAATTAGCCTAGCTTCATCACTGCTTCGATCTGCTAGTTCCAGGGCTAAAAAAAAATAGTTCTGATTCTTATCACATGGTCAGCCAGTTATATGACTGGATCATTTAAGAACAGAAGAGGTAGAGGTGTAAAAGACACTAGTCAGAGTGATTTCCTCTGAAAGTAATGAATTTCATTATACAGCCAAACCCTGTGGTGAATAAAGTGAAGGTGTCATTTACAGGGTAGAAAATGTACTTTTCGGAGGGCCTGGAATGCTGATAAACATACTTTTCCACTCAGTGAGGAAGACAATGGTAAACCACCTCACTCCTCGTTTTACTTAGTAAAACCTCTTGAGGTTCAAAACATCTTTTTGGCTGATAACCTAAAAAACACATTTTATTGGTATTAATAAGATATTCATTGTATTTTTAAATTGCTGACTAATGAAAGTAATAAGTTCATCTTCTTCATCCAGTGCTACTAACAGATGTGAGCCTTGGCCTCCTGCACTTATTCGTTCCAATATTTTCAGTCCTTAGCCATCCTCACATAGCCTCTCATTTCTATACTTTGAAGACCATCAGTTATGTCATCAAGCCATCTATTTGTAGATCTTTTTCCAGTTGCATAAATCTGAGCCTTCAGTATCTTTTTTGGTATGCTCAGTTCATCTATGCTCAAAGTGACCTAGCCATTGTATTCACTGAGAATTCTACAATACCCTCCTGTTCAATATCTTGACTATTTCTCTATTACATCTGATTCTCTACATAATTCTCCTTAACCACACAAAATTACTTTCAAATATTCATAGTGTTTCATATTCCTTTGTTGCAAGTGTCCATTTTCACCTTTATAGATGACATCCGGGCCGAATTACACATTTAATAAAGGTATTTTAATTGTTGTACTCCCATTTATCAGCTTGCTTCTTTGGAGTCTACAGTTAGCATAATCTGCGATACATCCAAAATACTAAAACTTGTTGACTTCAAATAATACACCATCCATGTGTAGAGTTGGTAAGTTTCTTCACGTTTCTGATTTTGATATAAACATACAATTAGTTTTCTTAATATTTACATTTATTCCCATATCAGCAGCTTTTTAATTGTGACAAGCTTTAAAAATTGTGGTAATCTAAAAAACTAAAAGAAACTTGATTGATGAAACATTATAGTATACAATAATTCCTTTCTAAATAGTGTTTTGGTGAAAGAATAAATAAAAATTTGTCAATATATGCTGAGAAAATTGTGTATTATTAATTTGATAAAAATGATTGGATTACATTTTTATTGAAGTAAGCAAGTAAATAGTGGTAATAAAAGAATTCAACTCAGTGTTAATATTTTAGCCTTACCAGTTTTATCTTGGCATGTAGTATCTCCCTTTCTGGAGTCTCCTGGAAGCAGTTTAAAAATAGTTGTTTAAAAGAGCTTCAACCTGATGTTTTCTCGATTTAGTAGGCACTATCGCAATATCATGAACGTATGCACGAATTTAACTGAAAATAATAAGTTAGTTCATAAATTTAACTTACTGGATGATTTGGTAACTTAAAACTCACTTGACATGATTCAGTTCAGTTCCAGCCAACTGCCTCATGGAAAATCATTTATTAACCACGATATTTTTAAAATGTAATTTATCTTATACAATATTAGAAATTGATGTATACCCATAGAATACTGTCATGAATTTTTTATTTTGATAAAATAAAATACAAAAATCTCTTTTATGAGATGTGTCTCATGGCTGGTGGCAATTTTTGAAAAGGCTTACCTTTGACTTATGGCCAAAACCATTAGTGATTTCTGTATCCACTCTTTTTGACACTATTTTTGTTTCCAAATTCCGACTTTGATTTCTTGACTTCTGATTTTGGGCCACTTCCGATCAAAACCGGAAAATTCAAATCCAATCCAAGGACACAATTTTTTGTGTAGATTACGAATCCGAAAACCATTTGTTGCTATCTCTTGTAGTTTCTGACATCTGGGTGTGACGTACAGACAAAGGAAAATGACAGATGACAAATTTAAAAATTGCCACCAATGAGTAAGAATTTAAATTTATTTTTGGTTTATGCTATTGTGTTGTTTATATAATTTTAAATCATGCTCAAAATGTATGTTACATGTATTATGTGTGAATGAAATTAAAAGAAAACTAACATTAATTTCCCACATAAATCATCTTAAGTTAGTTGATTCCTCAACCTGTTTAAAAAAGAGTAAGAAGCATATATTTGTTACAACTCAAAATGGTAATTAAAATAAAACTCTTAACAGACTTTTATTTTACAAATATATAATTTTATAAACAATTGGCATAGATGCTACAACACATAAGCAATTTTTACATATTATGTAAATATCTCTAAAAATGTATACTTTATCCATGTCATTTTTGTAATATTAAATTTATTTTATTATAGGTATTTTTATTGTGTAATGTAATAAAATTTTATAGTTAATAAAATGTATGAATGTTTTTATGTATTATGGTGTGATCTAAAGATCATTTAATCACAATTATATGAACAAATTTTTTGACCAATTTTCTACCCTCTGCATTATTCAAACAAAATAAAAACGGTAGTAGTTTCAAATTAATGTTTCAATTTCTTGTGCCAAAGACAATTAAATTGTAATTACTCCATTAAATTTTCATTAATCTGAAACTTTTAAATACATATAAAAAATTTTATTTATATACTATTTCGGTCGTTGAAAAATTTATTTAACAAATAAAAATGTACTTAAAACTTTTAAAATTAGTATTTTAAGTAATTTGTATAAAATGTGTTCTACAAATTATAATTTTTAGATTCAAGATCTTTGTTTTCTTGTATAAGTGAACAGTTTTTATAATGTAAGTTGCTTCTACTGAAATACTTAAGCCTCGATATAAACACTTAAATTCATTATGGATTTAAACTTTAAAAAAATAGCAAATAAAGTAATGTTAGATTTTGCATTACAATGTTATTGTATTTTTTTTAATTTGATATTTGTAAATATAAATACAGTATTAATATTGTATTATTAATAATAGTAGTTGAAGTTCTAAACTTAAATGTTTTGGTGCCATAGATTAATATGATGATTATATCAAACACATGTTTGACCTTTTAATCTCTTAATTTCATGCATACATGGTCTTTTTAACCAGTAGTACAAAATAATCTTGGTCATTTTTTCATATTCATATCCAAAACAAACATTAAAATTTATTTTGTTCAAAATAGTGATTTTCAACTTAAATCGCTGGAGTCTTGTATTGTGTATTCTATTTCACAAACCCTTTGTATTATTTGTGTAGTTTTAAGTAGGTTTAACGTTACAATACAAAATTGATAATTTACTTAACTAGCCTTCAACCTCAATTAACATAATATGAAAATGATAAATCCGCAATTAAATTACTCTTAATAAGTTAGTGTACTTACGTATGGCAATTTTGCTGGGTGAGTGGAATTAACAAAACAGAAAATTACGACCCTCAATATTGCATTAAATATGTTTTTTTCACTTGATAAAGTTACTTAATTGTGTTCAAATAACTTCCTTAATTATGTATAAAGTATATTATTACATAAATAATATATATGCCTAGTTTAAGTTAATAAATAATTATTTAGTTATGTTTGTAGATTTACTGTTTGCACAAATTTTTATACCGACAGGTTTTATTTACCCAGCAGAGGGTGCTTGTAAAATATATAATGCATAAACTAAGAGAAAATTATTTCCTTTCAACATATCTTGTGTCTAGTTATCAAAGTATACATAATTCCAGTATATTTTTGTCCCTAAATATTTTTATTTTATCATCTGATTATGGCCTGCATAACTGAATATTAAAATATTAGGAAAATATATGGCAGCATTTTTGTAATTATATATAGTATATATGCTTCAAGTTATATCTTCATAAATAAAATGTAGTGGTCTTCAAAATTTTATGGAAAATTTTATAATACTTTTTTTATAAATGAAAATAAACGTACCTATTTAAAAAATTAGAAATTTCTGAGACAAAACAAAAATTTCACCTGTTTGTATTAAATAAAGCAAACAGATTAATTAATAGGTCTTTAAAAAAGCCTGGAATACAAAAAAATAAAGTTTTCAAAGTACACGAGAGCATTAGAAGCAGAAATGTCTCTAGCAGACAAAGCAGATGGAAGTTATGTGTAGCTGATTGAACATGTACACAACTTTAGGGAACAATAATTTTCAGCAAGTTTAGAGAGGGAGCAGTACTTAAACTTCAACTATCTTGAAACACTCTACATCATTACATGTCTTGTTACTGATAATTTAATTAGGTGATCCTAATTAAATGGAAGGGCAATGAATCACATATTACAATGAAAACAACAAAATTATGTCTACCAATGAATAACCCATTTTTCATTAAATTCTACACATTTTCTTTAAAAATATAAATGTGTAGCCAACCTTGTTAGTAAGTGAATTAATTATTTTATTGTTATTATTATTAATATTATTTAGACAATTAATTGATTGTATACTTATAAACAGTATTTCATATAATAAATTTATATAATAAATTTCACTAACTTCATTAAGCTGCCTTGAATTTTCCTATTTATTACTTACACGTGTTTTGGTGGATCCACCATCATCAGAGTGTATAATATCATTTGGAACTGAAAAATTTATTAAAATCTGTAGATGTTACATCGTCAGTCATCTATAAAAAATTTTATATGGTTACACAGTTTTACATATATGACTGAAGATGTAACATCTTCTACAGATTTTAACAATTTTTTTAGTTTCAAATGATATTATTTACTCTGATGATGGTGGATCCACCGAAACACATGTAAGTAATAAATAAGAAAATTCAAGGCAGCTTAATAAGGTTAGTGAAATTTATTGTATAAATTTATTATATGAAATAGAATTAATTTCAAGCTGCAGGATGCGTTATAAGGATTTATTTATAAACAATAATATAGCAGGACACCTTTCAATGCACTACATTGCTATGTTTTCCAATAGGTTTCTTATGTTGTTTAGGTCTTAAGCTGAAAGGCTGGTTTGAACTTCTAAAGGCTTTATTAAGCAAGGAGTAAGATGGTTTATTATTGCCTTCCTCTTTGAGTGAAAAAGTATGCTTTTTAGCATGCCAGGCCCTCTGAAAAGTATCTACTTGTGTTAACCCATAGGTTCGTAATAAATAAAAATCCAAAAAGACTTTATGTTATCGAAAATTCAACTTCTTTAATTAAAAATCGCTATTAGATATTTAAAATATTTAAAAACAATTAAAAATCTTAAAACTTTTTAAAATCGTTGAATCTTCTTAAAATCTTCTAAAATTTATTATGTAAATTCAGTATAAACTTTTAAATTAAACTTCAAATTGTTTTTTTGTTATTTTTATAAAAATTGTAAACAGTGACCTTTTTCTTTAAAAGTTTTAAAAACGAATGAACCAACAATCCAAATTTTATTAGCTTAATAAAATTTTCTTTTTTCTTTTTTTTTTTTTTGTTATTCTCACATCTGTAAGTGATGTCATCTGGTGGATGTTGATGTTGATGCTGTAAAGTTATGTTTATGTTTACGTTTGAGGATTGTTAATGTGTGTACTGTCCGTTGTGTGTCTGTGTAGGTGTCTCATATTACAATCTTCCCCCCCCCCCAGGAGAGTACGCAAAAGTACAAGGTATGGACAAGCAAAAAGGGGGTGGGCGGTTAAATGGAAAAAGAGAAGGTGAGTATGAAGCAGTTGTCGGCCTGAGACGGTAAAATTCATTCATTCGGGGCCCCTTTCAATAAAACATTCAAATAGCATGCAAACCGCATTAGTTTTTGGTTTGTTACAATCATCTCAAGCTCGAGTATCGCGACAGACATCACCTAAAAATAAATTATGTAAATTATGAGTAAATTATGTAACCTTTTTAAGATTAGAAATATGTTCTTTAGTTATTTCTCCTCCAATAGTCTTACGAAGTAAGGCTGTAACTGGAGTAGAGAAGCCAATGATATAAAAAGGTTCAGACCATCGGTATGCCATTTTTGCACAAATATTTTTCCGTTTCGAACTTACGGGATGAGTTTTAAGCAAAACTTTATCTCCCACCGAAAACGGATTGGGGTGGCGTGTAGCATTATATCGGCGTGCCATATCATGATGGGATTTAATTAGTTTTCTTCTAATGTCACACATCATGTTACTGGAACGTATAGGATTTCTATGGAGGATATCTTGGATATTCCATGCTCTATCCAACGGTGTGTGAGCTGGAAAAGTATGCAATATGTCAAATGGGCATTTCCCATGAGCATTATGTCGAGCCATATTGAAAGCTAATTGAAACCAAAATAGAGATTTGTCCCAAGTTGCTTGAGTCGTTGCATGATATGCGATAAGGATAGACCTAAGATTTCGATTTAATCGTTCGGCGTGAGATGGTTGAGGATGATAGGGTGAGAGGGTGGTCCGTTTTATGCCGAGATTAAAACAAAAGTTTTTAAACATTATGGAATTAAAATTTTTAGCGTTATCTGTGACAATTAACCTCGGGATGGAGTAATTTTGGAAAATACGTTTTAATTCATCTATAATGGAGGATGTATTAGTGTTTTTTAATGGGGCTAACCATGTGAATTTTGAAAAACTATCCACTATCACTAGAATATATTTATAACCTTGATTGGTTTTTGGCAGGCTGCCTACAGTATCAACAAACAATGTGTCAAATGGCGCTGTCGGAACTCTGGAACTGAGATGTCCCCATTTATAATTTATTCCAGGTTTGCTGCGTTGGCAGGTTGTACAAGCATTCACCTTTAAGGGAATTTCTCGATATATAGCTGGCCAATAAAAATACCGTGTGATTTTGTGTATAGTTTTATCAACACCTAAATGTCCGCCGATTTCCGAATCATGAAAATATTTAAATACTAAATCTTTTAAGGAGTTGGGGAGAACGATTTTGGTTGGATTATTGTTTTTATCTTTGAAACATAGGACTCCTTTGGATAAACAAAATTTACTATCTCTTTGTTGTTTTTGTTGTAGGATAAAAGTATCCTGTTCCTGATGTAGTTTAATATCTGTAAAAGATAGGGGGAACTGCGATAATAAAGTATTAATATAAGTTATATCCTGTGGGATATCTTCATTATTTAAATCATACATCCTCGATAATGCGTCGGCTACATTATTATCTGAACCACGGATATGATTAATTTTAAATTTAAAGACAGATAATCGAAGTAACCATCTAGCCAATCTACCTAACTGTTTTGGTCTGGAAAGAAGCCAGGCTAAAGCTTGATTATCAGTTTCTAAAAGAAATTCACGATGCGTTAAATAGGTCCTAAAATGATCTGTTGCAAAAACAACTGCAAGACACTCTCGCTCATATGCAGAAAACTTCCTTTCTGCTTCCGTTAGTGTTTTAGAAGCGTACGCTATGGGTCTTCTAGATCCTTCCTGTTCCTGAAGTAGGACAGCTCCTAGACCTGTATCAGACGCATCCGTCTGTAAAATGAAATTTTTGGAGAAGTCTGGTATCGCCAATACCGGGGGATTAGCAATTGCTTGTTTGAGATCTTCAAACGCAATTTTTTGTGAGTCTCCCCAGATAAACTGAGTGTTTTTACGACGTAACTTATTTAGGGGTTCGATTCTATCAGCATAATTTTTGATAAATTTAGAAAAATAATTAATCATACCACAATATCGATGTACTTGTTTCACTGTCATAGGCTGTGGGTACTGCAATATTTTTTGTGTCCTAGTTGAGTCTATAGAAACTCCTTTGTACGACAATGTGTGTCCAAGAAACGGTATTTCATTTACAGCAAATGTCACTTTATCAGGATTAACTGTAATGCCAGCTTTCCGTAAAATTGACAATACTATTTTGATGTGTCTGACATGCTCTGTAAAACTTTTAGAATATATTAATATATCGTCCATGTAATTAAATACAAATTTATATTTAATATTCTTGAATAATGTATTCATAAGGCGTGTTAAAACTTGTGCTCCAGTCGACAAACCAAAAGGTAATCTTTCATATTCGTATAAGCCGTCCGGTGTGCAAAATGCGGTTATTTGACGAGATTTTTCTGTCAATGGTATTTGATGGTACGCTTGCGCTAAGTCTAATGTGCTGAACCATCGTGCATTGGAAAACCATTGAAAAGCGTGATTTATATTTGGTAAAGGTTGGGCTTCCGAGTCAATTATTTGGTTGACTTGACGATAGTCTACGACTAGACGACTAGTGCCATTTGGTTTCGGAATTAAAAATGCGGGGGATGAATAAGGTGAAACACTTTCTCTAATTACCTTATCTTTTAATAATTTATCAATTTGTTGTTTCATTTGGAGTGTTTTTATTGGATTTAAAGGATAGGGCCTAGATTTTATAATTTCACTATTTTTAAGTTTAATATCATATTTCAATACATGGGTACAACCTAATTTAGTAGTGAGTACATCAGGAAATTCCTTGCATAAATTATTAATTGTATTTTTAATATACTCACTTTTTTCTATGGTGTTTATCTGCTCTGGATATAGATTCGTTAGATGAAATTGTTTATTTTTTGCCCAATCAAAGGTTATGAAGGATCTTGTAGTATTAAATATTGCTTGAGTTTTTTGTAAAAAGTTCATTCCGAGTATCATTCGGTGTTGTATTTTCGGTAATATTTTAAAATTTATTTTCCACGATATTTTTGGAAGAGTAATTTTAACCCATATCTGTTTATTTATTTTTAGAGGAAATCGATCAGCTGTAAGACAAATTGTGTTAATGTTTTCTTCCTTTATAATCGCTTTTTTAGTTTTTAAAAATTTATAAAGTTGTTGATTAATAATGTTATGGGTGGAACCAGAATCGATGAGGGCATTAAATATATTATTTTTGATTTTTATTGATAAGGCCTTTAAGGTATAATTACAATTCGACCTATTTTCTTTTAACCTTAAATGTTTACTTGAATCATGTTTACAAATACACATCATATGTTTATGCTCAGTGTATTTGTAAAGATTTAGTTTTTTGAAACATCATTATTTCCTTTTTGATGTAAAAGTTTACAATTCCTTTTGATATGACCTAATTTATGGCAATAAAAACATTTTAAAGTGGTTGCAGGCATTTGTGATCTGATTTTGTTGGAAGTTGCATCTTTCAATGTATTTTGTTTACCTTGGGAAGGTACTATGCCATTTACATCTTTTATTACAGTTGTATTATTTATTTTAGATAAACCGATGTCGTTCAGAGTCCTAGCGTAAACTCTTTCATAGACATAGGCATCTAATTTATTGAAATCTTGTAAGTTATTAGGTTTGCCAATTATACCTATGTGCGTGGCGTATATCTCATTTAAACCGGTTAAAATTATATTAATTAACTCACCTTCTGTCAGATCTAATCTTAACACCTCATGGTTTTCTAAAATTTCTCTTATATATTCAGTAAGGGTCTCCATTTGTGACTGCCACTCGGCAAATGACACCTTCACTTTATTCACCACAGGGTCTGGTTGTAAAATGAAATTCATTACTCTCAGAAGAGATAAGTGACTAGTGTCTTTTACACCTCTATCTCTTCAGTTCTTAAATTTTTCAATCATATAATTGGCTGACCATGTGATAAGAAACAGAACTATTTTTTGTAACCATGGAACTAGTAGATCAAGTGCAAATAATTGAACACTCCACATGCCTGTTATGGGCAGAGCTTTCTTATAACGGTAATTAAAAAATTGTTTGTGAGTTATCTCGTATAAATTAACACGTTATAAACAATCTGTAAGGAAATATGACACAGATTAAAACAGATTACAAGATTAAAAGCACACAGTAAAATGCTGTAACACTGGATAGCAATCTTGACGTTTTGGCTATCACACGCAATTATTAGTTAAGAATAGAAGATATGTAGCTCTGATTAAATCATTGGCTGCTACGCCCACTACAAAAATTTTCACATGTATCCTCCTCTACAACATATGACTGCTCTTATGTACTTTGGAAACTACTTTTTTGTAAGTTCAAAACTAAAGTTGCTATTACAATTTTTTATTCAAAATTTCAGGTAAATCTTTTGGTCAATATTCATTATATTTTTTTTTTAATCTAAGAATGGAAAAGTATTAGTATTGAATGTTATAATAGCTTATAACTTTAACATGAGTGATTTTATGGCCAATGATTTTGAGGTTAATAGTACTGTACTACACATTTCAAAACTGTAGATAAGTTACATTATTGCTTATAAAAATCAGTAAATAAATTATAAATATAAGAATTAGAAACCTACTTAGGATTTTCTGTTGGCTATCAATTTCATAGTTAAATGGCAATAATAGATTTTTGGAGTCGCATTGTGAATTAGTGCATTTGGCCACCACGGTATAAAAAAAGCAACTTCACTTGTATGTAGTTATGTATGTAGCTACATGAAACAAAGTAAATTAGACAATACCTTAAATGTATAGAAGCATTATCTACCAACAGAAATCTTTTACTAAAATAATTTTTAATATCAATTATTTTAAAAAAAATTAATCATTTTCCAGAATTCAGTATTGTCTACAAAAATACTGTTATCTCTCAAATATTATGTAAAAGTGATAAAGTGTTTGATGCCATAAATAGTATTTTTTGTGTCATAATTTTACAATTAAGACAATTTTGTTTATATTATAGGATATATTTTCTATGTATTATCATTTACTGTCAATAAAAATTAAAGATAGTCATTTAAAAAGATATACATATAATGTAAAATCCAAAATTATGATTCACCTTGGTTAATTCTGCAATAAAAGTAATTACTTTTAATAAACTATGTTAAAAAGCAATAAATTTTTGCTCAAGTTCCTGATTTAATTTTCAAAAAAATTTGTCATGTAGGTTTTACTCTACAGGTGAACGCACGCAAAGGAGCCAGGAGCAATGAAACATTTTGCTCCGAGTAATATATGCTTTGCTCCTTGCAGTGTGAGGTGTAAAGGCTGACGCACGACTCGAGAATCATGTAGCAGTTATTGGGTTATTTTGCGATTGACAGAGTAGATATGAGTGCCAAGGTTGTTGTGGAAGCAGATGTCAATGTTGCTGTAGCTTTATGGCAGTTCATTCAAATGTTAGATTCAAGACCGGATAGAAGCTGTTGGGTCCATTTTCTGAATGAGAAAAGACACCTTTTATCTTACATCAGTGAACTGAAACATGATCCTGCAAAGTTTTATAACTACTGTTGCTTGAATACAAACAGTTTTACAATATGTTTACAAAAACAAACTGACAGATGAAAGAGAACTGGCGCCAATGTGTGCAGGTGCTGAGTGGAATACTCGGTCTGGTCATGCACGGATAGAAGTTGCTTCCAACCAACTGTCGTGCGACAAAAATTCAGAGCTGATGTCAGGTGCATACTCAGTGTGCTCCATGGTGTTCCATGGTGTTGTGATGCACTTGCTCCCTCTGTGTGCGATAGTCCCATTTAATTGCTTATAAATATTGTGGTCCGACAAAAACGTCCTGTGTGCGCTCACCCTACACAAGCTAACCTTTCCTATCTATCAACAACTCTGCCATCCTCCAATCAAAAATGGTCAGATGTTTAGATCTAACCCTAGACAGGTGACTTGTATGGTTAGCACACATAAGAAATAAATGAAAAACCCTCTTTCATTGTACTATAACAATTTTATTACAACTTCAAACCATTCTTCATTAATACTAATAAGAAACTTATCATATACAACTATCTCAAACCAATTTGGATGTATTGAAGTCAAATTTATAGTTCAATAAAAGCAAGAAATATCGCTAATTTCCAGTGGTTTCCATCTAGGTTTTTGCAACTCATAACAAGCTCTCGTTGGTACATAAAAAAACAAATTGCTTCAAAATTTCATACAAATTGAGGCACCATAAAACATTTCTTTCTTAAATTCCACCATACGTTAAGAAAACATAATTAGTTTACCAAATGCATTCAGACAGGCTTCTGGAAAATCTTCCACGACAGTTAAAGAAATCGTGGACCTTCTTGGGCCTTAGATACATATACTTTAATTAATATTATCAAGAGTAATATTAACAGCTGGTCTGCCTCTTTAAGTCATTCATGTATCATATTTGTTCACCATAATTTGCTGTCATACACATAATTTTAACAACGCATAACATATTTTTTAACATAGTTTTCTTTTTTCTTTTCTTAGTTGTTTTTTTTGCAAAAAGTTTTTTTTGGTTTTCATAGAGAAGCTGTTAGTTTGAATTATTATTTTTTCTGAAATTATTGTTCTAATATAACTTACTCTTTGTTGTTTATTAAATATGGAATAATATATAGAAAAAAATAAATTTATTACACAGAAACAAATAAATTAATAAAGATAAAAAAGTTCCTGATTTTTACCCTTTGAGAAATATTTTTTGAATTATTTCAACTTAATCAGGTAAAGCAGTCGTTCATTCAACAATATTATTAATGGAAGATTGATCCCTTTACCACTAATTTTATCACAATGACATTTACAAAACTGCTAATTTGTAAAATCAAGCATTAACGGTTTATGGAAAATTTGAGGGATTACTGTATTTAGATGCAATTGTATAAGTTAGAATAAGCATAATAATTATAAATGTAATGTTTATAAAATAAAAGAATGCTAATTATTTGTACAGTATACCGTAATTATAAATGTCCAATGTTATTAGTTATCATTATTATGTCATAAAAATATACTCATTAAAATAAAATAAAATTTTGATACTAGTTTTTTTTAAATTATTTATTATTTAATTTTTAGGGTATTATTATTATATGTACTGTATATTCTACAATAATATAGAGTAATTTCTGTTACCATTGTAAAAAATTTACAATTTGAAAAATTTGTTGTATATAAATTATATGTTAATGCATATACTTAATGTGTTGCATTATTTCATTAAAGTCTTGTTTAAACTTACTTTTTGTTACTCCTTTAATAATATTCCTTAAGCCATCTCCGTGGCACAGTGATTAGTGAGCTATGCTAGAAAGCAGAGGTCCCGGGTTCGATTACTGGCCAGGGTCTAGAAAATTTTTACAAGTTCAAACCTACTGTTCCAACCCAATGTAGTCACTAATAACCAGGATGTTGATGCCAGAAATATCTAAGTTTTTCAGCAGATAAATTATTGTCTCATTTGCTTAATTTGCTTTCCTTTGCGTCTCAGCCCATCTTCAAAGAAACATGTCTGCTTTATTAAATAACAGTTTTATAATATTAGCTTCAATGTGATGTTCTCTTGCCTAACTTTTAAGTATGCTTACAATTTAAGCAATGATTTTGAACCAGCTTTTGAGAGACATTCAGTAATTAACGAGGCAAATTAATATCTACAGGAAAACAGTTCATTCAATGACAATAAAACTTTTTGAGGGTCAAGTTGACAACACTGTTAATTCGCTGTTCAATAATAATTAATACAAACTAATCCTTGTAATGCTTTCTGCCAACCATTTAATTTATAATTCACAATACAAATGAAATTTATCTCTTACCCATTCTTTGGTTGACCTTAGTTTTCTTTTGTAAAATTTAAGTGCGTTTCAGTGGTACCACCTTCTTCAGAGTATGTGTCAATTAAAATTAACATTGTAAAATGGTAGTTCTATACATAAAATACAATTTATTTGAGATGACTGAATGTAACTACAAGTACTCTGAAGAAGGTGGTACCATCGAAGCGTATGGAAGCTTTTTAAAAAAGAAACTAAAGAGCAGCCAAAGAACAGATAAGAGATAAATTTAATTTTTTGTGTTTATAACCTCTTTTATTCATTTAAAACTTCCAGCTCTACTTACCATGTATGCCACAAGAGCAACATTCAGTAATAAGATTTTTGCTATTTGAATATGTAAAACTAACAAAAATTTTACTCAAGAATGTGCTAACAATAAGATGAAAAGTCTTTAAACCACAGTAACATGTATAAGTGGGTGAAACAGTTTAATTCAAGCAGAAGTGATAAGTTTCCTCAATTCAGGTGTGAAACCAGCAGATTATTTGTCAAATGGAGCAGCAATATAGAGAGAGTTGTTTGAGTGGAAGCAAGATCTATGAATGGATTGATTGCTTTAAAAGTGGTAGGATTTCTGTGGGATGAACAGCAGCCTGGTAGGCCTCCCACTTCAAAGACTAATGATAAATATTGAAGCGGTAACAAATGATTCTCAATAATCGACAAATTACAGTTGATGACATTGCAAGTAAGTTAAATGTAAGCCATGGTTCAGCATATTCAATCATCCATGATTCTTTAAACTTTTGAAAAGTCTGTGCTTAGTGGGTTCGACGTCAATTGACCAGCATCCTCAAAAACAATCTTTTGAAACTTTCCCAGAAGCATTTGGAACGTTACGAAGAAGGAGACTCACTTCTTAAGAGAATAATAACTGTTGATGAGATATGGGTCCATAACTTTGAACCAGAGCAATTTTCATCTTTTTGGCCCATTAAAAGAGGAGTTGCAAGAGAACCGTTATCGATCTGATGAAAATTGGGGCCATTGAAGCGGTGCAACATTTTTCGAACACTAAGCTGAAAACCATATCCAGAAAGGAGTTCAAATACTCATTAGACTGACTAGAACAAATAATGTAAGAAAATCAACAAAAAGTTTCAATATTCAAGGCCATCCTGAATTGAGAAACATTTCAGTAGGTACCCAATCTGTCACTTTGTAACAGTTCCATAAAAACAGTTTCTTTGAATTATTAACATCACCATATTCTAACTTGTAATACACCTGTGCAAGAAATTTATAAATTATAAGTTTTGTTTGCTATAATTGTAGTAATGGGTAGATCTCATACAGTACTTTACACATGTTTTAACAAACTATAATGCTTTTCACGGTTGATGAGCTCTGCTGTTCCACGCATTTAGACCAATCAGAATGTTTGCCAGCGTTGTCAGATTGTACGAATGCTCACCCTGACAAATATGCAGCGTGCATTTGTGTAAGAGCTGCAGTAGTTTACACATGTCTTGCATCTCGTACTGAACACATCGATATAGAGTGTGTTAACATGCAATATTAAAAAAAGGCTGACAAAATGTATAACAGAGCTACGAGAGTAAGTATTGGCAATGTTGCGGGTAAGTCATTGGCTAGTAATGAATTGGGTATGAGGCAATCTGTACGTTTAGAGCTAATCAGCTTTGAAAAATAGTATAGGTCTGGGACAAGTGCACACCACCAATCTTGTATAAAAAATTAGACTAAAAATACAACCATAAGTTAGCAAGTTTATTAAATTCTTTGCTATTTTTTTCAATAACACTAAATTCAAATTGATTTTTAATAACTTTTTAATCTCTAATGTGTGATCGTTGCAATCTGTTCAATTAAGAATAATAAGCAACCCCATTGCCCAATGAGATGAGAATGATGTGCATGACGTGTAAATGAGATGTAGTCTTGTACAAACTCAGGCTGACCATTCCTGAGAAAGTATGGTTAATTAAACCTCAACCATCAAAGTACACCAGTAACCACTGTCTAGTATTCAACTCCATATAAAAGTAACTACCTTTACTACGATTTGAACCAGAAACCTTAGTTTCTGAAAATCAGCTGATTTTGGCAACGACTTTACCTCTAGACCAATCCGGTGGGTCATTTTTAGTAAATACAACAATTTTTATGTCCTTAAATGAAGATATTAAATAAACTACAATAAAACATTTAAAAGACTTTTATTTTATAATAAATATACATATGCACAAGATAATAATTTCTACAAACAACAGTTGCTAAACAATTATTATGTAGTTCCACCTTTAGGTTTTAATTTTTTATCCAATATACTTTTAATTTTAGCTTTTTCTTCATGTTCTAATCTTTTACATCTTTCAACAGCAAAATTCATTTCTCCAACTGCTTCATATATTTGTGTCTGTAAAAAAGAAATTGCAATGCTTATTTAATAAAAGTAAAAAGTTAAATGTAAGTACCCTTTTATGCATGTAAAAATGTAACCATGGAATTTCAAGTTGGCACACACACGCACGCACGCACGCACGCACACAAACACAAACAAACGCACGCACGCACGCACGCACGCACACACACGCACACACACGCGCGCGCGCACACACACACACACACATATTTACGGGGTGGCCCAAAAGTCACTTGATAGTGTTGTTCAGAAAGGTCATCACCATCATCATCATGTCAAGAATTAGGCTCAATGGCTTGTTTTGGCATCCATCTCTTTTTGGGTCTTTCCAAGCCTCGCTTCCCTCTAGGTTTATATTTTAATGCTCGTAGAGGAAGTCTGTGTGCTGGCATGCAAATAAAATGGTTGGACCAGTTTCTCTTAGATATTCTTAACGTTTTACACAGTAACTGAACATTTGTTATGTAAACCGGGTACAACCTTTGACGTCAGTTCAAAAAGGTACTGAATTCATTCTATTTATTACAGGCAATACTGATAATTTTTTATATTCAAATAGCTTTCCACCTTATCTTCATTAATACATTTTTGAAGACTTTTGGGAATACCGTTACACACTCAAAGTTCCGTATCATTGTCCAAATCATGGAATGTGACGACATAAATGTAATAAAGTAATTTAATTAAATTTGTATCTTAAATGTTCCTTAATTTTTCAAGGAATATCTTTGTATCACCATAATTCAACCTAATTCAACAGTTTATACGTTATAATCAGAGACATACTTAAATACATATTAAATATACTCTTTATAATCTATTTGCTCTTTACAGATAATTATAAAATCATTAAAACAGAAATTAAATGACTTACTGCTAATGATTGTTGGTCCATCATTCGCTGATACTGTCTTACACCATATGGTGTTGGCTTTCCATTCAGAAACGTATAGTCAGCACCCTCCATTAATGCAGGATGATGATTTATATGAGAAGTAAGTTTAAATCTGTAAAAATAGGATACATAAATATGATTGTATTCAACCAAGTTATCTAAATAATGATAACATCTACACTATTTTTTTACTACACAATTTTTCGAATATGGAGACGCAACGTGAGCCCGGGTATTCATTTAAAAGACGATCGCTACTTGAACGCGTTGCTGTTTGCGGATGACGTGTGGCTTGTGCAAGAATCAGAAGATGAACTTCAAAGAGCAGTCCATACTTTACAGGAATTATGTAGCAATGTCAACATTAAAATTTCCGCTGCGAAATCAAAAATAATGGTACTTAAAGGCAGATACCCAGTCCGGTCGAAGATAGTAGTGGACGGGATAATATTGGAACGAGTGAATAACTTCAATTACTTGGGATGTGACGTGAGCTTTGATCATGACTTAGATGTTGAACGGAAGTTGAATAGGTTTCAAATGATATGTGGCACCATCAATAGAACTATGAACAATAGAGCTAGGAAAGAGACGAAATTGAAATTGTATAAAGTCATGGCAGTCCCCGTGGTCACATATGGAAGCGAAGCGTGGATAACCACAAAGAGGCAGGAGCGAAATATACAGGCTGCAGAAATGAGATTCCTGAGAAGGATAAGGGGATGCTCGCGAGAGGACCGGATAAGAAATGAAGACATACGATCAGAGTTGGACATCTTCGACCTGAATGGGAGAATCTGCGACTATCGGGATAGATGGAGACAACACTTGGAACGGATGCCAGAGGAGCGGATACCTCAACAAATACAGCGTTACACCCCAACAGGAAGAAGAAGAGTAGGCAGACCTCAAGCAAGATGGATTTAATAATCTTAGGTATGGATTAAATGATTTTATTTACATTATGTGTCTGTTTAACTTTGTACTATTTAATTGTGAGTTCAGAACAGGCAATAGCCTAATCCTGGAATGTAAGATGATGATGATGATGATGATGATGATCTACACTATCTACAAAATTCTTAATAAAACACCCAAAAAGTCAATACCCAAGTTATGAAAATTATAATGAACTCAACTGCCCATAATAAACAGGTGGAGTGTCAGATTATTTGCACTCAATCTGTTCGTTGCAGGGCTAAAATAAATAGTTCTGTTTCATATCACATGGTCAGCCAATTAAATGACTGAATCATTTAAGAACAGAAGAGGTAGAGGTGTTAAAGACACTAGTCAGAGTTACCTCCTCTGAAAGTAATGAATTTCACTATACAGCCAGACCCTGCGGTGAATGAAGTGAAGGTGTCATTTGCAGAGTGGAAAATATGTGCTTTTCAGAGAGCCTGGCATGCTGATAAGCATACTTTTCCACTCAGTGAGGAAGGCATTGGTAAACCACCTCACTCCTCGTTTTACTTAGTAAAACCTCTACGGGTTCAAACCAGCCTTTTGGCTGATGACCTAAACAACAATGAACTCAAAACAAACAAAATAAAAAAAAAACTATTTTAAACCAATTTCTATAGAAAATAATGCACAAAAGATGAAAAAACTGTAAACAGTACCTTTATTAATTTATTTAAAATCTCTTAATAATTTTATGTTTTCTTCTGGTAGACATGAAAATCAACAGCATTAGAAATCATGTGCACACTATGTAATTCTTTATTAACAATAGCTCAAAAATGCTTTCATACAATATCCATGACCACGAAACCCTCAAAATTCTTCAAATAAAAGAGGTAATTTAATTTGAATTAAGGAGGACTTTTCAAGATGATAAAGTAAATATTCAATTTAAGGAGTAATTCAAATTATGGAGGTTTGAACTGGCGACATCAGATTACTATAAATTTTCATTAACCTATTTTTTGCTGCTTCAAATTTATTTCATCTATTATTCTACACTAATATGTTTTGGTGGATCCATAATCACCAAAATATATTCAACAAAAAGAAGGTTGTTGAAATTAACTTTATATAGACAATTATCTTGGAGCCAAGCTTACCAAATCCTCTGAAAAGATTTCAATAAATTCATTTAAGTTTTTGTGCAAAAAAAGGTTGGTGAAAACTTACAGTATTTTTACATTTATACAATAACATGCCAGTGATACTTTTATTCAATGCTGTATGGTAGCTAAATGTTTTGACAGAATTACAAAACGATATTAGCCAAATTCTTACACAAACAGAAAATATACATAAACAGAATAAGGAAAGCTTAACACAATGAAGAATGCCACAAATGAAATAAGCAGTCACAGAAATGAAAAAAAACAAATTAATTAAAATTAGAAAATAAAAACAAGGGTTTCATTCTCAACTAAAAAAAATCAATGGAGATGGATTCATTCATGAGTGTATTCTGTGATCAGACAATAATCAGATAATGTAAAGGGTGATTCAAAAAGAGCGCCGGTTTTGATATATCAAATTAAGAGATTTATTTTATTGAAAAACTGAAAATAAATACATCAGCAAGTTCATCTTACCTTCCGATTTCATGTATGAAAAATGATGTCATGCATGTGTCCTCCTCTACTGCGCTGGCACGCATCAACTCTGTCCATGAAATTGGATATTACTGCACGACAAGTTTCGACTTCCATTTGCCCGATAACCCGTCAAATTTCCTCCTTCAAGTCATTGATGTTTCGGGGTTTATTGGCATACACCAATGACTTCAGATGACCCCAAAGATGAAAGTCACAAGGCGTCAAGTCACACGACCTTGGTGGCCATTGATGGTCGGAATTACGAGAAATGATGCGATCCTGGAACCGTTCACGGAGCAACAACATTGTTTCTCTTGCAGCGTAACAGGTGGCACCATCCTGCTGAAACCACAACTCGTCAATGTCCATTCCATCCAAATGACGCCACAAAAACTCCCTAATCATCGTACGGTATCGGTCTCCATTTACTGTCACGGCTTGTCCTTCTTGATTTTCAAAAAAGTAAGGGCCGATGACACCGCCCGACCAAAAGCCGCACCAAACTGTCACTCGCTGTGCATACATTTCCCTTTCATTAACCACGCGAGGGTTTTCTAAACTCCACATACGGCAGTTCTGTTTATTAACAAAACCGTTTAAGTGGAAGTGCACCTCATCACTGAAAATGATTTTGTTTGCGAAGGTGTCATCATCCTGCCGTTTTCTCAATACCCAGTCAACAAACTGTCGTCTCTTCTGGTGGTCTGCCACTTTCAAATGTTGCGTCAACTGAATTTTATACGGGTGATATTGGAGATCGTACCGAAGAATTCTCCGTACAGAATAACATCGTAAACCCAATTGTTGAGAACGGCGACGTATTGATTTTGCTGGGCTAACAGCCACACTGTCACGAACCAACGCAATGTTCTGCTCAGTTCGGCCAGAACGATGACTTCCAGAACTTTTAAGGTCGACTGTTGAACCCGTCTCAAAAAACTTTTTCATGAGCCTGCGAACTGTTGATTCATTCGGTGCTTCATTACGTCCTAGAGTACCGCGAAGTCGCCTGACAGTAGCCGCATAACTCTCTCCACTCTGGTAAAATGTTTTGACAATTAACACTCATTGTGCAATAGTAAACTTCTCCATGGTTAGACACAGACTGCGAGAGTACTACACTGCGAACAAGGGAAACTACAACTGAATCGTCAATCGGAATGTTCTCCGAAATAGAAATGAGGTCTAACAATGTTGCCAACCGATAAACAAAAAATTACCAGCCGTTTAAAAACCGGCGCTCTTTTTGAATCACCCGTTAGTATGGATGTAGTTAGTTATATATGGATATAGTTGTAGGATGTAGTTAGATGGAAATTAAAGCTATTTTTTGATAACGTTTACTAAAAATAACAGCCTGCTCAATAACAGGGATTCTATAACCTGTTATTAAAAAAACACTTTTATCGTCCAGCCTACAATATAATGTAGTAATAGGTAATAGCACGACAGACGCAGAAAAGCAGTGAACTAAATTATTCACTAACAGGTAGATTTTCTGTACAAAGGTTATTGGCTTCTTTATTGGTACAGAAAATGGTAGTCAAAACAAACCATCAATGGTAACATCATGACTCGCTGGAGGGTTTGTTTTGAGTTTTACTTGCTTTAATCCTGCCATCGCCTTTATGAAGCCATGGCTGCTGACTTCTCGACTCTTGATGTACAATGTATAGTAAATATTTATATAGTGCCTTGCTGTGTGTCCGTAAAAGATTCAGCACAATTGGTCACCACTATGTTCATGAAAAATTGCGTTTGGTTTGCCATGATTGTATTGGTTACAGGAAATAATGCTGTTTGTCTTACCTTTGTGCCCATGAGAGATTCAGTAAAATTTGCCACCCTAGTATTTATATTAATAACTGTATTATCAAGTAGTTAAACTTAAAAGTGGTGTTATTAAACGAAAAAGTTATTGATAACTTCATTTAGTTTTAACTGTCTTACAGCGCATTTACACATGCAATGATTTGCTGGCGGCAGTAAGAACTGGCGCCCCAGTAAAACGATGCATGTATGTGTAAACCATTGTTGGCGTGCAAGTTTCAACATGCATGCACAGAAAGAGACTTGCATGGAATTTTTCTGCAGCTTTCTGAAATTTTGTTCGCCAGTAAGTGACTGCTGTGCCACTAAATAAACATTTGCATATATAAACCTTCACCTCGCCAGTAAGCTATTAGCATACAGAAGGTGGTTTAATTTCGAATTGATTTTTTACAATCAGCCGTTATCTATCACTATATATTTTCATATAGATAGCTTTTTATTTTGCTCCATCTTTAAACGGTAACTAAAATGAGCTAAATTTTGAAAAATAAGAAATGGAGTAGTGATGAAACCATTAAGTTTTTGGAAAAATATGAGCAACTTTTTTATTTGTGGGACATACACTGTTCGTCTTATAAGAACAGACCTACAAACTATCAAGACCAATGTAACAAATCACTGTTCTGCAAGCTTTAACGAACTTGACACTACACAACAGCCAAATAAAATGGAACTGGCATGACAAAAAGTGTTTAATGTGTAAACCTCTACTGGCATACAAATTAAATTGGCATCAATACTGGTGCCAGCAAATCATCCCACGTGTAAATGCGCCTTTATGCTGTTATAACAATCAAGACAAACATCATTCGTAAATAAATTTATTAAATGGCGTTGAATCACGGTGTTATAAAGTAACAGTTAACCGGGTGTTTTAAGTAACCTGTTATCATGATAACTGGCTCAATCCAGTAACCATGTTTTGTTAAATAACGCCCATCATTAGTATGTAGTATAGTTCCATTACAACTCTGTACCAAAAAAATAAGTAGGTTTAAAGCTATTGCATTGTGTTGTCGTGCAAAAAGTTGGGAAGAATGGGATTGCCCACTACTCCTGCTCCAACCCTTCCAAGCAAATATTGTTTTCTGTTTATCGTATATTAAAAAAACTAATTAAAGTATAAAAGTAAATACCTATATTACATAATTAACTTCCATACTAAACTAAAATATTTCACTTAAGAAACTATAAATAAGACTGCTTATTAATAGCTGAAATAAAGTCCAACAAAATTAAACATCTGTTCTCGTCTCATTCGAAAGAAATTTTAACTATAATATGACTGCAGCGCATAGGTCATCACATCCCCCTATACCATTTGTTCTTAGGGTGTGTACTAAAATAATTAACTACTTCTTCTTTACATGTGAACAATCTCATACAGCTGTTTATAATTTACTTTTGTTTTTGTATGTTTATGATTTGTTTATACATTGACAACCATTATTGTATTAGTACATTTATCAGTAGAATTCTTTTGTGTATTAAAGCCTAATTTCAGGTTACTCATTCTTTATGTCTATAACAATTTAATACACAAAATTATATATAATTTATCAAGTCATGGATCGTATACTCAGACCGGAAAGATTCGGTGTCCATCCCAATGATGTGAATGCAAGTCAAGAATGGAAATATTGGTACAAGACTTTTGAAAACTTTGTAGTTTCTGCAGAAGTAAGTGAACAAGACAGACTTAGAGTATTAATTAATTTCATCACACCTTCTGTTTACAAATTTGTTAATGATTGTGAAACTTATACGGATGCAATTGATATTCTAAAGAAACTATATTCAAAACCTGTTAATGAAATCTTTGCACGTCATAAACTCAAGATCAGACGACAAGAACCCGGAGAAAATATTGACATGTATGTAGAGTCACTAAAGCGTTTATCGAAAGACTGTAATTTTAAAGCTGTTAGTTCAGAAATTAATAGAGACGAATACATAAGAGATGCATTCATTGACGGCTTACTAGCATCACAGATTCGTCAAAGGTTATTAGAGAATTCCACTTTAACTTTGGACGAGGCTGTTTCTCAAGCTAGGGCGCTGGAACTCGCGCAGCATCAGTCTCAACAATACGCAGAAGTGTTTTCCCAACCTACAGTAAACGCAGTGACTTCAGACTCCTGTGATGACAAAACTCTGAAATCCAGTATACAAAAATCCGAATCAAGACCTCCTACACCTGAGAAGAATGTTGTATCGTCAATTAATGAAAAATGTTATTTCTGTGGATTGCGTAAACACAACAGATCGGTTTGTCCCGCTAAAGAAGTAATTTGCAGAGGATGTGGCATCAAAGGCCATTACCAAAAGGTATGTAGGAGAAGTAAACAGTCATTAAAATCTAATGTTTCAATTCATCAATCGAACTGTATTGCTTCAGTACCTTCCTGTCTAAGTAAAGCTGTTGTTCCAGTCTCCTTAAATGGAATTGAGGCATTTGCCTCGATAGATACAGGAAGCTCTGGGAGTTTTATCAATCAAAGTTCAGCTCACAGATTCAACATTCCTGTGATTCCATGTAAAAGGGGGGAAGACGTTTCTATGGCTTCCACTACTTTACGCTCTTCAATAAAAGGCCATTGTATAGTCGATCTGAAATTGCAGGATTGCATCTACACGAGTGTAACATTGGGCGTTCTCTCAAATTTATGTTCTGACATAATTGTGGGCCATGACATTCTAAAAAGACATTCCAGTCTGCAAGTGCAGTTTGGTGGAAAAGAGGCTCCTCTTAACATTTGTAGTGTAGCCGTAGCAAACGTAGAACCTGTCGAATTGTTTGCGAATCTTTCATCAGATTGTAATCCTATTTCGACGAAATCACGAAGGCAATCATTATTAAAAGATGGCATAATTGAAGAAAGTAAGTCTCCTTGGCGTGCGCAAGTCCTTGTTGTCTTATCCGAGAACCATAAACGACGAATGGTCGTCGATTATTTACAGACTATAAATCGCTTTACAGAGTTAGACGCTTTTCCTCTCCCTAGGATTGATGACATTGTGAACAAAGTAGCTTCTTATAAAATCTATAGTTCTATCGATTTAGGAGTGCGTACCACCAAATTCCGATTAAAGAATCAGACAAACCGTATACCGCCTTTGAGGCATGTGGAAAACTATACCAATTCACACGTGTACCTTTTGGAGTTAGGAACGGTGTTCCCGCATTTCAACGTACTTTAACCAATATAATCACTTCTGAAAACTTAGAAGGTGTCCAAGTTTACTTGGATGACATAACAGTCTGTGGCCATGACCAGTCTGAGCATGACAAGAACTTAAATAACTTCATGAAAACTGTTGCTAAGTACAACCTTACCTTGAATGAGAATAAATATCGTTTTTCTACAACTACTATTCATCTCTTAGGATTTGTAATTAGCCATAAATCTGTAAGACCGGATCCGGAACGACTGCAGCCACTTCGCGATCTCCCAATTCCTTGCAATATAAATTCCCTCCGTAGAGCTCTTGGGATGTTCTCTCATTATTCACAATTCATTCCTAAGTTTTCAGAAAAGGTAAGTTGTCTAAACAGAAGCTCATTTCCATTGTCTGACAAAGCTAAACATGTTTTTAACGAGCTTAAACTTAACATTTTAAATGCTGCTGTTTCTTCTATTGACGATGAAGGAATGCTGTCAGTTGAGACTGATGCTTCCGATCATGCTATAGGCGCCGCGTTGTCTATAGAAGGCCGACCTGTTGCTTTCTTCTCAAGAACTCTCACTAATTCAGAACAAAGGCATTCCTCTGTTGAGAAAGAGGCCTATGCAATTTTGGAGGCACTGAGAAAATGGAGGCATTACCTTCTTGGCAGACACTTCCGCTTGATAACTGATCAACGATCGGTAGCTTTTATGTTTAGTGACCGTCACTCTGGAAAAATTAAGAATGATAAAATCCTGGGATGGAGAGTAGAGTTGTCTTGTTATAAATATGAAATAATTTACAGGGCCGGAAAGGAAAACAAAGCAGCAGACACGCTATCTAGAATATGTTCATCAGTACAAGGAAACTTATCAAAACTAATATCATTACATGAAGCACTATGTCACCCAGGAGTATCAAAGATGTATCACTGGACGCGAAGTAAAAATCTCCCTTACTCGCTTGAAGAGATAAGGAAAATTTCTTCTTCTTGCCGAATCTGTTCAGAAGTCAAGCCTCGATTTTATAAACATGAAGGCCAACTTATTAAAGCTACACAACCATTCGAGAGACTCAACATAGATTTTAAAGGTCCACTTCTGTCATCTACTAGAAATCGTTATCTATTAATTATTGTAGATGAATATTCCCGGTTTCCGTTTGCCTTCCCTACTCAAGACATGACTGCTAGCACTGTTATATTCAAACTTAAAGAACTCTTTTCGATTTTTGGCACACCTGCTTACGTGCATTCAGACAGAGGAACAAGTTTTATGTCTCACGAACTGAAGTCATTTTTATGTTAACTAGGAGTTTCCACAAGTCGTACGACAGCATATAATCCGCAGGGGAATGGTCAAGCTGAAAGATATGTAGGTGTAATTTGGAAGTCTGTTGAGCTAGCTCTAAGAAGTAAGAATTTTCACATCTCTGACTGGGAAAAGGTTTACCAAGAAGCTTTACACTCCATTCGCTCACTCCTATGCACATCGATGAATGCAACACCTCACGAGAGACTGTTTCTTTTCTCTCGTAGATCTAGTAATGGTAATGCCACACCTTCATGGCTGATGAATCCCGGACCTGTCCTTATGAAACGTCCAGTAAGGCTTTCAAAATACGAACCCATTGTTGAGGAGGTACTTCTTCTTGAGAGAAATCCCGAATACTCCCACATAAGGTTCCCAGATGGGAGAGAAACAACAATAAATTCTAGACACCTGGCCCCTGTAGGACGAACGTGTGAAACTACACCAAATGAAACAGAGTTAACGCCTCATGAAGCTGATCATAGTTCATCACAAACAGACCCTCATCCAGAAAGTGAAGGTCCTATTACAAATTCAGGTACTCTCAGAAGAAGTTCAAGAGAGCGGCGCCCACCATCGTTTTTGAATGACTATATTACCTAGGAGGGGAAGAATGTACTAAAATAATTAACTACTTCTTCTTTACATGTGAACAATCTCATACAGCTGTTTATAATTTACTTTTGTTTTTGTATGTTTATGATTTGTTTATACATTGACAACCATTATTGTATTAGTACATTTATCAGTAGAATTCTTTTGTGTATTAAAGCCTAATTTCAGGTTACTCATTCTTTATGTCTATAACAGGGTGATCTCCCACCAGTGATACTCGACTGCGATACGACCTCTACTTGACATCCCATACAAGTCCTAGCCTGTATATTTATATGTTTGCTCTCCCACCACTACAACCCCGACACAACCTTCATCAAACCGGTTGGATCAGACTCAGTTTGTCCAACACCCGCTCGAATAGTCCATGATCATGGCAGACGAAACAGCCCAAGTAACCTTTTTGCTGGAAGATGAAAAGCAATTGCTCCGCAGGAGACAAACTACTCCTGTAGTTTATGTCATTTTTTATAATTCTAGGACCAACAAGCTCAAGTAATAGTTGGAAACTTTCTTTTGACATCTGATAAAAAGAGTTAAATTTATATTCATCACAGGAGAGTTCCTGGGCACACAAATACGCTCCTCTATTACGATTATTACTTATAAATGGTGATATCCAACAGCAGTGTTGTTTTTTCTGTTTTCTTCTTAGATAGTAATAAGCAACGACTAAGTCTTCTTCATCACTTGACATTTTGCAAACTGCAGGTGGATTCATAGAAAAGCTTGAACAGTTGCGTTGAGGTAGCGTTTCCTCGATGTCCAAACATGTATGACGCAATTTGTTTTACAGTCACACCAAGATCTTGTAATTTGAATCACGTCAAGGTTGTGTTTCACTGGTGTGAGAGCAACCTTAGACTCACTTGCCAGCCTCAATGCAAATCTCAAGAGCTGTGATGAAAATATACAAACTATAATGAAATATTTTAAACTTACTGTGCCCTCCATTTCTTTCCTTCCCTGTTTGCTTTACTTGATGGATTGTAATTTCTACTCTGCACAAAGCACTGTTGTACAGCTAAAACAAACCAAAGAAGACATGTAAGTAGTGCTTACTAAAACACAAACCAAATTTTTATAGCAACTTACTTAAAGTTAATGCTTAGATATTAGAATCAGATTCACAATAATGCAAGCTTGCACATAGCAGCTGTAGTAGCAATACTTACCATAACAGTATTTATTATTATTGTTCTGAGGGAAAATAATCTATAAAAATATTACCTCATTGATGCTGATTTGCCCCTTTATTTCACAGTATTATATTTAAGCGTATTATATTTAATTTCATTGTTTCCTAATAGCTAGAGATAAACAGTGCGTGTTATGCATGATTTTAATGGTTATTGTGGTATGTATACAGCACATAGAACGTTTCTTTCTATTAGTTTTATTTTTCATACCGATTATTTAGATATGGTACTTATTATTTATATAATTAAATACTTTTCAATTAAACTGTTAATCAAATTTATTTAACTATATCCTAATCTTATTTATTTATTTACTTTTGCTTAGCTTAAATAACAATTACAGAAAAAGAATAATAATTAACAACAAACAGAATTAACAATAATTAACGGTGGATATAGTAGTACTGATGGGGAAAATTATTAACGCAAGGGGATTATAAAACTGAACTTCTTGCACACGATTAATAAATTAGTGAACCAGAAATCACAACCGAGCAGAGTTGTAATTCAGGCCATGTAATCAGCCTAGACTAATGTAATAAGTCATGTAAACTGATAAATCTGACATTCCCACATTTGTAGGTAAGCTCAAATTACTATGATTGTGACTATAGCATGGAACAGACAGAGGTTCAAGTCAAAGGAATAAGAGTAAAGACAAGTTAGCAATTTTTGTTTTAATGCCCAATTGTTCTGCAGTTACTGTTAATGCAGACAATGAGAAGGGTGATGGTTAAAAATGAGTGATGAAAAGATGCCAGACCAGACTAGGAATCAAAACTGGCTTAGCACGGACAAGCTGTCAAATTCTAAATGAAAACCCATATATACGACTTATATGCACGCAATATTTCAGATTGTGTACATGTATAGGACATCATGGTAATTTCTTCTCAATTAATTTCAGTTTAAAGATAATACACTAGATAACATGTAAGGGCAGGATGGGAATCAACATTTAGTAGAATTGAAAAAACTCTAGTGGTATGACAATTTTCAGTGAATGAAGGATAACAGCCAGGGGGAAGTTTTATGGATATGTTGCAGCCTTAAGAGTGGAGAAGATAAATTATGGCTGTGAATTTATGAGAAGGTATCAACAAACTTAATGTACCAGTAACGCTGCTTCTTACAGAGATACTTGGAAGAATGAATCCAGAAAATGGACAGAAGTACTGTTACTTATATGTAACACAGCTAACAATCAGATGCCATAGCCAATATTAAGACGTGAGTGTTTCTTTCAAAAAAGTCTGAAGTTCTGAATACAAATTAGCAAATACCAACAGAAACTGGTCAAATGCTTGCAAAAAATTATAGGGGAATAAACTGATTAACCAAGATTAAATTCTTCCGTAGTTTATATCACGATATACTAATTAATATGAAAATATATCATAATACAATAATGTTTCGTACAACTATACTTAAGTACAAACGTTACCTTACATAAAGGAACGTCAACACATGATCCATTTTAAAAACACCGAAAGAATCAACTGAATAAGCTTAAGTTACAATTTGGTTGTTCACGTAATAGAACACTTACTTATCCTATTTAATCGTCCGACACATAACATGTTTTTCTTCGAGTGAACTCCTTTCCTCTCTGAATGTATCTTACAGTAAAACAGAAGGATTTAGCGTAATACAGTTTTAGGTTATCTTCGGCTTATTTATTCAATGAACAGAAGATTACGAGTACGACCGGTGTGTACGAAACGAAAACACGAATGTTTACGAATACGAACAAAGATGGCCATGGAGGAGTGAATAAATGAATAAAAACATCAGCGCTTGAGATTTTACTTGAATCATTTCAGTACCCTTACCTTTGTGTAGGTATCTCCTTTCCCATAAATAATAAATTTATGTGAAATTAAATTCACTCTAATTGTAGAAATTCAAATTAGCTGATAACCAAATTCCTTTGAGTATACTATAAGAGTATTCATAGCCAAATTCTCAAAATTGCCAATAAATACAATAAATTTTGCAATTATTTTTTAATGTAAAATTGTTCAAGCATGTTATCTAAGTTATAACACATTTTTTATTGATTATTACTTATTTTCTTGGAAGATTACAGGTATTATGTATCTATAGCAAATTTGAATAAAATATAGATGGCAATGTTGCTTACATTTCCGGTTTTTACTTGTTTTGGAGCGTCGTCTTGGTGTAAGTTGTTGAAATATAATTTTTATATATATCTTTTGACGCCTATCGATATGTTTAGGTACATTTTTGTGTATTTTAATATTTAAGTTACGAGTTATTAATTTACTAAATAAGTTCAATTGTTTGATTGCAGTTATTAGGTGTATTTTACCACTAAGTTCCGGCAAGATCGTTTTTTAGGATTTCGTAGGTCTACACCTCTAATAGCCATTTGTATTTTATGGGTAACCATAATTAATTTATTCGCATTAAGTAAGTACTGTAGTTATAAACATCGTGTGTTTATTTATCATTTCATTCAGTGTTAATAATTGTTTTTTTTGTGAGTTTACGTTTTAGTTCGGTTTAATTCCAACTATAATTTTTATTTCGTTGTGTTTATAATTAGCGTAAGCATTTTGTCCATTTCATGAGAGCGTAAAATTTGAGGTTCAATGCTCCCCGGCGTAAATTTACATAAATAAGAATTTAGTAATGGGGAGTATTGGAAGTTAACCTTCAGTCTTAAAATTATTCTTTGGTTTGAAGAAGCGTTCAGATTAATTAAGTTTGTTAATTAACGGTTTTTTTTATTATTGTATAAAATATAATAATATCGAGGTTTTATATTTTGAATTAAACAAAGCTTGAGGTAAAAATGTTCTTGTTTTTGGGGGAAATTGGTCTGCCGGTTTTTTTTAAACAAATCGTTTTGGGCATAATTAGATCAAATTTTATTTTGTTTGTTCATTTTGGCAGTTAAGATTGATATGCTGGTAGTAAACATTTTAGTACCATTGCTTTTGTGTCTGTTTACAGTGAATTATTGCTTTAGGCGTGGAGTGTCCCGCTTTTTACAAAGATATTTTAATATTAGATGAATTTTCTAAACCTTTCTGTGTTAGCATTTTAATTAATCTTCTGTTGTCAAAATATTTTCCACAGCTAAGCAAAAACTTTCTACTTGTGCAATTTATAGTCCATTAAATTTAATATGTTCACTGTTAATAAGTCTCCAGTTTTAAAAAGCTTTTTGTAGCATGATAGGAAAATTATTTATGTTCATCTGTATTAAAGTTGTATTTGAAATATAGGTCTACTTGAGAACAGTTGGTCAACAAATTTTTTGTTTTATCTTCTTTTACATGTTACAATTCTAAGTAATAGTATTTGTGCTGTTGATTTGAATTTTTAATACTCTCAAAAGAAATAAATTTTTTTGTGACAACTCTGCGTGCGTAAATTTAAAATATTTTATTTTATTTTATTTTCAGAGGATATAGAGACAAGAGAATGTCCAGATACAGGGATTCTGGAAATTCAGATTGCAAACTTTATGTTGGTGATTTAGGTAAGTAATAAATAACTGGTTTATATTTCATGAATTTTTATGGTAACCAGTAAAATCTTGACTCGATGTAGTTTTCTTTGTACATGATTATGGCTGTGTTGTATGTTATTGATTGATTGATTTATCTCAATGGTTGTGTAGGTCTGTGGAGTTTTATTGTAGATCTTGTATTATAATTACATTAAGATTGCTTTCATAACCATTATTTAAAATAAATATTTTAAGATTTCTAAATTTTAGGTTTTACAATCTGTAGATATTTTATACAGGGAGTCCTCAGCTTACTAACATATTGCGTTCTGACCAAATGTTAGTAAGTCGAAGCGTATACTGATAAAATTATGATGTTTATGAACCTATTCCTTTGTACGACATGCACAAACGAGCTAATTTAGAATACATACTGTGCAGTATACAGTAAAATGGTTGTAGCTACTTATTGATAATCTAATACATTAACTAAAAATGAAAATATGTAATATTTACTATTGTAAAAAAGATATTAAACGTTTCTGATTAATGAAGACTACTTAACAGTATACTTAAATTTTGTTTATTTCGTAAATGTTGTTGGAGCAACGGCTTTTTTTGATATTTTAGTATAGAGAAACTGATTTATTGATGTTCAAACAGACGCAAATTTTTTTCTCTTCTATAATTATTTTAAAACTGCTACTGTGTCGTTAACACCAGTCGACACTTTATTGAATCGGTCACCGATTGGATCTTTCACTTCAAAATATTCTAAGGCTTTTTCCAAATAATTAAAGCCTAATGTCTTTTTTTTTTAATGAACTGCTTCAGTAACTGTTGTAGACTTATTTCTTCATCCTCATCCTCTTCATCTTGTTTGTGTAATTCCATTAGCTCCTCATTTGACAGTTCTTACAAGTTAAAAAAAATGCTAAATTCACCTAATCAGCACGTTTGTAAGTTGGGGGACCCCTGTATATGTTGCAGTTTTTAAAATATAAAAATATTGTTTTGACAATCTCGTTATGCAGTTATATTTTTAATAGTTATTAATTTGTTCTAGATTCTGTTGTATTTACTGATTTAATTAAAGTAGATTGACTCACACAGGGATTTTTGTATTGTTTTTTATTTTTAAATGGATTTTCAATTTTGTAATGTTTGAAAGTTCACTGATGAGTTAGGTTTTTCTTGTTAATAATTTGTGTCTAATTTTCATGATGCATTTTACAGGTTCATCAGCTTCTAAACAAGACATCGAGGATGCATTCTCTTATTATGGACCAATCCGAAATGTATGGGTTGCTCGTAATCCTCCAGGATTTGCATTTGTTGAATTTGATGATCCTAAAGATGCCGAAGATGCTGTCAGAGGGCTTGATGGAAGGTAAGCGTACTATAAATTTTTGTTTAATTTAAGATGGTTTCAAATTGAACGCATATATTTTACATGGGAAGTTTTGGTATAATTAAGAAAGCGAAGTCCTTAAATTTTCACCAGATTGGTTTTTCATTGTTTCCGGGTTGTTCAATTTGATTACAATGATAAAAAATGTATTTTTGGTTTTTCCGTTTATTTTTATTTTTTTAAGTTAAGTCTTATACCCTAGTTGTTAAGTTATAGTTTATAGCCATATATTATAAAATACTGAGTAATTATTTTAATAGCTGTTTTAGGCTATTGAACTGTCATTCTTTAACATCAGTTGCAACTTCTTCAACGACTTATATCTGTAATTAGGAACATCTGTGGTAGAAGAGTTCGTGTAGAATTATCGAACGGAGCTCGCAAAGGTGGTTTTCGAGGACCTCCTCCAAGGCGTAACAGACCATTCCATCCTGAAGATAGGTGTTACGAATGCGGTGAACGAGGCCATTATGCTCGTGACTGTAACCGTTACAGCAGAGGTGGTGGTGGGCGTGGTCGCAAAAGGTATGTAATATATATTTTGCAGTTTTTTTTTTAGATTTTTGTAGTTATCAGTTTTTATTTCATGGTTCTTAACTAATTAGTTTCACAGATTCAATTCAATTTTGTTTTTAATTAGAATTCTCAGTTAATTGGACGAATGTTATCTACAGCATTTTGTTAATTTTTTTTATCCAATTGGTTTATTTGTCTACTGTGTTTTCTGTTAAAATTGAATATTGTTGGCTTGGTAGTAATTACATAATTTCAGCCTTGTTACAAGAAGCAATATCAGAGGATTACAACTGTTGAAGAACCAAGCTGTTCACAATATCTTAATGATTTATTCATTTCAGGAAAAGCTTACTTATGATTTTTTTTCTTACTAAGCTGTTCAAATTGTATTGCCTTTTGGCAAACAGGATTAAACAAGTACTTCCAGAAGCTCAAGGGCTGATTTTCTTTTGTGGAAGATAACCTTCATTTTTTATTTATTTTTTTATTGATTTCTCAATAAAATATTTAAGAGCAAAAGTATGTACTTTTAAAAGTGGGTTGAACCTCTTGTAGATCTTTCAGATTAAGTATTAATGAAGATTATAATGTAAGTGCATGTAAATTTGCATGTTGACATTTGATTTCTTGGTTATTACATGATAATCTACTTAATTTTTATTATTTTTGAACCTGCTGTTGAAATTTCTAAATAAATTGTAGCAATATTTGATTGCTGCTTAATTTTTAACATACATCTCATTGCTGTCTCCATACCACTAACTACAACTGATAAATGGTTAATTTTTGCAGAAAATTTTCTGAATTTATAAAATGAAATCGAATGGTATGAATGTTATTTTGGAAAATGAAAATGATGTACAGATTTATTTGAAATGCTCTTAAGTATTAATTTAAATATGTGTACATGTCATTTATGTATGAGTTTTGTGTGTGGTAAAAGTTTTATGGCAAGAGGGAAATAAGATAATTTTCTTCAAAATATTTTTAAGATTTTCCTAAACAAATTTAAATTTCTTCCTGACATTTTTGTAGGAAGTTCGGCTGAGAACACACAGCCTACTTCACATCGCAGTGAGTGTAAACTTTCAACGCACTTCGTAGTGTCGTCATGTTCATACATGAATTCCTCCCCCATGTACTCATTACCAATCGTATTATGAAACTAAATTTATAAAAAAAAGGAAATATGGTAATTACATTAACTATTCATCTTCACGTGTTTCTTTAAAATTAGTATAATTCTCTACTTTTTAAAATCAGGTAACTGCAAGCTTACCAAAATATTGACTTTGTAAATGTTGTATACGCTGAACCCCAGGATAATTTATTAAAACTAACTTTTATTGAGACACTTAGTATTTGATTATCTAAATGTATGTTTGTAATGCACATGTAAAGTTTGAGATAGACAGAAGTAATTTTTATTGTGACTCACAAAAGTTAAATTCTGTATTCATTGTAGTGTAGTCCTTAAATAGATACCTCTAAGGAACAATCTAAATAAATTGAAAAATCTTCTTGCATCTTGTTAGAACCAATGTTAAAAAAAATATATGCACCTCTCATAGCCTCGATAACGAGATGTAATGTAAAAAAAATTGTATGAAGTGATAAAAGAAAATTCATGCTGATGAAACTGTGGAAAGACTTACAAGGGTACTTTGGTTGGTTTGAGAAATTTAAACACCATTTCTCATTGCATAATGCGAATTAGTCAGTCAGCTAATAAGGCTGGAGATAAAATTACGAAGACTTCTCAATTATTTACTTTGTCAGTTAATTATGAATAAAACTAAATTTCTACCACATTTAGTATTATTAAAACGTATTGATTAGTACTAACTTAGTCAAATTAGTTAAAAAAAGTAGTAATTTTTTATTTAAAAAATTTAAATAATCTTTAAGCTTCTTAGTTATTAACAACATTACATGAAATAGCAAATTAATAACTCATCCCCATATATAAACGAAATATAACCCCTACAATGTTCTTGCTGTGTTAAATAATCAATGCCTTCTTAATCGCTAGGTAAGGGGGATGTAACTGGCTCTACAAATTAAAACATTTGTCTGGCTTTTTGCAACCATCCACTTTTTTGAAGTTGTTTATTATAAGTTGTAGCTAATTTTCCAACTCACATTCTTACAAAACAATGTGCATTGTATTATATCAACCAGGATAAAACGTAACCTAATTAAAAAAATAGGATGTGGCGGGGTTTGCAACGAGTCAACTCATTTTAATCTAATTAGATTGGTGCATTAAAAAATTAAATGAGAACATATGATTGTAGCAGTATCGATCTGTTAAATTCATTCTCTGCATTGTGCTTTACTAACGCAATTTTCTTTAATTTAATTTCAAAATTCTGTAATCAAATTATATAGAATTTAAAAAAATTATTTTTCTTTTTTGCCTAATACTGTCATGAGTATAAAAAATTACAGTGTAATGTTTTAAATTGCATAAGAGTTAGCATAGTGCCATCCAATGGAGTCTTCAGTTAGTTGTAACAGTATTGTGAAAGTAGGCAGTTCTCTCTTATTAAATTTGGTAGGAATTTGTTATAATATTTTTCCATTTTCATAAGGGGTTATAGAAGTAAAATATTTTGTCTACTGGCAATTTTAGTAAGCTTGTTGTTTCCTAATTTTTAAAAGAAATAGCTAAATGTATTTTTTTACAATTTATTATTTTTAAGTACAAAACAGCTTCATCTTACCTGAAAAACAGGATCTTCAACCTTCCCTTTAAATCTGAAAACAATTGGGACTATTTTTAATATCCTAGAAGTTCAGTTGATGGTACTGAATGAAAATTGATACATTTACTGGTACTTGAAATATTGAGTGTCATTATATGACACTGATTGTGATTGAAATCACTAAATATGATTAATTTGTAGTTCAATTCCATCTGGAGTGGACATGATGTAGTGCCTTCAGAAAAAGTAATTGTAGATGTTACGAAGCTGAAATGGAAATTACAAATTATCAGAACCGTCAGTCTGACTTTGGTATTTCAATACAATAAAAAATTAAAAAAGTTTTATTTCAAGACAATGAATTTGTAACTGTAAGCTTTTCTAGCTTACTGTTAAGCTCATTACTGATGTTCTCAGTCTGGTGGACAGTTTTTGGTAAAAAGGTTGTTTTAAAAATACCACATTTAAGTACCTGTGAACAGAAGTGTATTCTTATGAGAAACCTAGATGCATTTGTTTGTAAATGCTAATGTAAAAGTTATTGCTTATTATATAGTAAACCCCCAATTATCTACGGAATTGGGTGGCACCGCAGAAAACCTGAAAAAAGACTATAAATGAAGTGTAAAACTTTTCAAATATTTACAGTACAGGAGAAGCCGTGGCTCTGTGTCTAAATCATCATTAAAATGAAGAGCAGTAAACATAAATCAACGGTACTGTTAACAAAAAGTGTTCAGTTAAGCCTTTTTAAAAGAGTGAGTCTCGTTTTTGCTTTGGAAACACCTTTTTTTCTTCGAGATTGTACTTTCCTTAACATGAGTTCAAATCCATGACCAAAACTAGAGCAAGAGCCTGCCACCTGTTCCACAAATTCCGAGAAGGCCTCTAAAGAATTACGTTGCACAATAAAACCTGTCAGTAATTTGACCGTTGCATTGTAGGGCATTTTGTATTATCTGTATGGCTTAGATTAAAATTTGTTTCTTTTAGGTTCGTAATTTTTTTTAAATTTTGTGGACAGATAATCAGGGCTTTACTGTAAATGCGTTTTTTTTTGTTCACTTGACTGATAACTGAGATATGGCTGGGTAAATAATGTTAGCAATGATATGTACCGAAGAAATTGTTAACAAATGCACAAAAATCACCTTTGCTAGTACCGCAAAATTGAACAAATGAATTGTCTTAACTTAAAAACCACTAAAATTGGTTAAATGATGTCTATTACTTTGGTACAGCCCATTAGAAATAGCATGAAAGTAAGACTCTGAAGGGTGATAACTTTTCCAAGTCCCTTTTAATTATTCTTACAAAATATACATTTTGTTTTGCAATTTTGAAATAATATGGAATTAATTATTTTACTGGCATTTGTTATTGTTGTATATTTATTAATTTTGATTTCCATTTTCCGTGTGTTATTGGAAAAATCTTTTGTTGTCTTTTCCATTATTAATTTATGTTTTAAAATGCTTTCATTCACTAACAGGGAAAGTTAACACAAAAAATAATCTCTTAAGTGGTACCGTCGATGCATGAGCACATTGCAAAATTCCCTCTTATTCTTTATTCCATTAAAGTAATACTATCATGCTATTTCGAATGGACTGTAGCAGACTTAAATGTACAATATCAGTTCCTCTTAAGTAGTTACTGTAGAAAATTTGGTAACTTATCTGATTGTTGTGGCTCTGATGGAAAACTATACAGATAACTTTACTTTTCAGAATGTTAAAAATTTTACGTTATTGGTCCCATGGGTTTTTGCGGGGTTTTTACTAGGTTCCTGCAACATTTTATTACAAACGTACAACAAAATCATATTATTAAGCATTTAGTTTAAATTTCATTGAAATATGTGAAGATGATATTGAAATGTAATTAATTGCCCTGTATAAATTTTATTTATACAGAGAAATTTTGTTTAATTTTTAATTTGATATAACTGCGATTGGTATTTGAGTACGAGATGATCGTCTTTCGGCCGACACATTCGCTAGATTGAGAAAGAACACAAGAACAGTGAGACATGGTTATGATTTGAAAAACAGTTTAGCTTCACTTCGTGGTGGATTTACCTCGCTCGATCACACTCTTCGGTTTAGACATGTTCACGATCGCTTCTTGACCTCCTTCACAAGTTGATTCGATCACTACTCCAAACTCCCTCTTTTGTAAATTGTGAGTTGTCAGATTGTTATCAGTGAGTGTGTAATCAAGACTACAACTTCTGATTTATATATGGTAAATTTTTATCACCTTTTTTTTAACAATTTAACAGTTTTAAATTATTTAAAGTAATTTGTAGGTGAAGTTAATAATATATAACTGAATAAATCTTAGTCTTTAGCAGGAATGTTACTAAAAATGTTTCAACATTATAACTGTTGAAATGATCTAGGCAGTGTTAGTACATCTGGATGTCTCACAAATTGAAAATACACGTTGCAGTATGATTTTTATGGCAGAAAATATTTTGTTTATTTCCTCAGTCATATTGGTTTTATGCTAAAGAAAACCTTTTGTTCAAGTAACGGATATATTTACACAGATTTTTATTAAGAACACACGAGTCAGCAATTTGAATTTAGGAATCATTTCTGTGTGTCATTAAAATACTAGTTTCTTTTAATGGTTTTATTCTGTTAGGTTAAATGAGTGCTTTACAGTACAAACCGTCTTAACTGGTCATCTTTTGTGCCAGGTTATTTAGGGAAATAACTGCTGTTATGACTAGGTTAACAGATATGAGAGCTTAAATGTAGCTGGTGTCATTGCCGCATGTACAGTAGCAGTGTTAACTATTATTGTTTTGTGAGATTAGGTGATAAAAATAATTACTTCATCATTGTTTTTTTTTTCATTTATTCTACTATATTTAATAACCTATTAATTTTTGCATATTGAATTAGTTGTGTTTCCCAACTGTAACTGATTAATTATGCCAGTTATCGTGGTATAGAAATATTCAGTTTATTTTTCTCACCGATTATTTTTAAAAGCTGTGATTTTATTAATATAATTAATAATAATAGCCCTGGTAAACAGCTTTGACTAATTAATTAATCAGGTAAAGTGTAAAATCTGACAGTCTTATAATTGTAGGAGAGCTCACATTTCAGTGATAATGACTACAGTGTTTTTGTTATCTACTGAAAAATAGTCAAACTAAAAAATACTTTTGTAATAAATGGTTAACCTAAACTTATCTTGTTACATTCCAATGTTTGTTAAGTATCAACTTTATATTGATGAATTGGTGAAGCGACAACAATGGTCGACCGCACTTGCAATTCAGCCCTGGTAAACAGCTTTGATTAATGTAATTAATCGGGTAAAGTGTCAAATCTGACCGGCCCACAATTGTAGGAGAGCTCACATTTCTGTGATAATGACTACAGTGTTCTTGGTACCTACTGAAAAATAATCATTTCTACAATAAGAGTACCTTGTGAAAATTTTATGTTTTCTTGTATTTAATGCCTGTTTTGTTTAGGATTTTCTATCTCTTTTTGTGATTTCCGAACCAATGTTGATTTTTTTTCCAGTAAGTTGGCAGCTGATTTGTAGAGATCAGTTAAGAGGGATTGTACTGTATTGTTAATAGAGATAATTTTGTTCTGTTTTCATTTTATAAATTATTAATATTTTGCTGATGTGTGTTTATTTATAATTAATATATTATGTTGAAAACAGATGAGTAGAATTAGGAGTTGTAAGATACCAGTTTTGTTGTTGGCATAAAAAAAATTGTCACCTTGATTTATTTAAATACTCTTGTTTTGGTTCTTGTGAAATTATTTTTTTTTAGAACCATTGTCTTATCAGCCATTGTAGCCTAACATTTTTAAAGTGATAAGAAATTATGACATTCAAAACATCATGTTTGGGATTTATAATGTTGTGGTAGAAGTAATTTTAAAGAGGCCAGATAATTGCAAAAAATTGTGAAGCTTTTTTTTTAGAGTAAAATATATTAATTTAGGTATTTGTTGATCTCTAATGATTGGTCTTTAGTAGAGTAAATCCCATTTTGACTTTATTTACTGTCAGCGAAATGAAACAGTTAGTGTATTTTAATGTATTATAATTCTTATAACTTATGTCACTGAACTACAGTTCAGTAAATAAGGCTGTGCAATAGTTCTCATGTAGCTACTAGATTGCTTGAGATGCACAAACATGTCTTGCAGACTTAGCGTAGGGAAATTATGTTTGGCTGATTAAAGAGGTTTGCAGCAATAGGGAATTTTTTAATCTCTTCAAGTTAGGGAGAGAACTACAGTATTGTACATGCACCAACTATCATCAGTCACTTCTACATCATTACATGTTTTGCCACTGATTATTTAATTTGGTGGTATTATGCTAATTATATAGTATGTCATTTAACATCTTACAATGAACAACAGTTTACATAAATAATTTTACAATTGTGTTTGTAAACCATAAAATTATTAGTTTCATCTATGACTCACTAATTTTTCATTACATTTTATATATTTGCTTAAAATGGTTTATAACTATACCACCTTTTTAAGTACATAAATTCTTCTTTTTTTTTAAACAATTGATCTGAGTATACACACTTCTGTAGAGGATACGTTTCAATGCTATAAACAAAACATTGATATGTTTGTTATAGTGGTGATTAAAAAAATGGTTTGTAAATTTAACATATGATGAATGATTTGTACGGAAATAAGACATTTAACACGCACATGGTTAAATGCTAAACACTGTACTGGAAAGCAATTATGACAGAAAATTATTAGTTTAGAAAGGGAAATATATAGATCTAAAAATGTTATCATTGGCTGGTTACTCCCACTATAAAAATGTTTATGCGCATCCCCCAACACCACATAATGCTCTTATGTACTTTGAGAACCACTGTGCATGTTTGACACCCATTGCAGCCACACTGTGGGTCCAATGCTATCTAATGAGTTAGCAATCTGGTAAATTTCTAATGTTTTTTACCTAAATGTGGAATCAGGAGTGGACATGTGACACCACTGGCTGACAAAAGATAATTTTTAAGTTTCTTTTCCATTAATTGATATCTGTTTTCAATATAATAATAGTGCTATTTATGTGAGTACAGTAAGTTTAGCTTATTAAAAATCATATTTGAGTAAATAATGGTTTTTTCAAACTTAATTCTATAATAACTGATTTACGTCCATGTCAGATAGGTACCCAGGTAAAAGCATTATTGTTTTAAAATTTACTTCTGCATTTGAAATTAGAACAAAGTTACTGTATAAAAACCGGTTTCCATCTGAATTCAGAGTAAGATTGAATGTTATTGTTAGTCTTTTCTATTCAAAAATGGATATTTTCACCCTTGTACTAGAAATTGATTTTAATGCATAATAAATCCATCCATATGTTTGTTTTCATGATGCCATGGCGGGTAAGCGTGCTTGTACTGATTCGGATCCTGATAATTTACTCAACAATGTGAATTTTTTGATGATTGCAATAAAAATATTAATTATATTTTGTGATAAAGTGAAGTTTTTGTTGTTTAGGTCATCAGCCTAGGTTGGTTTGAGCCTGTAGAGGTTTTACTTAGTAAAACGAGGAGTGAGGTGGTTTTCCATTGCCATTGCATAAAAAAATTTATAATTTCATAGTTCACAAAAAAAATAATAAAGCACTGTGTATTATCTGAATGTAAAAATAAACACTTATAAGGGTAATAGTTAAGTATGTTAATTGTGCTTTATTAAAACAAAACGTAAGCAACAGCTGATAAAATTTTATGCCAAAAAAGCGAGAGAAACTTTAACATTCAGTTAAACTATAAAAAATACGAACTTATTGTAACAAACTCAAAAATCATTATTTAAATTTTTAAAATCTTTAGTTGATGGGGTGTGGGAATTTCACGTGAATTACTAATGCCTTTTCTGTCATTTTTATATAAAGTGACCGATTCAAATGAGCAAAACTTACTGTACTATTGAATTTATGTAATTATTAGTTTTTTTTTATTCTTATGTGTGTATCAACAGACATTGAATTACATAATTTTTTTTAATTGTTCTGTTTAATCAAAAAATGTGTCTTATACTGTATTGCAGTATTAAATATGTGAATAACATTACAATATTTTTAAAAAAACACTAACTTTTCAGTTGCCAAATAATTGATATTAACACTGGTGTTTTTAAATATTAAAGGAACATTAAACAGTACAAATAAACAGTAAAACAAAAAAAGTACAATGGATAAGTTCTTTTCTGGTTAATTCAATAATTTAATATTGACTAATGCCCTTACATGTAAAATTAACAGTTAAATATGTACTGATCTACTGAAAAAACTATATTCAGAAATTATCATTTTGTACAGAAAAATTATATTTTGTAAATCGACCAAAAATCAAGAATTTTTTTAGTGAAAGCCGTTTTGAGGCTGCTAGTTATGGCATGTATAAAACTAAAGCATTTACAGCAAAAGCTAAATATCATTTGTTGCAGTATAATATTTTATTCACTGTATCTGATTGTATAAGTTTTAGTTTGTGGTGTTCACAGTTAAAAGCCGCTAAAAAAACTGTTGACCTTAAAAAAAGAATCCTTTTTTTATTTTAATAAATGATGTAATTTGTCTAGTTCTGTTTACACAAAATGTTTTATGTTTTTGTGTGAAAGTTGTAAATGTTCAGCATTTATACCCTCACCTTAAACATTATGTAAATATATGTGTGACTGTACAGGTCTTATACTCGTTCAAGGTCCCGCTCCAGGTCAAGGGACCGTAGGACACGTTCACGCACCGTGTCACGTTCTGCCTCCCGAGGACGCTCCAAGTCTGCTACACCGAAGGAGCGTAGTGCTACTCGTTCCAAAACAAGGTCTCGTAGCAGGTTAGTGATGTCATACTGTTATTCAATTATAAAAATATGTGTTCTGGTCATTTATTATAAAAGAAAATCTGGTGTAAAACACTCACACCACTTTCTCTTATAATTGTAAAAAAGAACAAATTTTGATGGGCAGTATTTATAAAAAAATTAGCAGCCACAAAATGAAGTAAGATTGAACATTATTCTGGAGTTTATAATTTAAAAAAACTGTTATCATCTGTACCATGAGACTTTTATAATAAATATTTAGCCTTGTTACAAAAAATTCTTATTTTGATTATCAGTTTCAATTAGCAAAACATGAAAAGTCATAAATTGATGCTAAACTAAGCTCTTTACAAAAAAAAGGCTTGAAATAAAAGTTATCGGTTATTAATTTTCTATTACTTTGGTTGTAATATCTTTGCACTAAAATGGATATTAAGGTTGCAGAAACCATTTTTTACCACAGTTCTCCACAAATTTCATTTTTCTTAACTTGTAGCACCCAAAAAATGTACGTGAGGTGTTTTTAATCAAAATCTTAAATGCCATTTTAGAGAAAATTTCAAAAAAGTTAATAAACTGCTACTTCCAGTAGACAAAGTTTGTTAGGTCTCTTTTTTCATAGTACCGAATTTAAGTTTCAACTTTGTATGGTGCAGGTAAACCATTTGGTAAAAACTTATTAAAACATTGATAAAATTTAACTTTCTTTACGTGTATTTCATTTAGAGAAATAAATTAAAAAAATACCAGCAATAAACTGGAGAAATTAGATTTAGAATTTTTAACATTTAATTAATCAGTTATTAAATATTATATTTTAGAATTCTACATAAATGAAGTTGGCAAAACATTACCAATAAAACTAATCAACATTGTTGGTTTTTTAGCCTTTTTTTTATTGACATGACTGTTAGGTCTTCTCCATTAGTGCAGTTTTTAGCTGCGGTAATGAATATTGGTTTTAATAAATTCATTGTTCTCTGTAACTTAAATGAGGCTTTTAAGACTAAGACATATAATAGAACGTATGATCAAATCCTAATTAGTGGAAAGTATAACCATTAAGACTTTTTTGCCCCTTCTGAGGCGTAGCAATTAGCTTACTGGCCTATCAAGCGGAAGGTCCCAGTTTTGATTACGGGCAAGGGTATGGAACTTATTACATGTCAAAACCTATTGTTACAAAGATGTTGATGCAACTTAAAATAAACTAAAAAAGACTCACTGGCTGAAATTACAAAAAAATTAAACTGAATGAGTGATAACAAAAAGAATTAATGTTTTATGTTTGATTATTTTTCAGGAGCCGAGGTGAATCAGCAGAAAGGAATGGTGAAGCATCGTAAATATTGATGTATTGAAAACAAACCTCTATTGTTTTCCACAATGATTGGATGCAATATAATTAATTATAATTACTGAAAAACATATATAACTTAATCATTAAAATAAGGTTAACGTCTTCAAATTAGTAATACCCCCAGCTATAGTCATTTTAGTTAAATATTCCAGTTACAGTTAACGTGAAAAGGATTGTATTAATTTGCAGTTCATAAATGTATTATCAATTTACTTTTTTATTTAAAACATCATTTTTGTATCTTTTAAATAAATTATGTGCTAACAGGAATTTCATCAATTTTTAGTTATAAGATTTTTGTCGTAGATAATGATTATTATTTTCAGTAATGTCGCTGTATTTTTTTTAATTGATAAGTAATGTACTTTTGTGTTGTTAAGTGACTATATTAAAATCATGACTTATTTTTTCGTTATTATTACATTAATATCGGATTTGGATATCTCATAGACTGTTTTATTTTTTATGTACAATACATAATAAACTCATAAAATACTTTTATTTTTGTTTCTCTTATTATTTCCTTGTATTCAGATGATTCTCTTTCAGAATGAGCTAGAAATCATCCAGCAAATGATTAGGAATCAGGTATTGTGAAATTTAATTTTTTAAAGTCTAAAAACATTTATTTCCAGTAGAATTCAGGAATGTTAATATTTAAATCACTTCCATAGGTAGAGCAGACGCCAAATAAGCTTGCCAGTGTAGCTGTGCGAACAGTTGGGATTCAGTCAGTAGACTTCATGTGTTAGTACAAAACTGCCTATTAAATTTCATGTTCTAAATGATGTAATTTATTGTCTATTAGCGACATTAAAAACATTCAGTTGTAAACATGGTATAAAACACAATACAGTTTAATGTTTTCGGGTTAGCGAGAGCGACTAGTTACACATAGTTAGACATAGCTCTGATCACAGCTAGTACAGCATTGACCCCCACCACTTGCTGAGGTAACCGAGCGCACTATTACCAAAATAAACCATCTGCGCACTCAAGAAAACCAGCAGGCTTATTTGGTGTCCGCTCTAGTTATGTAGTGAAATTTTCTTTTTTTCTGTATAAAACTTAATCAAATTAAGTTTAATACAATTTTCATCTGATTAAAATGTAATGGCATATTTCTGCTTGTAAGCGACCAGTGTTCACTGGGTGCTTACCCTAACATTAGTAATTGATGAAAAATAGAAAATCACTAATTACCACTAAACTCAGTGTTATACAAATAAAAGTTGTTGGTTTTTTGATAAAACATAAATAATGCCGCATTGGCGCAGTTGGTAACGTGCTCGCCTCTCATCATGCGGTCCTGGGTTCGAATCCCACTCTGGCACGGCATATTTTCATACGTTACAAAACATCATTTCATCCTCATTACACACAGTTACACCCCAACGTCGTCGCTAATGACCTTGATGTTGATGCGACGTTAAATAAATTAAAAAAAAAAACAAATGTAGGCATGTCAAATCACCTTATTAAAAATATGACTTTATAACAATCAGTAATACAGTGTTTGCATCTGCGAGTGTTTTTTTACCGCATTACTGGTACTAGTAGTACTGTATTTTTTGTATTAAAATTATTTATAAGTGGCCCACAGGTAAACTATAAATTTTCTTGTAGTGCCACACCAGACAAGTAGTGTCCTAGAAAGGACTGTAAATGAGTCTGAACTAAGCAGAAGACCCAAAAGTTGAACTTTTTGTACATATTATAAAGTTACCACGGCTGGTCTAATCTATTTAATTAGTTGGTACAGAAGTGTAGTGTGCTAAACACCATACTTTATGACTTTAGGCAATTGAAGTTTTCACTACCATGTCTTGTAGGAAGAACTTCATGTATTTATGGTTCTTTACCAGTGGAGTTGTTTCAAAAAAGTTAAAAATGTTCCTGGAAAATATCACTAGCATAAACTAAAACTGACTAGTTTCAACTTTTGACTTGATTTTTGGTGTTTTACCGAAATCTGAATATTGTTAATGCTGAACAACACATTTGTGGAACATACTTGGAAACTACATTTAATTTGTGGCAAGAATTATTTTTGTGATATCTCAAAAACGATTGAATATTACGCCAAATAGAGGCAGCCAGTCAATTGACCTTTCATTCACCCACTCATTGAACTTACAAAGATCATAATTTTTGGATAAAGCTAAAGCCTGTTCTACGTACTACAGTTGAGTCCCTGTTAATCGAGACTACCTCGGATACTGAAAAACAGGAAATTTAATATAAAATAAGAATTTTATTGATTTAAAATATTTGTACAATTTAAAAAATCTGGTGTGAAACACTCGCACAACTTTCTCTTGCCAATGCAAATAATAAACAATAATCCTAACATTAATATTAAAACAGAAATAAACAAAAAACTAACCTCAATAAACATAACCTAATTTTAATCATTAATGAAAGACGCAAAATTAAAATCGACCTCAGTTGGGCTTAAAAATACGGTAAATCACTCTTTCACGCTAAACTAGGCTTTGTAGAGGAACATGCTTTCAATAAAAGTTGTAGATCGTTTAATTACCTATAAATTTGATTATATACACATTTGTCGTAAAATGCATACTAAGGCCGAAATCTTAAAAAAATCGATTTTTCACACGTTTTCGTGAGCAGAAAATCGCTAAACTAAGCGTTATACAAAAAAATGTTTGAAATAAAAGTTGTAGGATTTAAAATTTTATTATATACATTTTTGTTCTAAAATGCATATTAAAGCTGTAATCTTTAAAAAAACCGTTTTTACGCGAAAACGCCCTCACCAAGAATTTCAGTAAACATGGCGCTTACCCTATCTTGTAGAATGTAGAGCATTAAAATTCAGTAAACCAGGCGATTTTTAAAAAAATTTGTTGGACCAGTTTTTGAGAAAATTGCAAAAAAGTGAAAAATTACACGAATAAACTACTACTACCGGTTGACCGATTTTGATGAAAATGTTCGTGTCGCGTCCGGTAGTGGTATGTAACTTAAGTTTCAAAGTCGTACGATGTTTCGTTCTTGAGATTCTGTTCACACACACACCAGTCGCTAAAAACATGTTTTTTGGGTTCAGGAGGTCTGAAAAACGTGTAGATCCGGTGAAAACTCGATTTCGAAAAATCAACATGAAAACAATACTTTCCTTCCTATATAATCACATAGGCAAGAGAAAGTAAAAATGATTCTCGTAACACATCTCATGTAATTTATTAAAATCAGATGCAGTATCGATATATAATTCGTTTCTTTCGCATTTTCATAGTGGTGTCTCTAAAAGTGAATGTTTACCTGTGTTTTGTGTTACTGTACTACAGGTATATACTTACGTACAAGTATTAAAGTGTCAATTGCGTGGTCCTTTTTTTAATTCACTTTTTCAGACGAAATTTCGAAAAATAAACTGCAGTCGATACTAAGTTGTAGAGTTATTTACAGCCAGAGTAGGGAAACTGTAAGTAATTTTTTCAATTTAATGTATACTGAAGGTGACTCGGGGACTGTTGTCAGGACATAATTCCTTTATCCAAGGCACGTCAAAGAACTGCAGCAGCTACTGACGTTTCAGAACGAGCTGTAAGTAGAATAAATAAGGAACTCTTAAATAAAATTAATACAGCTGAGAATGAGGAAACATCATTTTCAACTCTGAACAGACACCGCAAATCGCTTAGGCCAATAAGGGATATTGACGAATTCGACAAATCCGTTATAAGAAGGTTATTCTACGACTTTCATTTAAATACCTATAGGCTGCCGACCACCAAATTATTGTTAGAAGCTTTGAAAGAAAAAATAAACTTCAAGGGATGTTGCTAAACTTTTAGGCTAATTTAAAAAGAATTAGGATTCAAAATCCTATTAAAGTAAAAAAAAATTGCATTGGTTTAAAGTGACCGAGATTGAGGCGTTCGTATTGTGTGAAGTCGATGTTTTCGGAGAGACTATTATGACGTCGGCCTCCGTGTGCAAAGCTGCGCACACACTGGTAACTGGTAGAGTTTTTGCTTGCAAATCAAGTCGGATGGGAATACATCTGTAGTTTACCAAATCTCAGAGTGTCTAAAATGACGTAGAAATTTAAAGAAATTAAGTTGCATTGAAGAGAGAGTTCAGAAAAAACCAAAAAGTGGTTCATTACTAGGATGTTAAATGAAATCATTGGACGTTTCTAATTCTGGATAATTTTGTCAACAAAGGAACAATCATATGTAACAATTTGTAAGCTTAACATAGTAACGTAGTCTTAGTCTTAGTCATAGTAACGTAAGCTTAACATAGTCTTTAACATTGATAGTGAGAAAAATGAATTTTCCAAGCATTACTAATAATGGTCTCATCAGCGGCAGCTTTTCAGGTGAAGTAGGTGAAGAGCCTCTTCACCTATTTTCTGGATAGTATCTAGATTTATTTCTTTCTCAAAATAAGCAGGTATAATTATTGTTTGTTTTACAATAAATGAAGAAGTGTGTAAAAAAAGGAAATAAAATTATTGTGTCTGCTTAGAGCGCTTTCTAATGTTTAAAATAGCCCTTGTAATGGCTTCAATATATGCAATAAATGGCCAAATAAAGAGTTATTTGGGTAGCCACCGCTACTTTTTCAGCACGAGGAGAATGTCAGCGGCAATATGTACCTACACCTACCTATTATAATATAATAGGTAGGTTATTTTTTTTTTCAGGGCTCCCACACTCCCCTACACCCTGCCGTCTCCTCCCACAGAACAGTGTGCAGCCAGGTACGGAAGTCCGTCAGCAAGTAGAACGGCAAACAGCCTTAATATACTTGCTATAATGATTCATTATATCATATATCACCACTCCTATTATTATTATAATTTCCAAATTTACCAAATCCTATATCAACATAAGTATTTACGAAGAACGTCTGCAGACACGAAGACATAAACATAGACACACATAACACGCAGGTACAAAGGGCTTGAACATAAAAACATAAATTAAATCAACATACTATCACAGTCAGTTACGTCAAATCACATTCTTCAGTAATTCCACCTTGAAAATTTCTATTTTCGAGTTAAAAAAGTCTACTTCATTTCCAAAATCATTCGCAATACTAGCACAACGGGCCAGAGGTGAGGCATCTTTAAACTCGTTAGATGTAACAAACAATCTATATCTCCTCACTCCTGCATGGGGAACCTTTAGACCCAGTCCAGAAATATCGCCATCAACATATCCATGCAAGACCTTGTAGAGGTACAATGCCGCCGCCAATCCACGACGCTTACTCAGAGGGTGCAATTTCCATGTTTTACATAAACCCTCATAAGTGTCTATGTCAGAAAACTTTCTGTACACCAAGTACCTCAAGAAATCTTTTTGAACACTTTCAATAAGGTTGGTAGTGCTAATCCTATCGTTGCCCCAAACCACGGAACAGTATTCTAAAATGGGGCGGACGTTAACTTGATAAAGTTTAACGATACTTGCAGGGTTTCTAAAATTTCGGCTGATCCATTTCACCAAGCCAAGATTTCTTCCAGCCTTCGCCGTAACTTTCTCGACGTTCTTATTAAAGTGCAACCCTGAGTCCATTACTACCCCTAGATCAGATATCGTATCAACCCTTTGAAGCGAACTTCCAAGGGCAGAATATACATACTTTTTAACTAATGTTTTCCTGGAGTACGTAATGACTGCAGTTTTCTCAACATTTAACGGCATAGCATTATCAGATGACCATTGAACAACGCGGTCAATATCCTCCTGCAGCATTTGCCTGTCATTCTCATTTTTTATCGATCTGTAAATCTTGAGGTCATCTGCGTACATTTTAAACTCCGAAGTAATACCCCTGTGTATATCGTTTACAAAAATAATAAAAAAGAGCGGTCCAAGGTTGGAGCCCTGAGGCACCCCAGGTGCCTCAAACGAGGTGACATCAAACTCTCTAGATAGCACCCCAGAAATCTTCACACGAAATGAGCGCCCCCGCAAGTACGAAGTTACCCATCTGAGCAGCTGCCCAGTAAACCCGTATAAGTTTAGAAACTATAAGTTGATGAGGAACCTTGTCAAAAGCTTTGCGGAAATCGAAGTAGATAGTGTCGACCTGCCCTCGGTTATGTACAATAGGCGCAACGAAGTTAAGCATATCAACTAAATTGGTGGTAGTCGACCTACCACTCATAAAGCCATGTTGCTGTTGAATGATAGATGCCTTGAGGGACTTGAACAGATAGTCGTGCATTATTATCTGAAAAATTTTAGGCAGAACCCCCAACACCGATATTGGACGATAGTTTCCTACATCGTGCGGATCACCCTTTTTTGGTATGGTCGTAACAATAGCCATCTTCCAAGACTGCGGGAACACACCCGTCTCAAGACTGTAGTTAAGAACCCAACAAATCACAGGCGAAAGAAGCTCACTAACACCCTTTATCACAATCGGAGACAAGCCATCGGCACCAACTGCAGCTCTTGCATTCAACTTCCCAATAGCACGCTGAACGTCATCTACGGATACTATTGGTACATTTATAGTTGCATCACCATCATGATGTTTCGTTCCAACATCATTATCCAACTTCATCCGCCCAGTCGACGTCTGGTAAACAGAGTGAAAGTACTCCCCAAATCGCTCGGCCAGGGGTCCGGCCTCAGTTATTAATTCGTCCCCGATCTTGATTGGTCCACATACTTCGCATCAGTCATGAAGGATTTAACATACTTGAAAAATCCAGACGGTTTATGACGTAGTTCATCCTCGGCTCTATGGGCACGAGCAACCCGATCTCTAGCCAACAGTACTTTTGCTCTCTTCCTGAGATCGGCAAATACAGGGTGATTCATGAAGTTCTCCCCCCACTTCTACAGCACATTGTACTAGTAAAAATAATGAAAAAATGTTATATAAACATAGGTCCGAAAACGCTTCGTTAGCGAGTTACAGCTAGCGAAAGTTTCGCCTGGATTTCAGTTCACCAGGTGAAATGAGGTCTTCCTGGAATTGTGGTAAGGTAGATTAAGGGGCGAATTCAATCATTTCTTATGGTTTTTGATCTGATAAATTGAATAAAACAGGTCCCAGATCTGTAAGTTAAATAGTTTTTAAGAAAACCAGTGTCAAATGCAAAAAATGGAGTGAAAAACTTATTTTTTCATCTTTGGGCAAGGATAACTGTGTTATTTCACCAAGAAACAGTTAAAATTTTTCAATAAAACATGTAGAAAATTTTATTCTGAACAAACCGGTGTAAATTAAGTACACAGAAAGCGAATAGATGTTTGATTAAATGAGTTTTTATTCATAAGAGTACAAAGTAAAATTAACCGGAAAAACTAAAATGAAAAAATGTGTTTTTTTCACTCCATTTTTTTGCATTTGACACTGGTTTTCTCAAAAACTATTCGCTTTCTGTGTACTTTATTTACACCGGTTTGTTCAGAATAAAATTTTCTACATTTTTTATTGAAAATTTTTAACTGTTTCTTGGTGAAATAACAAAGTTATTCTTGCCCAAAGATGAAAAAATGTGATTTTCACTCCATTTTTTGCATTTGACACTGGTTTTCTTAAAAACTATTTAACTTACAGATCTGGGACCTGTTTTATTCAATTTATCAGATCAAAAACCATAAGAAATGATTGAATTCGCCCCTTAATCTACCTTACCACAATTCCAGGAAGACCTCATTTCACCTGGTGAACTGAAATCCAGGCGAAACTTTCGCTAGCTGTAACTCGCTAACGAAGCGTTTTCGGACCTATGTTTATATAACATTTTTTCATTATTTTTACTAGTACAATGTGCTGTAGAAGTGGGGGGAGAACTTCATGAATCACCCTGTACACGATAATGCTCCCCCTTGGATGTCTTCTTAAATTTCTTGTGCCATTTCTTCTTGGTCTTGAGACAAACAACCAATTCCCTTGAGAACCAAGCGGGAAACCCACCACTCCTACGGGTTGAGAACGGTACGAAGGCCTCCACCGCATCAACACTCCTGTCAGCCTCTCCGCCGCCTCAGAAGAATCAGACGCGCCATACACCGGGCCCCAGTCAGTATTTTATAGTATTTTATAGGTGATACCTATTATAATGTAATAGGTTGGTAATGTAATATATACCTCTCCCTACCAATCCCCGAATAGTGAAGAGGTTACCGCGGGTCAACCAGCCTACTTTCTGCACTTCCATGTTCTATGTAATTTTTTTTTTTTATTTAACTTATTTATTTACAATCAGTCTTTACAATGTGGTTTTAAGCAAATCAAACTATGTAAATGTAGGCCGACGTTAGTTTTTTGTGTTTGCAGTGTCATACAGTTATTTTGTATGAGTATCTTATATTTTTTTACACATAGGCTACTAGTTTTTCTCGGGTTTTCGTAACACTTCACATATTTTGAAGGCACGAGCCACCACTGGTTTATATTTTTACTAAATAATATTAGTAAGATACCTAAATGGTCAATAAATACAGCTAATGTCAGATATTTTTTTTAGTTGTTTTATTATACTTCTTGGATGCAATTTGTAAACAACAACCCGCGGAATCTTCAAGAGTAAATTCATAAATTTTCGATTCCCGGCTAGGGTCTGGTAATTTTAACACGTTAAAACTCACAGTAGTTGCTAATGACCAAGCTGGTCGACACGACGTTAAATAAAACTAATAAATATTGTATATTTAATAATAATATATAATTTTAACCTAACCCTAAAAAATGAAACAGAATAAATCCGCGCCAAACTAAGGGAACTAAGAATTTAAAAATTCAGCCATCTTACTGGAAACCAAAGAGATTATTTTTTGAATCTAATTTCAGTAATCATGCTTTTGTTATTTGACCGCAAGCCAAGAAATTTCTAACCAGTTTTGAGTTAGAACAATTTTTTTTAACAAATTATTGTTTTTTCTGGATGCCAGAAACCTAAAGAATGAATGTTACTCGGTTTCATACAGTCATAGAAAAAACAGATTATGCCATTCAAACTTTAATGGGTAATATCTTTTATAAGATTTTATAAAATGTTTCTATAGAACTGAATCTTTGAGTATACTCAAAGAACTGAATTCAAAAAAAATTGTAATTAATTTTTTTTTTAATATTAAAAATGTAACATAAATTTGTCTAATTTACGTATTAATTGGCAGCCTGTCGCGCGTCTGCCCTTCTTGTTTTAGGGCCCTGTTTTAGCGTACATTTTGTGTTTGTTGTCGGCGTTTCATGTGGCCACAGGAATTGTAGATGCTGTTTATGATTTTCTTGTGTTTTACTTCGAAACATTGTTTTAGGGAATCGTGGATGAAATAGTGTAAGTTAAATTCTTTTATTAATTGTACTTATTAACTGATTAAGCCGATTTTGCTATTTTCAGTTGGAAACTTACTTTTTGACTAGGAACGAAGCATGTATTTTAGAACTATTATTTTATTTCCAAAATTATAAACTACAGTTCTAACTGAAATTAATCGTAATAACCGGTTTTTTACGTATGTTACCGGTTTGTTATTTACCTGATATGTTGTGTTCGTTGCGTCCTTATGCAAATGATTTTTTCCCATGCATAGTGAGCATTCTATTAGCGTAACTAATTTTATGATATTGTGAAGTTTTAAGTATTATAAATTAGCCTGACAACTGGTCGTTGCACAAAGTTTTTATGATATAACTCACAAAATTTTTCGTCTTATTTAATTAAATTTGCATGTTTTTTGTTGGACAGTTGAGGTTATTACGCTGTTACGCTTCTTTTTTGTTCTGGCTAAATCCGACCTCGCTACATTTTATTTTTAAATTAAAGAGCTGAGTAAGTGAAAAGTCTATTACTTCATGGATTCTTTTAATCATCTTATTTTAGTTTGTAGTAACAAAAAAATAGTTATTAAATTATAGTAAACCAGGCTTACATTTTGTTTAGCATACACAAATTTAACTTTAGCAGCTATTCAAGTCCAGTAGATATATTTTTGGTATTTCAATTATATTAATTTTATTCGTTTGTACCTTAAAGAGTTGTATGTGAAGAAATTCTGGTTACCAAAATTTTATTGAATTTTGAATTGACAGAAAAATCCTACTTTTAGTAATTATACTGTTAAGGTATGATTCCAGGCTGAAAACTCAGTGTTTATTGAATAGTTTGTTGGTTTTATTTTTCAGAGATATAGGAAATATGAAGTTTTAGTGACACATTTATGAGAATAGTGATTGACTGTTTGACGTGACTTTTGAAACGTAAATAACACAATTCTACACGGAGGCTGATAAAGAAATCGCAGACCAATGGCTGGCAGGTTAGTTTAAAATTATATTTAATATGGGTGCATCGTAATATTGTAAATGACATGATATGTGTTTTCTGTATAATAAACCTGTGCTGTTGCAATACCTTTTGCTGTTACTTCACTAAATAGCATTGACAAGTATTGGTAAGGTAGTATTTTAGTACATACAATGTTATTTAAAATTTATAATTAAATTTTAGTAAATTACTTGCTTTAAATATTGCTGTTGCTAATTGTTTTATAACTTAGCCCCTGTTAAGTAAATAAGCACAAACATAGAAAAACTTAATAAAATGGTTTTTGTCATACTTTCAAAATCAGTTTAAGATGAGATACTGCTGATTAAGTTGCAGTAGTAGTGTTCTCAACATTAAAAGCTATTGTATTTTCATTAGTTGTATTTAAAACATTGTGAAATACACTTGTTATTTTTGTTAGGCATCTATCATTCAAGTATTTTTTAATTGTTTGCTAATGTAATTGATAATACAATTTTTAAGTGACAGTTCCTTGTTGGTGTTTTAGATGGAAAAGCATCTTAGCTGGAGTTAATTGGAAGTAATCTTAACAGAACTGACCATAATGATTGTACAAGTACATTTTTTATAAAAAGAAGATGTGTTGTGCATTATTTTCTGCCACTAATATATTTTAATTTTTATGAACCAGTGTTAATTATTTAGTATCAATGATGAAGAGATACTAAACTCATCTGAACGAACAATACTGGGTACCTCACCTTTTAACCAAGGGTGTTAAACAATTTCTTTGAACTATTTCGTATAGTTGTCATACATGACCCTGTTTCTTCATGTATCTAATGATTAACAATTCTGTTACATATGTGTTTTAAATCAGTTAATCCAGGTACTGGAACTAGTGAAGTCAGTAACCTGCAGATCTTTTTTAATGTAAGTGCTCTTTCTGGTAAAACATATTAGGCAACGTAATTGTCTAAACTATAATACTTGAGTCACGAGTTTGCCTTTGGTTTTATAGCCTGATTTTCGTAAGGAGAGCGCTGGGCAAAATGTGCATCTGCATTAGTATAGTCTTGTATGTACTGCAATATTGCAGTGTATGTAATCAACAGTGGAACAGCATGCCTACAAAATACAATGGGTGTTGTCAATTTTCAACAACACTCTGGCTGTACATCTAACTGTAGGTCTGAGGGGTTTGCAGGGTCGAAGTCAAGTATGTGCGTGCGTAGCCCAGCGCTCATAACAATTGGCTTGGCCTTTAGCTAGAGGTAAAGCAGACAAAGCATCAGTATTGCTTATGTAGGAGTGCTTTGGTATCAGTTCGCCAACACAACAATGTAAACTATACCCAGAGAACATATAGTATATCGCGAAACCTTTTGTAGAAACCTTTATTAATATAACTGTTACCGTAAACAGAAATGTTGGTTTCTTGAAAACGCGTTTGAACTTTTCACAGTGCTGAACGAAATCTAGTATACAATGTAATGAAGTGTTGTGAAGTTGAAGCTGAACAAAAATACATCTTTCCATACCAATTAACAAAAACCATGAGCAAGCTGCTAACTACTGTGATGTTTCTCTTTCCACAATTCTAAATATAAAGAAGGAGTCAACAACAGTAAAGAAAATAATTGTTCATCAACAGTTTTGTTGACACCTGGTAAAAAAATGAAACAGCCAGAATGTAGGAATGCCTCATTGGACTGCTTTGATAGATGTGATTGTCAAAATACAATCACAATTTCATGTTGTGTTTTTCACTCATGATTAAAATTAGTTTCGGTTTTTTGAGGTTAGTTTTTTGTTTATTTCTAATGTTTTATTACTTAGGTTATAGTGTTAATTATTTGCATTGGCAAGAGAAAATTGTGTGAGTGTTTCACACCAGATTCTTTTAATGTATGATGTAAGTGACATGCTAGTTCTGTTTTTGAAGCTATTGGCCAACTATAGTTGATTGATTGGGTGTTTGTTATTAGATAGTCCTTTATTTTTAATTTGTTCGCCATAAAGTACATTCTAATTGTTTTGGTCTGCAGCTAAGATTAATCTTCAGTATACATTATTTTGAGTACTATTTTTTTTCTTACAGAAACATGTCAAGATATCGGGATTCAGGAAATCCAGATTGTAAGCTGTATGTTGGAGATTTAGGTAAGGATTTTTTTATAAAAAAATTATTGAAAATTAATTATTGTTATGATCCTTCAATATTAAGTTAACTTATAAACTTAAAATTGTAGCCTCCTTAAAAATATATCATAGCCTACTTCTATTGGTCTTAAAAACATAAGAGTTCAGAATTTTTAACAGTTTGTATCGTGAACCCTTGTGTACCCCATGTGGAGTGAAGCATGCAGGTGACCAATGTTTATTTATACCATGTGTCGCAGGTTTAATTATGTGACTATTGCTAGTCAGACTATAACAGTTCATAGTAAACAATTCAATATTATTTCTTGTAAATTTTTTTGAAAACAAATTAAGTTTATTCAAGTATGTGTTTCTTGCCGTTTTAGTGAGATTACAGCCATTTCTCAGTGGTTTGTTTTACTGTTTTCCCATGTTATTTTGTTAATGAATGTTAAATAAATTAACATATACTTTTATTTTTTATTTATTAGGTCTAAGTATTTTGTGATTTTATTTATATTCAGCAAGTTATTTTCCCTAAAATGTGTCTGAAAACATTTTAACATGTAACAATTTTTATTTTGAGTCATTCCGTCTCAAATAACTAGTGGTGGTTGTTTGATTTGTTTATCCCATGTAACGTCAGATATGTTATAACGTCAATATATTATTTTAGGTACTTAATAGAGATTTAAAACAAAAAAAAAACACATACTGCTGATTCTTCCCTATAATTTATGGCTATCAATATTTACATTATCTGAAGTTAAGTTTTTTTTTTTTAAATTTAAGCGCAAAGTTTAACAAATTTTGCTAAATGTCAACTTTTGACTTATTTTTGTACTATGAAGAATTATGTAATGTTAAGTTTTGATTATTTTGTATAACGATGCACCTAAACGGTAGAACAAATATATTCATAGTTTCCACTTGTCCTGATTTTGAGCTACATACAATCAAAATCAGAATTTTTTGATTGCGATTTTTAATGCATAATAAGTTTAGTGGAGGAAAAATTTGAAAATTCCACAGAATAACAATCTTTCAACTAGATTAATGCAAATATGTAATGAATCTTTGTCGATTTAGCTGAACCATATATTTGTAGCCCATAGGTCCATATTGGTTTAAAATAAACTTTGTTACAGCAATAGTTTAGATATTAGAGTCTGTGAAGAGCGGTGGAATAGTTCTTTCAATTTGGAGTTCAAAGTCAGTCTTCTGGTTCTTATGTGTCGTAGGCCTAATTAAAAATGTTAATTAAAGCAGTGTGTGACATTATAAATACAGTTGTTCATAGTGTTTAAATTAGCTGTTACAGTGTTGTTTTGGTGTTAAAATGTTTTTTAACACTAGTTTATTGGAAATTTCATTCGTATCAAAAAAAGGCTTTCTTCTCTTTTAAAACTGCAAAATAACAATAATTATCTATACGGTACAAACACACTGTAACAAAATCATATGAAAGTCATGCTGAGAAGAGTTGTAACGAAAACAAACATTGCTGTTGGTGTACTCTAAACTACCAATGTGTGTAAGAATCGAAACAATTGATATGTTTGGCCGATACACAGCAAATCATTAGATAGATGTATATACTACTATCCTATAAAATATGAAGATGCGATCTATCGAGAAATATTCAAAATACAGGGCGATATATGAAGAGCTAATTTCATCGGCTCTTGGCAGTCTTTTGTAAAAATTTAAATTGACTTTTTGGCGTTATAAGGATTAAATAAAAGAAATTGAGGTGCTTCATTGAAATAGGTGGTTTCTCAACATGTTGATATTTGAGCAACATAACATATTTATAACATTTTCAGGTACTTCTGCTTCTAAACAAGACATAGAGGATGCATTTTCGTATTACGGCCCAATTAGAAATGTGTGGGTTGCTCGTAATCCACCTGGATTTGCATTTGTTGAATTTGAAGATGCTAGAGATGCTGAGGACGCAGTAAGAGGTTTAGATGGAAGGTAATATATGTAACTTTTTAGTTTAGTTAAGAGGAAGCATTGTTGGAAATTGCACAATTAGTGTATTATTTAAATTTGTTAAGTACCTGGGTGTAGGGGGCCTATTTATGATTTATCAAATCATGATTTTTTTTTCAGTCAACTGAGGAATTAATTTTTTCAGTCATGCAGTCTTGGGAAAGTGTTTCCTTTGGTTTTAATTTAGTCTCGGGTATTTGTTTTAGAATAATAATTAAGTAGTCCAATGGACAGCCTGTCCAGGTTAATACAAGTTAGTCATTATTGGTTAATATCACCATTTACCGATTTCATTTAAAAATTTTAATATTTATTAGTTCAGTCATTGTAAAACAACCTAATCTCGCCTGCTGAGTCTTTATTTTATGTTAAATTTAAGTTATTTTATTAGTTGGTTAACAGTAAGTGATATAATGCATCAGTACCCCAAATTTTATGGAATCTGTGGAACTTTATTTAATTTTTGGAGCGTGATTGCTTCAGGGCTTGCCTTGTCCATGGCTATTGTTATAGGAAGGTAAAAAATTATGAGAAATTTCTTGTCACTAACAACTTTAAAAGTACAGTAGGTCTTCGTTGTAACATGTCAAATGGGGGAGGCCACAGTCTGTTGTCGCAAAAGTCCGATATATTGAAATGCAGCCAGGCAAAGCAGCAATTTTTGTTGTAACTGTTAATTTTTACTATAGTCAAAATTGTAGCCAGTTTAAATGTTTTGTAACCAATATAAAGTAAATACATTAAAATAATTTTTACTTACAACATTTTTAGTCTGCGGCAGTAACAGAAAAAACTCATCTTAGCAATGATATATGAGTATATTTAAATGTTACAAAATGGGCGAAATAATCAATCATGGGTAGATTAAGAAAAGTTAATCCAGTTCTATAATCTTATTATTTACATTAATAATGGACTTTTTACTTTACACTTACACATTAAGCTACATTTACATTTTTAAACACTTTACATTATTCTTTCATCAGAGTTTACTTGTTACAGTTGAAATTAAAACGGAAAATAGAGTAACATTTATAAGTATAAAAGGAAAAAACTATTTTAATCACTGATATGAAGAGTGAAGTTATGGAAAAAATGCCGGGGTCCTGGGTTCGTTTCTTGTTCAGGTCCAGGTCTGGCATTTTCTCATCACTCATATTCATTTATCACTCTTCTTATCGTCTGCATTACCAGCAATTTCAAAACAGGGACATAAAACAAACAAAAAAATCTGGTGTGAAACACTCACACAACTTTCTCTTGTCAATGCAAATAATTAACAATAAACCTAACATTAGTATTAAAACATTAGAAATGAACAAAAACTAACCTCAAAAACATAACCTTATTTTAATCATGAGTGAATGACGCAAAATGACAATCGAACTCAGTTTGGCTTAAAAATACGGAAAATCACGCTTTCACGCTAAACTAGGCTCTGTAGAGAAAAATGCTCTAAACAAAAGTTGTAGATCTTTTAATTTTCTATAAATTTAATTATATACACTTTTGTCGTAAAATGCATACTAAGACCGAAATGTTAAAAAAATCGATTTTTCTCACGTTTTCGTGAGAAAAAAAACAGAAAATCGCAAATTACCGCTAAACTAAGCGTTATACAAAAAAATGTTTGAAACAGAAGTTGTAGGTTTTTAAATTCTCTACAACTTTTATTATATAAGTTTTTGCGCTAAAATTTATATTAAAGCCGTAATCTTAAAAAAACAACGTTTTTACGTGAAAACAGCCTCACCGAGAATTTCAGAAAACATGGCGCCTACCCTATCTTGTAGAGAATAAAAAATTGAGTAAAATAGGCAATTTTAAAAAAAATCGTAGGACCAGTTTTTGAGAAAATCGCAAAAAACTGAAAAATTATACGAATAAACTACTACTTCCGGTTGACCGATTTTGATGAAAATGTTCGTGTCGCGTCCGGTAGTGGTATGTAACTTAAGTTTCAAGTTCGTACGATGTTCCGTTCTTGAGATATTCTGTTCACACACAGACACACACACAGACCAATCGCTAAAAACATGTTTTTTGGGTTCAGGGGGTCTGAAAACGTATAGATCCGGTGAAAACTCGATTTCGAAAAATCGACATGAAAACAATACTTTCCTTCCTATATATTCATATAGGCAAGAGAAAGTAAAAATCAGTTTGGTGATTAATAACTTGAAGGTGTTACAGTATACTGTACAGTTGATCTCAGTAGTACTATAGATGGATGTAAGAACCTCTTTTAGTGAACAAAATATAGCAAATTTAACATGCATTATAAATTGCATGGTTTATTTTTTTAAGGAATATCTGTGGAAGAAGAGTTCGTGTGGAGATGTCAAATGGTTCGCGAAAAGGAGGTTATCGTGGACAACCTTCTAGGCGAGGCAGGCCGTTCCATCCTGAAGATAGATGTTATGAGTGTGGTGAAAGAGGTCACTATGCTCGTGATTGTGGCCGATATAGAGGTGTTGGACGCGGTGGCCGACGCAGGTGTGTAGTTTTTAGTGCTCTTGATTTTTCATACTTGCCAAAAATTGTTTTTCTTTATTGGAAAACGAAACTGTGATAAATTTGTGTTTTAATATTGTATGCTAATTTTGATTTTAGTGTATTACTTTAAAGTATTGTCAAAAAATGGTTAGTCTTCTAAGCAAATAGCAAAATCTGAATCTGCCAGGGGTATTTTTGTGTTGCTACCTAGATAGCCATTTGAATATAAAATTTATAATCCAAATTTAAGCCGACATTAATTTTTTCCCCAGTGATAATGTTCATAAGAACAAATTAATCGGGAGCCTGCTATGTTTTATAATTCTTTTGACTTAATCATTTTGTAATTAATAATTATGATTATAAATTAATTATAATTTTTAATTAATCATTTTGTAGAAAGGTCATTATTGTAACTGCTACATCAGTTAGTACAAGGCGTATTTTTAAAGCAAGTGCAGTTTTGAAATAAAAAGAAAACTTTTTGTAATAATTTTATTTTTACATGAAAGCCTGTATTTTAATCTACTTTTCTACATAATTCCCACCAATATTAAGGCACTTATTGTATCATACAACCAGCTTTTGAATACTAACCTCATAAAAATCTGCCGCCTGATTAGACAACTACAGCATGCAACCCACCGGGAGCATAACTTTCAATAATTTAAACATTCTGTCACAATTTCATAAAGGAGTGCTTTACGAAATTGTAAAGTGACTGTTCTCTCTCACTTTTTCCTCAACTTTCTGCACCAAGTCGTCAATAATGATTGAAGGTAGCCCACTTCGTTCCTCGTCATTCACGTTCATACGACCGTATTTAAAAGCTCTCGCCCATTTCCCTATCACCGTATCATCCCATTGCTCATAATGTTTTTCCCATATACTTCACTGATCTGACTATGGATTTCAGCCGCTTTCATGTCTTCAGCACTAAGAAACTAATCATAGTGCGTATTTCACAGTCGGCGGGATTCTTAATCGAAGGAGACATTTCAGATAGTCACAACAAACGTAAACACGGTCGAATGAGTTTGTAATGGCAATTTTGGCTTACCAATAGATAGCGGTACTCAGCATGCATGCACCAAATACCGACTGCAGTGCTGCAGCGGTGGAATTTCAAAACAGTACTTACTTTGAAAATATGCCTCGTATTAATTTCCATTAAGAACTCTATTCAATTAATGAGTAGTGTTTCATTGACCATGTCAACATGTTTTAGAAAGTAATGAGTTGGTGTTGCAGATTCATTTAATGTATCAAAATTACCTCATTTTAATGTAATTTAAAATTATAAATTTTATGAAACTTTGTATTAATAATGGCAAATTTATATCTGCTTACTATGAGGATTCAGTCTTGGAATTATTACTTAAATATTTTAGTATATTTAAATGTGATCAAATTGACATTAATAGTACTTTTGGTTTGTGTTGTTTCTAAATTTTTTTCTTGTAAGAGTTGTGAAATTTTTGGTATTATTTCTGTTGACATATTTTGAATACATTCCTAACGATTTTTTTAATGTTTTTATAGGAATTTTGGCTGAGAACACAGCCTGTTTGTCATCACAGAGACTATTTTTGCATCAAATACATTAGATTGGTGTGGCTTCTATTGTCCTGGATAGACTAGACATGCATGAACTCCCTTCAGCTTTGTACTAATCATATTGTAAGATTTTCATAAAAATTGTATTTGATGAGAACAAGGATTTTTGTGGTGACTTCTGTAAAAAAGTTTAGAATAATTGGTCTTTACGAATATTATTTCTTTATTGTCATCTAACTTCGAGTATTTAAAACAATGAGTCTCAATTTCAAGAAGTTTTCTGTAATTTTAGATTTTTTAGAGTGGTTTTTATTTTTATAATCACATATGTACAGACATATCTGCACCACTTTCTAAAATCATTAAACACGTTACAATTAGGTAGGTACACATACACTTTGTACTGTTACAAGTACAAAAAACTGTTACCAGAAGAGGAATTCTTCCTGGGAGCTTCTGTTACACTTAGACTCCCTACTCTTTTCCAATATTTTCTTTCTGAAGGCTGTCCAATGTGGAACAACCTTTGACAGCCCAAAGTCTGCTGTCTGGAGTCTCTTTTATCTTAAATATATATTCCAAATTTCACTTCTATAAGCCCAATGGGAACAGCAAATTTAAGGCATTTGCGTTAAACAATTTAAACTCTGTATTCTTCCTAACCTTCAATTTCAGATTACGGGGTATAGTTTCATATATACCCTCAATCCTATTTGTCTTGTTACAAATAATTTATGTATTTTTATATGTTAGGGTAAAACCCAAATATTAAAGGTATCGGGTAACACTTGCTCCAACATGTAATCTCTATAACCATTTTCCTGGATATGACTGAAAAATAAGAGTTTGGTCAGTATTTAAGGCATGCTGTTCCTGTTTGTCAAAATAGTTCTGATGCCACAGGGACATTACATAATAAATAATATTCTGTTAGAATTAGTTCCTTTAAAAATTTTTAACTATTAGTTTCATATGAAAAACTATTTGATTAATCCTAGCTTGTATTAGTATTCAGAATCGCTTATTGTTCAGTGGTTAAAATATTTCCAGGAATTTGAATCTTAATATATTATATTGTATTTTGTCTGTTCATACCATCTTGTAAAATTGAACGTGAAATAAACTTTGGCAAATAGTTGTAACGAAGTTCCACATTAGAAATTATTTACACGTTTTAATTTTAAAGCACTGTTATCTTACTGTATTTGTTTTACAATTTAAGGTATTTTGTGCCCAACAAATATTAATCCTAGATCTCTGACCAAATACCGGTGACAAGAAAAGCTGATTCTTACAAAATAATTTACAACAAAAAAACTGTATAAACTATTATAGAATACCAATGTAAATGTACTAATGTAAATGTACATTTATTATCTTTCTGTACTAAATGAAATATCTAGTTAAAACTATTACTGAACATTAGTGTACATGAAAAACTACTTTCTAAAAATCGCTAACAGAACATTAACATAAATCTAATTTTCAATGATTCTACTAATTAAGTTAAAATTACAACTTATTAATTTATTCTGAACAGAAAGATCTTCAGTAATATTTTATCATATTTATGGTTAAATATTTAGTTTAAGAATAATTAACAAGGACTGTAAAAGTGAATGGTTATGTATTTCTTTAAAAGTCCATAATTTGTCATATTCTTTTTAGGCTACATTTATGTTTCTCATTGCTTACTGAAAATATGTTGTGTCTAGTCCTTGTTTTAATTTTGTTTTAGTGGTTATGGTGGCCCGGGCAAATCCGGGTATGTATTTTCTCTCATATACTTCTATAATAATTTTAATTTTTAAGACTGAAAATTAAAAATATTGTATTTTAAATAGATTTTGTCTATTCTCTACCTAAATTGCAGGTTACGTATGATTGATTTGAAAAAATTTAGCGTTGTATAGTAGTTTGTATAGTATAATTAGACTGAAAAATGCTGCTTTTATTTTTGAGAATAGTATTTGAATTTGTTTAATACTTAACTAGCTCCCCGTCCCGGCTTCGCCTGCGTATAATTTTGTTTTATTTCAATAATTTTTTAAATTAGGGTTATAAGTAAATCAAAAATAATATTTTCTGTTCTGGAGAAATCTTTTATGTATTTAGACACCTCCACCAAGTTTTAGCCATCTATTTAATCTGGAAACAAAAAATATTGGCTTAAGGGTTGAACTCCATTTTCAACCCTGGTACAGGTACATATTTGTAATCGTTAAGAGGTTTTTTTGTTTCACTTTAGGTAAAATCTCCACAGAGTTTCAGGTTGTCTGTAACTGAATAAACTGAAAATAACAAATTTACGGGTTTAACACCCTTTTTAACCCTTTGTGGGTAAATTTTTGAAATTGTTGGAAGTTAATAATTTTTTTATAATCACTGTATGTAACATCTCCATTGAGTTTCAGCCATCCAACTTGTCTGAAACTTTCTAAATAAATTGTATTTGTTTAAGGGTTGTACACCCTTTTCAATGAGACATTTTGGTAATTGTTAAGGAGTTAGTTGCATTATAAACATCACCAAAATTCAGCATCTAACTCATCTGGAACTTAGTAAACAATAAATATTGGTTTAAGGGTTGAACGCCATTTTCATCGCCTTAGGAGTAAATTTTGGAAATGGTTTAGGAGTAATTTTTGTAGTTGAACTATAAATAAGATCTCCACTGGAGTTTCAGCCATTTTGCTTGACCGGAACTAAATAAATAGAAAATATTTGTTTAAGAATAGAACATTTTTTTCAGCCCCTTAATGATTTAATATGTATGCAGATGATCTCATGATACTGCAGGAAAGTGAAGATGCCTTACAAAAAGCAGTATTTATGTTGGACAGAGTGGCTCAAAAATATAATTTACAAGTTTCAACAATGAAAACAAAATCAATGGCTTTTAAAGGAAAAAACCCAGCAAGAACAAAAATAGAGCTGAATGGAAAGATAATAGAACAGGTAAAACATTTCAGCTACCTGGGAACTGATGTAACTTACGATAAAGATAAAGATGTATATGACAAAATGGTGAAATTCCAGAGGATATGTGGCAGCATACACAGAAACCTCAAAAACAGAACAAGGCAAGAAACTAGAATAAAATTTTATAATACAATAGCTATCCCAACATTACTTTATGGAAGTGAGAACTGGATCCATACAAGGAAAATTGATAGTAATGTTCAAGCAGCGGAGATGAGGTTTCTACGTAGTGTGTATGGGTGTTCCAGAGCAGATAGAATTAGAAATGAAGAAATCAGAAGAGCTTTGGGTGTCACACCCCTGCGTGAAAAAATTATCCACAATCGAAGACGCTGGTGCAGTCATTTAAATAGAATGGAACCAGGAAGACTACCGCTTGAAATTATGAATTACAAGCCAATAGGAAAACGGGATATAGGGAGACCGAGGAAAAGATGGGTATCGGAACAGGTTTAATCCAGCCTAATCCTTGAACTGAAGATGATGATGATTTAATGAAATCATTTATGATTATATTTGGAGGGAATATTCCCTCCAAATTTCAGCTTTCTAGCTATTGTACAAGTAGGAGAATCATTTAGTCAGTGAGAGCTTTCCTGTTAGGTTATTGTGGAAGTGTTTTTTTTTCTTACTTATGTCTTACTTAGTAAAGAAACGTTTGAAAACGTACAGTATGTGTATTAGTGTCTGCCCTAGTAAAAGCTTGTAATTAATTTGGATCGTATAAATTTGTTTAATATACTAACACTTGTTTGTAAAACACAAACTTTTAAATTATATTAAAAGAAAGTAATCGCTTAAGTTGTTTTATATTATTGTCGCAAATTATTTTTATCAATATATTATAAAAGATTAAGGATTTTTTGTCCAGTTTGGTCTCTACTCCCACTGGACTGATTCCAGTGTTTTTGTTGTTTTTAATAATGCAGATTTGCTATCAGGCATTGTTATTGTATCAAATTTCCCATTTAACAGAAAGTAGAAAATTGATGTTATTTTTTATAACGTAGCTTTTGAAAATTTAACGCATTGATGATGTGCTTAATCACTTAGTGCCCTCAATGAAGATTATGTGATTGTATTCAGTGGGCATTTTCTTTATTTAAGGTGGAAAAATCTGGAAATGTTCAGTAATTTGCGAACCCATTTAAGGATTTGGAGGTTTTATAGATGTATAGAAATGTCCTGGCTGAAGAACCTGAGAAATTGGTTTGGCTGCAGTAATACAGAACTGTTCCATACAGCAGCAAATAAGGTTCGCATAATGATGATGATTTCCGACCTCCAATAGGAGAGGGACTTTAAGAAAAGATTTAGAAAACAAAATGTTCGTGCTGACCCTGTATTACGATCCTTTCCATTTAAGATGTATTATATTTATTAAATAACGGGTGATTCAAAAAGAGCGCCGGTTTTTAAACGGCTGGTAAATTTTTGTTTATCGGTTGGCAACATTGTTAGACCTCATTTCTATTTCGGAGAACATTCCGATTGACGATTCAGTTGTAGTTTCTCTTGTTCGCAGTGTAGTACTCTCGCAGTCTTTGTCTAACCATGGAGAAGTTTACTATTGCACAACGAGTGTTAATCGTCAAAACATTTTACCAGAGTGGAGAGAGTTATGCGGCTACTGTCAGGCGACTTCGCGGTACTCTAGGACGTAATGAAGCACCGAATGAATCAACAGTTCGCAGGCTCATGAAAAAGTTTTTTGAGACGGGTTCAACAGTCGACCTTAAAAGTTCTGGACGTCGTCGTTCGGGCCGAACTGAGCAGAACGTTGCGTTGGTTCACGACAGTGTGGCTGTTAGCCCAGCAAAATCAATACATCGCCGTTCTCAACAATTGGGTTTACGATGTTCTTCTGTACGGAGAATTCTTCGGTACGATCTCCAATATCACCCGTATAAAATTCAGTTTCTGCACGAGAAACAATGTTGTTGCTCCGTGAACGGTTCCAGGATCGCATCATTTCTCGTAATTCCGACCATCAATGGCCACCAAGGTCGTGTGACTTGACGCCTTGTGACTTTCATCTTTGGGATCATCTGAAGTCATTGGTGTATGCCAATAAACCCCGAAACATCAATGACTTGAAGGAGGAAATTCGACGGGTTATCGGGCAAATGGAAGACGAAACTTGTCGTGCAGTAATATCCAATTTCATGGACAGAGTTGATGCGTGCCAGCGCAGTAGAGGAGGACACATGCATGACATCATTTTTCATACATAAAATCGGAAGGAAAGATGAACTTGTTGATGTATTTATTTTCAGTTTTTCAATAAAATAAATCTCTTAATTTAATATATCAAAACCGGCGCTCTTTTTGAATCACCCTATAGTACCTTATTTGTTTCTTGCAAATTAATTTTCTTAATCTATGTCAAAAGTTAGGAGGCCAAAGCAGTGTTTATTTTGCACTTCTACCCATTCATTGTATCTGTTATTAGGAATCGCTAGTAATTATTTTTAATATTTAAAAAAAACTTGTTAAATTGATTTGAACCCCAGATCACACTTGAAATATACTCCCAAGTAAGTGCCAGTGAGTTAATCAGATTCAAAATGTACTATACCCAGTCTTTACAAATTAGAAATGATTTTGAAAATGGAAGAAAGTTACGAGGTGTAAAAAATATTTCGATGTTTAAAATTTGATCGTAAATTTTTTTGTTTAATTTAAGATACCTACCATATTAATCTCATTATTTGCTGATAAAAGAATAAATTATCAATACTTGACAAAAAAGTAGAAACTAAATGTACAATAATTACAGTAACTTAATGTAATAATTTCCTTTTAATTAAAATTATAGTAGTATAAATTTATTAAGAATATTCTGCCTTAATAGACCTGTTATCACTATGAAACTTAAGTTGAAGATCAATCAAGCACTTTATGTGTACCGTTTTTTGATATTTTGTCAAAAATGGCTTTAACATTTCCGACTGAATTTTACTAATGTGTTTAAATTATTGTGGTCTGTTAGCAGGTATAAATAATAAACATGGAAATCTATGGGAGAAGGTGCTATTATTTTGTGGAGAAAAGTTGGGTTTTCTTGATACAACTGATTAGAAGTGCATTTTAGGAGAAGCCAATATTTAAAAAAAGACATTTGTATTCTCTATTTATTTTTTTATAGTAAAAAGCTCATAAAAATAGATTCATTTTTTTTTTAAGAAGACTAAAATTAAATTTGTAATTTGCAGTGGACCTGGTTAAGTCAGTTCAGACCTAATTATGGGTACCATTTCTTTTGTTAATCATATTTAATGTTATTTTCTGAAATTTCTAATGTTTTTTTTTCAGATCTTATTCTCGTTCCAAATCAAGGTCTCGTTCCAGGTCAAGAGATAGACGTACACGTTCACGTACTGTTTCACGCTCTCGTTCTCGTGGTCGTTCTAAGTCTCAAACACCAAAAGATAACAGCAAATCAAGGTCAAAGTCTAGGTCTCGTTCTCGAAGCAGGTAAGTGAATAATTCTGAGAATTCGGACTGGATTGTTTGGATATTATGGATAGTTTTTGTCTTTTACATTAAATTATATTTAATTGTGGCCAAAGGTGGCCGTATCTTGTGGATGACCTTAATTTTCAGATTGTTTTTTAATACTATACCTACTTGCTTAATCATCCACTGGCTCAGTAAGTCATGTGATGTCAGTGTAGGCCGGATACAGACAGACAGCGCATTTCACCGGCATAACTGTTGGGCAGTGAGTTACATACATGAGGCAGGTGGTGAAGGACAGATGATAGAACGGTGACTCGACATAGACTGACGTTGGATTTTTCAACGTTTGGTACTACACATCATCATTTGTGTGCACTGCCGCTCAACGTTGGTTGCGCAGTAATGGCGCGCCAACGCGCTGTTCATTTGTTATTACCCGTAGAGAAAGATTTTCAGATTGAGTCACAGAGATACAAAGGATGTGTTGAACAAAAGAAATTTTGTGCATTTGATGTCATGTCTGTAAAGAAGTGGAATGACTTCAAGTACCAAAAATTATTACGGATTAAGAAGAAAATATTTTTTTCTGTACATTAAAATTTTTTCCACCATGTGTGATTGTGTATTTAGCCTATCTAATTAACATTGTATGCTGTTTTAGAGTAGTGTTAATTATGAACCAGGACATGCAGAAACAGTTATTTGATAACTACATTCACTAATATTTAATAAGCATATAATTAAAAAATTTCAGGTGCATTTACACGTACAATTATTTGCTGGCGCCAGTTTAATTTGCATGCCAGTAAAAGGTTTACACATTAAATGCTTTTTGTCGCTCCAGTTCCATTTTATTTTGCTGTTGTGTAGTGTCAAGTTCGTGAAAGCTTCCAGAACAGTGATTTGTTACATTGGTATTGATAGTTTGGAGGTCTGTTTTTATAAGACGAACAATGTTCGTCCCACAAATAAGGAAGTTGTTCATATTTTTCCAAAAATGTAATGTTTTCATCACTACTTCACTTCTTATTTTTCAAAATTTAGCTCATTTTAGTTACCGTTTATAAAGATGCAGCAAAGTAAAAAGCTATTTGTGTGAAAATATATAATAGTAGATAATGGATGACAGTAAAAATTCAATTTGAAATTAAACCACCTTCTGTTTGCCAATAGCCTACTGGTGAGGTGAAGGTTTATATATGCAAATATTTATTTAGTGGCGCGCCAGTCACTTACTGGCGAACAAAATCCAGGAGGCTGCAGAAAATTCCATGCATGTTTCTTTCTACACATGCATGTTAGAAGTTGCGTGCCAACAATGGTTTACACATGCATGCATCGTTTTACTGGTGCACCAGTTCCCACTGGCACCAGCAAATCATTACACGTGTAAATGCGCCTTTAAGATAATTATATACAATTTCAGAGTACAGACTATGCTGCAGAAGTTTGGGTCATAAACAAAAAGAGGAGAAATAATTGTTGCAACAGAAATGGAATACTTGCGTAGATGCTGCTGGTTGACTAAATTAGATAGGGCACCAAATGAGGAAATTAGAAGGAGAATGCAAGTGCAAGAGAATGTAGTGGAACATGTAGAGGAAAAGTGTTAAAGAAGTGTACTACCTGTACTTGTGACTTATTTAAATCCCAACCATGGCTTCACTTCAAAAGATCATTATTATTTTTTCTTACGGAAAAGTAATTACTGTAATTTACCCATGATGATGACATGAATGAGAAACTGGCAAAATTCAGCGCTGTATGGAATTCTATTTGCAGGAAAATGAGACAGGACACAAATGAAATTTTATAGAGCAATGGCTGTACCACTCATAACATAATATGGAGTGAAACATGGGTGTCATTACAGAGGAATGAATCTCGTATCCAGGCTGCTGAAATGAGATTTTTGCGGGAATCAAAGGTTGTGTCCGGTTAGATAGAGTACGTAACGAAGCTATATGAGCCATTTTAAATATTTACTCACTGTGTGAAACATTAATAATATATGAGAGAAACTGGTTCAACCATTTACTTCATATATCAGCACAGATTTCATCTACAAGCATGGAAATATAAATCTAGAGGGAAGCGAGGCTAGGGAATACCTAAAAAGAGATGATACCGGGACAAGCCATTGAGCCTAATCCTAGACCGATGATTGTGATAAGTACTTCATTAACCCAACATATTAACAAATAGAGATCTTTTGTTTTTAATTACACCCTATAACAACTAACGTTTTAGATATATTTTCAGAATAACTGTAATTGAGTGTATTGATAAGTATTGTCAAATTTGCTTTCTTACAGAACTCGTGAATCAGGAGACAGGAACGGTGACGCATAAATATTTGAAGAAATGTGACAAGATCTTATGAATGTCACAACATTCCACCTTTTAATGTAATGGGTAAAAAGTCATTATTCAGATAATTGAATAATTTTAGACTATTCTTAATTATAAGATACTATTATGGACTTTATTTTAATTAAAAGACTTTTGTAATTTATAAATAATTTAATTACTATTATTATTATTATTAGGATAATATAAAATCAGGTACATTTTAGTAATAATATTGTACAACAATCAAAAAATCACATGGAACATGTTAATACAACATCTCCTCCTACATTGTACCGTAACAAAAGGAATATGATTTTTTGATTCATTTAAGTCTATATTTAAGCTACTAGCTTCTGTATTGAAGTCACATTTAAAAAATAAAATTGTAGGATTACTTATTATTTTATATCTATTAAATAAAAATAAATTGATTGAAAATTAGTAATTTTTATTATGAAACCTCATTCTAAAATAAACCCTTGTCCTGTAAACTTGCACTCCTCTTTTATAGCTGCTTCAATTTTCATTTTTTTCTACAGTTTTATTTACTTAAATTTACATGTTTCAGTGAATTCTCCATCAGCTGAGTATATAAAATATAAAAATTGAAATAATTTTATTAAAATGTTTTCAGAAGATGTTATATCTTTAGTCAAGCGCCATATAAAACTATTCAATCATATAAAGTCATCCTTTTTGTTATCAACATGTGGATAATGATGATGTAAATGAACCGTTATTTGGGAAGATTTAGATTATCTTAATTACATCTATACCGGTAGGATGTTACAGTCTCAGTGCACATGCGTCAGGAAGTTGGGGTAAATCTCCACTACAAAATTGCCTCACTACGATGATATCAAACATTCTGTTGCCAGGTCTCTACTACGAAATACTACAATGGTGGGGGTAATGCTTCCCCACCAAGGTTGATGCTTGGAATGCTCGCACTGCAATTTCCTTACAGTATGCGTATAGTTGTCAGAACTTGAACATTAGTTATGCAGGTTACTGTGATATGTTTTTTTAAGGTTGGAGTGCCGTTATATTGTTATACTCTTACGCACATAAATGATCAAAATCTGTTGATATGCCATGTTCTGTCTAGTAATTCTTTTACTTTTCACTTGGAAGAGCTGATGTATTTCTGTTTTATGTATGTACCAACAAGCAACTGTAAATCTTTAGTCATTTTCTGAAGCCCCTTTGGTATTCAACTAATTCTTGTTCTAGCTGCTCTTTTGATCTTATGTAGAATTCTGGAGAAAATCTTGTATGGGCAATCCAATAGGGATATCCTCTAATAATATGGATTGTTTTTCCTTTTTTTGTGGAGTGGGTGAATTATACCTGAAGTCCAATGTTTGGGGAATTTTTCTGTTGTCTAAATTTTTGGTAGGGCCATGTAAAGGGAAGTCCGAGTTCTTTTGCCAGCACATTACCACATTTCTGCAAAAACTTGGTCTTCTCCACTTGCTTTGTAGTTTCTGGGCTCGTCGAATGTTCTTTCTACTTTGACTAATGGTGAGTTTATGTTTTCTGGTTTGGTTTTTATGGGGGTGCTTGTGTTAATTTTTAGAATTTTCTCAGGTTTTTTTACAATTCAAAAGTTTATTGAACACTTCTGCCATGATTTCGCCTTTTTTCCATCCTAATTTTTTAGCACTAATGTAGAATTGTATTTTTGTAATTGTTTTCCAAAGGTTTTATAGTAGTCTCTAGAATTGGTTCTGTGATAAGTTTCTTCTATTGAGTTTATTAGGTCTATTTCAAAATATAATTTTTGAATCTTTCTACATTCAGGAAAGGTGAATAGTATTTCTAATATTGGGCAGTTCTAGAAAAAGGTTCATTCTATGCAATCAATTCTTGAACAAAAGTTGGGTTTTTTATGGAATTTTAAAAACCGATACATTTACAACTCTATTTGAAGTTTTCCATGCAATTTTATTTGTTTCTTATAAATTATTAGTTTCAAATGAAATATTTTTATATATTATTGATCATTAGGCTACATATATTTCATAAGTATATATATATTGATTATATTATTTCATCTACATTCTTATAATTCCATAAAAACCTTAGTATTAGCATGATTTTTCTATGTTTTCTAGTCATAGTATTAATATTATAAAAATTTATTTTATGACATTACTTGCGTTCCAATTACTCAAGTATGCAAAATTAATTGTAGAAAGAAGAAGTCTGGTACAAATAAATTAAGTAAAAAGTAAATTTTTGTATACTAATGTACAGTTTACCATTGAAGTATTGCTCCATCACGGTGAATGACTTTGCGTCTACTGGGTCGCATTAAACTTGTTAATGCAAGCTAACTTAAAAAAGAGTGAATAAAAATAAGAAAACCATGTAAAATGAAAAGAGTTTCTTGAAGTTGGCTTATAAGTCAGGTCACTTTTTATAGTAACAATAGATCTGTAAAGACATTAATGTGCGCAATTCACAATAAAATCCAGCAAACTAAAGTCAACATCACCTTCCTAGAATAAATTGTTTAACCTGGAGCAATAGCAGCTTGCACCACTCACCATAGCATTGTAGTGATGAGTACTATCTCACTTCTATATTTTTTCTCGATCGTTGAGTGTTTCAGTAGCATTACACCACATTACCCACAAAGAAAACAAGTTTTTATACAAGGTCGTTTAATAAGTCCTTGGAAAAACAAATTATTTTGGGTAATATTTTTTATTTTTCAACATGATCCTCTTTTAGCTCAATACAGTTTTCTAAATGTTTCTCCAACTTGCAAGTTGTCCAAAAAGTAAGATTTCAGAAGGTCTTTAAAATAGGCATCTGTTTGAGTTTTGAGTGGTGATTAAACACTCGTATTTAAAAGGGTTAACACCGAAAGAGATCAAAGCTGAGTTGAAATTGGCCGGCTACATTATGGCCACGATTTTTTGAGATGCTTGTGTTAATCATCTTCACTGATTACTTGGAAAAAGGAAAACCAATAACTGCAGAGTATTATACATCATTGCACCGGAGCGAAGAAATCAAGAAAAAAATTCTCTTCTATCATGACAATGCATAGATGTACACCTGTGCAGTTTCTATGGCCAAAATTATAAAATTTGAATTTACAACACATCCACCGTACTCACCAGATTTGGCCGCTGGTACCTATTTTTTATTTCCAAACTTGAAAAAATAGCTTGGCGGACAACAGTTTACGTCAAATAAGGAGGTCATTGCTCAAACAGGTGCCTGTTTGGTTCTGGTCCTACTGAAATCTTCCTTTTTGGACGGCTTAAAAAGAAATGTTTATATAAGTGTATAGAGCTAAAAGGAGATTATGTTATTAAAGAAAAAAAATACCAAAATAATTTGTTTTTCTACATTTTTCTAAAGACTTATTAAACAACCCTCGTAACAGGCTTCTTATTTAAGAGTTCTTGCAAATGGCATACATGTAGCTAAAGAAACTGGTTTATCCAGTGCTGCCTACAACTTCCACCCTTTACTAAATAAAATGAGGAGTGAGATGGTTTACCTTAGCCTTCCTCATTGACTGGAAGAGTATGCTTATCTGCATGCAAGGCCCTCTGAAAAGCATCTTTCCACCCCGTTAATGATTCATTCACCAGAGCGGGGTCACTGTATAATGAAACGCATTACTCTCGCAGGAGATAATCTTAACTAGTGTCTTTTACACTTCTACCTCTTCTGTTCTTATATGTTTCAGTCATATAATTGGCTGACTATGAGATAAGAAACAGAACTATTTTTTGTAACCCTGGGACTCTCAGATTGAGTGCAAATAATTTAACACTCCACTTGCCTGTTTTTGGTATCTCTTATCGTGAACTGAAAACTATAGAGAAAAATTTACTTAACTTTATAAAGAGTAAGAATTCATTAACCCTTGTGTACCGATAGGTTTGGAAATAGTAACTCTTCTAACACTAATCTCAAGATCATGCCGTTAGACATGGCTTTTTTTATCCAGAAAAATGAGACATTAAGAAAACTTTGAGATGTTTTAAAAAAACAAACATGAAACTTGGTTTTTTATGCCAGTTACAGCGAATTTACGAAAAATTTGCTAGTTTTTGCAGTTTTGTCAAAATTTGATATTCAAACGCTCAAAGATACTCTATAAAAAAAAATAAGGTACGTGCTTACCACACTATACGGCTATTCTAGTGAATATGGATTGTCTGTTGTAAAAGGAAGGCAGGAAAAATTGCTCTCTGAGCTGATGTCATTAACCTATTCCTACAGTTATTTATATGACATGTTCTTACATGAAAGCACAGAATTTCGTGAACACGTGCATTTAGAAAAAATAAAAAAAATAAATTATAATACTGTAGTTGCATTGTGAACAAGTATTTGAAAATGGTTATTCTGTGAACCTCAGAGGGTTTATTCCCTTTTTAGGTCTTACTCAATTCAACCAGTTTTGCTATAACCGATTACAATATACCTACCCCTACACCTACTATTCAAGCATTCAAACGCAGTTATAACTATTTTTTTGATGAGATATGGCCTACACACGGTTTTCTTCAAAAAAAAAAAAATTGAAATTCAGTGGTACCACAACATTTACAAATCAATAGAAAATTTCCCACTAATTGGATTACAAAGTAAGAAATAGCTTACTTTTTTCCTCATACATTCAGCTACTATTTAATTATAATGTTTACTGGTGTGCGCGTACATTGACCTTCACTATTATACAAACTGTTGAGTACTTGCACACTCGTCATCTAACAACAATATATTGGCTCTTAGATATGTAAGGGTTAAAGGAAATAAATATAATTAATGTCACCGGATGGCGACATTAAGTGGCAAACCTTATTAGTTTGGTGGCCCTGAAAAGGGCCGTTTAAGCGGTGATCGTCTTGGAGGCGGTGATCGTCTTGGAGGCGTTGGTCGTAGTCGTCATGGCGGTCGAGGAGCTGGGCGACACGGCGTGTTGTCGTCCAGCGGCGACATCATCTTCTTTGCTCGCAGTAGTGTGTCGATGGCTGCTTTGTCGGGTCCGGTGGGCGTAAGGCTCGGTCGAGGTACCGCTGTGGGCATTGCTCGCGTCAGCAGGCAATGACAATCTGGTCGATGGCTTACAGTGACGGGTCGGCGAGTGGAAGCATCATCTTCTCTCTTGCGGGGTTGTCGATTAGTCTTTGCTGGAGCCCGGCAGCCGTGTGCCGTGGTGGACGTCTTGTCTGCAGTCTGGTTCGAAGTGAATCGCTCGGCTCAGTGCAGCGCTCTTTATATAGCCGCCGAGAGCACTGTGGTAGAGAGTGGCTACTGGCTTGGCCTTGATGACAAAGGCCTCTGCGGTGCGCAGCGGAAAGGTTTGTCAGTATGCCATCAAAGGGCCTACCGCGCCGACAAAGGCCAAAAGAAGTATTGAAGCCAACAACACATTTGATTTATTAGAAGGGGTGGCGGTGACATTAAGAAGTATAAAAAACAATTTAAATTATTACAATATTTTTATATATATTTAATATAACATAAAATAATTCTTACAATAATAACAAACATGTAAGTTAACTTAAAAACTTCAGATAACCTACAGACAAATTTTAAACAATAGAAATTCATCAACTCGCTATTCACCGAAATCATAATTTGTCTTACATTTTTCTAATGGATGAATCAATATAATAATTATAACAGTACTTGATTAAAAAAGCTTAGATTTTATATTTTAATGTATATCGTATAATAATACTTTAACAATTGTATTTCTTCTTTTTCTTTCATTGAATTGTATAAAAATTTACAAGGTTATTTTATAATTACATCAAAAAATTGTACATACAAGATATTTAATATTTTTTTAATAAATAGATGACATTTCTATTAGAAAAAAGAGAGAGAGAAGAGAGAGGATGAGACAGATTATAATATAATACCCTAACTATAAAACAAGAATTGATCTTTTTTAAAAGTCTACAAAAGACATATAAAAACATATAGTATATTTTATAATGATCACGATGCCATTCTATATTTATTATAGAATGATAAAACTTCATTCCCCAAGGATTGTTCATACCTATAATGAACTAATTTGGATGTATATTGTACTAAAAATTAATAAATATTATATGGGTTGAAAATTTTATGCAACACAATGATGTAAATGAAAACAATTAATGAAGCACAGCTTCATTATGAACTCATGAAAATACGTATATAAAAATCCAGCCTTTTTGGACATTTCATGCCTTGGTCCTCTACTCGAAATGCAACCCTGAGTAAACTATTATCCATGTTACCTAAAACAGTAAGAGAAATCTAGTTAACATTTTTAATATTAACACATTAAACGCTACATAGGTACTGACAAGATACTTGTATGCTGAGATGAACCAGTTGGCACAAATTCTATCCTTGTCACCTCTCGGGACAACTTCAGTCACCATGAATGAATCAGATTTACTACATGATATTTTTAAATTTGCAGTAATAAAGATGTATTTCATAATGCTCATCTTTTTTTTGTTTAGATGGATGCTTGAGATGATTAATTAATAGTGAAAACCCTGATTATAAAACAAAAACTGAAGTAGCAATAACAAATTGACACATTCAAAATTGAAAAAATATAAACTGAGAGATGATATCTTAAAATGATGTTCACTATAGGACTCATTGCCATGACAATGCTTTAGAAACGTTTCTAAAACACTGTATGGAAAAAAGAAACAACACTGCCTAGCTGCCAGAAAAGAAATAACATGTAGAAATACAAAAGATGCCTGAGAGGGTCAACCATTACATAGTAAAGTTCCATTTGATACCCAAGAGGTACCTCCAACATGTTAGGCACCAAATTTTGGTGCCAGAATAACTACTTTTCATGAGTTTCTTTAACAAATTTTTTTTTTGAGCATTGTTAAAATCAATAGTCAAACTCGTTCCAATCCCTGGTAAAACAAGTTAATTTTTTGTTTTACATAGGACTGTTTAGTACATTACAGCTAAATCCAGACGATGAAGGATAACAGATGAAAATGAGTGATGAAAAAATGTCATATCCGACCAGGAATGGCACTCAGGACCCCAGGTGTAGAAGCTAGTTGCACCAACCACTACATCACAAGCCATAGTGTAAAACAAGAAGTGCAAAGGTTTACCATGGCTCCCTTACTGAACTGTAAAGGGAGCCATGGTAAACCTTTGCATTTCTTGTTTTACACTGTATAGTATGAACTGTAAAGTATGATAGTTTATAAACATGCTGAGCCTGAAAAGCATTTAATTTCTACCTAGCAAAAATACCCCTTCAGTACAAGATATGGCTAATTAATCAATTTGTTTACTTTTAGACGATATTACTCTGATTAATGTGGTTTATGCATACACCTCTTCTATTTTTGATTGATCTTGTAAGACAACACAGAACTGTTTTTCATAGCAGTGCAACTAGTAGGTCACATGAATATAATAAGTCCTACATAACTACGGAGTACTCATTTGGCAATACCCAAATGAAAAGTTAAATATTATAATTAAAGAAAATACAGTGAGTTTATTGTTTGCAGATGACCTGGTTATATGTGACAGAGGTAGAAGTAGAAAGGACATTGGATTTGTGGAACGAACAGATTGTTAAATATGGTATTGAATTCAGAGAGGAAAAAGATGAACAGTGGAGGAAGTTAAAGAACTCACATATTTAGAGACTGTTCTTTCATTAAACAGGAAAAGAAGTTAAGTAAAGGGTACAGAAAGCATGCAGTTTCTTCCATAGTGTGAGAAGCATAATCTGGGATCAAGAAGTTTCAATGCATTGTAAGAAAACTATGTACTGTGCATATTTTGTGCCAGTACTAACTTATGAAGCAGAAAGGTAGACAGGTGGAAAGCAAGCCAGAAAGTCGAATAAGAACTGATATACTAATTGGGGTAAAATTGGCAATACACAGACTCGTAAAGAATAGTTAAGAGACAAAGCTATGATGGTATCGTCATGTCAGTCAGGCAAAAGAGGGTGGACTGCCTAAAACAATGCTGTACTTGATAGCCACGTTAGATAGATGGAAAAAGAACACGGAGTAGATCAAAAATGGATGGGTTCAGTAATGAACATATTAGGAAAGAGATGAATGAGAAGCCAAGAGAATAATGGAGGAGAGATGGTTCAGCAATAGAGGAAGAAAGGAGTTGTTTTGGAACTAACCTGAGTAAAATTTGAACAGGGATAAAGATGACAATGAATTGAGGCAAGTTGAGACAAGGCCTTCTCCCAAATATAAGGTAGTATTAAGGCTCAGATACTTGGTGATCCATGCAACAACGAGTAATAAGTTAGTGCAATTGCTCATTTGTTTTGAGTACAAATCTTCACATATTCACATTCATAATTATTTAATTAACCTGGATCAGATAACTACTAATTTTCCAGTAGCTTAAGCTCTGTTTTATTCTTTAATCATCAAAAATGAATAATTCAGTTACTTCCAGAGTTTTTAAACACAGTGCTACTACAAAAGAAAATAAGCATTCTTGTAGTTAATCTAAAATAAAATCTACAAGGTAAACCCTTTTGATGGCAACAAAATCTGTCAGGAAAACAGAAATACAGTCTAAGTTTTTAATACAACAATTGAACTAAAGGAAGTATTGTATACTCACAAGAAATCCAGCAAATGATGTGATAAACCCTTCTTTTAGAAGTTCCCATACACCACCATATTCTTCTTCATCAACACTTTGGAAATTTGAAAAATATATGTATATAAATCCAGCATTAACTAAAACAAATCTGCAAAATAGAAGAGAAATTAGCCATACAATTATTTTATAACAAACATTATACCTACATCAAAGACAATTGAGAACTTCACATTGGTGGAAGTAGGGCATATTTTGGATACATGCAGGTCTTCTTATCAAAAGGAATACAAGATTAACAAAATTAGTATGTTACAAGAAAAGTGTTGTAAAATTAATGGGTATTTGATGCAATTTAACACTAAACAAATTGAAGCACTAAAAATTATTTTGTTTTGAGCGTTTGGATTCGAAAATGAAGATACTAATCAAACATTAAATACTCTCCCGTAATTATACTACAGAAACCACTTTCCTGTTGTGTTAAAAAAAATTAAATCGAATTTGCTTTACAACAACCAATCTTCAGTCATATTTTTTTAAATCATATTTTAACAATAAAATTTTTATCAATAACTAAAATTCTTGTTTTTAAGCACTAATACACTACATTTATCATTTGTAACGTTTTACCAAACAATTATCTGAAAACCAACCAGGTTGGTCTAGAGGTAGAGTCGTCGCCAAAATCAGCTGATTTCGGAGACGAAGGTTACTGGTTCAAATCCTAGTAAAGGTAGTTACTTTTATAAGGATTTGAATACTAGATAGTGGTTACCGGTGTAATTTAATGGTTGGAGTTTAATTAACCATACTCTCTCAGGAATGGTCGACCTGAGTCTGTACAAGAGTACACCTCATTTACACGTCATACACATCATCCTCATCTCATTGGGTCATGGGGTTGCTTATTGTTCTGAATTGAACAGATTCCAACGTACACAAATTAAGGATTACAAAAAAAAACATGTATCTGAAGGTTTTAATTTTTGCTTTCTGTCAATAACAACTTTTAACTACACAAATTTACTATTATTTATTATTATTATTATTTATTATTGAAAAAACAAAAACAAGAAATATTAAATTGGTTGTTAATTAACTAATAAATCTTTTCAATGGTTAATTTTAAGAATTTACAAGAATTTGTAAATTTATTAATTTAAATTAGCATTGCGTAACACTTAAGGGGGCCGTAACTGAGAAAAAACAAATTTTTTCACATTTTTTACTTTCTCTTGCCTATATGAATATATAGGAAGGAAAGTATTGTTTTCATGTCGATTTTTCGAAATCGAGTTTTCACCGGATCTATACGTTTTCAGACCCCCTGAATCCAAAAAACATGTTTTTAGCGATTGGTCTGTGTGTGTGTCTGTGTGTCTGTGTGTGAACAGAATATCTCAAGAACGGAACATCGTACGAACTTGAAACTTGAAACTTAAGTTACATACCACTACCGGACGCGACACGAACATTTTCATCAAAATCGGTCAACCGGAAGTAGTAGTTTATTCGTATAATTTTTCAGTTTTTTGCGATTTTCTCAAAAACTGGTCCTACGATTTTTTTTAAAATCGCCTATTTTACTCAATTTTTTATTCTCTACAGGATAGGGTAGGCGCCATGTTTGCTGAAATTCTCGGTGAGGCTGTTTTCACGTAAAAACGTTGTTTTTTTTTAAGATTACGGCTTTAATATAAATTTTAGCGCAAAAACTTATATAATAAAAGTTGTAGAGAATTTAAAAACCTACAACTTTTATTTCAAACATTTTTTTGTATAACGCTTAGTTTAGCGGTAATTTGCGATTTTCTGTTTTTTTCTCACGAAAACGTGAGAAAAATTGATTATTTAAACATTTCGGCCTTAGTATGCATTTTACGACAAAAGTGTATATAATTAAATTTATAGAAAATTAAAAGATCTACAACTTTTATTTAGAGCATTTTTCTCTACAGAGCCTAGTTTAGAGAGAAAGAGTGATTTTCCGTATTTCTAAGCCAAAATGACGTTGATTTTCATTTTGCGTCTATCACTCATGATTAAAATTAGGTTATGTTTTTTGAGGTTAGTTTTTTGTTTATTTCTTATGGTTTATTACTAATGTTAGGTTTATTGTTAATTATTTTTACTGGCAAGAGAAAGTTGTGTGAGTGTTTCACACCAGATTTTTCTTTTTTCATTTTATGAAACCGCATATTATTCTGAGTGTTTTGATAAATTATTTATGGTGGTATTGAAAATTTTACGAATATAAACATTATATCATTGCACAAAGACTCTAGTTTTGAATTTTTGTAGGCTGAGAATATGCTAAAATTGTAAGTTCCATAACTTTTGTAATTCCCGCTCAAATTTTATGATTTTGGTATCGATAGTTTCTTTGTTTTATTGACTATCAATAAAACATATTCATCAATATAATCAATAAAAGATATTGTTTACATTTACTTGTATAGGATATTACAAAATTAAATATAAAAATAATGCGCACCTTTGTAAATTACTTATAAAAAAAATCAAGATGCTTTTAATTAATGTTACATAAGAACCAGAATGGAAAAAATTCCACACTTGGTACAACTGACTATAAGAAACTAAAAACGATTCTACATACACTAACATAACGACATCTAGTGACCACCTCGGAGTAGTGCAATAGTTACCAAGCATGTCAATTTGTTCCCGAAAGTAAGTCAAGGTTTATGATTAGGATAACAAGTAAACTGAATAATAACAAGGAATTGGAAACTTTTTTTTAGTCAGTGTTATTTACCTACCCCAAGTATCTATTTTATTATATTTCTCCAAAATTCTAGACTGTTTTTTTGGAAACCCATTACATACTCTTTTGCTGATTCTCCACAATTATTTTTTTTCTAAGCATATTTAAGTATTTTCATCAAATTTCTTTCTAATTATTAAGTAAAGTAGTATGGGCTTATGACCTTAAATAATACCCTAAACATTAATGTTGTAAAAGAATACTTACAATAGTAATGCAATAAACCCTTTCATTGGTATTAAGCCCCATAATATTCCCACAATAATTCCAAGGGCTTGCCGTAACCAATAAACTACATCCAAAAATTCCTCCTGAAACACAATTTACATCTTGTTAGCACATTAACAAAGAGAAACAACAAAACTTTAAAATATCCAATGGTTTGTCAATAATTAAAATATGTTTACCTGTGCTACCATTCGAACTTATAAGTTCTACACACTCCTGATACATCTATGTAATGTCAAAATTATATTATAAATTACGCAAAACACAGATCTTACAAATGAAGAATTTGCCTGCAACATCTTACATGATGGTATGATGCGAGTAATAAAACTTCATACTTATTTCATTCAAATACGAGCTGCAGAAACACAACCAGACTGCAGCACAGCTAAAAACTTAAAATAGTAGTAGCATTTCATTGAATCCTTCTCAAAAAAACTTTTGATGTAGCCTACACTGAGGATGACAACTCTAAATTTATAAGACATTCCTGAAAAATATTTTTTAAATCAACATAACTACTGTAGTGGTAGTAATAGTGAATGAGGAACAAATAGGCCAAAGTACCAATAAAAATAATTTATATAAATGTATATATAATTAATGATTTAATAAAACCCAACAAAACAATGTGTCACAAGACAAAGTTTTGGTACAAAAGTTTACTGCTACAATATGAAAGAAACAAGTGAAGTAAGAAGTAGAGAAATGTACAATTAAAAGAACTCTGATAGTTAAATAAATCATTTTCTCAATACAGGGGTAGTTTTTAATCATTTAAGCCAATCATCAGTCATTTTAAAAATAGTTATGCTTCATTACTGGAGCATAATAGCAAGTGCGAGAGAATTATATAACTAACACACATTTATACAGGCTTTTTTCTTAACTTCAACAAGATGTATGTAAACTGTGAGATTTAGAGCTAACATTGGTTAAAACAACAAATTTAATTATAAAATAAATCTTAAATCGATTTGGGAAAGGCCTACAATAGGTTAACCTCACATAAATTATAATCGCCAGTGCCGTAAAAAAACATGCTAGCTTCTACAATAATGTCTTAATATGAGTAGTTTGATACTTAATTTAGTAATCTCAGTAATTTTTCACAGAAGTACTTACTTTGTCGGGCCATTCAGATTGAAATGCGAAAGCACGGACCCACACGTTTTCTAATTTTAGAGATTTCGAAGCACCATTTCTTTCCAAACCTTTTTGAACTTTAGTCGTCATTTTGTTATTCAATCACAAAACATCAATGAAATTTTAAAATACAATCATTCAAACACATAGTTACTCTACACATTTCAATATAAACAATAACCTAACTAAAAATCTAGGCCGCCATTTCACGTGAGTGGAAGTGGAACGTGAACCGAGGTTACGTAGCAAGAAAATGTATGGACAACTATGCTAAAACCACACATCACTAAAAAGAAGAATTAGAATATTCAGCTTATTTTTGCAACCGAGGGGAAAAATAATATCTATATTCAATAATTTTTATAAGCCGCTTCAACAGCTCTGCAATAGCAACTACTGTGGGTTTTGGAATGATAGGTTTATAGTGATCATTTCCAGAACCCAGCCAGAAATCGAAACCCGAGAAAATAACCATATATATAGTGTACTTATAAATATTATTCACCGCTAACTGGAAAAAAGCATACTCCCAAACCCAGAATTCTCCGTATGTGCATAAAGTTAAGTGTGCACTTACGGACGCACAAATGCCATTACCTACTACCAGTTTCTCGATGAATTTCAGTTACGAGAAGCAAAAATACTTTAATGTCATAACTTTATTTTCAACATTGTAACTATATCTTATTTCATTTCCAATAGTTACATAAATTTGGGTAACAAAGCCTATATTTTTACGCAACTTTCATTAACGACGCCAAGGGAACGCTTGAGGGACCTCATGGTATTTGTGGTGCGTACATCAGTAAAACTTTTCTTTTGCTATAAAAGATTTTGACGAGCATTGTGTAATGTCCACTATTAAATATTCCCACAGCAGTCAACAAAAAAATGCTTAAATAGTCAATACCTATCATGTAATATTGAATATGCGATTTACCCGCGTTATTTCAAATTACGATAGATTGACTAACCATCTTGACGGCTGTGATAACTGTTCAAACCTCAACAAAACCTAACCTCTGAATGTCGGTTAATGTGCGTTGTTGTGTACAGGTTATTTGCAGCGATTTCGAAAATTAAATAAATTGAAATTCTTTTTAGGGAATATTTAGGTGACACCAATTGATAAGTAGTAAAAAAGGTCCTGTTGTGATTAATTGGAAGTGAAATTGCTTTAAAGAAAAGTTAGTTAATACGCGAGTGTCTTTATGTGTATTCCTTGTACCAAAATGTAAACATTTGCTTTTATTTACCGAGTAAATTTAAATTATACATAATTTGTTGTAATAAGTGATAGGAGTAGACAAAGATTGATGTTAATATTTGTGGTGTAATTTTTAAAAATGGAGGTAGATACTGACGTTCAGTCGGAAGTACAAAACTTAAAATCTGAAATATCGTGTGTTCAGAACGAATTAAAATTTAACTCTAACAATTATGATGGACATGTAAAACTTATAACATTATTATCCAAACTGTATCGTACCTATAAAGCAGAAGCAACAACATTCAATGAAGATGCAGAAGAGAAAATGTTAGCCGAAGAGCAGGCGTCAATAGCATTTAAGAAACTCAGAAATGCTAGAAAAAGTATGAGTGCTGCGTTTCCATTGACTGTCGAGTTATGGGTGGAATGGATTGAAGATGAAATGCAAGTACAATACTCTTTAATCAGTCATGACGTTTTAGAAGATATCTTTAGCAAAGCTACAGTTGATTATTTAAGTGTCGACATATGGTGTTTATATATGAAGTATTTAATTGGACGGCTTGAAGAAAGTGATTCTAATTATATTACAGCGAGTTTTATTAGAGATATTTTTGAAAAGGCAGTATTAAACTGTGGACTTCATTACAAAGATGGTCATAAGATTTGGGAATCTTATCTGCAGTTTGAACTTAAATATTTATTAGAAGCACAGAATAAGCTACAAGAAAATAATAATCTTGAGGATGTTAAAGCATATAAATTTCAGTTATTAAAGGTCATTAAAATATTTAAAAGACAAATGAGTATACCATTAGTCAAGCATGATGAATTGTTTGAAAAATGTACAAGCACCATTGAACCTCACATTAAAATCCTTCAGTCATTTAATACAGAAACTGAATTTAATGCTGATGAAATGGAGAGTGTTTATAAAGCTGCTTCAACCAAAATTGACCAGATTAAGAGTTATGAGGATAATTTAGAGGAATCTCTACAGGCGTTTGATGCTTATCACTCTTACATCACTTATGAATTAGATTCAGGAGTTAGTGATCCTGCAAGAGTCCAATGTCTGTTTGAGCGAGCTATAGTCCACCATTGTCTTAAGCCTTCACTTTGGTTAGATTACATTGATTTTTTGAATAATGTTATAAAAATTGTTGATCTTGCAATTATTATATGTAAGCGTGCCCTTAGAAATGTTACTTGGGACTCTCGTATCTATATCAATTATGTATCAATACTTGAACAGGATGATCATGATGTTGATGAAATCCGTGAAACATATAAAGCAGGACTACAAAAATATTCTGATAACGGATTTAATTATTGCAGTGTTTGGATTTCATTCATGTCGTTTGAAAAGCGAATTTCTGAAGCGAACTCAAAAATGGTGGATAAAAAGTTGGTATATGATTTGATTCAGCGAGCACTTTCTCAATTTCAAGGACTTTCTGAACCAGATAAGTTTATATTAGAATTCATATTATTTTGGGTTGATATTGAGCGATATTGGTTTAAAGATGAAAGGAAAGTAGAAATTATATGGAAGTATGTGGCTGTTAGATATAAAAATAACTATAACATTTGGTATCAAGCTGTAAACTTTGCAAGAAATATGGGAAATAAAAATTTAGTAACTGATCTTTTTTATATCGGTTTAGTAGAATTTCCAGATGCAATCGAAATATTTAGCCAAAGTTGGTTGAATTTTGAAAGAATACTAGGTTCAATTAATTCTTTTAATCAACTTATGAAAAAAATTAACATTTATCTACCGTCATCTTTACAGAATCGTAAATCAAAAGAATGTCTTTCTATAAAATCAAAAGTAGAGCACATACACAATATATACTGTGGTAAGAATTGGTTGTATAAAACTGAGCAGGAACTCTTTAATGTAAGCAGTACCAAGCACTTGTCAGAAGATTTAGTATTAAAGAAAAGGAACAGAAGTTCTCATGATTTAACTTCAGGAATTATGACTAATGACAGACAAGAATCGAAGGAAGAATTGTCATCAAAAATTGAGAACAATGAGAATAACGAGGCCTCAGCTGCTCCTGCTATTGGACCTGTATTACCGCCAGGATTCCGTTCATCAAGCAATAATGAAGATGATGATGATGATGATGATGATGACAGTATCGAGAGTGGTTCAATGAATGATGATTTTGAAGATGATGATCATGATGAAAAACCTCCATTAAAGAAGGCAAGATTAACAGAAAAAAATTATAAAAAGGAAAGTTCTCAGCCAGTTGATTTTTCTCAAAACAAAACAGTATTTATTAGTAACCTTCATCCATCTACTAAAGAAACTGATTTGAGAACAATATTCAGCCGTGCGGGCGATGTTCAAAAAATTGATCTACGAAAAGTTGGACGTGGAAAAGTATATGCGTACATAACTTTTCAGACTACTGAAGAAGCTCAAAAAGCATTTGAATTGGAACATACACCTATTTATAACAGACCAGTTTTTGTTTCAGAGCTCAGACAGACAAAAGAAAGACATACTGGACAGCACTACAGCCAACAACAAGAGAAAAATAAACTTTTTGTCTCTAACCTTGACAAATCAACCAAGCCGAGTGATCTAGAAAACATATTTAATACCAATGGTGAAATGACCAGTTTACGACTGATAAATAAAAAAGGATCTTCTAAGCCATTTGCTTATGTTGAGTATAATTCTGAAGAAGCAGCGACTAGATATCGTTCTACAGCAAATAATGCTATCATTAAAGGAAGAATGATTACAGTTGAATATAGTGAACCACCAATCTCTGCTCAAAATTATAAACCAAAACTTCACAGTAACTTTGCAGAAACTAGTACAAAAATTGACAAGACAAAATTAAAGGAAAAATCTACATTATCTGAAAAACGTTTACCAACCACTTCTGATAATGGAGAATTTAAAAAGCCTAGCGTACCTTTTGGTTTCATTCCTATGCAAGCTAGAAATAGACCTCATTTTAAGCAAGATCCTACAAGCAAATCAAAAGGACCAACTGTACGACTAAATTTTGTGCCGGCAAAATCATCAGATGATTCTGTAACTAATGATCAAAGTCAACCAGCTTCTGAAAAGACTGAACCAGCTTCTGTACAGAAATCAAATGAAGATTTCCGCAAAATGTTAATGAAGTAATTGATCCAACATCACTTATTTTATTTTGGTAAGTATTAAAGTATTATAAACTACCTATAAAAATTTGTCAATTGGATGTTGTACTTGATATTTTATCAAGTACAAAAAAATATTATTTAAAATAATATTATTTTTATCAAGTACAAAAAAATATCTTTTTGTCCAAAAAATATCTATGTCAGATGATCGCCCAGAAATGTTTTATAGTGTTGAATGGTTTGCTTAGGAAGATAGTCCTTATAAAATTTCCTTGATTTTTAGTCTATTTATAGATTTTTACTTTCTCTTGCCTACGTGAATTTATAGGAAGGAAAGTTGTTTTCAAATCGAATTGTTTGTAATCGAGTTTTCACCGGATATGCACGTTTTTAGACCTTGTGAACCCAAAAAACCTGATTTTAGCATTTGGTGTGTGTGTGTGTGAACAAATATCTCAAGAACGGAATGTCGTACTGAGTTGAAACTTGAAACGTAGGTTTTCTTGAAAAGTTAGGTACCACTAGAGAACCCGACTCGAACATGTTCATCAAAATCGGGCTACCGAAAGTAGTAGTTTATTCGTGTCATTTTTCACTTTTTGCGATTTTCTCAAAAACAGTTTCTGTGATTTTTTTTAATCGCCTCATTAACTACATTTTTTCGTGGTTTACAAGATAGGGTAGGTACCATGTCTGTTGAAATTCTTGGGGAAGCTGCTCTCTCTTAGAAAAAAAATGGCTTTTAAGATAGCAGCCTTAAAATGCATTTTAAGGCAAAAATGTATGTAATCAAAGATGTAGACAATTTAAAAATCTACTACTTTTATTTCAAACATTTTTTGTTTATAGTTTGAATATATTTTGCTTAGTTTAGCAGTAATTAGTGATTTTTTTGTTTTTTTTTCATGAAAATCTGTAAAAAAAAATTTTTTAAAGATTTTGGCCTTAGTATGCATTTTACGACAAAAGTGTATATAATTAAATTTATAGGAAATTAAAAGATCTTCAACTTCTATTTGCCGGCCGCATAGTTGGTAATGTGCTCGCCTCTCATCATGCGGTCTTGGGTTCGAATCCCATTCAAGCACGGCATATTTTCATACTTTACAAAAAATCATTTTATCCTTCACAGTCTGCATTAGCAGTATTTGCAGAACAGTCGGATGTTAAACAAAAAATAATAAATCAACTTCTATTTCAAGCATTTTTCTCTACAGAGCCTAATTTAGCGTGAAAGAGTAATTTTTGTATGCTTAAGCCAAACTAAGATTGGTTTTAATTTTGCATCATTCACTTATGGAAAATTAGGTTATATTTTTTGAGGTTAATTTTTTTTTGTTTATTTCTATTGTTTCACTAATGTTAGGTTATATTGTTCATTATTTGCATTGGCAAGAGAAAGTCATGTGAGTGTTTATACTAGATTTTTTTGATATTAATTTCAAAAACTTTCTTTGAACTCGTTTTGGTTCATAAATATTTCTTTCCATTTAAGAAATATCTGTAATTTTCACGGTAATATGTAGGCTTAAATAAAAACTACTGGTTTTTAAACTGTTTCATATCTTGATTTAATGTAAATCAAAATATTTCTCTTGCTAAATACTTTTATAATTTGTTGAAAATTTTTTTGAATTGACAATTCGTTTTTCATTGCTGTTTTACAGACATTCATTCTGTTTAATTTTACCCAGAGATATTTAAATTGAGACATAATCAATCTTGCCATATTTTGTTGTTAAATTTTATTTTGGTGTTTAATTGTGATTTATTTAAAATTAATTTAATGTTGTTTCCGTACTTTTAATTTTTTCAAGGCCGGCAGCGTTGGCGTAGTTGGTAACGTGCTCGCCTCTCATCATGAGGTCTTGGGTTAGAATCCCATTCAGGCACGGCTTTTTTTCATACATTACAAAAATCATTTCATCCTTCACCGTCTGCATTAGCAGTAATTGCAAAACAGTTGGACATTAAACTAAAAAAAAAAAATTCAATACAATTTTGTTTTTGTAAAAATTGTTACCAATGATGTTTCTGTGTAATCAGAATTGTAACACACTGACAAAATGCCTATTTTAACAACTCTCTCAGTGACCGTACAGACTTATGAACAAATTTTATGTCAAGACACAGTAATGGTGGTTTTGTAAAAATATGCCAGTCTGTACTAATTCCTTTTCATTTGAAATAGTTTATTTTAGTAGAGCTTGTCACATGACTCAAGTCTGCTCAGTTGTGAATAAGACGAATCCTCACTTCTTCCATCATCCATTCTGTGTAGTCATTTCATTATAATGCTCTGCTGTTTCACGAATTTTGACCAATCAGAACGTTTGCCAGTGTTGTCAGATTGTTCCTGACAAACTTACGCGCGCATGCATATAAGAGCCACAGTAGTTCACTCGAGTCTTGCATCTCGTACTAAACACATCGATTATAAAGCACGTTAACGCGCAATACTTTATAATATGATCAGCTGGTTATGTGTTTAAATAGGTTATAATTTTTATTGAAAGACTAAAAATAATGGCTGACGAAATATATAACAGAGATACGAGAGCAAGTATTGGCAACGATGCTGGAAAGTCATTGAAGTGGGTAGGGAGCAATGTGTACATTCAGAGCTCATCAGCTTTGAAAAATAGTGTAGTTTATTCCTGAGTTGTGCCAGCACCTTGTAATGTTTGTCTAAACTTTTGTCTAACAGTTGGAAGATACTATTGCTTATATGACCAGAGTGCTGTTACGTACTGTGTTGAAAACATTGACTCGCACTATGAAAATAAAAGTTTATCTTATTGTAGGCTATATTATACTTGTGTTGTTTAGGTCATCAGCCGAAGAATTGGTTTGAACCTGTAGAGGTTTTACTAAGTAAAACGAAGAGTGAGGATGCTTTACCATTGCCTTCCTCACTGAATGGAAAAGTACGCTTATCAGCATGCCAGGCCTTCTGAAAAGCACATATTTTCCATTCTGCAAATGACACCTTCACTTCATTCACCACAGGATCTGGCTGTATAATGAAATTCATTACTTTCAGAGGAGATAACTCTGATTAGTGTCTTTTACACCTCTGCCTCTTCTATTCTTAAATGATTCAGTCATTTAATTGGCTGACCATGTGATAAGAAACAGTTGTATTTTAGCCCTGCAAATATAATAATTATGATATTGAAACTGATTACATTTACGATTAAAAATGTTTACGTTATTATCTGAAATATATGTTATGGCAGAATTTTTATTTTATTACATTTATTTGAATATAACTATTTATAGGGTAATGTTTGGAAAACCATAAAATGTTATGAAAAGATTAAATTAAATTTAACATATTTTTTTATTCATTTAAAATCTATATTTATCCATTTCATCGCCATAGGCCTATAAATTCTATTAATGTTCTGTATATTTTTATTCTATAAATGTACCTCTATTTATAGTTATTTTAAAGTATTTAATTTCTTTTTAATTTTAGGTAGCCAATGTAGGAAATACTGCGTCTTTTAATCGAATATCAGGGCGGAACATTATTCTTTAAATAATAGTCACTTATCATTTTAACTTTAGTTTACATTACAGTTACAGCTAAAACTTATAAGTTATTAATTAAATACTATGTATGTTTGTAGGACAGGTAGTAGCGGAGAGCTAATTGCTCTCAACACCCATTGTTAAATTGGAATTACCTATCTTTCACACAGTCTCTCAAGTGAATATTGGATATGGTGTAGCTGTTTGATTATTTTCTCTTTTTATACTATCTAGACAGCTATACTGTTGTTTGTCTCTGCATTGTGGTTTCTTGTGCGCCATTTCACTAACCATCTAATTTTATACCTGCAACAAACAAATTGTAGCCAAGTAATTGCTAAACTATATCCGAGAGTCACATGAGACTGTGGGAAAGATAGACTAAACAATTTAACATGGTTTGTATAGAGCAATACGCTTTCCGCTACTATCTCTCCTACAAACATACGTAGTATTTAATTATTAACGTCTTGGGTTCGAATCCCATTCAGGCACGGGATATTTTGATACGTTAAAAAAATTATTTCATCCTTCACCATCTGCATTAGCAGTAATTGTAGAACAGCCGGACGTTAAACCAAAAAAAAGCGTATAAGTATATACAGAGCGTATAAGTTTAGTTTTAATTCTAATTTAAACTAAAGTTAAAATGATAAGTGACTATAATTTTAAAGAATAATGTTCGACCCCAATATTCGATTATAAGACACAGTATTTAAAATTAAAAAGAAATAAAATACTTTAAAATAAAATGTAAATAGATATATTTATAGAATAAAAATTTATAGAACATCTATAGAATTTACAGGCCTATGGCGATGAAATGGATAAATATAGATTTTGAAAGAAAAAAAATTCTTAATTTAGTTTTATCTTTTCATAACATTTAATAGTTTTACAAACAAAATGCTGTACATTACTCTATAAATAGTTATATTCAATTACAAATGTAATAACAATTCTGTCACATAATTATACATTTCAGATAATAACGTAAACATTTTTAATCGTAAACGTAATTTGTTTCAATATCATAAGTATAATATAGCCTACAATAAGATAAACTTTTTAATGTGAAGGTTAAACTGACTGGCCCCTACTATTTATGCACCTAACTCTAGCCATCGAAAAGTCGTAATTATTATTACTTTTTTTATCGTTTTGGTCAACTAAGGACCGCATTAAATGATTTTTCTCTTTTTCAAAGCTGTTTTTCATCTTTCTCAAGCCCTTTACATTTTAATCTTGCTTGTTCCATGTATATGAAAAAATTATTAAAATAATGGTAGATTGATCATCAGACTAAGCTGAAATTACACCAGTATTAAGCTGTCGGCTTTCAAATGTATTTTAAAATAAAAACTAAATTTACCGTAATTAATGATACGTGCACTCTCAGATAAATTTGTATGGGGAGGTTTTCCTGCCGAAATTGGGTACTGGGTTAGGATGCTGAATGTTCACAGTAGGGAATATACAGTGCTTAGTTGGCTGAATAAATTCAGTTACTTATATTTATTTGTATGCGTAAACACGAATGCTTTGTTATTTTTAACAGCAAACTTAGTTGGTTGAAGTTTTGCTTCAATTGACAAACTGCGTTCTGACAAATTTGAATAATTATTGCTTTAAGAACATTGCTTATAATTTATTGTAGAGCTATAAACTTTCTTATCTGAATGATTATGTCTTATAAAATATCAGGATGCTCTTAAATTAGTTCCAGATTGACTGAAATTGTAAATGTTTATTAAAATTGTGTAAAATTTATGAGTTCCGAGTTGTTTCATTGTAAATTACAGTAGTTAACAACACTTTTTGAGGAACATGCATCAAGAATAGTAGGGCACTTGAATTCAGGTTGTCAGTTCATCCAATCATTAGATTATTTCTGAGAGTTGAGTAATTTTCTTAGTATACCGGGTGTTTATAAATGAATAGCTGGGTTTTAATGTTCTATAATATTTAATACATTATACTTACAGTTATAAATGATACATCAAACTAAAGAGCAACTCAAACAGTTTTACATAAATGCCAACAAGTGTTCAATGTGCGTACCACCATTCATCACATGACCCATGTCAAGACGATATGCGCGTTCTTCCCAAACGTTGTTTAGTGTCTCTCGAGTAATTGTTGCAACAGCTGCTTCAATCCTGATTCTTAATTCGGGAAGGTCAGCTGGTAGTGGAGGCACATACACACGATCCTTTATGAACCCCCAAAGATAGAAATCACACGGCGTCAGATTGGGTGACCGTGGAGGCCATTGAAAACGAGCCCTGTCATTCCACCCCTTGCGACCAATCCAGCGGTCAGGTAAAGTGACGTTCAGCCAATCGCATACTTTGTTATGCCAGTGAGGCAGCGCACCATCTTGCTGGAAAATGAAGTTCTCTGGCTCTTCATCTTCCAACTGAGGGAAGAGCCATAGCTGTAGAGTATCAAGGTAAGAAACACCAGTTACAGTTGCTCCAACAAAAAAGAAAGGCCTATAAACTTTCCGCTGGGACCTGGCACAAAAAACATTCAATTTAGGGAAGTCTCGTTGCACTTGTACCATCGCGTGAGAATTTTCTGTGCCCCAGATTAGCACATTATGAGTGTTCACTTGTCCACTAAGGTGAAAGGTCGACTCATCACTGAAGACGACATGATGTAGAAAATCTTCAGGCAACATTTTGTTAGCAAAGTTGGCACATAAACCATAGTCTGCAGGATTTAGGCCTGTACCAACTGCAAATGATAAGGATGTAGTTGTAAGCGTCTCCATAAAACTTTCCAAACAGTCGTTACAGTAACTGCTAATTCACGACTAGCCTTCCGAATAGATTTCTGTGGGCTATGCATGAACGACTTTTGCACTCGCTCAACGCTCTCTGCACTAACACTTGGTCGTCCTGTACTCTTCCCTTTGCATAGGCAAAGGGCAAATACGGATGTTATTATCACCTGGAGGTTCACAACCGAACTTAATGCAGAATGCATGTTGCACAGTAACTACTGATTCCGTCTTTGCGAACTGTAAAACACAAAACGCTTTCTGTTCTTTAGTCGCCATGTTTGCTACTAGCGCTTTCTAACGGCTGGTGGTGGAAATATTGCGCGCTGCTGCCAACAAACAAAACTGCTTGAGTTGCACTTTCATTTGATGTATCATTTATAACTGCAAGTATAATGTATTACGTATTATAAAGCGTTAAAACCCGCAATTCATTTATAAACACCCGGTATTGTGTTGTTATTGTATATATTGTTGTTATTGTTTGTATTGTTGTTATTGTTTGTATGTTGTATATTGTGTATAATAACATCTCTTTTAGATATTTCTACTTAACCCTTTTGAGCCAATATATTGACTTCATAATTATTATGACTAAATGGTTATGACCTGAAATTATAGGCACCATTTTTAAGAAAAATTATGCGTTTGGTGAAGGTTTCCAAAAAAAATATTGTGTTGCTCCATAATGTTGGTTAATGTTGTCAAATTAAAGTGTGCAATGGGTACTTGGCTATTAGGCTTGTAATATAAACAAACGCTTTATAAAGATGTGTTATTTTATGTGTATTTTCAATTTATAATGTATGTACAAAGTACAATTCACTTTTAAATTATTAAAAAGTAAATATAATAGCTTTATAAACTACAAAAATGTTGAATTTGTTCAACCCAATTTACAAGTATTGCAAAAGGAACAAAAAAGGCTGAGATGTTTCTTTTCAAAAATTTATTTAAAAAAATATTATGAACAAATTTTTCACGGTTTATGTAAAAAACAAAAAACAAGGAATTGGGCAGTAGTCATAAAGTATCTGTATAAATTGTTTTAAAATACATAATTTTACTTCAAATTAAAATAAATAAAAACTTTTTCTCTATTTCCCGTTTTAATTTTGATTTTGTTTTTCTATGGCAAATTGATTTCTGATGTTTTAGGAAGAAAAAAATTAAATTTCTGACTGAGCAACATACTACTGCATAAAATCTTGTCAGTGATATTTTAAGCCTGCCTTTTTCATCCACAACTGCTATTAAGATTGTGACTTTTTGGAATAAGCAAATTTTTATCCAACTATTTAAGTAAAAATTTTAAATTGGCTTTACGTAACATGGAATAAAAAAAAAACAATTTTTTGATGGTGTCTAAAAATTAAGGTTTTTCTGAATCGATTGATATACAATAGTTATTATTTTCGTCTTGTCATTAGGAATTGTAATTTAATGAATGACGTTACATTAGTTCATCTTTAAAAGCAATGTCATCAAAAAAATACCCAAAGAACTTTGTAAGTATGAAACCATCTGCTCAGATTTCATGATCATTTTTTGTAAATGATTTATATTTTGTGACTGAACACCTTACTGTTGGTGAGCCAGGAATGATATTCAGTTAGGTAGATGTGAATTGAAAAGCTGTGTAAGTTTTAAATACGTGGGAGTCATATTTGGTAGGAGTGGAACAAGTGCAGTGGAAGTAATTAGCAAAATTACACAAGGGCGTAGGGTTATAGGGCAGTTAAATTCTGTCGTTTGGAGTGATCAAATATGGAAGAAGACAAAGATTAATGTTTATCATGCTATCCTGAAGAGTGTGTGTACCTATGGTGTGGAAGTGTGGGTATTGACAAAAAGACAGAAGGATTGCTTAAAAGCGGTGGAGATGGATTTCTGGTGGCGGAGCTGTGGTGTGTCGCGATCTATCAAATTCCGAAATAAGGAGAAGAATTAGCGAGGTTTAAGGAAATATCATGGATACCATATCTCAGAAGCAATTACAATGGTTTGGCCATTTGCAAAGGATGGAGGATGGTAGGTGGCCAAAAAGGGTATGGGAGTGAAAGCTAGCTGGTAGACGGAGGAGGGGTAGGCTGGAGGTGACATTGTTGGATGGTGTGCAAGAAGCAGTGTCTTTGTGGCGGCTCTCCGATGGGGACTGACGAGACAAAGAGAGGTGGTGCTTAGAAAGCGAGATATAGCTGGTGCTGTAAATCCTCACATGAATGTATATACAGTGTATTGAAATATATATTTCTAACCACCAGAATACGGTAACATAAAACACTTACCAATGTTTATAGCGCTTTCGTGTATCTTGTACACATCTTCAGTAAATTAAAATTCATTAAAATTTTACTAGAAAGCGCTATAAACATTGGTAAGTGTTTTATGTTACCGTATTCTGGTGGATAGGAATATATATTTCAATTTTAAACAATACGGCTGTTAAAAATCTATTGTTTTTGTGTTGATTATATTAGTATAGTCACTGACTTATCGTCTAATTACTTTGTTGTTGACTATGTATTGGTTACATGTTGTAAAAATTCATGTGTGCAAAAACAGAAGGAGCTACAATTCCTTGGCTTGAAGAAATCAAAAAAGACAGAACAGAATTAAATCTAACAATTGCTGATGTCAAAGATCGCACACCGGTTTACAAAGAAACAATTAATGACAAAAACAAAATTTTATCAGTAAGAACAATTAAACGAAAAGAACAGGTTTGTTCAGACGAATTGAGAGAAGCAAGATCCGACAGAATGAAAAGTATTGGCAAGAAAGAAATGAAAAGGAAATAAACTGCCGAAGAAAAAGAACTAACCAAAGAGACTAAAGTGATCCTTTGTGGTCATAAAAAAAGAGAATTGATTAACAATTTGGTGCGGTTAAAATTTGCATAAATTAAATTGTTGTCAGAAGTTCAAATAAATTATCTATGTCTTACATACATTTTTTCTTTAAATTAAGAATTAAACTATACCTTTAAAATGAAATTATAATGTTCAGTTTGTATGGTGTTCACAGCATTGAGTTACCACTTCGGTGTTGTAAATACCATGATATTCACTCATTTCAGTTGCCTTCTTGGATTCCTCTTTTCTCTATATCTCTCAGCTGTTCCATTCTTCAAAAACTTTAAAAAAAATAGATAACAATAATTAAAGGGATTAACATATTTATTTAAAAATGAAGTACTTACATTAATTATTATTACGGCTGTTACAACTAGAACAGTACAATAAACTACTTTTATAAATTCTATTTTTTATTGTGTAAACACAATAACAGACTAAATCGATTTCAAAATGTTTTAAAACTGAAACTAAAGTTAACTAAAAAAATATGGCCATTTCCAATCAAATAAATAATTAATCCGTACTTGCAACCGTTTAACAAATGCACACTATTTTACCGTTATGAAGAATCTGTTTCAATATTGAATGCACTAACCAGTTTTTAAATAACTTAATTCATTTAGCACTAGCTTCACAACAGCTAACATAATGTTGAATGATAGACAAGAGGCTTGTTCTATTTATAATAACCCGCAGAATGTTTTGGTCAGTAAATACACAAAAGAATAACAGAACAATCCAGTGAAACAAATAATAAGATAACATAGTAGGACCCAATATAATACAATACGACCCTCTACTCTATACAAGGTCAACAAAGAATTGTTGACTAGCTTCTAGCAATAAATCACTCTTGCCAAAACTCGCCAAAAGAATAACTAATTCTTATATAGATAATTTTGCACTTACCAGCCTATTGTCGTGTCACGATTTCTAAACTGTCACATTCCCGACCTTTCCATCAATAGGGTTTCATAACTACATGAATTAAATAAGCAAGTAAATATTATATTTCCTTTAGTTTGATGTGTGCTCGTGAAAATAAAAAGAAATTTGTAAATGAACTAAAGATCTAATGTAAAAATACATTTTATGTATTGTTCTCTTATGGCCCGTTAAAAAATATATATTTTGATTACAAGTTATTCAAAATTTGATGTACTGCAAGACCTCAATTAACCGGACTAATGTGGGCTGATGACCAATTTAGATAAGATGGAATGCTGCAAAAAAAAGGTTACAAAATTCAAAGAAATATTCCAGGTTTTTTTACTTGTTCTTTTATAGTATATCCCACAGAACTGTGCAGCAGATATAAACAAACTTCGGGTTGAAAGTCAGTAAAAAAGATGAGAAATCATGTTTCACTTTACCAACGCCTTCACTCAAAACAACCTGTGACAGACCGGATGTTTTATAATAGGCCTTTATGAATTCTTTCTATTGGTACTTTCGTATTATGTATTTAATATGTTTCAATTAGTAGGTTAAGCTAAGTTTCACATATATAACTTGCTATATAGCAAGTTTCATTTGATAAGCAAAGAATATTTTTGTAATTCGAATGGATCGCGCTAAGTTCAATCACAATTAATTTTAATACATTTATGTTTGGACGTGCTGCTCGGTTCCTTGGGATAGAGTATAACATATTTATTTGCTCTACTACTGTCTCCGTGTTAATGTACAACAATACTGTGTTATATCTGGTTAATTTTTTTAATCCCTATTTAGTCCTTTAATGTGTGTATGTTGCAATCTGTTCAATTTAATAACAATAAGCTAGCCAATGTATACGTGCGCTGAGCTGCAGTCACGTATACATGGCCATTTTAATTGATTCACCCACCGAAAGCGTATTGCCAAGTGTTATTCGTTTTCTGGAAACAGAAGGGAATAGTGGAGCAGGAATTCATCGAAGATTGAGCTGAGTGTATGGAGAAAACTTTATGAGTGATTTTGTTGTTTGACACAAATCTATCACTACAGTGGGCCTGATTTAAGGGGAGTTCATGCCGCGCATCCCGCCAATGTTAAATTAGCAAAATTTGAAACCCATTATCTCAGTAACTGTTAATGTTTGAAAGATCTAACTTTGAGGGATTGTTCGTGGATACAAGAAGAGGCTACTGATCCTCAAGACATTAAAATATTTTTTCATAAAATTCCACACGTAGGCAGGCCTATAATGCTGAAAGAGGATCCACAGTACCACTATAACCTATTAAAGACAGTAAAAAATTCATTTCTTTATGTTTTGTGGTTTCTGAGAAAATGGGTCTTTTGTAAGAAAAAACATGTTTACAAATCAAAATAAATAATATTCAGATATAATAAACACAGAAATAACACCAGAAAAAACTGACTTTTCTCTTTTTCAACCACTATACAAAATCATAATAACATACAACTTATGTAAAAACAAAACCTACAAATCCAATAGAAAACAAGGGGGAAAATGACATCTTCCACAGCGTTTTAGGTTGTGTGGTTTAGAGTAATAAATAAAATAACTATGTCTGTGTCATCGGATGGCAACATTTAGTGGCGAGTTAAAACCTTTAATTGTTGGTGGCCCTGAAAAGAGCCGTTTAAGCGGTGGTCGTCTTGATGGGAAGTGTCGGTCGTAGTCGTCGTGGCGGTCGAGGAGCTGGGCGACACGGCGTGTCGTCGTTCAGCGGAGACATCACTTCTTCCCTCGCAGTAGCGCGTCGATGGCTGCTTCGTCGGATCCGATGGGCGTAAGGTTCGGTCGAGGGACCGCTGTGGGCATCGCTCGCGTCAGCGGGCGATGACGGGTCGGCGAGCGGAAGCATCATCTTCTCTCTTGCGGGGTCGTCGATTAGTCTTCGCTGGCGTCCTGTAGCCGTGGTGGACGTCTTGTCGATGCTGTAGACTGGTGGAAGTGAATCTCGCGGCGAATCGAATCATTAAGGAATGGGTTGGGAAACCCATAATGGGCGATGTCGTGAAAGGATCACCTGATTGCTCGAGGAACAAGATTACAGAATTTGGAGTCTCTTTATTAATTTGAAGGAAGGAGTAGCTGGGGTTAATAATATGATTCGAATTTGGGATTTTTTTATTTTTATTTTGGGGGTTGAAATTAGTAGAAATTTGTGGGATTGGTGGGAACAGTAGGTGAACGGCTCTTTTCTTTGTTTAATCTTTTAAATTTTTCAGTGGCCTTTATTATTTTTTTTCGGAGGAAATTTAAAATAGGAATATTAAGGAAAGTATGTATATACTGTATTTATTAAAGGAAATCGTGGAATCTCCCGGCTCAGTAAAGCGCTTTTTTATAGTCACCGAGAGCGCTGCGGTAGGAGGCGGTTACTGGCTCGGCCTTGATGAAAAAGCCCTCTGTCGGTGCGCCGACAAAGGCCGGGAGAACTATTGAAGGCCGGCGGCAACACAGTAAATGATTAATTAAAAGGGGTGGCGGTGACATATGAAAATTTCACTCCAAAATTCAGAACCTGCAGACCTATTATAAAAAAATATTTAAAATATTTCCAGAGATCATAAATATGCATTACATTATAAACCAAAATAACAGAAAATTCCAAATATTAATATTCAATACAATTCAAAAAATCTGGTGAGAAACACTCACACAGCTTTCTCTTGCCAATGCAAATAATTAACCATAAACCTAACATTAGTAATAAAACATTAGAAATAAAAAAAAACTAACCTCAAAAACATAACCTTATTTTAATCATGAGTGAAAGACGCAAAATGAAAATCGAACTCAGTTTGGCTTAAAAATACGGAAAATCACTCTTTCACGCTAAACTAGGCTCTGTAGAGAAAAATGCTTTAAATAAAAGTTGTAGGTCTTTTAATTTCCTATCAATTTGACTATATGCACTTTTGTCGTAAAATGCATACTAAGCCGAAATCTTTAAAAGATCGATTTTTCTCACGTTTCCGTGAGGAAAAAACCAGAAAATCGCTTATTACCGCTAAACTAAGCGTTATACAAAAAAATGTTTGAAATAAAAGTTGTAGGATTTTAAATCTGTACTACTTTTATTATATAAATTTTTGCGCTAAAATGCATATTAAAGCCGCAATCTTAAAAAACAATTTTTTTATGTAAAAACAGCCTCACCAAGAATTTCAGCAAACATGGCGCCTACCCTATCTTGTAGAGCATAAAAAATTTAGTAAACCAGGCGAGGCGATTTTTAAAAAATCGTAGGACCCTTTCTGAGAAAATCGCATAAAAGTGAAAAATTACACGAATAAACTACTACTTCCGGTTGATCGATTTTGATGAAAATGTTCGTGTCAGGTCCAATAGTGATGTCTAACAAGTTTCAAGTTCGTACAATGTTCAGTTCTTGAGATATTCTGTTCACACACACACAGACCAATCGCTGAAAACATGTTTTTTGGATTCAGGGGGTTTGGAAATGTGTAGATCCGGTGAAAACTCGATTTTGAAAAATCGACATGAAAACAATACTTTCTTTCCTATATATTCATATAGGCAACAGAAAGTAAAAATTGATTATGTCATCAAATTTTCGGTATGAACTCCCCTTATATGAGATGAAAAAGTGGTCAGAAAATACAATCTGCCATACAGCTCCGGTATAACACCAAGTGATTTCAATTTTTTCCATGAACTGAAGAAGTGGCTCGGGGGGCAGCTTTTTCAAACTAATGAGGAGCTTCGTGACAATGTCAAAAATCATTTAAATTCATTGGTAGCTATTTTATGAAGAGGGTATCAGGAAGCTTTTCCTCAGTTACAACAAATCCCTAAATCTTCAACATGATTATGTCAAAAAGTAGCCATTAGTGTACATAATTTTGAGTAGTAAAATACTTTTTCTATATTCAAATTGTCTTTTTTTGACGTATCAGATTTAAAAAAAAAATAACCTCGTACTTGTTTACAATAATGGTATAGGATGTAATAACGGTGATTCAAAAAGAGCGCCGGTTTTTAAACGGCTGGTAAATTTTTGTTTATCGGTTGGCAATATTGTTAGACCTCATTTCTATTTTGGAGAACATTCCGATTGACGATTCAGTTGTAGTTTCTCTTGTTCGCAGTGTAGTACTCTCGCAGTCTGTGTCTAACCATGGAGAAGTTTACTATTGCACAACGAGTGTTAATCGTCAAAACATTTTACCAGAGTGGAGAGAGTTATGCGGCTACTGTCAGGCGACTTCACGGTACTCTAGGACGTAATGAAGCACCGAATGAATCAACAGTCGACCTTAAAAGTTCTGGACGTCGTCGTTCTGGCCGAACTGACCAGAACGTTGCGTTGGTTCGTGACAGTGTGGCTGTTAGCCCAGCAAAATCAATACGTCGCCGTTCTCAACAATTGGGTTTACGATGTTCTTCTGTACGGAGAATTCTTCGGTACGATCTCCAATATCACCCGTATAAAATTCAGTTGCTGCACGAGAAACAATGTTGTTGCTCCGTGAACGGTTCCACGATTGCATCATTTCTCGTAATTCCGACCATCAATGGCCACCAAGGTCGTGTGACTTGACGCCTTGTGACTTTCATCTTTGGGGTCATCTGAAGTCATTGGTGTATGCCAATAAACCTCGAAACATCAATGACTTGAAGGAGGAAATTCGACGGGTTACCGGGCAAATGGAAGTCGAAACTTATCGTGCAGTAATATCCAATTTCATGGACAGAGTTGATGCGTGCCAGCGCAGTAGAGGAGGACACATGCATGACATCATTTTTCATACATGAAATCGGAAGGTAAGATGAACTTGTTGATGTATTTATTTTCAGTTTTTCAATAAAATAAATCTCTTAATTTGATATATCAAAACCGGCGCTCTTTTTGAATCACCCTATATAATATAGGTATAATTATGTTATGTCACGTGAGATACCTGACGGATTATTAATTAAGAGAGGGTAACCCGAATATCGGTGCACTTGTTAAACATATTTAAAATTGACTGACATGACCTGTTAAAACAGTGATGACTTTCACACGTGTAAATATTTCAATTTTTTTTTTAATTTTGATAACTATCGTATATTTTTCGGTGAGTGGTTGTATATTATTAATGTACTCCTATGTATGTTTTATAAATATATTTTAGTTTTAATAATTATTTTATTTTTACTTTTGCTTGCCTATATGAATATATAGGAAGGAAAGTTGTTTTCATGTCGATTTTTCGAAATCGAGTTTTCACTGGATCTACACGTTTTCAGACCCCCGGAACCCAAAAAACATGTTTTTAGCAATTTGTCTGTGTGTGTGGGTGAACACAATATCTCTAGAACGGAACATCGTACAAACTTGAAACTTAGAACTTAAGCTACATACCACTAACGGACCCGACACGAACATTTTCATCAAAATCGGTCAACCGGAAGTAGTAGTTTATTTGTGTAATTTTTCACTTTTTGTGTTTTTCTGAAAAACTGGTTCTACGATTTTTTTAAAAATCGCCTGGTTTATTCAAATTTTTATTCTCTACAAGAGAGGGTAGGCGCAATGTTTGCTGAAATTCTTGGTGAGGCTGTTTTCACGTAAAAATTTGTTTTTTTATAAGATTGCGGCTTTAATATGCATTTTAGTGCAAAAATGTATATAATAAAAGTTGTAGAGATTTAAAATCCTACAACTTTTATTTCAAACATTTTTTTTTGTATAGCACTTAGTTTAGTGGTAATAAGCGATTTTCTGGTTTTTTTTCTCACGAAAACGTGTGAAAAATCGATTTTTTAAAGATTTCGGCCTTAGTATGCATTTTATGACAAAAGTGTTTAAAATTAATTTTATAAAAATTAAAAAGATCTACATCTGTTATTTGAAGCATTTTTCTCTACAGAGCCTAGTTTAGTGTGAAAGAGTGATTTTCCGTATTTTTAAGCCGAACTGAGTTCGATTTTCATTTTGCGTCTTTCAGTCATGATTAAAATAAGGTTATATTTTTAGAGGTTAGGTTTTTTATTTATTTCTAATGTTTTATTACTAATGTTAGATTATATTGTTAATTATTTGCATTGGCAGATTTTTACGTAAAAATTCAAAAATATTGGGCGTCAAATAATTTCAAAATTTTGAGATAAACTCAGTAGTTTGGAAACCACCGATCTTTGAGATGTTAGTGGATTGATTAATTGGTTCTGTTTTTGTAATATCCTAATAATTAATATTTGTGTCTTACAAAATGCGTAATTCTAAATTACTTAATACAAAAAGTAGTATAATATAATTATGTATTATATTTAACATTTTTTGTACATTTTATAATTGTTATGTAGGTGTACACTTTGTAGGCTCATGCACTAACCATTACGGCATGAAGGTGGTCAATTTAAAAAAAATATGGATAGATATTTTTATGAACTTATGAATTTTTACTATTTAAATTATGATTATGTATATTGTAATTTTTAATTAATATTTTTTGTACATTTTTATAATAATTTTATATAGGTGTACACTTTGTAGGCTCATGCGCTAACCATTATGCCATGAAGGTGGTCAATTTAAAAAACAATATGGATAGATATTTTTATGAAATTATTATTTATTTTACTATTTAAATTATGGTTATTTATATTATGATTTTTAATTAATATTTTTTGTACTTTTATAACAATTTTTATATTGGTGTATACTTTGTTGGCTTGTGCGCTAACCATTACGTCATGTAGGTAGTTAATGTTTAAAAAATATGGATAGATATTTTTTATAAAATTATGATCTTTTACTTTCTATTGGCCTATAAGAATATATAAGGAAGGAAAGCATTGTTTTCATTTTGATTTTTCAAAATGAATTTTCACTGGAAATACATGTTGTCAGGCCCTCTAAACCCAAAAAACATGTTTTTAGCCATTGGTATGTGTGTCTGTCAGTACATGTGTGTGAACAAAATATCTCAAGAATAGATTATTATATGAAGCGTTATGTATCAGCAAAAGTGTTTTTAATCAAAGTTATAGGTAATAAAAAATCTACATCGTTTATTTCAAGTATTTTTCTACAGAGACTAGTTTAGGATCAGTTCTTGATTTTCTGTATTTTTAAGTCCTACAGTGGTTGATATTCATTTTACATTGTTTACTAATGATTAAAAAAGTTTTATTATTCATTATTTATATTGGCAAGAGAAAGTCATGTGAGTGTTTCACACCCGATATTTTTTTTTAGTCGCAGAATCTTGTTGATATCATTAGCATCTTCCATGTGTTATGGAACTATGGGTTGTTATGTCTAATAACTTCCAGACCCTAGCTGTGAAATTGAATGTAGGATCTTCTACTTTATAGTCAATCTTGCTGACCTGTATACCATGAGGTAACCACTGATTATTTTTGTTTCTTTTGTAAAATGTGTATATGTTTGAAGCAGCTGAATAATTGTTTATCTGAATTTTTACCTTACAGTTAGAAGTGGAAGGTGGGACACTGCTGGGTTCTACAGAAAGTACTACAGAACTCCTAACGTCAACTGCAGCCGAGAAGCCTAACGTTCCGAAAATACGAGAAACGATCAATAGTGCATTTTTTAAAACAGTCTATGGAATTATTAACCATTTCAAAAGGAAAAGGTGTTTTTATGCTTTAATTTCTGGTATTACTATTATATTATCGATTGCGTATATAATTGCCTGGATAACGTTTCCATGTTTTAAATTAAGTGAAGAGTTACGACTTTTTAATAATTGGTGTTGTAGATTTACTGGTTGTTGTAGATGTCTGTGTTGCCCATGTGCAAATGCTCCTATTGATCAAAAGGTTTGTTAACATTATGTGCAAAACTTTTGCGGTTTGATGTGAACAATTGTTCTAATGAAAGATTTATAAAAATGAAAATGAATAACTGTGTTGAAATGTGTGTTTCATTTAATTAATTGTTCTTAGTAACAATATAAATAATGTAATTATTCGATTGGTTAGCATCATAGCAGCAGAATCCATATTATTATGAGTTTTTAAAAAAAAATTTAATACAGTAGAAACCCGATAATTCATCACCTTCGGGACCGAGGGGTGACGAATTATTGAATAGCTGTTGTATTACTTACTAACTGTTCCCAAATACGAAATTTTAAAAATTTGTCATCTAGAAACATAAATATCAAAACACTGTTTATAAACATGTATATTTTTTAAGATTAAACAACCAACGGGAGTTATTTTGGTGACCGGGAGCCCATCTTGTTGTCATGCCCCACCGATACGCGAGTATACTGAAGGGGCGGTGCCAGCGTACCAAACATATTTTTTTAACTAACTATTCCCAAATACGAAATTTTAAAAATTTACTTAAAATTTATCATGTAGAAATATATTGAGTACCAATGTTGTTTTCTAAAAACAAAAACACAAATTTTCTAGAGAGGTGACAAATTAACGGGGGTCTACTGTATTTACCTTGTTTACTGCTTTCTGTTTCTTTTTATTTAACTTCTTATGAGCTCTTTTGCGATGCACACTGCTTCATCGGGTAATATCATAAAGCTTCTAGTAATTATTGTGGAGAATGCATCTTCCTTTGAATTCAGAGTCTGAATTCAAACTTTGACATAGGAAGATGCATTCTTCACAATAATTTCTAGAAGCTTTATGATATTATCTGATGAAGCGGTTCGCTCCGCGAAAGTACTCGTAAGAAGTTAAAGAAAAAAGAAACAGAGTAAAAATAGGTAAATATTAAAAGGTTTTTTTTTAAATTTCATTATGTTAATAAATAATGTATTTAAAAGAAACAGTCTTCAAAGAGTTATAATTATAAAGTATTTAAATCTTTGTGATTATTTCTAAGAATGTTTAATTTGAAAAATTGAAGAATTTTGCTTAACTTGCTGTTGGTAAGTGTAAACTTTGATTTTTATCTCTATAGAAAAATCTTTATAGTTTAATAATCGTCATTACCTTGTTCAGGTGGAATTAATTTGTAAATAATGGAAAAGAGTATGTTGTTATAAATAAAAATGAACTAAATTTTCTACTTTACAATGATAATTAGTTATTAAGACATGTAAAATATGTACTGTATATTTGTTTCTTTCCTAATGATTTACACTGACATTCTCACACACTTTGAAAGTAACAATGTTAAATACGAGGGCAGTCCAGAAAGTCTGTCACGTTTTGATATAAAAAAAAACAAAGTACAAGAAAAAAAATTTATTATATACATTTGAAAGTGCAACTAAAATGCTATTTTTCTACATATTCAACAAACAAATTAAGACACTTATCATAGCGGTGAACTAATTTTGAAATGCCGGCATCATAAAAGTCTACCGCCTGTGATTTTAACCAGTTAGTCACACCCTCCTGCAGCTCCGCGTCGTCGTCAAAGCGCTGCGTTGCAAGCCCTGTCTTCATTGTCAGGAACAAGTGATAATCGCTGGGCGCAACGTCCGGACTGTATGGCGGATGTGGGAAAACCTCCCATTTGAAAGCATCCAGGACTTCTCGTGTTCGATTTGCTGTGTGTGGTCGGGCGTTGTCATGCAAAAAGAGAATTTTTTCAGTCAACTTTCCTCTGCGCTTGTTTTGGATCACTCTTCTTAACTTTTCAGATTTCTTCACAGATTTGGCGATAAATCTCAATTGGTTTATTGTTTTTAGCCAACAAAAACCGTATTACTGACTGTATTTCACAACTGGCGGGATTTTTAATTGCGGCACACATTTTAAATTGTTGTTGAAAAACAACGAAGAGTGACACAGACCTCTTGCTAGCACGGCTGGATAGCCACTGAACGGAGAAACCCCGCGGCACCAAAATGGCCGCGATAGCTCTGCCCCTAGCGGCTACAACGCAAAACGTGACAGACTTTCTGGACTGCCCTCGTATAATATGTTGAATTCAAATATACCAGGGATATCTCTAAAGTAAAGACAGTTTTATTAAAAAATGTATTCAGAAAATTTTATATTTTTTATTTCTCTTAAACTACATACATTATACTGCTTCTCTATATAATCGCCACATGAATTAAGACATTTATCATAGCGATGCATTAGCTTCAATATACCCTCATCATATTCTTCTGCCCCAGTTCATTTAGACATAAACAGCATTTTTAGTTCATCGTCACTCGTGAATTGCTTACCACCCAAAAATTCTTTTAATTTCAAAACAATGGTAATTAGAAGGAGTTAAGTCCAGTTTATTTGGTGGGTGATTGTAAATTTTCCATTCAGAAGTTCTCAGTAAATCATGTGTCACTCCTGCAACATGAGGTATTTGCATTATCATGGAGTAGTACGACACTGTGTACAGCCATCCATGTCGCTGATTTTGAATGTCTTGCTGTACGTAATTTACATAGTTTCACAGTAGGTTTCTGCATAAATAGTTGTTTCGGTGGAATGAAATTTATCAACAATATGCCAAATCGATCCCAAAAGACTGTGGCCATTAGTTTGCATCCAAATGGCTGTAGCTTGACCTTTGGTAACCAAGGATGATGCCATTCACTTGACTTTTTGACCATTTTCGGACGTTTCTTTCATTCATTACGGTATACAACAACCAATTGCTCATGAATTTCAGCTGGCTTAAGTTTTGATGTTATAAAAAACTTATTACTCCACATATGTCACAATTGGCAGCATCAATTATTTTATTCATTTTATGATGTAATAACTCACACGTATGACAACTTTCAGACAATACAGTGTGTAAATTACTAGCGTGACCTTCACCTACACAGGTTTGCCGACATCAAGAAGGAAATTCTCAGCGGTCTTTTCTTTAGAGATAACCCTCGTACGTATGAAGTCATTTCTATAGTAGATTATAATGCGTTAGTATTTTGAAATTAAATTTTATGCTCTATTAGTTTCAAAATAGTATATTAAAAAGAAATATTATGTTAAGTTTATTGTTTTGGCAAGTAATGTTATTTAATAAAATTAATCGGTTTTCTTATTTCTATTATAATTTTTTTTTATGTATTTACCTAATCAACTTCCAGAATAAAGAAGTACATAACTTTGGTTTGTCTGTATGAGGTTAGCGTACAAACAAACATTTAGAAACTACCCAACTGATTTATAATTTTTTTTTTACTATTGAAAAGCTTAGAGCTCCCTGAAATTTAGGTTCTTAAAAATGAAGAGTGCTACTATAGTATTTAGCCTACTACCGCGTAATGTTTGTATTTGTTGATGTACTTTTCACATACTTTTGTAACAAAAGGATATAAAGAAAAAAAATCTGGTGTGAAACACTCACACAACTTTCTCTTGCCAAAGCGAATATTTAACAATATAACCTAACATTAGTAATAAAACAATAGAAATAAACAAAAAACTAACCTCAAAAAATATAACCTAATTATGATTACATTTAATCATAAATGAATGACGCAAAATGAAAATCGATCTCAGTTTGCCTTAAAAATACGGAAAATCACTCTTTCACGCTAAACTAGGCTCTGTAGAGAAAAATGCTTTGAATAAAAGTTATAGATCTTTTAATTTTCTATAAATTTAATTATATACTTTTTTGTCGTAAAATGCATTCTAAGGCCGAATTCTTAAAAACATCGATTTTTCACACGTTTTCGTGAAAAAAACACAGAAAATTGGTAATTACCGCTAAACTAAGCGTTATACAAAAAAATGTTTTAAATAAAAGTTGTAGGGTTTTAAATTCTCTACAACTTTTATTATATACATTTTTGCGGTAAAATGCATAATAAAGCCGCAATCTTGAAAAAAACAATGTTTTTACGTGAAAACAGCCTTACCGAGAATTTCAGCAAACATGACGCCTACCCTATCTTGTAGAGAATAAAAAATTGAGTAAACCAGGCGATTTTTAAAAAAATCGTAGGACCAGTTTTTGAGAAAATCGCAAAAAAGTGAAAAATTATACGAATAAACTACTACTTCCGGTTGACCGATTTTGATGAAAATGTTCGTGTCGGGTCCGGTAGTGGTATGTAACTTAAGTTTCAAGTTCGTACGATGTTCTGTTCTTGAGATATTCTGTTCACACACAGACCAATCGCTAAAAACATGTTTTTTGGGTTCAGGGGGTCTGAAAACGTGTAGATCCGGTGAAAACTCGATTTCGAAAAATCGACATGAAAACAATACTATTTCTTCCTATATATTCATATAGGCAAGAGAAAGTAAAAAGGATACTTTACAAGAAAACAATAATTATACAATATATTACAATAGCAAATAGGATTATAATTAATAATACAAAAAATATATTAAATATTATAGGTAGGTACATATAGTTAACATTTGAAACTGAAATATATTTATTTCTACCCACCAGAATACGGTAACAGAAAACACTTAAAGGCCAAGCCAATTGCTGTGAGCGCTGGACTACGCATGCATTTGACTTTGACCCCGCATACCCCTCTCACCATAAGTAAGATGTACAGTCAGAGTGTTGTTGAAAATTGACAACCCCCATTCTATTTTGTAGGCATGCTGTTCCATTGTTGATTTCATACGCTGAACTATTGCGGTACTACAGGACTATACTAATGCAGACGCACGTTTTGCCCAGTGCTCTCCTTACGAAAATCAGGCTATACCAATGTTTATAGCGCTTTCGTGTATCTTGTACTCATCTTCAGTAAATTAAAAAATTTTTAAATAATTTTCACATCAAAAGTTAAAACTTCCTGCTCCTACCATGGCAGATACGGAATCAATAGTTAACATTTATGTATGTATTTCAGTTATTTTTATGTAAATCTGTCTATTCACAATACACGCTATGAATGTTATTAAGAAAAACATAAAAATCTTGCAAAGGTTTCAGTCTAAACTACTCAGAACAATCACAGCATCACTTTGGTCAATAATAAAAACTTACCACACAGAGATTTAAACATTTCTACATAAAAACAAGAAATGCTGTACACATTTAGTACAAAATACTAAATAAGACTTATTACACAGAAATCATATCGTCATTTCATGTTTGGATATCCTAATTGAAATGACAATACAACATCATGAAATAAATTTATGAAGTTCTTCATAAATTTGGTTTTTTTCAGTCATGTCATGTAAAAAGCAAACTCATCCGCTTATTTTTCTGCAAAAGAATAGTCTGCAGATTTTGCTGTATTTATTACATATATATATTAGAATAGATAACAAGTACAGATATCAGATTAATTTGAAGTCCCATAGCCGAGTGAGTGAGAGGGAGATATGTGGCATAACTACCCATGCGCCCAAAGTTCTTTACCGTAATAATCCAGATCTGAAAACATACTAGTCATTATCTTGGCCCGTGTTAGTGTGTGTGAGTGTTATTAATAACAAAAAGCACATTATGATAGCTGAATAAAAGAAGGTAAGTAAATAATAGAATAAGACTGCTTGTCAGCTTACTGCATATATAAATGCTTGCTCACAACAATGAGTAAAATTATACAATGTTATTGGAATGGTGCCTATGGCTTGTGTGAGTGAGAACGTTATTCATTCTCTCACTCCCACGGCTAGGGGACTTTAGTTTATCTGAATACTGTAGCAAGGTTGCTAGTTAAAACAGATTTCATATAATTGTCATATTATACATAGGGACATACATAGTCCCCATTGGAACGAAAGATTGTTTCAAAAAGATGTATTTGATACCAGGATGGTATGAAGTAGTAAGAGTTGTTGTTACTCCATTGGAGCGAAAGATTGTTTCAAAAAAGACTTATTTGATACCAGGATGGTATGAGTTAGTAAGAGTTGTTGTTACTCCATTGGAGCGAAAGATTGTTTCAAAAAGATGTACAGTCGGACCTCTATTTATCGAACTTCTATATATCGAAGTATTTCCTGAGTCCCGTGAAATTTTAAATGCTTCTGTATATCGAAAACAAATTCTATATATCGAATTTAATTTTAGTGAAAATATAAAATAGAACTCCATACAGCCCTCCCATGACACACTAGTCAACCCGAAACATTGAGAGAGAGAGAGAGACGATATTGAAAAGGAATTGTTTGAGAGAGAGACGATATCGAAAAGGAATTGTTTGAGAGAGAGAGAGAATGAGGGGAGGGAGGGAGAGAGAGCAACGTGACAATACAGTACGTAAGTACTTTGACCACTGTAGTCCACGTACAAGAATTTTTTATGAGGAACGTACAATTTCGATAAATGGGGGTCCGACTGTATTTGATACCAGGATGGTATGAAGTAGTAAGAGTTGTTGTTACCCCATTGGAGCGGCTGTTACTCCATTGGAGTGAAAGATTGTTTCAAAAAAAGACGTATTTGATACCAGGATGGTATGAAGTAGTAAGAGTTGTTGTTACCCCATTGGAGCGGTAGTTACTCAATTGGAGCGAAAGATTGTTTTAAATAGCCGTATTTGATACCAGGATGGCATGAAGTAGTAAGAGTTGTTGTTACCCATTGGAGCGAAAGATTGTTAAACAGATGTATTTGATACCAGAATGGTATGAACTAGTAAAAGTTGTTGTTACCCCATTGGAGCGGATGATATACATCTTATTTAACTGTAATATTTAAGATTCATCATTACCAATTACAATAATTTTTTGTGATAGTAGATCTAAGCCCTTATTCAACGGCCCTGTATTATATATACATCAGGAACTTTTTTTGGTCTATAAAATTTTTTTCCAGTTGTTTTCTGAGAGTAATTGAGGTGTTAATGCCAAATACAGCATTAAAAAGTAAAATTTTAATTTTAAAATTAAAAATTGATAATACAAAATTGTCCAAAATAGCAAGGCTATACATCAAGATTTTTTGGTCTACATAACTTTTTTCCAGTTATTGTTTTGTGATAGTATTTGAGGTGCTAATGCTGAATCCAGTAATAAAAAGTGAAACTGAACATTTTAAAATTAAAAATTGATAATATGAAATTTTCACAATTTCCATAAATAGGAAGGTTATGTACAGGAACACGGCTACAGAGGGTCATTGTTGCCTCCACTTGGCATTGTACCATGGGGGTGGCCACACAAAAGGCTTATAGCTGGCCGTATTGGCGTAGTTAGTAACGTGCTCGCCTCTCATCATGCGGTCTTGGGTTCAAATCCCATTCAGGCACGGCATATTTTCATACGTTACAAAAAAATCATTTCAACCTTCACCGTCTGCATTAGCATAATTGCAGAACAGTCAGACGTTAAACAAAAAAAAGGCTTATATTTTAAAATTCCAACTGTAGGTTGCAGCCTATTTTGAAATCCAGATTGTATATGATAATTGGAACAGAAAAAAAAATCATTTAAGGATAGGTAAAAAATAACAAACATTGACTCAACAAATACGTGTTACATGATATATTGTTTTTAATATTGATAAATTGATACATATTACATTTATATATATTAATTTTATAATAATTTTACATTTTATATACGTACAAAGTTCACTTTATATAATTACTAATATTGAAATAATAATAAACAATTCTATATTTTTTAATAATTATTTTTACAATATACAAATACAAAATTGATAATTATTAAATAAGTAATAATATAGTAGTATATATAGACAAAGAGCAAATTTTTTTGTTTTTATTTTTTCAAATTTTTATTATTTATTTTATTTTTTTATATTTTATTAAATAATTCTACACAACACACCAATAAACAAAAAAAAAACATTTACATGATTAAGTGAAATAATTTTATAATAATTCATGCACGATTAACAAAATTATAATATATCCTAATCTATATATTTTTTTTTATAAATTTTCCATAAATAATTTACTTTACAATAATAATTACTAATTTTTTAAAATACATTTTTCTGATAATTTATAATTTTTCTTCATACAAATAGTTTCAGACTAATGATATTTGTGTTTAATATAGGTGACGTAATACTTTTTCAAATTTTACATAAATATTAAAATACAAATTTATTTAACTGTACTAATTAAGATTCATCATTACCAATTATAATAACTAGCATAAAATAAAATACAAATGGAGTAATTCAATTTACGTGAAGGTTCTCTAAATTTAGGAAGTTTTGTACAAAATTTGAATCTAGGGGAAAATTGAGTGCTGTAGTCAATTCTATTTATCTTTGGAACTGATGTAAACAAATACTCTCTTCTTCTATTTGCTGAATGCAAAATTTTAGTTACAGAAAATGGTTAGTGTGAGGCATTTCTGCCATGAGAACAAATTTGTATCTAATTGAAATGGTATTTAACTAGTATAGAATTTGTAAGCACTATCAATAAAGAATGTATTTGTACATACATGAGAAAAAAAATACTATGGTCATTTACTAGGAACACCAAAAACAAGAATTTTAAGACAAATAATTAAAAAGCAAAGCACATTAACAATACAACCAAGTTGGATAAAAGAAGAAATGGAGAAATTAGAAATAACAGAAATCTCAAAAATAAAACAGGAAAAATCAAAATCCTTATCGATAAAAATATAAGATTTAAATTTAAAGAGGAAGCAAGAGGAAAGAGGGTTTATTCAGATGACTAAAGAAAAGCAAGATCTGAAAATATGAAAAGATACTAGACAAAGAGAAAAACAGCTCAAAAAAAGAAGTACGTATTTTACTAAATATTAAGTAAAAAATTTAAGTGTTCAAAAAACATAAAATGTCTCCTGAAAATGTTGAATATTTTTACCAAATAATAAAGATATACTATACCATTGTAATAACAACACATCTGCATTGATAAAATTGTATTGAATCTATCTAGCGATTTCATTAGATTTTTTGGAGCCGAAAATAGGAAAACAATTTAATCTCGTAAGGTTTTTTTTCACAATTTGTTCATTTTTGTTCTATCCACAGATGTTAGCCAATTGTAAAGGATCATTCTGTGAAACGGTTGTTAAAAATATATAACATAATTTGTTTTAGTTATGCTCATGCAAGGTACTGATCTAAACAAAAATATGATTAACAAAACCTTGAGCTACTTTTAATTAAAATTTATTACTAAGATCAATGTTGGCAATTTAGAGGTGATACCATTTAAGACGGAGCATGAGCATGATACAACTAAGTACTGTTGGATATTTAAAAAGGGATGACTCGCTGCAAGACAGCAGAAGAAAAAGCACAAAAAGTGTACATAAAGAAAATGATTCTGTAAGAACTTGCAAGGAGATAGTACTTGCAACAGTACTTTACCGAGTGTTTCCACTAATGTATTTTATAAAATATTTATATCAATGATTATTATATTATGTATTTTTAAAACTTTGAAACCTTTTTGTAAAAAAAATCCTTATGAATGGAGAAAATGGAGTTCATATTTTTAGATTCAGCACCAAAAGATATATAAAAATCAGCAATCAAATTGATAAAAATTTTTCAAAGTAAAAAACAGACTTGTGCTAATAGCCGAACAAATCACTAAAACTATCACAAATGTACAATTAACGAGTAAATCGTAACACAAAAATAATTACAACCTGAGATTAAATAATTAATTTCATGAAATGCAATGGTCTGTAAGACAGAACAGAGTACTATAAGCAGACAAAAAAATAGTATGTTGATATATGACTTTGCCACTTGAGCCTGGCCATGCGATACAAGAACCAGTTACATAACCAAATGCTCATTATGATCTGTTTACAAAAGTTCTAAAGTAAAATGATGTTTAGTATAGTACAATCCATATTTAAACAAAACATATAAACACAAATTTTGGAAATTTTCAATCAATTTCAAAACTTTTATTTCACTAAAGACATGCTTGTAACCAACCACTTTAAGTGCTACAATTTAGTAGTTTATGAATCATGGAGTAACAAATAACCATTAACATTTACCGTGACACACTTCAGTCAGGGCACGACTGATCCTGAATTTACCATTATATAAAATACTCAACTAACTAACAACATATATTTAAAACTGATAATTTACAAGACCTGATACAATTTCTATTAGCAAAATGAAAATGTGTCTTTATAATTCTGATTGCATTACAATAACAAATTAAAAAAAACACTGATTGCAGCTAGAATATAAAAAATCAGCAATAAAAAAAAGAGGTACAATTTTAATAGAAACAATTTTTGTTTGCATTACTGTGGTATAGATGGTGCCATTTCATACGCCTTGGGAAAAATGGGTTCTGTCTATATTTATTGCAAGTTAATTACTAGTATAGTCATTAAATTTTTATTTGTATGCATAAACTAATTTGTTTTTACATATGTTTACAGTTATTTATTTTGACTGACTCATCAATGAATGCAATATAACAAAGAAAATCAATATTGAATGTTAGTAATATTAGTTCTAATGGTTTTTTTTTGCAAACCTTTTGTAGCTGCTTTGATTTACTTTTATCCACTCTAATGATGGTGTGATAAATTTAATAGAAAGCATCTTCAAAAGGTTGGTAATTTACAACATAAATATTTATACTTTAAAATTAATTACCAACTGTAAAATGAATTTTCAAGATTCATTTTTGAATATTGGTTTTGTTTGTGATGCATTTAATTGGAGGCAGATGACTCATTTGCATAGATAAACTAACAGCAAAAGTTAGGCCAATAGACTGCAAATTTAAGGCAAGACAGATTATAGCATTATTATTCATGTCAAATGATTGAGGCAGGTTCACAAGTAAGATAAAATGGTACCATCCATACAAGAATAAAGAACAGTAATAAATGTTAGAATTAATATAAAAAAGTATAATTTGTAAACACACACAGTTTCAAATTTAAAGACCAAATTTTTATTAACTTTAAGATTTGTATACTAAGTACAAAAGGCAATGAAATGACTATAAAAAGGAAGACATTTCTTGACTTGTGCATAAATACATTCCTCTTTATACGATCATTACACAAATACAAATAATTCACCTTTAAAAAATTAAAATATGCATTATGAGAGTATAATGTGTACAAATCATTGCAGATTGTGTCAAAATTTAGGGCTTTCATGAACATACATTTATTGAAAAATAGATTTTCTACATAGTGACTGATTTACATCACTTTTTATATTTGGTTTTGAGTACGGTATTGTACACTAAGTGGTATAATTTCTGCACATGATATTAATCAGGCTGTGGGGAATTTGATTGCAAATGTAATAAAAATTTAATGATGAGGGAATCCCAACCACCTTGATTTTTATAATGTTATTAACACCCTACAACAAAAGAGATTCCTTGAAACACCATTAATAATAATTTGTGAGAATAATTTACATGTTTCGAGAGGAATAGTGCGAAACTCGAAACCCTAAAGTCTAACTTAAACCCTAACCTATTTGTTTATCACTTTATCAGTACTATAATATTACAATTTCAAATTTTTTAATTAATAAAATAAATAACACTGTACTTACATGATTTGTTGATTTTCAAATTGATCGAAAATATGGATGGATTACAAATATAAATGCATAAAATACATTTTTGTAATTTTATTACAATTTTAAACATTTGATCTACTGTAATAAAAAAAAGACTCATTTTTATTGATTCTTTTATTTAATTTATGTACCTGAGATTTTTTCATATTATTTTCATAAAATATCGATTAAAAAAATGTTTAATTTAAAAATTCAAGAAAATTTATTTACAAATCTGATACACTTAGGTGTAGTTTACATGGAAGTTATACAATATTTCATCATGTATCTTGTTGAGTTTACTATATTTGATATACATATTTGGAATGTAAATACAAAACTACTTCATGCATAATAAATTTATTCGAATATATTAAAATTCAATATGATAATACTGTAATAAAATATTACCTACGAATATATGTGTATTATATAAATATACAATATAAATCTTACAATACGCAATCTAACTTCGATATTCTAATAATTTTTATCTGTTGGTGACTTATGCAAATATGCTACCAGAAATTACATAACTAACAAAATCTTCAAGATTTACAAATATGTGAAATCTACACAATGTTATATCAAATTCATAAAAAAACTTGTAAGAAATTTTTCAACAATTTTATTTATTTTTTAAAACTTTATTATTTCTCCATCATCATCAACTAAGTTAATATGATTCTTTGATTTACTTGTATAATGCTCACAATTGAATAATTATATAATAATTATTATGTTAAGTAAATTTTACGATAATATAAATAATAGATAAATGATGCTATAATAATTTACAAATAATATTTTTCATGCATATGAATACTGTTTTCATTTAAATATATAATATAATAATATTTTCCTACGATATACACTTTTATATTTAGCATGTCCAAAAAAGAATGCATTTTCCAGATATGTAATAGTAAATATTATAATTTTATTAAGAATTTTCAAAACAATTTGAATAAAATACTTTAATCTTTTAATTTTTAAAGAAAAAATAATTAACTGTTTTTCAGAAATACAAAAGATCATTTTAATTATAATTCATAAACTTGTTAAATAAAAATGTTCTTTTATATATCTGTGCATTTCGGTGTTAGCAAGACAATTTATGCGACTCATACTTTTTTGGACAACTAATCTTCTTTTTAAACTTAAGCAAAATAATGATAGAGGCCTGACTGAGTAGATTTATTACCAAGTTCCCTTAAAACAGCAAATGGATCTCCAGTTTTTTCTTCTATTGGTGAAGACGATTCAGATTTCTGAGTTCTAACAACGCTCGCGTATGTGATTTGACGTTGAATATTAGCAAGTAATTCATCGCCTGAATCATGTTCCTGGAATAAGGTATTGTTTGGTTGGAATGCCCTAGCATAACCAGCGAACGCTCCAGCACTACCATTCATTTGCTTATTATCATTTGGTTCATCTAGAAGGTTGTGAATGTTATCGTCTTCTTGATGATTGTGATGGTTTGCAATTATTTGATTCTGGTTGTGCTGCTGCGGTTGTCGTAAATACAAGGGAACAGAATTCGTTATGACTCTATTACTATCCCATAAATCAAATCTTTCATCTGGGCCGATAATTCTTTGTGCAGTAATTTGCTGATGATGATGCTGTTGATGCTGCTGCTGCTGGTGTTGTTGCTGTTGCTGCTGCAATATATGTTGTTGAAACAACGAAGCTTCCAGATCTCGATTCAATAAAGGTGGTAAAATTGGTTTATCGATAGGTTTTTCATACCAATTTTGAGGAGGACGTATTAATTGCTGTTGCTGTTGTGGATGCTGTTGCTGGGCCTGGGGTTGAGTTAACATCCCTTCTATGATTGGTGTCATCTGAAAACAAAAACAATATTGTTTAAAAAATCATTCATCTACATAATATGTAAAAAAATTGTTATTTGGTGTTCTTAAATTTTATATTAACACTTTGAGTGCTAGGGACAAAAAAACGTGAACGTTTATAGAATGCTGGCAATTTTTGTCTTTATATGAAATATTGTAAAAATAACATTATAAGGAGTATTAACATGGTACTAACATGGCTGGAAACATCAAATCTTCTAGTTTTCAATGGTGTATGATAAGTTGTTAAATTGTTTTAATAAAATAATAAAACTATCACTTTTTCATAGCACATTTTTTAGACAAAACAAGAACTTTTCACTGCATTTCGAAGGGTTATTTAAACAATTTAATTAAACAATTATACAATTTTATAGACAAAAAAACACTTTTATAATACTTTATAAACAAAACTGTTATTGAATTTAAAAAAAACAAACTGAACACAAAAATTTCTTTTGTGAAAAACAAAACTCATGTGTATAACCTCACTGTTTACTGTTCCAACAGCTGTTTCGTTATAAGTGAATAATACACTAACATACTAGCGCTTTAATGGTGTACTTTTGTACTAAAATGTACATAAATTCAGAATAAATGTTCGAATTCCGTAAAATTACGTGATCTGCAAGCTGTATACGTCTCACCGTGCCATAAAATTACGTGCTTAGCACGCAGTGTTAAAAAAAATTGACCTCTATTGCTGTTACTACAATTTTCTGTAAGTTCTGTCAAATCCCCACCGTACATTAGAGATCCAAAAATGAGGACAGTAAAATTCCTTTAAATACATCATGCCAAATCCAAATAGCTGATCTCACCAAACTCTGTATTTATTTTTCAGATACCATTCTTTATTCGTTTATTATCACTAATGACCGAGCCAATGATTCAAATTTCAATAAAACAACTGCAACAATTACACACAGGAAATTGCTTAGTTTCCACTGCGTTAACCACACATAAGAGTTTTATGTTTAAAAAATAGATAATACAAGCAAGTATATCAAACTATTAGTTCCTGACGGTTAGAAACATTACAAATTAGAAAAAGACAACCTAATAACATAAATAATGTCCAAACAACATTTTTGAGGCCAATGAAGTGGCAGTAAGTCCTGGGTTCGATTCCCAGCTAAAGTCTGGAAATTATTACACCCACCATTCCCATTCCTTTATCCACAGTAAATCATTAACGACCAAGCTGTTGATACAACTTTAAATTAACTTAAACTGGTTAACTACATCAGTGTGCTATACGCTATTTGTCTCATTTAGTATCTAACCACGAACCGACAAAAATATGTAGAAGGAAGCATGGAAATCCCAAGAAATTCCTCAACTCAGTAATTTTTTTACAACATGTAACTATTGCAACAATCTTCAACCAACAAAGCAATTCTACAAATCCATAATTATAAATTGTATATTACTGATAACCAAATTATTTTTCAGAGATGAATTTTTCAAAAGAGCCCATGTATATAGAGATTTAAAGTGATTAACACACCTGAGGTAATGGAATGTGACCATTCTGTTGAAGGAATGTTAAAGGTTTTTCAGAAAACATGTCCTCGAGACTCCGAATGACATCTGGTACAACTTGTGCAGCATTTGGGTTTGAAGGTTTTCTTGGGGCTAAAGCCACTATTTCCATAAATCTATAAACAAAAAAAAAACCAATGAAAGCAAAGAATTCATCTTAAATAAATCAGAATAATTAAGAGAAACAAATATTTACAGTAAAAACTATCAACAAACTTTGTTTCACTTAAAAATCGTGATCCACTACACATAATAATTCTGCATCAAATCTGTAGTAACTTGTATTCACATAACACATATTATTTTGTTTAACGTCCAACTGTTTTGCAATTACTGCTAATACACACGGTGAGAAGGATGATAGATGAAGATGAGTGATGAAAAATGCCTGACCTCTGACCGGGAATCGATCCCGACAACCTGGCGTAGAAGCCAGTTGTGCTTATCACCACGCCAACATGGAATATAGAACACTCACCAAAATGACATGATTTAATAGTGATGTAAAATTCTCATCATTTAAACCCTACCAAAACAACTTTATAACTTGTGTCTTTGATACTAGTATCAACATTAACACTCCACCTGAAAAAAAATATTTTTGGGTACATCCATACTAAAGAAAAAATACGAAAAAGAGGGTGTGTTTTAAAGGATTTAAATGACCAGAACATTTATTCTGAAAGAATTTAGTTTTTTACTAAGTGGGGACAGAAATATTTAATTTACTGGTGGGAAAAAACTGCATTCACTACATCTATCTTGCTGTAGTAGTTTATTCATGTGCAGTCATATAAACATGGAAAATTTTCCACTATAATGCTTTTCACGGTTCATGAGCTCTGCCGTTTCACCCGTTTAGACCAATCAGAACGTTTGCCAACGTTGTCAGATTGTAAGAATGTATCCGCTTGACAAACATTACACACGCATGCGTATAAGAACCGCAGTATTTCACTCACATCTTGCATTTTATACTAACACATCGATTATAGATCGTGTTAACATGCAATACTTCATAATATAATCAGCTAGTTGTATCTTCATAGGTTATAACTGTTATTGAAAGATCTAAGAAATGGCTGACGAAATGTAAAACAGAGCTACGAGAGTAAGTATTGGCAACGCTACTGGTAAGTCATCGGCTAGCTGTGAAGTGATTAGGGGGCAATGTGTATGTTCAGAGCTAATCAGCTTTAAAAAATCTGGTGTGAAACACTCTCATAACTTTCTCTTGCCAATGCAAAAAATTAACAATATAACCTAACATTAGTAATAAAACATTAGAAATAAACAAAAAAATGACCTTATTTTAATCATGAGTGAAAGACGCAAAATTAAAATCGACCTCAGTTTGGCTTAAAAATACGGAAAATCACTCTTTCACGCTAAACTAGGCTCTGTAGAGAAAATTGCTCTTAATAAAAGTTGTAGATGTTTTAATTTCCTATAAATTTGATTATGTACACTTTTGTCGTAAAATCCATACTAAGCCAGAAATCTTAAAAAAATTGATTTTTTACACGTTTTCGTGAGAAAAAACAGAAATCGCTAATTACCACTAAACTAAGGGTTATACAAAAAAATGTTTGAAATAAAAGTTGTAGGATTTTAAAATCTCTACATTTTTTACTATATACATTTTTGCGTTAAAATGCATATTAAAGCTGTGATCTTAAAAAAACAATTTTTTTAATAAAACAGCCTTACCGAGAATTTCAGCAAACAAGGCGCCTACCCTATCTTGTAGAGCATAAAAATGTAGTAAACCAGGCGATTTAAAAAAAAAAAATTGTAGGACCAGTTTTTGGTATCTAACTTACGTTTCAAGTTCGTACGATGTTCCGTTCTTGAGATATTCTGTTCACACACACACACACAATCGCTAAAAACATGTTTTTTTGGGTTCAGGGGGTCTGAAAACGTGTAGATCCAGTGAAAACTCAATTTCAAAAAATCGACATGAAAACAATACTTTCCTTCCTATATATTCATATAGGCAAGAGAAAGTAAAAATAGTCTAGATACAAATCGTCTATTGAATTATATCTTCAGCATCATACAAGCAACACACAAGTAACACCCAACAAGAATTAGAGTATGCTGCACTTGGACGACTTTCTTATGATTGTTACGTATCGTGTCAGTGATTGCTAACCTTTGTCTAACTTGAAAACAACATTGTGTAACTGTCACGACAATAACAGTTGTGTAACTGTACTCTACCTAACAGTACAAAAAAGAAACAATAAATAAATGCACTCTCCAATTTAATTTAAATTTAATACAATGGAAGAAATCCATGTATGAAAATTATTTTTTCCTTGAGAACCCAAGTTTAACTTTTGAATAACTAAAACACAGAAAGTTGAGGATTGCTAAGGATGTTATCATAAAAAGTTCCACAAAATCAGATACCAATTCAAACTTGTTCAACCTCATTATTCATATATGAAGGCATTAAAAAGAATAAACAAAAACTACACACACTTACTTAGAAGCTGTTTCTGCACCCGCAGTGTCCATTAGGTGGGCATACCATTCCATTTGTTTAGTTTGAGATTCAACCATTTCTGCTAAACTAACATTTTCTGGTAATAAACCATTTAAATTTCCATTGATCTGCAACAGTGAAATCTAAAAGTTCATAATTTTATAGTTTTTTTTTACTGAAGTGGACAATGTACATAGTTAATTACAACAACTTAAAAATTGCAACTATTTAACCACAGAGGGTAATGAAGAATGACAATGTATCTAAAAAACAGATGCAGATTAAATTAAGATTGTTTGTGTAGTAATTCGTATTTAAGGAACTCATGAACAATCCTGGTTTACCAGGTACTTGCTATATTAATGTTTAGGTCAACAGTCAAATAAAAACATTGACAAGGATGACCGCCCTGGACGCCCTAGCAAATCGACAAAAGATGACAGTGTCGTAGAAGTGTGGAAAATGATTCTGAAAGATCGCAGAATCACTATCAGAGAGGTTACTGATGAGGTCGGTACATCATTTGGGTCAAGTGATTTTTCGAATGTTCTGGGCATGTGTGACAGCAAAGTTTGTTTGAAAATTACTGAATTTTGAACAAAAAGAACATTGAGTGGATATCGCCCAAGAATTGGTGAATCAAGTCAACAATAATCCAAAATTTCTGCAAATGGTCATAACAGGTGACAAAACATGGGTATAATGGGTATTTGGTTTCAACATTTCTAGACAACCATGAAAGGACAACATTTTGTCACCATTGAAGGCATAAAAACAGAATCACTAAAGAAGCTGAAAAGCTATACCAAAAAGTGAGTTCCAGAAGTGCTTCCAAAATTTGAAAAAGCGGAGGCACAATATATCTATACATCTATATCAATATATCTGAGGAGGATTGCTTTGAAGGGTACAAAATTGATATAGATAAATAAATATTTTTTTAAAAAAACTAAAATTTCTATTATTTTTTGATCAAACCTCATAGTAAATGAACTCTGAAAGTGATGTCCTAATGAAAATTGAAGATACTTGAAAAAAACAGATTCCAAAACTTCAGAGGGCCCAAAAGTATTTGAAAACCACTTAAGTTATTAAGCTTTCATGAAGTTCGGGTGAATCAGGCCAAAACCCTTGTTCTGGCCATTTTCTTCATTTTTAATGGCAGACTACTAAAAATGCTATTTTTTCGCATAATTAATTTCCAGAAAAATCCACCAGAGCTGCTGCTTGTCTTCAACGCAAGTAATTTTAAGTTTGCTGTGCCTATTTGAAAACGATGAAACTCAACTTTTCACAGGCCAACCTTAAATCCGCCATTTTGAAACTTAACTGACCATATCATGCCAGCCAGTTCCTATGACACCTATGTACATCAATAAAAGCTCAGTTAACCCATGGCACCTCCTGGCAAAGATTATATAAAAATAAATTTTGTTTAGTGTAACCCTCCATGCCATAATCTTGAAAATTTTGACCCATTATTTATTGGCAGATTTCAATGAATTTCAACCTTCACATTACTTCCAAAAGAAACAAACCCCAGGAAGCTAAACTGGAGAATAAAAAAATTCACAGAAATCCTTGTGGTATTTTGAATAAAATTCACTTAAGACCTTGGGATTGAAATGGCACATCAAAATTTCATATCGCTGTATAATTTGAAGGACACTATCGGTTCAGAGCCCTCTTAAAAATAATACAGTGACTACCTCACTGAGGTTAAAAAATTAGTTTAAATAATCCATCTACAAGCTCATATACTACAAAAATTAGTTAAATTCTTTCAAGAAAAAGGCTACTTACTTGTCGTTCAGGAAAATGGACATTATGCAGAAACTGAATTTGATCCGGTTTATCACATGGTGCTAAGGATTGTTGTAAAACTCTTCTTTGTTGTTCAAGAACAAGTTGTGGATGCTTAGCTTGTGGTGGAGGCGGAGGATGACTTGTTAAGAAAGGAGGTAGAGGAGTTGCTGTTCTTAAAAAAGTTTGAGTTGGAGGTTGAGCTTGAGGCTGTGGAAGTTGTGCTTGCATTTCAATTCCAGGATTCGGACTTGCAGGTGAAGGGCGTGTCAAAGGAGGTGGCTGGTGGGGGAAAACATTAGGTGGTGGTGGTGGAGGAGGAGCAGCAGCAGCTGCTGCAGTAGCGGCGACAACAGCAGCAGCACCTGCAGCGGCAGTGGCTCGTTGCTGTGGAGGAATAGGTGGTAACAAACCAGGTGGTGGTCTGATCTCCTCTCGCCTTATCGGTGGCGACAACTCAGATTTCTTTTTAATCCAACCATTTGCAGCAGGTGTTGCTCCTGGATAGATTCCATTAACTGGAGCACCACCAGTGGGAGAAATCATTGGAGGATATCCGATTCCCCAAGGATTCGGTGAAGTAGCAGGATAAACTGGAGCAGGAGGTGGTCTCATACTATAGAATGAACCAGGAGGATGTTGAAAAGCTGAATAATACATCGGTGATACTGGATAAATTGGAGCAGGTGGGAGAAAAGGTGGAGGTGGAAATCGCATGCTATGAGGAAGTCCATTGTATGGGCCTAATAATGACGGCAATCTAATATACGTTTCAGGCTGTAACTGTCTAGGTACAAATTCAGGAGCTAAAGGATTTAAGGTATATGTTTTCTTCAATTCAACTCCATCCAAGAGACTTCTTAAGTATGACCATTTAATTCCATACAAACTGTTATTTGAGTTGCAAATCTCGATAAATCTTTCCCAAACTTTCCTGTTAACAGACATTTTAAAATAAGACAATAACGTTATAGTTTACCTACCATTTCAGCATTTATTAATTTACTCTATAACACTGAACACGTATTCAAAATTCCCTCATGTCCATCGCCACTCTCCAATCCTTACCTACCCTACCTACCCTCTTAGCATATCCCTCCCAACGACTCTATCCCTAGTTCTTCCATACCTTCTGATCTCCTCCAGGCTAACCAGAAATATTTATATTAATCGGTTCTCAGTATCTCTGCACATTATGTGTCCAAACCACTCAAATACCCCTTAATTACATCCATGGTCGAAATCTAACGCTTCTCCAATATTCACAATTATTATTATTCAGCTCAAGACCTTCATCTCAATGTTATTCTACTTCATTTACTTAATTTAAGTACTGTAACACAATATAAACTTTATCTGCCAATAAAAACGGCTTATATGTTACTGTTACTGTACTTTCTTTTGTTACACAATGGAACAATTTTCTAATACGCTGGAGATTAGAAGAAATGGTTCACTTTCAGGTTATCTCAAATTGGAAAAACATGAGGTAAACCAAAAACGTTAATTGCAAATAAACAATATTGGTTCTATGGACTTGAAAATGACTTCCAGAATGAGACTTGGTAATTTTGATGTAGTAATACACAAAACATTCTATCAAAATTAAACTCTTTACCCAACAATAACATTGTAAATTTTTATTACTGTTCACTACAGTACAGAACCAGTGTTTTATATCTATTCATAGAACAAATATATTTCCAGATGGTCAACAAAACACCTGAAGTCACCACGAATATGAAATAATCGAGTATATCAATATCATTTTTGTACACTACGTATTAAATCTTAAAAATGAAAGGAGTCAGTAACTGACCAATTATTCATTAATAACAAATGTTTAGTGCTTAACTCTTTTGTGAAAAGTATTTGAATGTCTATTCTGCAGGCTGTTTTTGGTACTACAACTTAAATTACCTTCATAAATAAAATTTCATGTTTTTATTACTTCCCTAATTGGTATCATAAAATAGTAGGTCTACATACCTGCATCGGCCGATTGAACACAAAGCAACTGGATCACCAATAACAGCAACTAAGCTCTGAGCTCGAGTGATAGCAGTATTTAATAATTTTGAATTTGACAAGAAACCATAATCCATTTCATCCCCAGATTTTGACTTAGTTCCTGAATCACATGTTCTCCGTGTTCTAACTGTGCTAAGAAATATCGCTCGGAACTGTTTTCCTGGAAAAATTAAATTAAAAACAAGTTGTTTTAAATGTCATTAAACAGTAGCAAAGTTAGATACCTCAATAAAAGTTAACCTTTTTTATACTCAAGTACAGTAAGTTTGTTGGGACCTGACGCTTCCGAAGGTGAATGCTTAACAGTAGCGGGAACTTACTGAGTGACGGGAAGTTGGCTATCTCTTTCCAACCAGCAACGAATACAACACGCTACAAGCAAATCTGAAAACATTTTTACTTACCACAAGTCTATAACTCTTCAATTGAATTGAAATAACACCATCTAACGTTAAAATACAGTTTTGTTATTGTGATCGACACATGATGAAAAATTTAATTTAAAATACGCACAATTATTCTGCAATTCTATAATCTATTCTTAAACGAACCCACTCACAATTTTAACAAACTGCACAAAATAAATTTATATGAACTGAGCCAAATGTATTTATTACTAACTAGCTACATCAAGATTTAAGGATAAACAAAATTGTAGCTACATGACTTAGTGTATGATCGTATTCAACTTGAATACACAATAAACTGTTGACTTGGTTTGTTTATTCATTTTATGTCAACAAGTCGTACACTACTAACAACGAAATGCAGAATCGTACTCGTATCTTTGTTATTATTCATTGTTTACTTAATATGTCATTTACCAAACAACGTTCAAAGACGAGTAAGTGGGGCAGGGATCTCCTGTTTTAGAAATGGTTATATGCTATTAATAAATTAATCGATGAATTAGTAATAAGTAACTAAATAACATGTCGAAGACCAACCAATGGATGGTGCTCTCCATGCACATCATCATGTCATCTCATATCATTTCATTCATTCTTTCATTCATCATCATATTCACTGGTTGTTTATTTTGTAACAGTTGTGAATTTCATTATTAAAAAACAAAAAAACTTATTATGTTTAAAGCAATTCTATAAAAGCGCATAATGTTTTCAGTTTTCATTTACTGCAGCTGTTACTTTGGGAGCGTCAGTCGCAAAAATGCCACAGCGGGCATCATTCCCACATTTACAAACCGACTACCGTGAAGAATTCTATGTGGCAGGCAAGCATCACGTCTTAACATCTAAATTACATATTTTTCAAAGGCTGGGTATATGGGATGGCCTCGCATAAACACATTCCTTTATTTTTATCAAAAATGATATACTGTTGTTGAGTTGACTTGACCAATATGATCTTTTTACCAGCATGTGTTGTAATCTTTCGGTTTTTGAATAAACTATTAACAGTTATCAATAGTTGTACAAACGACGAAGGTAATCAAGTAAGCCACAGTATGATTCACAAAACTGTCTAACGTTAAAATACAGTTTATTGTGATCGACACATGATGAAAAATTTAATTTAAATACGCACAATTATTCTGCAAGATATAATTGGAAAAAAAATTACTTAAAATGAATGAAATGAATCTGGTGAATACACTATAATATGAGTACTACTAAAAAAAAACACCCTGTTTGTGCCTGAAGCATGTTTTATAGCGTACAAGAATTTCTTTCTAAACAGTAATTTTTTTTTTACGTCTGACTGATTTGCAATTACTGCTAATGCAGATGGTGAGAAGGAACCCAGGACCCTGCCAAACAGCAGTAGCAGTAGATCATGTGTGATTGAAATATGCATTTTAGGTGCTTAAAACGTCTTGACATGTCCTACACTCCCTTAGGAGTCTCCTGGATGCAATATAAAAATGTAATATATAAACCCATTACCAAAAATGTTAATTTATAGCCTCATTTGGTAACTTAAATAGTACGTGACTAAGCCTGTAACTTATACATTTCATTCATTTTATAGTTTTCAACACGTTTTGTACAAAAATAAATATTTAGAAGGCACAGAAAACTTTTAATAGAACACATTGAAAGTGACTATATGAAAGTGACTATATTTTGCAGGTTATACAATGAGGCAACAATATCACTGTGATCGCTTCAAGGAACGGCTCCCCACTACTTTTCTGTTGCGACTTAAATAGGTGAAACATGGAGAAAAGGTGAGAATAGTTACAATCAGATTACTTTATACTTTTAGAAAAAGTAATAAAGAGGTTTTTTATAATTACCTTGTATTTCTTATTTGTCATAATAAGTTTACATAATAATATTTGTAGTAATAGTATAAGGTAATGAATTAACAATTCCATTGAAAATAGTCACATACCCATTGAGAACATTAAAATCTTTAAAAACAACAAAATTATGATAAAACACTAATACCAATAAATTAATACAAAAGCAAAGGAGCAGACGCGTAGAATAAAATTGAAGTAACGACATTTGATAAAAAAATACCTACCTTGGACATTAAGAACCCGTTCTACAGAAATTCCACCCATTCTTCTTTTTCTTAATTCCGACCGAATACGAAATACTTGGTCTGCATAAGGAGTCATAATTCCTATTGAATGTTCATCTAATTTACCCCAAGAACTAGGCCATCTTTTTTTCAATTCACAAACACGCTCTACCACCTCATATACCTGAAATCAAAATTAATTTTATCTTAAAAAAATAGTATTACCTATGCTTTCTTCAGTTTATATCGCTTGAAACTGAAATAAAGTAATATTGATAAAAACCACATGTATAAGAAGAATCATGAAGTTCACAAAATCACATCTGTTGAAAAATGAAATTGAAAGAACTTTACAAAAACATTGAGACTTTCGAACCGAGGTTCCCAACTTTTACGTCCTGTAGACCACAAGCTTTTAACTTTTTCTGTTTTCTGTAGACCCACTTCGACCTTCCTTATTTTTTACAGGTTTATCAATATAAATGTGTTTTTGACACCTGAAACCTTTTCCTGGTGATCAAACAATGATAGAATTCATTGTAGAGTGAAAAATATTAACATAAAAAAATTTTAAAGTTACAAGTCTATTAAATAAAACAATACAAAATAATTGAATCTTTTAAAATTCTTACATAAATTAATTAAAACAAAAAAATCATTCCTTTCATTAAACGCTTTTATTTAACTTACTCTTGGATCCATCAAATCTTGCAACTTAAAATTTTAATACTTCTACCGTATCAATATGAATCAAACTTTGCACACTTGTTTATCTTCGATGACAATACGCTGTGGAGGTGTTTGTAAAAAAAAATTTTAAAATTAAAAAAAATTTTTTTTAAAAAATTTAAAAAACGCTTTTATTTAACAATTATATAAAAAAAATTAACTAAAAAGAAAAAAATAAAAAAAATTTACAAAAAAATCACAGAAAAAAAATTACAAAGAAATAAAAAAAAATTTTTTTTAATAAACGTAATGTCTGTGATTTTTTTTTGTAAATTTTTTTCTTTTTTTCTTTTTAGTTCATTTTTTTTGATTAATTGTTAAATAATAGCGTTTCTTAAAAATTTTTTTTTTTATTTTTTTTTTCTATTCGTAAAATTTTAAGGCACAAAGGGGACAATGCGCAGAGTGCAATTCATATCTCATACACCCCCAATTTTTTTCCCAGTTGAAATAAGACACCTTGCAGGTTAAAGTCACCCCTAGGGGTGTATATGAACTATTCTGGGAATCAAAGCTTTACAAGATACAATCATAAAAAAGAGCAAGATTTTTCGAAATATAAAATGAATGAATAGTCATTTAAACAAAAAGATTTTCAAAATCTGCAGTGACAAACAAAACTTTATCTCTCTAAAAAAAACCTTAATCGTAAGCAACAACTGTAAAAAATGAAATTAAGTTCAGAGGAAAATTGTATGGATTAGTAATTCTTTCGGAGATTAAGAAAATCAGAAATGGAAGCTGCAAGAAAGCCCAGGTCAGAAAATACGAAAAAATATTGAGGAGGTTAAGAGAAGAAAAAACACTAAAGAAAAAGACAGGACTTTCTGATAAAGCTAGAAACAGTAAATACGATAAAATTAAGGCTTCTTGGAGAGAAAAGATCAGATATGGTGAAGATCTAGATGAAAAATGTTAGAAGAAGGGGATCATCGATTACTGAGAAGTACACTGCAACCGAATTCTAGCAAAAAGAAAACCAATGATGGTTAATACAATTATACAAATCATATTTTAAAAGCTCTAGACATTAAATACATTCGCTGCATTTTAATTACTGACCAATGCTTACTCCAATATTTAAAAAAGTGTGAGTAGAAAAATGGAAGATACAATAAAATAACCATTAAACGTAACACTCGTGGAAAAAAATTGTTTGTTCAGAAGGAAAAGAACTGAATACAAAAATTTGTTTGATAAAGTTCACTCTGGTATATTATCTCTCACAAAAAAAATACAATTAACTACCAGATATTATTAGTTTACTGACACTACAAATAAAGATAGCATTAAATACCTCAGAATTATTATAAAAAGCTGTCGAATTACGATCTTGAACATCTTCTCCTCTTGTTGTAAAGAATGTTAAAGGATAGAACTTTTCATGTCTAGGTTGTTTCCCACTGCTTATAAGTTTCTGATCGTAGAACAACTCTGAAGTAAACTGGAATGTTAAAGAAACAAGGAGAAAATACTTTAAGTACATTACACAGAATTGAATTAAACATTTAATAGTATATTTTTTCCTAGGTCTAAGATCACCTACCTGATGAAATAACTAAAAATAAAAAAAATACAAAATTAATTTGTTTAACAAAAAGCAACTTCAGACGGAAAATTAATTTTATAAATTTTTTTTATTTTTAGTTATTTTAATTAGGTGTTAAATCTAAGAGCAAGAAAGAATTCTTAGACTGGTTATTATAAAAAGAGCAGTTTTCTTTGTTGGGTCAATTAGTAATTGGTCAGTGTGTGAAGTAAAGAAATCAAAGTATAAACAGGTTGCGTAATGAATCAAAGATAATCTGTATACAACTGTAAGTAAATAATTATCTTGTTGATAAGGTCTCAAGTTTTAAATAACGCTTTGTAATCAATTTAGTGTATTGTTAAGTTCAGTAATTTACTTTTAGTTTACAATTAATTATAATCGTAATAATTTAATACATACTGGTTATCATTTTAAAAGGAAGTTTTATCATTAATATAACAGATCTTGAAACAACCTGGAATAAGCGCTTCCAAGGAACTGTAAATTGAAACTAATACAGGAATTCAGAATTAAAGAAAACAAAAAGTCTTATGGCCTCAAAAATTCTCCAAAAAAAAAAATTTATGTCAAAAAATTCAAACGTCGCATATACATGTATCTAATTTTCAACAAAATTATTTTAGTTTAGCAGGCAGTAAATTAGAATTATTATTATTATTAGAATTTGTAAAGAAAGTTAATAAAAAACATTGTAGTTTTAAAAGAACTACAGTAAACCCCCAATTATCCGAAACGCGCTTAACTGAAACAGATCCAAAATGCTTTTTTTTAATTTGGTGATTACACAATTTCAATATATTGTATAAACGCACTGTACAGCATTTAAATATGTAGCGTCATTAAAGTATAAAACAGTGTTCAATAAAATAAATTATGAATATAGAGAGTTTCACTAGTCTGGGAATTTGTTTACTCATTCTTCACCTCCAAGACATGTTTCTAACAAAACAATGATGGATACTGCCGCAAAAATTGTTTAATCAAAAATCTCACACGTTTTTTTAAAAAGACAAATATTTAAAAAGGTTACAATAAATATTACAGTTTGTTCTCTTAAGTTTCTGTATTTTTGTTTGTACATACCAATTAACAGTTTGAAAAAGTGCTGTATAATCATTTTTACTATTTTTAAAACTTAAAAGTATTACTACGTGTTATCCGGAATTTCACGTATCTGCCCCTGATATTTCAGTTAAGCTCAAGGGTTTACCGTACATTCGTATCCAGAGTATTCTTAGTGTTAAATGTTTGACACAACACAATGGTTAAGCATTTTTGAAAGTGAGGCAATTATAATACTAATAAACATAATTTCATAGCGGTAAATGAAATTATGTGGGTATGAACACCAGTATTTGAGAAATAACGAGGTCAAAGGGTATCATATATCAAATAAACATACAACTAGTTTAATTATTAAAATAAATATAACAGATGAAATGAATAAAATCAATGCAAAAAAAGTAACCTGTATAATCGCTTCATGAGCACGATAATTTTCACACAATAGGATCTTGCACGGAAATGTCCCAGGATAATGATCGTAAAGCCTCTCCAACAATGACACATGTAACTGTCTCTCCTTGGCAAACTGCGAGAACAGCTCAGGACTCAACTGCAAAACAAGGACATCATGGTATCAATCACTAATCACTTGCTGTAACTCACATCATACATGAACAATTTGAACTAACTACATCTTGTGATATCACTACCATTATCACACCAACTAAAAAAAATCTGGTGTGAAACTCTCACACGACTTTCTCTTGCCAATACAAATAATTAACAATAATGCTAACATTAGTAATAAAACATTAGAAATAAACAAAAAACTAACCTCCATAAACATAACCTAATTTTAATCATGAGTGAAAGACTCAAAATGAAAATCGAACTCAGTTTGGCTTAAAATTCGGAAAATCACTCTTTCACACTAAACTAGGCTCTGTAGACAAAAATGCGTTAAATAAAAGTTGTAGAACTTTTAATTTCCTATAAATTTGATTATATACACTTTTGTCGTAAAATGTAAACTAAGGCTGAAATCTTTAAAAAAATCGATTTTTCACACGTTTTCGTGAGAAAAAAACAGAAAATTGCTAATTACCGCTAAATTAAGCGTTATACAAAAAAATGTTTGAAATAAAAGTTGTAGGATTTTAAAATCTCTACAATTTTTATTATATAAGTTTTTGCGCTAAAATTCATATTAAAGCCGTAATCTTAAAAAATAACTTTTTTACGTGAAAACAGCCTCACCCAGAATTTCAGCAAACATGGCGCCTACCCTATCTTGTAAAGCATAAAAAATTTAGTAAATTAGGCGATTTTTAAAAAAATCATAGGACCAGTTTTGAGCAAATTGCAAAAAAGTGAAAAATTACACGAATAAACTACTACTTCCGGCTGACCGATTTTGATGAAAATGTTCGTGTCAGGTCTGGTAGTGGTATGTAAGTTAAGTTTCAAGTTCGTATGATGTTCCGTTCTTGAGATATTCTTTTCACACACACAAACACGCACCCGCACGCACGCACACCCACACGGACCAATCGCTAAAAACATGTTTTTTGGGTTCAGGTGGTCTGAGAACGTGTAGATCCAGTGAAAACTCAATTTCAAAAAATCGACATGAAAATAATACTTTCCTTCCTATAAATTCATTTAGGCAAGAGAAAGTAAAAAACACAACTGAAATTCTTCATATCACTGACAAGTTTATAAAATTTTTGGTAGCACATCTAAAAAACTATTATAAATTACTAAAGTGGAATCCATACCTAATCAATAGTGTTTTAATGCAACACAGAAAATAAGATATTGTAATCTGAAATTTACTAATGCAATGTTTCTATAATCAAGAATCTCCAATAATAAATCTTTTCCTCTACAGTGTCATCTGCACCACAATAAGTTTTAATGTTACGCTCATTTGTACTGCTATAAACATCATATTCCTGCACTTTTTGAACAACCGTTATGAATTGCTATTGTATGATGAAATATAAAACTCTTAACCTGTAATATCTGTAAATATGTTACATTGTTTTTTTTGGGTTTAGTACTGTATTTCTGTGTCTGCTACTCGACTGTACGCTGGTTCTATCTATTTGTGGTTTAAGGTACTACGAGTAGTAGTTTAGTTCTAGCATATGATTACTAGTGTCTCTACTAGCTCCGTTTTTTTCGATCAGCTGATCGGTTCATCGATCTTTCTGTTCACCTCCAGCAGCGGCCATGATTGGATGTTTTTGTTTTTCGTAATTTCTTTTCAAGTTTTTGCCGTGATTTAAATGTCGTGATTTCTTTTCTTCACCCATATTTCAAATATGGATTGCAGCTATGGATTGCAGTTGGCTATTATTATAAATGAAAGCTCCGATAAAAATGCAAATTCAAATCTTCACCTTGAATTAAACAGCTCCTTTCGGTACCAGGACATGTAGCTAAATTTTCCACCATCTATACGCAAGTCTGTGCAAAGTCTCGATTGATGATTTCATTTTACCAGCTATCAAAATCTACTCGAATCCAGAAGGAAATCAGATAAACCAGCGTTAAGTAAATTTTCTTTAATTGTGCAGTACATTCCTGGTATGTAAAAATTTATAATTTTTTTTTAACAAGCTAATAATTCAAGATCTCTGCTATAACTTTCAACAAACAGTTCGCTGCAAGTTCTGCAACGAATTTGGACCTGCGTATTTTCTTCCAACTAACATGTCATCCAACAATTTATTTTCATCTTAGTTTTTTAATATATTTTTGTTTTTTTAACTTTGGCCGAACCTTTTCTTATTTGATCAATTTAAAATTTATGAATTTATTAAATTAAATTAATTATTCTTGTGTATGTACATGGACAAATTTGTACTTATAATTTTTAAAATATTTACATTTAAAATAGTGTATTTTGTTTTTTATTATTATTAGTAGCAGAAAATCTTAAATCTTTATACTAATTTATTTAACTTGTTAGTTCGCCAAATTTCTGTTTTTTTTTAAAGTTCAACCTATTAGTATTGTGCTGAATAGAAAACTGATTTAACTTACCTACAAATTTCATTTTTTTGAAATAACAAAATGTCTACATATATGGTCTATAAATATTTTGTTTTAAGCTAATGTTAGCGATATTTTTTTAATTGGATCCAATTTAATACAAATTCTTTGAAACTTTAAAATTGGATCCAATTTAATACAAATTCTTTGAAACTTTAAATCTTTTGGTAATATAAATTCTGGTTTATATTTTTAAATAGTGTCATTCTTAAAATACCAATTTTTTTTAAATATGTAATTACTGATATTTTTGTATTAACTTTTCTTTAAAAAACTATACCTATTAAATCTGTTAATGTCATTTTATTATGTTTTATTTGCGATTTTATTTTCATGCAACAACAACAACCTTACGTTTCCTTTTGTATCACTTGGCCTGACGTGCGGTGAACATGGAATTTATGTTCACCGGCTGGGAGTGGTTACAAACCCTTTCACTGCCATGGGGATGCGTTAACGTCCAACGAGTTTCCTCCGTGATATACCATGGACAAGTTTACGCGCGGCATGCAGTTCGAATTTTACCGCCGTGTAGCGTAGCATTTGTTCTACCAATCCCCTTAATATTGCATATCAAACTGTTCAGAATGAAAAGGGAATTTTTTTCCCTCTTGAGTTTCAAGCTGCCGTCAACGGCAAATCTACTATAACGTTCTAAACAGGGAATTTTTTTATCTCCCTGTTTGCAACACATGTCATGTACCGCACTGCTCGTTGTCATATGTTGTTATTTTATTTGCCACGTAAACATAACCAAATTATTATTAACTTTTAGTTCAGTGTTTATAACCTTTTATAACCTACACGTTTAATAGTGTTTTTTTTTAAATGAGTGGAAATAAACAGATCATTCATTTATTGTCTGGCACGGAGTGAAAGTTGCTTTTTTTGCTGGCATTGAAAGGGTTAAGAGCGCGTCAAAGAAAAGTAAGAGATATCTAGTTTTTGTTTTTCTTTCTTCCTTGTGCCCAAATGTGTTTGCTTACATCAGTTTGTCGGTTTTTAATTTAATAAAAAGTGTACTTAATTAATAAATCAGTCATGTAGGATCATGTATATTAACATACAATTATCATCCAAGTTTGGTTTTGACATCTTTGCAAAACATGTAAGCTTTATAATAACAATAATTGCTATAATAAAGCTTACATTTTTTTTAGTTTAATAAAGTAACTAAACAGTATAAAAAAATACAATTTCACGATCATTTAGGTAGCTACTACATTTATTTTATTATGTATAATTTAAATGTAAACTAATTGACTAAAATTTAAAATGATGAGAATTCATACCTGCATGTGATCTCCAGCTAATACTATCCTAGTTTCATCATTTGCTAAAGCAAGAGGCATGATGGCTTCACATTCCATAGCTTGTGCTGCTTCATCCAGTAAGATATGTGTGAAGTGCCCTTTAAAAAAACAAGAGATATATCATTTACTTAAATTAAAATTAATAACATACAATTTTTTTTGTTGCCTTATTTTATTTCACACTAACACCTTGTTCAATCACGACTACATGATTGACCTGCATTTCTGTAGTGGTTGTCTTGTAACCGGATTCTACACCAGGGATCCACGTTTAAATCCTGGTCAGGCCTTGTGGATTTTTTCATCTATCACCCTATATCGTTTCCTTTAGCATTTATCTGTAAAACAGCCTAAAGAAGATATGAAATAGCCAAAAACTGAGTCAAATTTATAGATGTCAAGAACTTCATCTAACTAACTGGGCAAATTACCTAATAACCCACAAAGATGTTTATTCCTAAAATTAACCCTTTCAATCCCAAATTTTTTAACTATACACAAACAATATATGTAACTACATTGTTTCTTACATTTTACTGTCATTTAAGTGCAATAAAATCGCTTTTAGACCCGCAGCCTTTTTGATGGCCTGACAAAAAAGTGTGACACATAGGCCTACATCACATTGGGACTTGATATAAAAGTTCCCAACAATATGAATTAGTAAAATCATGTTCAGGCTTCCTAAACAATATTCTCTTAACTTTTAATCTGTAGCAAAAAAACTAAATATGAGTTTAATATTAAAGCATTATTTAAGACTTAAAAAATGTTACAATTCACAAATACTGGCAAAATGGATAAAATAACTATTTACAGTCTAAAAAATATACTTGTGTGTACATTCAACATACTCGAAGAAATGCTACTTTATTTTAGTAAATGAACACAAATATTTAAAACTAAAATTAACTTTAAAAAGAAACTAATGATCGCCTCTGTGGTGTAGTGATCAGTATCTTACACTGCAAAGCGGAGGTCTCAGGTTCGATTCCTGGCTAGGGTACAGAAAATTATTACACTTTACATCCAGCGCTCGTTAATCCAAAGTAGTCACTAACAATTAAAATTTTTGTCTGCTACTGCACTCCAATGTGACTTCTATGCCACACTGGGTAAGAAAGGGTTTATGTAAACTGGAGTTTCTTCATGAACTGTGATTTTCAAAATTTCTACACAAACAAAGCTCATAGTTACTACATCTTCTGTTTTTGTCCATATGAAGCTTCATAAGAACATTTAAATAATAATTTAAACCAATCTTTTCTGATTGGGTTAAAAGCATTAAAAAATGTACAACTTTTTGTCTTGTTTCTCTTAATATCAGCCCAGAATTACTTTATTATTTCAGAGTTGTTTTTAGGTTTTACACCTGAAAGCTTATACACATGATGAATGGTGACAGATGAAAATGACGATGTAAAAAATACCAGACCTTACTCAGAATTGAACGTGGAATTCCAAGCAATATTTCAGAGCCAGTTTCTTTACTGCTCTGTTCATTCTGTTTTCAAATCTCTTGGAATTAATTTTTTTAATATTACCAAAAAAAATTATTTTTATGAAAATTTAAGCCTTGTTGTCAGTAATAATGGCTCCAACAGAGTACTGAAAATACCTAAAATTACTCACAGATTCCAGGTAAGCTAAAAATTGCAACGCAGCTGCATTACAATTGTGGGTCAATAACAATGGGCACACGTAAGCATATACCACAAGAATGAAATTACTAACAATATGATTTTCCACATGTCACTACAGAATGACTATACTTAACCCCTTACCGGTTTCTTTTTTTTTCAGAAAACGATACTAAGTTGCTCTATTTTTTTTATTGCATGGAAAGTTGTGTATATCCTAGTTATGACTTATTAAGTTACTAACACTGGTATTTTTCATGCAGAGTAGATGTTATTACAATAATAAGAAATGGATACCTAACCTGTCATAGCTGCTTTTGGTGACGCCAGATCAATGCCTCTTTAGGAAGCAATAATTAACGAAAAACTAAATACCAAAGTTTATTTATTCAAATAGAAGATTGTAATTATAAAAAACGAAAAAACTAAATTTTCTCCACTATTATAAACCATAATACGGCATTTAACAGAAAATGACAGGTTGACGTAACTCTTTACAATAGTAAACAAGTCGGCTGGCTAACACTAACCTAAAACTGTCCGAGTACCCAGAACAGAATAGCAACGTTATTTTGAAGATAGACTTCTACAAAAATATTTACTAGCGCTATAAGTGTTAGAACATAGAACTAAAATAGCTATACAAAGAGATACGCAACAGTTAAAACGGAATAGTCCGACAACGGATGTTTTAAAACTGGAAAACAATTTATTGTCAGAATATTCCGTCAGTGCCCCTTTTTATGCACTTCTCGTACGCCGGAATATTCCGGCAAAAACCGGTAAGGGGTTAACACTGTCAATACCATCTCAAATCTGAGCTATTTTTAATCATATTTTTATTTCAAATATTGCTTCAATGATGTGTAATATCTTCATTATTTACTACGGAATTATTTAAAATGTAAGATAGATAGATGAAATTTCAATAAAATATAGTAGCCACTGCTTAGTGTATCATGGTTAATGTTATCATTCAGTTATTATTATAATTTCATTTAAATACACACACGAATCATAAAAACACATTGTAATTGGACTGTTTATCATAATCATCACTCTGCTTATTGTTATCATTTAATTTGTCATTCACAAAAATACACCAAACGAAAATTTTTACACGTTTTGTCAACTTTAAGAAATCAGTTTTACATACAGTATGTACGTATTTTATTCACATTTGTCTTGTAGATCTCACTAGTTCTTTGTTCACCTAGTTGTTTGTAAGTCATTTGTTCACGCAATTACAGCATGGTTTATTTTTATTTTTTCATTTTAACTGTAATTTAACATTGGGAGATCTTTTTTCATTTATTTAGTGAAGTTTGGTGTCACTTAAAGTTTCAAAGTGTAGCAAGATGTACGAATGTTGAAAGAAACTACATGATTTAAGTCTTAACCCGACGAGAACTGAGATTTTAACGATCACACGGACTTTCATTTTACGCCTAATAAAAACTCTTTTATTTCATTCAGTTTCATTCCTAAAAATTTCAAAAAATTACCATGTATTTATAAAGAATTTGTTATTACAACAACATTTGCACCAAACTTTTCTGTTTTCATTTACGACCAGAAAAAAATTGAAAATTAAAAAAAATATTTTCTTTTAGAAATATCAATTTACGTACGAAAAAGTGTCACTAAATCACTAAAAAAATATGTTTAGCTATATACGAGTGTATAAATAAAGCAATCCATTTTAAAAATAACAACGTTTAGATAATGGAAGTTGATAGACATGTTCAAAAGCTATAACAAAGTAACATGCTGGATGAAAAAAAAATTGCCTGAAAATAATCTCTTCTCTTTTCAATTTTCATTTACTCCTCTTGTATTTAAGTGTCTATCTCTTTTCTGCACGTTGTTTTGTGTATTATCTTTTTCTACACAGGATAGCATAAATTGAAATTTGTTATCGTTTATTTTGACGCTAATTGTAAGGTTTAACCGAGGGATAGGCAAGACAGGTAGTGTTAACCTTCTTTGTTCGATTTTGAGTCATAAAATTTGTCGCCGGCACTTTTAATTAATTGATTTCGATTATAACATTTAAAGCTAACTGATGATGTCATTTCCAAACAAATACCTTTTTGTGTTGAAAAGTTATGGACGAAAACGTTCAAATTTTAGTATTGGCTCGTCAAAAAAATCTCTTTCTTTCGCGCAACACCACATCGTCAATTTTCATCGTACAAATATGCAAAATACATTAAATAAAAAAGGAGAAATTTCTCTATCCAATAAAACTAAACCCGTTGGAAAATAATGAATAGTTGCGGAGAAAATTGAGTTTAAAGAAAGGTGATGACGCATGCATGATTTCTGGCTTCCAGGTTAGCAAACTTGACATTTTAGATCGATATAGTACATCACCAAATTTACCAGATTACGCGGTCGCTTATTGTTAACAAATCTGCTTCTGACAAATGTGATTACCGTAAGCGGCAGCTACAGTATAACAAAAAAGGACCTAAAATTAGTATATATTACCTTTACGCAATCCAATTGTAGACAGGTACATTGATATACTTAGTGTAACCACGACCACTCTATGTTTTAATACATCATCTAACGTAGGTACTTTAAATGTTCTCATCCCTCCATTCATCTCCGTCAAACAGTACTGCGAAAACAAGATTCAATCTTAATAACATATTTATTACAAAATCTGTATACGTATATACATATAAACATTTAAAAATTGCGTAAAACAAAAAACACTTCATCTATCTGACAGAATGTCTGCTCAAATAATTGGTTTTTGATTTAAAGCTCTATCTTAAGAAGCTGCCAAGTACATGAGTACCTAAAACACCCAATTTAGCAAACATAATATACTTTCGCCGACTGCTTTACCAGTATTAGCGCCTATAGATGGTCACAGTACCTGCCTGCCGCGCGGAGCGCTAGACACGCAGAGCAAGCAGCGCCTCCCCTCCACTATGAAGAGGACTCACCAAAGGGTATTTAAGCCACTGCACTGGTTCGTGAGAGACACTCTCCAATCAACTCCCAACCGGAGAACAAGAAAGAGCTCCTGACCGAAAAAGAAGACCAGTGGTGGACGCTACATTCCCGCACCGGTCAGCCTTCGCTGACCCAGAGAGAACTGCCTTGGCCTCACTATCAACAGACGGCCTACGCCGACCCAACACTGCAGGGCTCTGGGGGCCACTACTGTCATGCTGCAGTCGGGACCCAACTGCTGCTGAGGGAAGGCTGAACCTGGTAGCTGAGCCGCCACTCTTCGGGCTCCGCTTCTGACCACCAACAACAGCCCTCTTCAGGGCCAACCATAAAACACACCCAGCCTTTTCCAGGGCTACCAACTTTATGAGCAAGGTTTCGCCACGTGTCGTCGGTCCTGTTCAGCGACAGTACAAACACCTGTACTGCCCTTATTTATAAAACTGTCTTCATAAAGAGCCATAACCAGATTTTATGTAAATTTTCTTTAAGGTTTTAATCATTCTAATTGAGATACAACTATACTTTTACAGATTTTCGTGAACTATGCTGAAATCATGCTAGGTATGATCTTTTATTTTTTTGCACTTACTGACATATTGTCTTTTCTAGTTTTGTTTTTAAGTTTATTTATACGTGATTGTAACCTTAGAGACAGGATTAACAAATTTGGAGGTACCTAATTTCCATTCTATGTATAGTATGACATGTATTTTACTTTATGTATTTGTTTTTACAAATTGTTGAACTGTATGATTTTGCTTTTGAATTTTTTTATGTTAAAAAATGTTGTACTTTACTATGTTTAAATGGAAAATAAATTATTACCATTATTATTTTTCCGTTTGCATAACATCGTTGTGACTTGAATCAAAAACTAGAATCTTCACAAGCTTAAAAAATGAGGACTTCAATGTCAAAGAACTCAAAGAAAAATTGTCTACATAACAGAATAATACAAACTTATTTGCATACCTTTTGAACAGTTTGATTTACTGTTGCTACCCATCTTTTATGATAATAAATCCTAAGAGGTTTCGCTTCTTGATGTCCAGCTTCTACATAAGGATGAAGATAATCTTTAATATAAAGATCAGCGGCTGAATTTGAATGCGTACATATAAGCACTCTTGTTCCCGGTTGTAACAAAACTTCTTTCATTGCTTGTGCTAACGTATATGTTTTACCTGTTCCGAATGGACCTATAAAAGAAAAAGAATTGTTATAAGATCTCGTGTGAAACACCCACATGACTTTTCCTTGCTAATGTAAATTATGTAACCTATGCTTAATCATGAGTCAATGATGCAAAAGGAAAATCAACCTCTGTTCGACTTAATAATACAGAAAATCACTAATAGACACTAAAATAAGCGTTTTAGAAAAAAACGCTTAAAATAACAGTTGTAGGTCTTTTGATTTTCTACAACTTTAATTATATACACTTTTGCCCTGAAATGCATATTAAGGCTCCAATCTTAAAAAAAAACATTTTTTACCATGAGAGCACAGCCGCATCAAGAATTTTAGCAGATACGAGGGTCATTCGTAAAATAAGGTTCCCATGATTTTTAAAAATAGACAGCTATATTTTTTATCTTAGTGTTATACATCAATTTAAAGCTTAAAACTTACGCTATTTTTCTACAAAATCGCTGTTTCTGTCCAAACACTTTTGCAGACGATGCTCCAACTTTTCTATCCTTATGTTGTAGAATTCTGCCGCCAATCCTTTGAGGAATCGAGTAACCTCTTCCTTGACTTCATCATCGGTACTGAAGCGTAGGCCACCCAAGTGTTCCTTTAATTTGGGGAATAAGTGATAATCACTTGGGGCTAGGTCCGGGCTGTAGGGGGTGGGGCACAACAGTCCAGCCAAAATCTGTCAGCAGTTCTTGAGTTTGATGCGAGACATGAGGTTGAGCGTTGTCATAGAGAAGCCTCACACCACTGGACAATCTTCCTCTCCGGCAGTTCTGGATCGCGTGTCTCAGTTTTCTTAATGTGTCGCAATATCTGTCAGAGTTTACTGTTGTTCCATGAGGCAAAAAGTCGATCAAAAGCAGGCCCTTCCTGTCCCAAAAGATGGTTGCCATGACTTTCCCAGCAGACTGCGTTTGCTTAAACTTCTTCAGCTTAGGCGAAGTTGAGTGACACCATTCACGTGATTGCTGCTTGGTTTCGGGGGTAAAGTGAAATGCCCATGTTTCATCCATCGCCTGTAACAATGGAATCCAAGAATTCTTCCTTGTTGTCTTCACATTGTTGCAAAAACTGCAGGGCACACGCAACACGTTGCTGTTTGTGGTTTTCTGTGAGCATTCGCGGTACCCACCGTGCACACACTTTGTGATAGCCTAATTTTTCTGTTAAAATCTTATGGATTGTGGTGTTGGAAGTCTCAGGAATACGCAAAGCAAGTTCGTTAATGGTGATTCTCCAATCTTCAAGCAATATTGTCTCAACTTTTTCGACAATTCCATCTGAAACTGAAGGCCGTCCGCTTCGGTTTTCATCGTGAATTTCCGTGCGGCCTTCACCGAATTCTCTACACCATTTCCGAACATGTATGCAGTTTTGTAGATATGCAGTTTTCGCCATAAACTTCGATTAACTGACGATGAATGTCAATAGATGAAATCCGGTTTGCATTTAAAAAACGTATCACAGCACGAATTTCGCATCTGGCGGTAACAGCAATAGGGAGCTCCATCTTCAAAGGCTGCTAGGCCAGCACTGATCGACGTACCGAGGCAGAAGTGGTGCGAAAAAAGAGAGGGAGAGCTGATGAGTACGACAGTGTTGCCAGATTTCTCCCAGCACATCGCATTCTGTCTTGGCAGCTTAGGGAACCTTATTTTACGAATGACCGTCTTATGATGTTTACCCTATCTTGTAGCGCACAAAAAATGTAGTAAATGACATGATTTTTTAAAAAATCATGGGAACCACTTTTAAGAAAATTTCACGATAAACTACTACTTACAGTTGACTGATTTTGATAAAAATGTTTGTGTCGGGTTACCTAATGGTATCTAACTTTCATTTAAAGTTTCTATTCATCAAATCAATTATTGAATGTAACAATTTTTTTCTCCCCCAAGCCAAAATTACCCAACTGTACTAATATTTAATATTTTTTATCTTGGAGAATTATGGTATTTTTGCTGTTTTATAAAAACTAGAGAATCGATATTGAACAATCAACATTTGGAATCGACACATCCCAAAAAACTACTAATAAGTAATATTACATTTATATACATATCTTACCTTTGAAGAACAAACGGATGGCAGGAAATTCAAGGTAAGGTACAAAGGAAAGGATATTACTTGTAATTTTAACAATTATAAACAAATCCCACTGGAACTAGATAGTGGAACAAATTTAATACAGATTTGTTAAAATACAAATAACAAAAAAAAAATTAACACTGAGTAATACAAAGTGAGATCAAGTAACCAGTAAAACAAACTACTTTCTCATTATTTCCTTCTTGACTGAATGCCATTTAAATAGTATTGAGTATTTCATGAGATACCTTACACTGTGTAATGTACAATTTAGACAGTACTAAAACAAAAATAAAAAGAGTACTTCATGAGTTGGCCATTAGGATTCTAGAATGAATGTTATTAATAGACATTTCTATTTTAATTTAGACATTTTACTCTTTTTACTAGGAATCAATATTTATATAGCAGTGAATTCCATCCACGGTTGTTTATTATCACGGAGAATAATCGTGCGTGTACTGATTTGGATATTGATAATTAACTTGGTGAAAAAGGATTTAATAATTTTGAAGACAATTCTGATGAAGACTGATTAAGACAAATTTACCAGTGTTGATAGGTTGGGTGTCAATGTTGATATCACAGACGAAATGTGGGTAATTTTGATTGGGATAAGATTGAGAATTTGCAAGCTCCTATTTCACAATTTGAATTTACAAGAAATAAATTTAATTATAAAACAACAATCAGCTGAATGAACTTAGAATGTTTCATGTCTTAATAATTGAAATTTATAAAAAAATTATAATTTTATGGTTTACAAGAAAATATAAAGCACTGGGGCAATAAATAATTGTAAAAAATAAAACCCTTATGATGTTTTTGTTCTGCATGTGTTTTATATTTAATTACAATAAATCTACTGCTGGGAGCTAAGAACTAACAAAGTATTGATTGACAAAATAAGACTGGTTTCACTTAAACACACGTTGTACAAATAAAAATTAGTCTTAAACTATCCTATAAAATCTAAATAATATATTTTTAAACACAATACCAACTTATTCAAAGAATAATAATTTTTCTTTCTACTGAAAATTGCATTTTATCATTAGTTCCCAATGTCAAAGAAACATGTAGGTATACCAAATTATCTAGTAGTCAGATTAACAACAAGAATGCAATACAGCGTGGCCGGTAAGTCCCTTTACACTAACTTAACAGTAATAATAACAATGTTTGAACACCATGTCAAAATGCTTGTTGGCGCATCGTCAAGGTCACCTGTCTGGTCACACAGACAGACTACTGTTAGTTGCGAGTGAGACGTGATGGCTGACACAAGTGAGTTTACAATTGAAGAGCGTTTGGTCGATGCTGTGTGGGTATACGAACGCCCTCATAACAATAAAACAATGGACAACATTATGAAGGACTTTGTTCTTCGTTTTGGAAAACCATCACCATCCCGACCAACTTTGCTGTCGTGGGAGAAGAAGGCCTTTTCATTGGGAACCGTTCTCGACGCACCAAGAAGTGGAAGACTAAGCACTCGAGCTGAAACTTGTGCTGGCATTGAGGAATCCATTGAACGTTCGCCTATGAAGTCGACGCGAAAACACTCTGCAGAGTTTGGTGTTCCACGGTCAACAATGCAAGATCACATGCGAAAGGATTTAAAAGTGAAGGCCTTCCGGCCATTATCTGTTAATGTGTTGAGTGATAATGACATGGACTGCCGAGTGGAAGCATGCCGATTACTCCTTCGACGCTTTCCGAGAGCCAGTGACAAAAAAAATGTTCAGTTCACTGATGAGTGTGCAATTTACCGCAGCTCTCGGAATTGAAATGTTTATTTCTGGGCAAAGGACAACCCTCATTTCTTTGAGGAAGTGGAAAACAACCCGCCTCATGACATGATATGGGCTGGAATGACTTCAACTTATCTGCTTGGGCCATATTTTTTTGAAGGTTCCTTAACTCAACACACTTATCTGCAGATGATCAACGAGTAGTTACTACCGCAATTGAGAGCTAAGGGAACTGCTGACACTGTTTATTTTCAACAAGATGGCGCTCCACCTCATTTTGCTCTCGCTGTCCGCAACCGCCTGAATGAAATCTTCCCGGACCGGTGGATTGGACGAGGTTCTCCAAACTGTCCTGCACCAATGCCTTGGCCTCCAAGAAGTCCAGATTTGACAACGCCGGACAATGCACTGTGGGGATTCATTAAAGAGGATGTTAGAAAACGCAGATATGTTTCGAATGAGGACTTGCGAAACGGAGTTCGCCAAGCTTTTACGTCAGTGACTCCGGAAATACTGAAAAGGATGAACATCCGAACATGGCGTCGTGTCAAGTTGTGTTACGACAATGGAGGTACGCATACCGATGTTTTAGATAAATAAAATAAATAACAATGTTGATCAATTAATAAATTATTCACAAACAGAATTGTGTTATTACTTTTGCCCTGTTAAGTTAGTGTAAAGAGACTTCCCGGCCACCCTGTATTTTCATCTTTAACCCTTTGCGAGCTATTGATAGATACAAACGTAAACATGGAATTGCGCAGCGAGCTACTGACAGATAATTCACATATTCTAACCTCAACAAGCTATAGATGCTTATATCCGCAAGTATAAATTGGATCCAGTAACATTAAAAAAAAGACTAGTCAAATAGTTAACAGATGTCATTTGTACTATTACTTTGGGATTCAATATTAGTGTAGCAATTTACTTACAGCGAAATAATCTCTTTGTTATTGTCATAAAGTTAGTACAATGCTGTACTGTAAGGTTATGTAGACCTCATGAGTAAACGGCTTGTTAAAGTTTCTATTTGAAGTTCTAATCACTTTTGTTTTAATAATTTTTTGACTATATTATAGATATGTTGTTAAATTTTGGGGTAAAGTGTATTTAATCATTAAAAACTAAATTAAATTCATCTTGTCAAGTCTCACAGAAGGTTAAGTTCCTACCAACAATAAAATGGGAAATAAATTTTTGTAAATATAATAACACAAGTGTATTTTAATTTCATTAACTTACATTTACATTAAATAAAGTTATTGCATATTTGACAACTGAAAGTATTTTATGGGTAGACTACTTACCAATAATAAGTATAGGTGGAAGAGGTACATTGACAGGTGTAGTGATAGCAACGACAGCCTCCTTTTGTTTTAAATTTAAACGTGAATCCAGAGTTTCACTCCACTGCCTGGAACACATGCCTTCTTGTCTGAACAATCCATAAAATTAATAAATATTTTAGTGTTAATGTTTCCTTAACCTTACCGTGTTGTTAGTTTTTCTGAACGTAGCTAACTGATCATTTTATAAAACTAATTACTAATACAAGACTTGTTTTACTGAAAATACCCAATTGATACTAGTTCTATTTATAATGCAGTGTTTAAATAGCGTAGTAAACACAACTACAGATGAAATCTCATGCATCAATAGATTTCTTCAAAAAGATCAAGTTAGGAAATAAATGGCCAGTTCAAAACTACAATACATAGTATAATAAACACAGTTGAGGCCGATAAACTTCTGGAAACTCAAGAGAAATTACCACTTGGTAGGCCCTAATTGAAATGCAAAGAAGTAATACAGAAAGCTCTGATGCTACAGGTGCAATAGAGTAGACAGCAGAAAAGAGACAAAAAGCTCATGTTAGATATTTTCTTGTAAAACTCTTGCATTATAACACATATAATGCAAGAAAAATAAAATGCTGAATGCATTACCTCCATTTATCAGTTGCCTAAAATCATTTAATAACATGAGATTTTTAAGTACGTTACATGATCACCGCATTTTATTTCACTTAATCTTAGGCTACCTATTAAACTGCAACTTGTTTAAAGATATAATGTGTTGTAATTTTTGTAATATTGTAATACAATGTTTTTCTCTGACTGCCAGTTTACTGTTTTTATTTTATAGACATAGTATGTTAATATAAAATTATGAAGTTGTGATGGTAATCTCCAAAACAGGATAGCTTCAGGAGATACCTAATTTCCATTTTACTTAGATTAATAATAACTATACAATGTTTCTTAATACTCACATATTATTAGTTTTGATAATGAATATCATAATAACTACGATAAGCTATTTTAGTTAAATTTAATTTTTAGTTAAAATTAAACTTTCCTTCATTATTTTAAGATTTTCAGTATAACATTGTATACATGTAATGAAAATAAAATACAGTATGCTATTATTATTACTATAAAGTAACATAACTGAGTTTACTGGAAAAAAGCTTATCAAAAAAACCAGTACTTAAAACACTAGATATGTTAATATAAACAAATAAATAAATCAATCATAAAAATGATTTCAATTTTCCCATAAGGTGTCTTAGATTATTTTGTAAAGAATGGATGAAGTGGTCCTTTCAGTCCTATAACACTGCAGCTCTTGAGAGACTAGTATTATCCCATCCTTCTTATTCACTTGGCAAACAGAACCCTTTCGTTTTAGAAAATTTACGAGTCACAGGATATCAGTTTGTAACCAGAAAATTAGAAACAAGGTATATAAAACAACAATTCTGTCTCACCCATTCTTTCACAAAATTATTGGAAATAATCCATCCGAGATTTCCCTCAAATTCCTGTTTTTACATAGTTTTATATAAAAAAATTAATAAATTTTCGTTAATTTATTTAAATTCAGGAAAATATAAAAGTCAAATGAATATACCTTTGTGGAGTCCACGGGATGCTAGGTTCTAAATATGTCTCTGGAAAAATTATTTTAAAATCTGCAATTTTATCAATAGCTTGATGCCATTCACAATATGGTACTCTGTTCAACTGAAATTGTACATCCATCGTAAATTCTGAATCAGACTGAAAAAAAACAAAAGTCAAAACTGGTAAAAAATAAATTATTATAAATTTTACGGGGTATATTAAATCACTAGTCAAGATAAATCCATTTTACCAATTTCATCAATTTTTGAAATTCGAAATAAGATTAGACAAGTAAAGCAAGAGTGTCTAATGGAGCAATGTAGAGAAATAGAACAGTTAGAGGCCAAACACGACTCATTTAATATGTATAAGAAAATTCGACAGACAGCTGGTCTATACAAAAGGAATAATAGGAGCATCCTTATGAATGAGCAACATCAGATTCTTGCTAGCACGGAAGAACAACTGCAAGAATGGAAGAGATATATCAAAAATCTCTTTGTGGATGATAGAAGCGTCTCACATGATATTACTGCACATGACGGAGTGGATATCACTAAGGCAGAACTTTTACGCGCCATGTCGGGAGTAAGAAACGGAAGGGCACCGGGACCAGATGGTATACAGATTGAGGTTTTGAAGACTCTGGAAGACGATGGACCTAATGCACTTCTGTTGGATTTGCTAAATTGTATATATAGGACAGGAATTATCCCCAAAGACTGGCTCAAATCAACTTTTGTTGCACTACCAAAAAAGGCCAATAGCAAGTATTGCAAGGAATACAGAACAATTAGCTTAATGAGTCATGTGTTGAAGTTGTTCCTAAAAATCGTTCATTCAAGAATTTTTACCAAATGTGAAGAAAACATCGGCAGATCCCAGTTTGGTTTCAGGAGTGGTTTCGGCACGAGGGAGGCGCTGTTTAGCATTCAGGTTCTTGTACAGAGATGTCGGGATGTGAATGTGGATGTATATGTCTGTTTTGTCGACTATGAGAAGGCGTTTGACACTGTTCAGCATGAAAAGTTAATGGCTATACTGAAAGAGGTAGGTCTGGATGGGCGAGACATTCGGATAATAGCCAATCTGTACTGGAATCAGACAGCGGACATTAGAATTAACAACCAGACATCGGAAGAAATTCCTATTATGAGAGGAGTTAGACAGGGCTGCGTGCTCTCTCCACTTTTGTTTAATTTGTATGCGGAGAAGATCTTCAGAGAAGCGGTGGAAGACAGAGCAGAGGGTATAATTGCCAATGGAACAGTCATTAACAATTTGAGATACGCTGATGACACAGTTCTGCTGGCAACGGACAGGGATGATTTGCAGGCGCTCCTACATTCAGTGACGGACCATAGCCAACAAATGGGTTTGAAAATAAACATAAAGAAAACCCAATGGATGGTGATCAGCAAGAACAAAAATATAGCTAATAACTTGGCAGATATTGTGATAGATGGGGACATAGTGCGAAGAGTGCAGGCATGCAAGTATTTGGGCTGCTGGGTGAACGAGGAGTGGGACTTGTCGCAGGAGATTAAATGCAGAATAGAGCAGGCGAGAACATCATTTAGGAAAATGCAAAGGGTACTAACAGGTAGAGAGTTAAAACTTGCGCTGCGAATACGCTTATTGCGCTGTTATGTGTTTAGCATTTTGTTCTATGGGATGGAAGCATGGACCCTCACAGAAGCAATGTGCAGGAGGATTGAGGCTTTCGAAATGTGGGCTTACCGCAGAATGTTGAGGATATCGTGGATGGACAGAGTGACGAATCAAGTGGTAATGCAGCGGCTAAACAAAGACAAAGAAGTGCTTAATATCATAAAAAGAAGGAAATTAGAGTACTTTGCCCACGTGATGAGAAATCCGAAATATGGAATGCTGCATGTGATCATCCAGGGGAAGATAGAGGGGACGCGCGGCCCCGGACGTAGGAGAACGTCCTGGCTTAGGAACCTTCGCCAGTGGTACGGGGTGAGCACCACGACACTATTTCGGTTGGCTGTGGACAGAGTGAAGGTCATGCGACTGATCGCCAATGTTCTAGGAGGACACGGCACTTAAAGAAGAAGAAGATAAATAATTTAATTTTAAAATTATTTCATTTAAAATAAATTAAACCTACAAATTTAAAAATATGAGAAACGATAAAAACTAATTTCAGCAAAAAAACAATAATTAAGGTAGATACAAGGTAGATATAGAAAGAGTTAAAAAAATGCACCCAGTTTGATTAATGGAAATGTATGCTGGCTGAAATATACGATAATCTTTCCCATTGCAACGAGAGAAGATCAAGAAAATGCATTAAACAAAAAAACTTAAAAACATCAGTAAAACTGGAACTAATTCTCAAATAAGTACATACACAATTTAACCACGTTAACCCAGATAACTTGGACCCTTGAGCTCAGATCTCTGAATTACCTGGACTGATTTAAGTCCCAAATAAATAATAAAAATTTGTAGGTTAAGTTATACTGTAACCCACCGGGTTGGTCTAGAGGTAAAGTAGTCGCCAAAATCAGCTGTTTAACAGCTGACTTTCGGAGACAAAGGTTCAAATCCTAGTAAAGGTAGTTACTTTTATACGGATTTGAATACTAGACAGTGGTTATAGGTGTACTTTGATAATTGGGGTTCAATTAACCATACTCTCTCAGGAATGGTCGGCCTGGGTCTGTACAAGACTACACTTCATTTACACGTCATACACATCATCCTCATCTCATTGGGTCATGGGTTTGCTTATTGTTCTGAATTGAACAGATTGTAACGTACACAAATTAGGAATAAAAAAAAAGTTATACTGTATTACATAACAGAGTTGAAACAATAAAATATTGTACTGTGAACATTATCACCAATAAACAACATTAACAGGAACTTAAGGTCCATTTCAAGCAGCAGACTGAGACAACAATGGCCAAGCTTCTTAAGCTAATAAGGATGTGTGATCATGTTCCTCACAAGCAATTCTCCTAAATTGATGCAGCTTACGAGCAACTTTTACTTTTCGAGAGAATTAGTTTACTGTAAATGTGTGATGTACAATACTGTAGACCCTACTATGTTTGCAATCTGTAAGAACTAATGTTAAAAAGTTTATTTTCTTCAATATAAATGCAGTTTTCAGTAAATGTTTTATTTTTATTGATTTCCGTACATTCTCTTGTTAACCTGGATTGGCTCTGATCCAAACTGATCAAACTTAACAAGGTTTTTTTAATTTTAAATTTACTCCAACATTGTGCAGTACTTTTACATAACGATAACAATGGCCTAATATTTTGACTCTCAGCGTTGGCCAAACCTTCCTATGAAAAAAACTTGGCCAAAACAATTTTCTCCTATTGAATCAAAATTAATTTCGAGATGAACAATAAACGATTAGGCTAGACAATCTGCTCTGTAAGCATTCTTAATATCAACAAATCACACACCTTTAAATGTAATGCATCAACTGTTGCCGCAGACAATCTCAGGTAAATGACATTTTTCCCTTTATCTTCGATCAGTGCTTCATGAACAGACTTTTTCTGGTCCTCCCCACTTTCTCCAGTTGTATCAACTTTCATTTCTGCAAACAACACAATATTAAAGGATAAAAACAATCCCGTTTAAAACGCACACAGAAATTAACTTAAGGCTGAAATTGCTTGGCTAAAACTCTAGTTTATTACAATTGATTGAGAATTATTCCTAACAAAATATGTTAATGCATTTAATTAAATTCTTTGGGCAGCCAAATAGAGTAAGGCCCACTTGAATTGGGTTTATACCAGTTCAAAGCAAAAGCTCAGAAATTTTTGATCCCAAAAGATCTATTTACACAAAAAGAAATAAATTGTAATATGATTTATTTAATCTGATGATGGTGGATCCACCGAAACATTTGTAACATATAGTAAAAATCAAGGCAGCTTAAAAAAGTTAGTGAAATTTATTACATGAAATAGAATCTATTTCAAGCTGCAGGATAAATAAGGATTTATTTTGGAATTGTAAAATGCATTGTTAAACAGTATGTATAATCTTAATAGTAATGCAAGAGCTCAATCTGTCGATGTCCAGTATTACAATAGAAGTCAGGTGCTCTCCTTTAGCCAGTCGAACATCCTACGTTAGAAATTCCATTAGGAAAAAAAAAATTAAAAATTACATTCATTACATAAACCCTAGAAATATAAACAAAAAATTAACTAGTAAGCTTACTTCTTATTTAGTTAACCAAACACTATAAAGAAAATGACATGAAACATTTTCAAGTCAAACCATTTTAATACAGCAGAATATAATCAGTAGGCTTACTGTACTAATGTGAATTGACTAAATGCAGTACCGTTTTATATAACGTTATTTTTGCTACATATATTATTTCACAAAATTATATTATGAAATTTAGTTAGTAACAGATGTTTTGAAAGTTTCTTATGCACATTGTTTCCGCCCATCACTGTACCTCCATTTGTCTGATTGTTTATTTAGTTAGTCCATGTTCTTAACGGTTTTATATTTATTTTTTAGTGAGTTCTTATTATATTTTTCTAAGTATTCTTGTGAAAATAGTCAATTGATACTGCCTACATTTACAATAAAACTCATTTTCGGTTTCTTCTGTTTACAGTGTTATTTTCTTGTTTTAGGTTACAAACTAACTATTATTATTTACTTTTATAAATATCATATTTTTATATTTTAAATAATTAAGTTAAAATTTTTGTGCAGTTATTGTGAATAGAAACTGAAATGCAAGCAGTTTACATTTCCATGAAAATTTGTCAGTCAATTTCTAAAAGAACCCACGCAGTTGGGGGGTAACACCTAACAGAATATAACACTTTATAAGGGTTAACTTGTCAAACTAAATAAAATTTTGTGTCAAATTAAAAAAAACCATCTAACACAAATGACTTGCATAAATAACACACAATAATATTTACCAGAATCTTTTTTGGCAGGAGCTAATAGCACTGTTGTGCAATTATTAAGGATTAAACGGCCTGCAGAAGTATCTTCTGAAATATCTTTTCCTAAATTCATCAAAGCAAATAATTCACCGTTGTGAGCATATTTAGCAGTACTGGCTGCAACACCACTAGGAGAGAGCAAATAACAGTTAGCTAGTCTAAGTGGAGCTGTTAAATTATACCTCGCCACCTAAAACACAAATGTAATAAAAGTTAGAAATGGATTACAAAATTAATCAACCAAACATTTAGTTAAGACATTACTACACTAATGCTAAAATTAATAGAACACAGTAGTATACAAGCGACTTAAATTAAAATAAAAGAACTACAAAATTAATTTAATTAAAAATTTAACTGTTCTCATTTCGTGTCATAGTTGATAAGGTAAATACAAAACGTATTTTTAAAGTAAGTACCATTCTGCAATTCTGGCGCTTCAGTTCTGCGGTTGGTATTTGGCGCATGCATGATGTGTATAGCTATCTATTGGCAAGCCACAGATGCCATTACAGAATCATTCGACCGTGTTTATGTTTGCTGTGAGTATTTGAAATATCTCCTCTGATTGAAAATCACAGACTGTGAAATAAGCGCTACAATTAATTTTCTTAGTGCTTAAGACATGAAAGCGGGTGAAATCCATTGTCAAATCAGTGAAATATATGGAGAAAACATTATAAGCGATGGGATGATACGGAAATGGGTGAGAGCTCTTAAAGATGGCTGAACAAATGAGCATGACGAGGAATGAAGTGGGTAACCTTCAATTATTACTGACGACTTGGTACAGAAGTTTGTTGAAAAAGTGAGAAAGAACAGATACTTTCTGATTTCATCGTGATCTAATGAGTTTCCTGTAGTGTCAATAAGTGTCCTTTATGAAATTGTGACAGAACGATTAAATTATCGAAAGTTATGCTCACCCTGGGTTGCAGTGGTTGTCTAATCAGGTGGCAGATTTCTACGAGGATGGTATTCAAAAGCTGGTAGTACGATAAGTGCCTTAATATTGGTGGGAATTATGTAGAAAAGTAGATAAAAATAAAGGCTTTCATGTAAAAATTAAGTTACTAAGAAAAGTTCACTTGTTTTCTTTTTATTTCAAAACTGGATTTACTTTAAAAATAAGCCTCGTAGTAGAATCATACAGTAGGGAATTTTTTAACAGTAATCTAGCAACTTAACATAAATAGTTGAATAATTAAATTGTAAATTCTTAAATCATGGGATTTAATCTTTCACCCGACCAGCCCCTAACACTAGGAATAAATTCCTTAAGACAGTGACACAGATGCAGCAAGTCCTTTTTCTTTGAAGTTATCTAATAACATAAAAGAATACACATACAAACCTGTTCATATCTAGCCATTTCTTCAACACAAAGTAATTCATGCATTCGAGCCCTGTAGTTGTTTCTAGTTAGCTTCTTCTCAGATACTGTGGACTGTGTTAGTGTAAAACTATCTGCTCGAGGAGCAGGATATGTACTTAATAAATCCCGTTCTCTTTCGGCATCTGATGAACTCACAGGCACTACAGGAGAAGTGAAAGTAATGACTTCACAATTCTCCTTATCCCATCTTTCTGCATTTGATAATATTAATTCCTGAAAAAAATATATTTATTAAAACATCTATAGTACAGAATTGTAAATTGCACCATAATAAAAATTAACAACTATAAATAACAATATCTTGTGAATTATTCTTTAACTATACCAACTTCTGTTATATACTTAGCTCCAAACAGCTCCGTACAAACAAATTTCTTTTACTTGAAATCTTAATTATATAACCAACTTATTTCTACTTTAACCAAATAAACTGTAACAACCTGAACAAGTACAAATTGTTTTGTTAAGCTCGGAGCCAACTATAGTTTTATTCACGGTCAAAAAATTAGTACAATGTATTAATAACACAAAATATTGATTGGCCAATGCTGTGGTAGAATTTTTATAAATTGGAAAAATAGAGCGGGCCATGCGGGGGTCGGGTGTCACATACACAACCTGGCAACATGGATAGTAGCGCCTGACACCCATATGGTCCAATTTATTTTTCAAAATTTTAAAAATTCTATCACAAAATTGGCCAATTAATATTTCAAGTTTGTAATAAATTTTTTCTAATTTTTTGATGCTCAATAAAACGATAGTTTGCTCATACCGAATGATTGAGCGGTTACCAAGACAGCAAGGGTTCACAATATTGTTAATACATCAAAATATACAAAATGTACAATTTTGAAATTCTGTACATGCTGTAGGAATATAATTTACTATGTTGTGTTAAAATTTCAAACTTGCTGGGCAAATAATTCTCAAGTTATATGCCTCTAAACATATGAAATTCTTTACGGTAGTAAAAAAACCAGGTCTTTTGGTCTTCCAACCTCGATACGGCAATTTCCAAACAATATTAAAAATATAGGACTATTATAGGTCAACACAGAATAAAATGAGCTAAATGTTGATGTAAAAAGTATGTTAAAATCTGACTCATCGTTTTGGAGATGCAAATGTTCAAACTCGGGTGTACATAATTACAAAACCGATACCTAATAGTTAAAATGCAAGATAACTACGCGGAGTCAGAATTGGTTCGACCATATCTGTAGCAAAGAAGAAAAGCGACTGTTGAGAAGAATTATGTCACACATTCCTGGTGATTCCTGAGAGGTTGGAGGACTACAAATGAGATGGACTGACAAGTTAAAAGTGGCAACAGGCCTATGAGCCTAATGCATGAAGAGAGGTCGGTAGGTGTGAATTATCATTGTTTAATTTTTTCAACTGCCCGTAACAGACAGGTGGAGTGTCAAATTATTTACTCTCAATCTATTCATTGCTGGGCTAAAATAAATAGTTCTGTTTCTTATCATATGGTCAGCCAATTAAATGACTGAATCATTTAAGAACAGAAGAGGTAGAGGTGTAAAAGACACTAATCAGAGTTATCTCCTCTGAAAGTAATGGATTTCATTATACAGCCAGACCCTGTGGTGAATGAAGTGAAGGTGTCATTTGCAGAGTGGAAAATATGTGCTTTTCATAGGGCCCGGCATGCTGATAAGCGTACTTTTCTATTCAGTGAGGAAGGCAATGGTAAACCACCTCACTCCTTGTTTTACTTAGTAAAACCTCTAGAGGTTCAAACCAGCTTTTCGGCTGATGACCTAAACAACAACAATTTTTTCAAGTGATTTGTTTTTTTTTTTTGTTTAATTAAAGTTATATCTACACCTTGGTCATTAGCAACCATGGTTGGCTTAAGAAACTGTAATGATGGGTTTAGGCATGTAATAATTTCCAGACCATAGCCGGGAATCAAACCCTGGACCTCCACTTAGTAGGCTAGCACACTAACCACTATGTCACGGAGACGACCATTGATGAATTTGTTTGTATCTACTAAGATTTCAACTTTTAACAAGTTCTTATCAATAAATATAAATTACTATAGAACACAATCAATTATTTCTTAACGAGTTTTATAGAAACAATATTCACTGAGTAGAATATATTTTAAAAAGAACTCTTAAAAGGAAATAACAAAATAAAATTAGACAAACCTTTTTAATCTCTTTAATTTTATCTGCATCTGTTACAGGGACAACATCAACACATACGTGCCTAACAAGGACAGGCTCTATACCAAAATCGAAAACAACAGATTGTCTAAAAGTACCATAGATATCTGTTGAAAATTCTACTCTGATTCTATGTTCAAATCTTTCAACATGTTCATCGATAATCATACCAGTCCCTTCCGTCCATTCCTGGTCATTAATTGGCTCGCAATTAACTATCGTAATACCAGTATCGGCAACCAAACTAACAATTTGCCTAAAAAATAGAAGAATACAATCACCATCAGAATTATAAGTTAAAATAAATCAAAAACTACTATTAAACAAACAAAATATTTCTTATAAGATTTGGTTACTAAAAAGAATATTCAAATCACATGACACACACACACAAGTATCAGAAATAAGTCAATGTCTTCGACAGACAAATTAATTACTAAAATATAGTGAAGTAAAGTAAAACAGTAGCATAATAAGATGAGTAAATATAATTTTTACTTTTTATATAATACCCAGCATAAAAAGATACTGAGAATAATATGAGTGCTGATCGTCTCTTATCTAAGTACGAAACCTGATTTTATTTATAGGCTTACAAACTAATATAAGAGCACACAGGAAATGGAACCAGGTTTTTATAGCAAATAGGAATATTGAGAGCAATAGGAAGAGTACTAAATCAGCACTGATCGACTTTCATTAGTGTGAATGCAGGTACATCAGAAAATCTGTATTTTAATAAATGATCAGGGTATTCTATATCTTCAAACATAAAGAAAATACACAGCCGTAATATTATCAATAATGAAAGAAGATTAAGATCTAACACAGAAATATACACAAATATAGAAACTTTAGAACACAAAATTTAGAAGGTGGAGAATGTAATTCGTAGGACACATGAAAAGAATAGACAACAGACAGAATACACAGATTCTCAACTGTATGTAGAAATTTAAATAAACAGATAGATAAAGTAACAGTCAAGAAAAAAATGGGATTCCTTAACATAACAAAGATTTATGTACAGAGAAAAATTCCTACAGGCAACAAATCAATGAAATGGAATTTTTCATGAAAACAGAAAAAACAACATAAGAGGAATTACTGATCCAAATAAGAACAAAAGTAGCAGTGAGATAGAATAAAGAACAATTGGACTAATAGGAAACAACCCATTTGATATTTACATAGTCTCTAAGACTGTTACAACACGGAAAAACCACTCAAGGCCAATTCTGTCAACTGAGTGCTTTTGACAGAGCTAGAAATTATCAAAACTGTCATACAATACATTAAAGGGTCATAACTGATTTTCTACTTTTAATGCAAATTAGCATGAAAGTGATAAAATAAACTGGGTCTAAAACCATATAAACTTAATGAAAATAATGAAACTACGATTAATCTACATGTATTATAATACTGGGAATTTAATAACAGTAAATCACATTCACACAATGCACAGTAAATAACAGTAGAACAAATTTTTCATGTGTTTTTAAAAAATAAATGGAAAAAATCAACTCACCTAAGAACAAAGTGATTCCGATGTGCATCTTGTAATAAAGCAACAGCTCTCAGTGGCATAGATGATTGTAATGTAAAATTCCATTCCTTTTGGCTAACTTTTGAAGATACAGTTGTTACAAGATCATCACTACAAGTCTCCTCGACTCCATCTATCCTCTCTCGCATTACGCGATCAGGACTAGCAGACTGAACCCATCTGAAAAACCATTACTAGCCTATGAAGTATCGATTCATTATATACAAAAATTTTAGCAAACGGTACAAAATACAAAAAAGAAACCTTTGTTTCAAATGTTAAAAAGACCTTTCATGCTAAGACAGTTAAACTATTCCTCTTTCAAATAACTCAAAACAAAAGAAATTACAGAAATAGTTGATATTTTAAATTAACTCGTTTTGCCATGACTCCTTCTCCTGGGCATTTGAGTAATACTCCTGGGCATCTAATTTGAGTTGTGGCAGGTGGGGAGATAAATTGCACAAACTTCACTCTTCCACTCAACCCACTTTCTACATTCACTTCTTATGATACAATGTTATAGTATATGGCAACCTGATTTTTAACGAATTTAGATTTAAGAAAATAGCCTATCAAAAATCCACCTGTTGTTTAAACATTTAAAAAAAGAGAAAATAAACATTACGTAAAACAGTGAGATGTGTTGAAAGTCTGCCATAGCAACTATTTTAAAGCCAGAATATTGTTAAAAATTTTAGGCTGACACAATGTAAAAATTAGTGAACGTGAAAAGACAAATCATTGAGTTTTCATATAAAAATTATGGAAAAATCTTTATCAAAGTAAATAATGCATTACTAATATTCTACTGAGCTTCGGAGGATTGTTGAATAGTAATTAATTTACTGAAATAAATAAATAAATTCCGGAATTTGAGGACATCATGGCCATGACAAACATTTTCGGATGAGTTAATTAAGTATATTCATAGAACATCTCATCTTACATGCAGCTGAAAATGAATATTTAAATAAAACCAGTGAATTTATTGGATTATAACAAGGAGTATAGACATTCAAACGTTTTAATATTAAGTATAAACATTAATTAGTTTTCTCTAAAATGATTTTTTTAAAATTGTTAAGATATTGGTAAATTTTCAATTCCTTTGGGTCAAAAAAATCCATATATCGGCATCAACTCAATTGTTACACCATTGGTAAATTAAATGGCCTCATGAATTAGTTGACACCCATTTTGTGGCGATATCTACGGCTTTGTTCGGTATATAATTTGGCAAGGGAATTAAGTACAATAAATTTTTTTTATTTTGCCATAATAAGTTTGGCATCTCGTAGTGGGGATATTACATTCCTAATACATTACATCATAATTATTTTGTACAGTACTGATATGTTTATCCCTAAATGTTAACAGTCACATACTACAAACATTCGTTTCAAAACAAATTATAATTTGTGGCTCAAATATAGTTAACCATAGTACTATAAATCATGTCGATTTGGAGTTGTTTTCAGAGTCTAAGGATGATTTGCAGAAGTCATTATATGTATTAGTTTGAATGCTGAGCTATATAACCATCTGATTTCTAAGACAAAGGTGATGAGTTTCAGAAGTACTGATCATCTAAAAAGTAAAATAGTTTTGAATGACAAGACCTTATAAAACAGCTGCACTCGTCTGGTTACTTGGGTTATATCTCTTTTGTGCAACCACGACATGCAGAAAATCAAATTGAAGAAGTTTCAAATGCTTAAATATACTTTGAGGAAAACACTTATCAGTAAAGTGCAGAAGAAGACAGTTTTTTAAAATTTGGTTCAGGGTGTTGGACCCTGACAGCTCAGTAGATATCAAAAACAGAGGTTGCTGAGATGAAATGGTTAACCGTTTTGGCACGGTATTGTTTGCTGGATTATAACAGAAATTAAGATTTAGGCATGAGATTGACATGTCACGGGTGATATCAATTATTTCAAAGTATACGCAAAAGTAGTATAGTCTTTTTTTATACCCCATAAAACTAAAATAAATTTATCTTCAATGTAAAAAAAAAAAACACAAATACTAACCAATTACCATTACAGAATAGTTACTTTTAAGTAAGTATGATTGATACACAACAAAAAATTTTGTTGTCTTTGTAAATTAAACTACTTTTACATCCATACAATCAGGTTGACAAAACTTGTATTATATATTTTTTTAAATAATCACATACCTTTCTAATAATTGTTCAGTATACGATTTTCCATACAATTCTTTTTCACATGCTCTCTGAAGTTTCATCCGTCTATATTGAAATCTATCCCTCCACTCCAGTAACTCTTGTGGTCCATGTGCTTCAACACACTGGGCACCATACCGACATGCACCTCCATCAGTGAATGCTTCACATAGGCTATACATTTCTGCTGTGTAACCTCTAGGAGGAGGCCGCCATTTCCAATCTCTACCTTCATCTGACATTATCACCTAAACAATTCAAGCAAGAAATAACAATTTAATAACTGATGTTTCAACAGAAAAATTATAATTTCCATATTACCAAGCAGCAATCGTTGACTTCATCACAAGATAGATCTTGTCAAGAAGAAACTCAACACATGCTAACAGTAAGCAATAAAATTGATGCAATCTAAACACAGGCAATAGTTCCTCAAAGAACCCTGCCAAGCCTATTTTGTGATTTGTCTAGATTATTCCTGCTTCTTATGCTAGTGCATTGCTCACGAGTTTTTGGGGTGATGATAAACTGTATAGTTAACATAAACGGTCAATGTACGAAGACATGTGAACAAAGGTTTGCAGAGTTCAAGATGTACAATCGGTAATAATCCTCATAGCAATCTTCTGCATCAAGAGTATTCTCACACTGGTTAAGAGAGGGTCCACAAATGGTTATGCAATAAATTTACATGACAATGAAAAAATGAAAAGTTTGAGGGTGGTTCGAAAAGTAACCTTCGTTTTGCTGTAAAAAAAACTGGTATAGAAAAAATATTTCATTATATACATCCTAAAACTATAGCTTTTTACTATTTTTCAATAGTCACCATTAAAATTTAAGCATTTGTTTCACTAATTTATAAATTTCTTCTTCATAAAATTCAGCTGTCTGAGCGTGTAGATGATCTTTCATGACGTTTTGAAGTTCATCATCGCAATTGAAGTGCTGCGAAGCAAACTACTTCTTCATGTGATTAAAGAGACGAAAATCACTTGGCACCCAGTCAGGGCTGTAAGGGAGATGATCAAAAATGTCCTATTTGAAGTGCTTCAAAAGCTCTTAAATTTTTTGAGCAGTCATGCAAAAAACACAATACTGGATGTCAGCATACCGCGACGTTTATTTTCAACGGTTCATTTAAGTTTCTTCAAAGTATCACAATAGATATCTGAAGTGACCGTCATACCATGTTCCATAAATTCAACCAGCAAAACTCCCGTGGCATCCCAAAAAACCGTAGTCATAACCTTCCTAACAGAGGTCCACAAAACCAAATGAATGGGCTCTGCCTTAGACTTCCTTTCACACTACGACACAGAAGGAAGTTTTTCAATCTCTTCAATCACATAAAGAAGATGCTTGCGTCGCAGGACTTCAATGACGACAAGTTTGAAAATGTCATGAAAGATTGGCTACACATCCGGACTGCTGAACTTTTAGAGGAAGGAATTGGTAAATTAGTGAAAATCTATAGTTTTCAGATGTATATAAGCCGATCGCTTTAATACATGCGGCTGAAGGTTAATTTTTTTTTCAATGCAAGTTTTTCTATTTACAGCCAAACGAAGGTTACTTTTCGAACCGCTGTTGAATATCATGAGCAGGTAATCAGAACAGTCAAAACTTTTAGGCTTCCTTAACAAATAATTTACTCTTAACAGCTTCTTACATATTTCATTTATGTGAAAGTTTCAGTTAAGCTTGGCACCAATGTAAATACTCAGTAGTTTTACCTTTTTCCTCTATATTGCCATCAAATAAAGTCCTCCTTTTTAATCAACTTGTATACCAATTTAACTTCTTCCAGTTACATACCCAATCATCTACTTCTCATATCATGACCCTCATCAAAAGGTCCTTCACATTTAAAGAATCTACAGTTGAAGGTCCATTCATTTCCTTGACTTACTTAAGATTGGTAAAGATAGGTTGTTTAGTAAAGGTTTACATTACATTTTCTTTAATTGTACTTATTTTTTTTTTTTTTTTTTTTTTTGGTTTAACGTCCGACTGTTTTGCAAATTGCTACTAATGCAGACGATGAAGGATGAAATGAATTTTTTGTAACGTATGAAAAAATGCCATGCCCGAGTGGGATTCGAACCCAAGACCGCGTTATGAGAGGCGAGCACGTTACCAACGCGACCGGCAATTTTTTATAAATTAATCTAGAAGTATGAGATGGCAATTGTACTTATAAATTAATCTAGAAGTATGAGACAGAATTGTTGAACATGACAAATATACTTGTGAAAATTCGCAGATACAAATGTTTTTTTTAATTTTATTTCTCCCAACTATATAATTACGTATAAGGGAGGTGCTTTTATCACCTTATCAACTAAACATTTAAAAATTGTCAAAAAACTTACCGTTTGATGAGTTTCCGACTGGCAGTGAGAACGTAATTCATTTCGATCGGTAAATGTAAGACAACAATATGAACAGACGTAACCTGACAGATCACCCTGTTTATCACTATCCTCAATCTTCATATTTCCAACTGGAACAGAAAAATTACAGTTAAAATACATCACACTTTCTCCCATACAATTACCAGTTAATAATAAACAAAACTGTATTAGCCTAACACATTTATACATATTTATAAATACATTGGGTTATTACATATAATGAATTATATTATTCTATTATATACCAAATAAACTTCTAAAAAATAAAATAAAATAGGTAATATAAAAAAATTTACAAAGCCCAATACTACACCATTTCAAATGAAAAACGTACTGTTTTTTGGAAGAAACCTTTAATACAATTCATTTTTTCCCAGAAGAAAATTTTATAGAGGGCATACAATAAATTCTAATTACAAAGGTTCCAATAATTAAAAAACTACTTTTTGTACGACAAAACCTGAAAGGTTTTCTCAGGCACACATTAACTAATTTAAGATTATCCTTAAGGTCAATAACATGGGTTCCAACATTTTTTTGTAATAGCCCACATATAAATATAGGCTTACCCTTAATCTAGTTTACCCTTATCCAGTTTTACAACCCTTATCTAGTTTTACAAATCAACCTCAGTCAAGCCAGCCGCATTAGCATTTTTTTTTTTTTTGGGCGAAAAACCAGGACAGTTATCAACGCCCGTTATTCTACACATGGGGGTAAAGGGCCCAAGTGTAGAAAGTAATTTTCTTATTATAATATAAAACGTCTTACAAACTAGAAATATCACAGAAAATACATTAACATACGAACATAAACTTAAACCTAATATCACAGACAGAATAAATAATATTTACAACTTAACAAATAAAAATCTTACAAACTAGTATCACAGCAAACAAAAAATAATATAAATTAAAAGCTAATATCACAGACCTGACGGTAAAAACAAAAGGCTGTAAAGGGGCCACAAAAAAAATAAAATAAATAAATAAATAAATAAAAAACATACACAAATACACATATAAAATGAAACTAATATTCCCATTTCCCTATCAGACACTGTTGTACACATTAATGGATCTAAGTAATCTTAACGTTGAGTCCAAAACATGGCTATCGTCGCCGAGTACATCTCGTAACTGGAAGGGTATCTTGAATCGCCGACAAAGAACTGCGTAGCAGACGCAATCTACCAACACATGTTTAATTGTCAAAGGACAATCACATCTGCCACACATTGGAGCATCACAAGACGTCATGAGATACCCATGCGTTAATCTGGTGTGTCCAATTCTAAGTCGCGTGATGACAACCTCTTCCCTTCTGTTCTTCCTCAGCGACGTAGGCCAAGGCTTAACGTCATGCTTTATCTCACGAAACTTGTTGCCATGAGAGCCAGTCCATTCTACCTGCCAGGAATCAGTGATGACACGCTTCACCAGGCCCACAAAATCTGACAGTCAGATATTGCGTGAAGGCCGATTGGCGTGCCGCCTCCTTAGCGGCCAGATCAGCAGCCTCATTTCCCGAGATTCCAGCGTGACCCGGAACCCAGCAGAAAACAATGCTTACTCCTCTATCATTCAGCTCCTTCACAGTGCCGAGGACGTCCACAACTAGCGGGTGGCGTGAATACACATCATTAATCGACTGGAGAGCACTGAGCGAATCAGTGCATTGGCATGGTTGGTAACGTGCTTGCCTCTCATCATGCGGTCTTGGATTCGAAACCCATTCAGGCACGGCATATTTACATACGTTACAAAAAAATCATTTCAATCTTCACCGTCTGCATTAGCAGTAATTGCAGAACAGTCAGATGTTAAACCAAAAAAAAGACCTCAGTCAAACATTTTAAGTCTGTGCATAAATACAACTTTCAAAAATCAAACTTGGCCACCTCAGTGGCCCGCTTTAGCTAAGTGGTTAGTGCGCTATACTGCAAAGCGAAGGTCCTAGGTTTAATTCCCTGGCCAGGATTAAAATTATTTCAAGTTTAAACCCACTATTTCTACACCCATAGTAGTCGCTAATAACCAAGATGTTGATGCAACTTAAACTAAAAAAAAAACTAACTTTTTTACACTTGGAAACAACCAAAACACATTCATGTAAATCTTAGAACTAATTAATTTAAAACTATTTCCTTATTAAACTATTATGATCAACTGAAAACATAAAAAAATCAACAAAAACCATCTTGTTTTATTTTTTCAGGGTGATCATTGTGCCTGGCAACACACATGGTTTTTTATTCCAAAATAATGTTCTAAATGAATTATAACAAAATTTAAAATAACCGTTTTAACAACAGTAGACTATTCAGGCTCAGGTAATCTAACCCAACATACATACTAGAAAAAATCATGTTTTAATTAACTGAGTACCTTCCAATATCAAGCAAACTAAGTACAACCATACTTGGTAACATTAATTCAAGTACAAAATTATGTTTATTCTCCAATTTTTATGGATTAGTAGTTTTCATGATATCTGGCTAAGCCAAACCCCACTCTGTGCTAGATAATTGAAACTTTTATTTTTTTAAAAAAAGCTTAAAAACACCCTTATTTGTACAATATTTATTATTCAATTTAAATATTACACCAGAATGGTTATTCATAAAATACACAATATTCTTTCTCGTTTCACATAATTTCACTGCAAAAAATTTTGATTATGACAAATCAATTTATTCCTTTTTCATGTTGGGACTATTTAACGATTCACAAAGGCAACAAAATAATTAGGACCATTTCCTGTAAGAATAATCCATACCTAATTGTTGGCCATTGAATTTTATTAAAAGATAAATAAACATTTTTGAATTAATTACTATCATCTGGATCAGTAAATTTCATTTAAAGTTCTTTGATTTAAAAAAATGAGTAGTCTGCTACTCAAAATTAATTACAATAGAATTTTCTATTCACTTTTGAATACCTTAAGTGCTAGAAAGGTAAAAGGATATCAATAAGACCCATCATTTTCATTATTAAAATTCTCAGTCGTTTTACAACAATCCAGTCTTAATGAAATAAAATCATATTGTTAAGCCTTAAAATGCTTAAACAAAATACTGAACATACCAATACTATTTTTAGAACTTGTGCATTAAATCAACTACCTTTTAACAGAGAAAATAATAACACAAACTATATTGAACAAAAGTTTATAATAATGTACTCTAAAAATTTACAAGAGTTCATGATGATTATTTATACTACCGGGACTCCCAGAATGCATCAGTGTCATTGAGGAGTGTTATGTAGCAATTTCTGCCTTTAGCCGCCACTGCCAACTGTCACATGTATTCTTCGAGATAAGAATCCAAGTAATGGCGAGCTGTACCTCCGTTTCTTCTTCCGCCATTCTGCTAATCCACACATGCATTCTATTTGCCGTGTATTTATTACTAAATTTTTAATTACTCGCTCTTTAATTACACACTCCAGTTTCAGAGTCAACAAAAATATATTTATGATTCACCGTGAAGTGTTAAAAAACCAAGCCTTCAAATTAGTCCGTTTTGTATCCTTTGTAGTTAGGAGGGAGGGGAAAGGTTACACGATGCGAGGTATGAGTAACTCAAGAGATCTATAAATTATTCCGGTAACCGGAGGAGGTGGTAGTCGGTTTAATGCTTAAATACCCTATTTTTAAATGTTCATATTTAAGATGCAGTGTTACATCTTGGGAATCTCTGAGTAAATCAGATGCCATTTTCAGAATGAAAAAATGAGCTGTTAGGGATTTTTTTTACGATCAAAAAGACATGATTCTTGTCAACACTTTTATAAAGAACTAAAAACACTGTTACCAGGAATTTACATTTACGAGACTGCATTATTTCTGAAGAAAATTAAAATTTATTTTTGATAAATAAAGATATCCATTCATAACCGACAAGAAAAAAAATTATTTACGATTTGTACAGCGTACAACAACCAGATACAAAAAAGCATCGTAATATGCATCTGTCAATATTTATATCCTACCAAATCATTTAAAACAACTACTACTATACAGTTTTAAAAATACACAAACAGTTTCTGCTAAAAAAATTATTTTATAATATTAATTTTGAAATCAATTTCTGAAAAACTGGGTCAACTGTCTCAACCAGGTGTTATAGTAAGTTTGTGGAAATTAAGTACTCCCTAAGTAATAAAATTAAAAATATAACTAATCTAAGAATATAATATATAAAGTTACTTTTTAATTTAATATCACAAGTCTATCAATTTATGTTCAGAAATGAGAATCAAAATTATTTAGTGGGTTATTTATAAATAAGTACTGTGCACTGTTGTATCACATAGTTGTTTGTCATTTCTGTTAAAGAAAATTCAAACTGTTCAATGGGCAATTAATAAGTTGACTTGTGAATATGAACATTATACACTATTAACAATTATTAATTTTTAATCAATTAGTTTTATTTTAATGTTTTGCTGTCCTGATCAATCTTGTTTTTTTACGTTTAACCTTCTAACTTTCTAACCAATTTTTTTGGCATGTCATATAAATGAGAAGCTCATTTCTAAAATGTCTTTCCCTTAAGTGAAATTTGAGGCAAATCACAAAAAAAATCTTGTACAACTGAAATTTAATTATTAAATAATAAAAAGTTATATCTTATTTCCAAGAACAACAAATTATTATGACAACAAAATTAATCATAAATCAATACAGCTCAATAGTAAATAAGGAATTTGTATCAGACAAGAAACCTTCTGTAATAAAACCAGGGACAAGGGATGTTCTAGACTGAAAGTCTTTCGACAAGAGACCATATGGTTCAAAGTGCATCCTTTTACTTCATCCTTATTGGTCTGAATATCTTCCATAAATGGTATTTTGTTCCGAAAATAATTGTTATGTAAATAATTAATTAACAAATCAAGACTTTGTTAACAACTAAACATTGAAATTTGTTAGTCAGCTACTCAGGATTTTGGGAATCCTGAGCCCAAGCATAGCCTGACTGATGTAAATGGTCTGAGTAACTAAACCTGTGTCTCGGACACAATTCCACTATTAAAAAGCATCCGTCAGGCTATACTAAGAGTTAGGATAATAGAAAAATACTTCGGTTGGTTTTGAAGGACTCACTTCGATTGTACTGCAATCTGCTGGATATTTTCAAAACTAGAGACTGTTTACTGAACAAATGTTCTGTTTACCAGTAAGTGAGGCTATAGCATGGTCGTTCGTGTCACGTTATTCACATTTCATAAAGAATTTACATGAAATTATATAACAAAATTTGAAAAAATATAATTATATTGTTTGTTTTACTCAGTAGTAAGTTGTTTCCCCCTAAACACAGTACAAATAACCATAAATATTTGTTCTTTTTTTAGTTTTATGTTGCTTCAACGGCTCAGTTATTAGTGACTGCAGTGGGTTCTGAAACAGTATTTTAACTTGTGGAAATTTCCAGACCCTAGCCGGGAATTGAACCTCGGACCTCTGCATTGAAGGCTAGCAAGCTACAGAGGCGGCCTAATAATTGTTCTTGTTTACTTGGTTGTTGCATTTTATTTTTTCAGGCAATTTTTGCAAAAATTTCAATGCTTCATAACTTTTCTGATACGTAAATAAGAAAAGTATTACATATTATTAAACTATAATTTGTGATATTTCAATATATTACTGATCTACTTCTCTTTTTTCTATGAAATGAATAATGATTTTTCTTGAAATACCACTAAAATACCCAGGATTCTAGGCTCATGACATACATAACCCTTCAGGATGCAAAGTGTTAACTGAGTAGCTATGTTATCAAAATGTACCTACGTAAACATTTTCATTGGTCAGTATTTATTTTATTTTGTATTTAAAGTACAATATGAACAAGATATACTATTGAAGAAATCTGACTCTACCTTTACTTGGGACAATGGAGTTTTTGTTACAAGATCAGGAAGTTAAAATTTGTCAGCCATTTTTAATACAGAAACAAGGTTCATATTTAAATAAACTATTTAATGGATTATAGAAGTTTTAGTACAAACAACAGATGTTTTTTTAATAAAAGAACTAATGGCCCCATCCGTAGCGTAGTGGTTAGCGTGCTACCCTACAACGCAGAGGTCCCGGGTTCGATTCTCGACTAGTCTGGAAATTTTAACGCGTTAAAACCCACCGATACAGTACCGAATCCCAAAGTAGTCGCTAATGACTGAGCTGATGATGTGACTTTAAATAAACTAAAAAAAAAATACTGATTACAATGAAACAAAAAGACGTTTTGGAAATAAGCAAATCAAATAACGTACATTATTGTACACAACAAAGTTCATATTTAATGATGCTTATTAAAGTACCAAACAGTCAATGAATTATGCTTCATAAGAATGAAAATTAACATGCTTGACATGTATAATCACAACATTAGCATTTAAGGAAGCTGTCAAAGATAGACGATGGTAATTTAATCAAATCCATGGATATATCGACTTAATGAAGTTCTTTAACTTCATAAAAATGATAAAATACAACCAATTTAAGCATGTACAGAATTAAAAAGTGTAACAATCATTTTAGTATGTTAATGTAAGTGTTGTTTATTACATTATTAGTACATTACACTATAGTACATTATTATGCACATCAGAACAGTATTAAATCATCAAATTTAAAATCACGCTGATAGTGTAAATAGAACGATAACCTTTTAATAATATTAAAGAAACAACAGCTAATCCAAGAATGAATCGATTTAAAATACGTGTTGGCACTGTCAGCGTGTTAGAATACGCAATACAATATAACATTAACTGATACGCAATACGAATGAATGAATATTTTGAATATAGTATTCGGTGTGTAATTAACAAATTCTGATTAATTAGAAAAAACAATCAGGCCTATCAATGCTTTATAATTTTACAATTTATTAGCAACATTTGTACTACAACTTGTTATTAATCATTTATTAAAAAAAACTGTTAGATCAAATTTTTTAAGAGATTAAATATTTTAATCACATCATTATTGAAAAAAATTATCAAAGTAAACTGAATTAATTACTACATTAATTTTTAAGAACTTTTTACATGTTCATTAATACAAAAACACTATCTGGTTTGTTTTCTACAAGACAAAAAACTCTGGTGTGAAACACTCACACAACTTTCTCTTGCCAGTGCAAATAATTAACAATAAACCTAACATTAGTAATAAAACATAAGAAATAAACAAAAAACTAACCTCAATAAACATAACCTAATTTTAATCATGAGTGAAAGACGCAAAATGAAAATCAACCTCAGTTTGGCTTAGAAATACGGAAAATCACTCTTTCTCTCTAAACTAGGCTCGTAGAGAAAAATGCTCTAAATAAAAGTTGTAGATCTTTTAATTTTCTATAAATTTAATTATATACACTTTTGTCGTAAAATGCATACTAAGGCCGAAATCTTAAAAATATCAATTTTTCACACGTTTTCGTGAGAAAAAAACAGAAAATCGCTAATTATCGCTAAACTAAGCGTTATACAAAAAAATGTTCGAAATAAAAGTTATAGGTTTTAAAATTCTCTACAACTTTTATTATATAACTTTTTGCACTAAAATTTATATTAAAGCCGCAATCTTAAGAAAACAATTTCTTTACGTGAAAACAGCCTCACCAAGATTTCAGCAAACATGGCGCCTACCCTTTCTTGTAGAGATTAAAAAATTGAGTAAACCAGGCGATTTTAAAAAAATCTTAGACCAGTTTTTGAGAAAATCACAAAAAAGTAAAAAATTACACGAATAAACTACTACTTCCGGTTGACCGCTTTTGATGAAAATGTTCGTGTCGGGTCCGGTAGTGGTATGTAACTTAAGTTTCAAGTTCGTACGATGTTCCGTTCTTGAGATATTCTGTTCACACACACAGACCAATCGCTAAAAATATGCTTTTTGGGTTCAGGGGGTCTGAAAACGTGTAGATCCGGTGAAAACTTGATTTCGAAAAATCAACATGAAAACAATACTTTCCTTCCTATATATTCATATAGGCAAGAGAAAGTAAAAAGAATAGCACAACAAATTTCGAGTATTAAAATTAACCTGCATAAAATCTTATGTTCTAGAATAAGATTTTGAACAGTTTCCCTCAGCCATTTCAAGTGAATGGCTGATGTCTCTTTTAGTGTTCTGTACTAGAGTCATACCTTTCTATTCCCTAACCCAATATATTATCATCATTATCATGAGATTATCTCCTATAAGGCAAATCCTCTGCACCAAGTTTCTCTCAATTTCCATTAACATCTTATTCTCTTGATATTTCATACCTAATTTTAAATCATATGTAACTGTTACTCAAAATTTTATACGACATAATGTAAAGCACATATTTTTTGTTTTATCCCTAATGTGCATACATTGCAATTTATTCATAAGAACAATAAGTCACCCCACGAGCCAATGAGAGTGGATATATATATGACATAGTCTTTTACAGACTCAGACCGACCATTCCTGAGAGAGTATTGTTAATTGAGTCCCAACCATCTAGCTTTAAACCCATATAAAAGTAAATCCTTCACTAAAATTTGAACCAAGGAACCTATGTCTCTGAAAATCAGTAAGCTGACTATAGGTGGTGAATTTACCACTAGACTAACCTGGTGGGTTAGTACATTATTTAACTCAATGATTTATAAGTTTGTTTATTTATTTTTGAACAAAAAAATCTGACTAAACCATATATTTAGAAATACAAAAAGCACAACTCATTTCTATGCCAGGGTCCCAGGTTTGATTTCCGATCAGGACTGAGGACTGGAATTTTTTTTATCTGTACATGACCTCATAACCATTATGTAGGCAAAATCTTTCAATAAAAAAAGTGGTCCCTCAAAAACATGCTCAAACAAAAAAATATCCTTTATTATATCTAATGCAGGTCATCCATTATATAATTTATATACCGTTATCACTTAAATCCTCAGATTCTCTGTAAATTACTTATAAACTTCCTGGAGTTTAAAAGAGTAAAAGTCGAGAATGGAACACTCAAGAAATATTCAGTGTCACGAAGGGATCAACTTTAATGAAAAGAGGTTATTAACCCTCAACTGGTATCATGCGGTCTGTGAGACCGCTGTCATTTTTTACCCCTCCAACACTTCGCTCCCAATTGCCCAACATCACGTATATTTTGTACACCTTTCAACTGCTGTTTGAACTATGCGTGATCAAGATAGTTTTTGGTACGAGCTTACAAGTTGTGAGTTATTTGTATTTTGTTTTCTACTGGCGGTCTCCTGGACCTATGATACCAGTTGTGTAACTTTTTGACGACTTTAAAACCAAGTAGTACATGGATTGTTTAAAGTTTTAATGAATATACAATAATTTTTCATACATCATTTCTTTTTTTAGTACTATTATAAAATATTTTCATTTGTAATTTTATAAAATTTTCATTATGGATGATACATTTAAAATTTCTGAAGCGGCTTCAACACAACTAGATCCATCACGTAAACAAGTTGTAAGTGTTATGATGTGAATTTTTAATAACATAAAAATCTTTAAATTTTATTGTAAATAATCAAAAAGTAAAAAAAAACGAATAAATTTTAATAAATGTTTGTCAGAGTGTACTGCCCAACAATAGATATAAATAGCAAAACTCGGAACCAAAATGTAAGTTGTACATCATAATTTTGTAAATAAATTTGTCTTTATCATATTAATTACTTATTTATTTATAATTATTAGACCACAGAATGTTTCTAGGGCCCAAAAATTGTATTGTTCTGTTTAAAATGGAAGTAAAAGTCAAAAAAATGCTTAGTGTTCGTTTTTTACTTTTTTAAATAGTAATTTTGCATTTATGCTAAGTATTTTACATTTACATCTTCGATTATACATGGTTTTATAAGTTTAATATTAAAACAAATTAATTAAATAAGTATGAAAAACTTAAAAAAAAAAAACAAATTTGGAGGTCTGTCAGACCGCTGATACCAGTTATGTCACAAAAAATGATGATACCAGTTGAGAGTTAAGAAACATAACTATTGAGGACACAGGATATAACATCAGAAAAAATTTATAGGCAAACCTTTACTCCCAGCTTATAATAATAAACTTACATAAAAATAAATCGGGATTTACTCACACCACAACATAAATCAAGACCAACCTCTACAGTGTTTTGCTAATCATGAAATAGAGATTTACAGTACTTGGCAAAAAAATATTTCGGCAAAATGATTGGCTGCCGAATAAACACACTGCTAAAATATACTAGGTATCTTTTAAACAAAGAACTCAGCTCTGAAAACAAGCAACCAATGCAAGTACCTAAATAACGCATTAACCATTTAGCCATAACTAGAAGTAAATTCAGTCATTTGGCTACCAAAGAACTGCACATGTAAACAAACAAAAAAAAACTATAAAAGGCCTAATATATTTTTAAGATAACGAAGAGGATTTAAAATCTCATAAAATCTGTTCTAATTTAAAAATTAATAAGTAAAATATTATTTGATTTTCAAAGAGTAATCAAAAGTAAACATTTAATAATTAAAAAAAAATCTTTTACATTATACTGCAGAATAAAATACAGTAGGGCCTACACATTAAAATAGCAACGGGAATTGTATACATTTAAAATAAAACTAAACACAATGTTATTAAAAAAAAGAAAGAAAAAAACAGTTAGTCAAACAGTAAACAACATTAAGTCTCTTTCTAACAGAACAATGAGAGAAAATTTGGCAATGTACTCAAACTCCATTTAAAAAGAAATTTTGACTCACTTCACAATAACTCACAAGCTTATTTGCATTTTTTTTTCTTTTTGGTATCTACTTAAAGCCTAATAAACTCACTTGGTAGCGAGTCATTTGTGTACAAAAATTATAAATAATTATTTGTAAAATACCAGATTTATTACAATAGAGTCAAATCACAAACAGTAAAAATGTAATTTAATTAGCCTGCCCAATGCAATACAATAAGCTTGGAATTCAATAATATTTGACACAGCTCAGTAAATAACCATTATCCTCTATGGCATAGTGATTAGCCAGAGTAGAGCCTTTTACTAGCCTTACAGCCTTTTACATAGCCTTCCATTACAAAGTGGAAGGTTTCCCAACCTAAACCTGGTGATCTTTAGACATCAAAACCCACAATATAACAGCTAATAATCACTATGTTTATAAAATTTTATTATTAAGCGTTTAAATATAGCTTAGATTCAGCTTCCTTTTAAAAAAAATATTAAAAAACAGGATGTGGAATTTACGGGTCATCATGTTTCTTTAGTTTTTACCATTTTTCTTTTGGTTTTAGTCCCCATTGTTATGCACATTCAGAGTAATGCAGATGGTGATGAGGAATAGATGAAAAAATTCCAGACCTGACCAAGAATCAAACCCAGGACCACTGGCATAGAAGCCAATTTCACTAGGAAAGATGTCAACTAAAACCGCATCTTCAGTGTAGTTCATACATTTTTACCTATTTAAAATGAAATAAAGCTAATATTTGTTATTTGCCCATAACAGACAGGTGGAGTGTCAAATTATTTACACTCAATCTGTTAGTTGCAGGGCTAAAATAAATAGTTCTGTTTCTTATCACATGGTCAGCCAATTAAATGACTGAATCATTTAAGAACAGAAGAGGTAGAGGTGTAAAAGACACTAATCAGAGTTATCTCGTCTGAAAGTAATGGATTTCATTATACAGCCAGACCCTGTGGTGAATGAAGTGAAAGTGTCATTTGCAGAGTGGAAAATATATGCTTTTCAGAAGGCCCGGCATGCTGATAAGTATACTTTTCCACTCAGTGAGGAAGGCAATGGTAAACCACCTCACTCCTCGATTTACTTAGTAAAACATCTACAGCTTCAAACCAGCCTTTTGGCTGATGACCTAAACAACAACACAGCTAATATAGTGATTAGAAAATATTTTCCTAGTTCCTACCCATGGCAAGAAACACCACTTTGCATAATAAAACCCAACCACTAATTTTCAAATTAACACAATAATAAAATTATTGTTAAAGTATTTTCATATGTTGTTTTTTTACAGCACTACTTGGCATATTATTACTCAAATCTGTAATAAAAGGGCTACTTATATTTCACTTAACAATAACTTTTTACAATAACAACTTTATAGGCCTACTAACTGTGTGGACAAAACAACGAGTCATCAAGTTAACATACATCAGTTTCATCTAACAATATTAGTAACCCACAATACTACCTGAACGGCAACATAATACATAATTAAAACCAACTGCATAACATAAAGCCACGGGACCTTTGTATACAAACTGGTGAATTAAACCTAACTTTTCTTAAATGTATAAAAGTTTTAAATATTTTATCAACAATATTAATTCAGTACCAAATCATTGTCAAAAAAGTATTCACATAAGAATTATCAGCACAAAGAATGTGAGACTGACACACACTTCAACAGTATTAAGTGAAAACAATGAAAGGAACATAAAAAGAAAAGTGTACAAAATTATTTGTTTATATTACCTATGTAGTAATATTATTACTATCATGGAATAGTACCTATTCCACCAAATACAGTTATGTACGCAAATTTTTGATTACTGTAAAATACAATACTGCCCTACTAAGAAAGAAGGCAGTAAGTGCAAAAAGCTGAAGTGTGGGAAAATGGCTTTATAGTATTTTCGACAGCTGTAACACAATTATTAATGTAACATGATTTTGTGATTATATGGTAAAAAGGGAAGTTTTTTAATTTTTTTTAAGTTAAAAATTGAAAAAGTTAGTTACAACACCTGGTTGGTTGGTAGGAGAGGGAAACAGAGTTTAATTTATTTAATTTTTTCAAGCTCTACAGGCTGCTAAGGCTTGTGCCCAATATTTTATTATAATTTTTTTAAATCCATATTCAAGAATTTGTCCACAGATCAATATTTAAGGTGGTGAACTTTAAACTTTTATGACTAATTGACAATGATATACAAAGCAGTAAGTGAATTCAGTATCAAGTTCTACTACGTAAAAAATCAGTATCTGTAGCATACTAAGAAATAAGGCAGAAACTATAGTGCAGATACTACCTTTTCTCTTAGTATCTGAATATACGCTTCTTTTCCTTTGTAAGCCTGGCAAAAACATGTAGATAATGCTTTTGAATACCTCGATATCTAAGTAACCGTTGTAGGTAGGGCTTTTTTAGTAAGTTCACTAGATTCCTTGTGCTCCAAAACATAAGAATACATATAAAACTCAAAATCAAGAAATTTGCAGTTACTGCCTTTTTTCTTGGCAGGGCAGAATAGGACTACTAGGTTCTTTTAATAAATATGATTAACAAGTGCTGCTTTTCCAAAAAAATAGGTAAAAACTGCCAGTCACTTCAAAAAATACCCTTTTTTATTGAAAGCTAGTTTATACATTCCATGTGATTGAAAAAAATATGAAGTAAAATCACTTCCATTTGGTTTTAGCAAGTAGGAACACTAGAGAACCATATTTAGGTTTTAATTTTAAAAAATGGTCATTCCTGGACGATTTTCATGAAACAAAACCTATTCTACACATTATATCAGAAAAATTATCATAAAATTTTATAACTGCAATTCTAATAAAAGTTTGTAAACTGTGAAAATAAAGAAATCAAGCAAACAGATATTAATCTCATTGATATTTTAGAAAACTAAACCAAAATGAAGAAATATTAAAAGTCTGCAGCCTACTTTCAAGGATAAAAATTTATTTTGTACCAATAAACAATATAATAATTAAACTTACCTTGTTCTATAGTTTGTTGAACATAGTTGACATTAAAAGCATCAACAGAATTCAAAGGCTGAGGAGGTGGAGGAGCAACTAAATTAACATGATTAAAATTTATTGGAAGTTGAATCATTTCAGGTGGATGTTTTAGTTGACTACTGTGAATCTCTATTTCATGAACTTCCTCAATCAATTCAACAGGATGTTTCCTGTTTCTTCTAGGCCTTTCATCACCAATCCATGAATCCAACCTATATTCTGATGATAATATTTCTTCATCTATCCTAGGAGGCATGATGTTCTTATGATTCTTTTGTCCATTTGCCATTTGCAGAACTAATTGTACACGTTCTAACATTTTAACTGCTTCTGGATTGTTGCTTGTAACACCACCACTTGCAGTAATCCATTCTGCAGCTGCTGCTTCAGCTTCAGCAAACCTGTGCAATGTAAACAATGCATGGACTAAACGCCTGCGAGCTCTGACACCATTGTTATTGCTATTATCAGCACCATTCAATAATTTAATAACACGTCTACAATCTAACACAACAGCTTCATGTTTACCAAGTTCTAGACAACATTCAGAACGCCCTAAGAGATAACTAACTATTCTTTCTTTAGGTAAACTTTTAGATAATGCATAACTAAGAAGTTGATCAAATAAGCCTAAAGCTGCAACCCATTCTCTATGTCGTAAAAGCTCGTGTGCTTGTAATTCTACTTCATTCATGGCTTTTTAAAATATATATCAATTAAAGTTCATTCCCTCCAAGCATGAATAATCATAGAATGAGGAGCAACTTAGCCTACTTGAATCACATTTATTACTACAATCTAATTTAATAACACACCGATTTACACATATAACACTATACACACAATAGAAACACTGGAATGTGATTTAAAACTATTATAATACTTAAACGGATGTCGGAAAGTCTTCATTTTACACTTTTCCACGACTACAATAACGAAAAACGACAAACGGCAGCCATCTTGTATACTGGAAGGTTTGATAAATCAAGGTAATACCACTAGTTCCACAACTTTGTCGTAAAAAGAAGAAAAGGTAGTTGACGTACAAAATAATGCAAAAGTAATGTCAACGTAATGCAATTTTTGTTGGTTTCCGTAGTAGACTTTATATAACCGAGTTCACTTTTAAATTTTTATATGTTGTATATAAAAATCGAAAATACTTCCGCAGCATCAAATAATATTTCTACTCGGAATGATTCATTTTCTTGGTGAAGTGAACTCAATGTTACGGTACTCGGATTAACTGCAATTTATTACCGTAAAAAAATTACACCGCTTAGTTTAAATTGTCGCAAAATCCTATACCCAGGTTGTACTTCTCAACTTTGATAGGCCGGCATTTTACGAAATGCGCAGTGGAAAACCGAATGTTAAATTTTGTAATATGACGCCCTATTAATCATACAGTCAAAATAATTGAACTGTAATATCAGTAAAAAAATTATCGTTTCAGTATATTACTCAGAATGTACGGGCTTAATATGACGTTTTATTGTACTATCAAGGCCTGGCTATTATAGACATGGGGGATTTTTTATGAACTGTATAGGAGAGAAATCAAATGAAAATTAAAAAACAAAAGTAATATAATGGAATTAAATTATTTAGTAACATTATAACTAGGTATTACTTTTGTAACTGTAATTATTTTTATCATGAATTGTTTTATTTTACATAACCACCCAATTCTATTGCTGTATTATGCTGAATTTTGCAAAACAACCTACTTAAATTATTGTACTGCAACATGTAATGTTGTATTTTGTTCATATATAGGTGTCAGCTAGTTACAATACAAAATCACTCACTCACCCACGTGGTGTTACTTAACAGTACTCAAATTCAAAGTGACTCTTACCTTTTTGGCTGGGTTAATAGACCTCACATTAATAAAAATACCACTACTCTCTGTCATAATTTGAACAAGTAATTGAAAAATATTAGAGAGCAAAATAAGTATGCTCACTTTTTTTGAGTCATTCACAATAGAGAGCGATTTACCAGAGTTGTAATCAATTTTCACTGGTGGAGTCCTCACTTTAAGAAAAATTTTTCAAAGTGTTACCTAATTTGTTAAACTAATTTCACAGACTTAACTGGCACCCATTTCACAGATCTTCATCCCCAGCAGGCCTTCACTTTCAATTCTATAAATATGTAAAACTAGCCAAAAATTTAGATATGAACAGGTTTCTAACTACATGATTTTTTCTTTTTGTATATTTACCTGATCTATTATTGTAATTAACAAAAAATAACTGTTTGTTTTAGGCCTGCTGTTTAGTAGGTACTTCTCTGTAAAAATCTTGGGTACTTATAACAGGATTGTTATTTGAAATCTGACAGTTATAGTACAAAAATATTATTAGTATTTGTTATTAAAGCAAACTTTATTTGTAACGTTATTAAAAATAACAAAGTACTGTATAATAACAAATTTTATTATCTCTGTGATGGTGACTGACATTAACAGTTTAGGACAAGAAAATTATCTGAGTGAAAGTGATGTGAAACAATGATTATAATACCTGCTAACTTCAGGAAGAAGCTTCATATAAATCAAAATGTAAAGTTCAGATGTACTGGCTGCTTATTTAGATTTCCAAATTGTTTATATTCAACATACTGTTTTTTTTTTTTTACAGGTAAGGGTTAAAACTGGTATGGACGTATGACCTAGACATGTACTTCTTCACCAAAGCACTCAATCTATAGTTCAGCTATCCTTACTTTGCTCCTACTGTCAACAAACCATAGCCAGCTACTACAACTACGTTCACGACTTTACGGATGTATTCCTATAAGTTTAGTATATTTTTTATTGGATTCATTTTATTGACCTAAGTTTTTAAAATGTAATGTATATAATGTAGTTTATTAATTAAACTACTACGAGCTACTTACATTTTTTAACATTCTTCGTTGGATAACTCTAATTTAATATATTTCTGGTTTTTCAGTAACAATAGTTTTTACATTTCTTTTTAAATATTTAGAACCTAAAGATTTCAAAACTCTTTGAAAAGTTCTTCTTTTGAAATTAGACAAACCTGGGTCATCATTTACTGTGCACAGAATTTTTGATAATGTGGGAGGCTCATCATTTCAAAAAAATTGTGTACTCTTAGCTTGATGACAGTTTTTACGAATTCATCACACTAATTACTTATTGGTTGATCCTGCCGCCCCTTTGACGTAGTGGTTAGTGCAACTGGCTTCTATGTCGTGATCCTGGGTTCAGAGGTCAGAGGTAATACATAACTTGTAACCATGTTTATGTATGAAAAAGAATGGAAATAAAGTATACTATTTTTATAAATTCATTGTTCATTACTTTAACATCAGTCATGATATGATATTATAATAGTTTTATTTATAAAAATAAAAAAACTTTTAAAAGTATTAGGTATTTAAATACTTTTAAAATTATTTTGTTGTAACTTTTTAATGAGCGAGTACACATTTGTAAATAATGCGCATGCTCAGTGATATCATTTTTGTTGACAGTAGGAGAAAACTAAGGACGGCTGGACTTTAAATGTAACCCAATGCATGCAACAATGATGTCCACCATGACTAGTAAGTGAATTTTGTAACTTGAGAAGAGAGTAAATGTAGCCTACCAAAGAAGTATGAAGGGCATCTTCAACCATGTCAACATTGAAGCACTTCAATTGTCAGACTTTAATCTGATGGTACAAAGATGGAAAAATCTGTAGATTAGTTCATGTTAATAGAAAAATACTAAGATAAAAGAAAATCTATAAGATATTAATATAAGTATTTCATTAACCTTTTGATTATTCTTATATGATCTATTTACTAGCTGCTAGTGCGTAGGTGACGGTTCCCACAAAGCTATTTAATTAATGCCAGTGCTCTGAAAACATACGCGAGTTGAGTTGTGTATTGCTATAAAAAGTACAGCTTACTAGCAATATTAGCAACAGTTCCAAACGTTCACACCAAGCTAGTTTACTACCCACTGCTCAATCACATAACCTTTATTCCCCAACTACCACTAGTAAAATCAACTACCACTAGTAAAATTCTTCGTCACTAGCGCTTTAGCTAAACTAGTTGCTAGTTGTTTGTTCCCATTACGCTAATTTGCTAGCAGCTAGTACTAGCGTTGTAAGAATAGGCCTTTAGAACAGATTCTTCAGGTTATTATATTTTAAGACTTTTCAATGTACAATGTTATGGATAAGTCTAGGTTTTTTTCTAACTTTTACCGCTACATGGGACCACTTAAAATCAATCTTTGGAATTCTTTTTCTGAGCTGCTTTTCTCTTTGCCCCAGATCTTTTCATATTTTCAGATCATGCTTTTCTTTCTTCATCTGAATAACCCCTCTTCCCTCTTATTTCCTCTTTAAATTTAAATCTTGTGTTTTTATCGTTAAGCATTTTCATTTTCCTGAGATCTTCATCTGTTATTTCTAATTTCTGTATATCTTCCTTTACTTCTTTTATCCAACTTGATAGAACTGCTCATGTGCTTTGTTTTTTAATTACGTATTTGTCTTAAAATTTGTGTTTTCGGTGTTCTTAGTAAATGACCATAGTATTAAACTCTCTTTTTTTTAATCACATCTGTTATTGGGTCAATATCTTTATAAACTTGATTATTAGGTAATAGTACAAGTATACCGTTTTCTGATGCTTTTTGCCTATGTATGTTCTAAAATTTGTTTTTCCATTTTTATGACCCTTTCTGTTAAATTAGTCTGTTTTAATTTTGAAATAGTTCCACAACAGTATGTTACTGTTGGTTTCACTACAGATTGATAGAGTCTTAAGTCTAGGTTTATTAAACAAAAATAAAAGAAAACTTAATTAATCTGTTGAACATGTTTTATTTTTCATTTATATTACAATAACAAAGTTTTATAGGAATAAAGCAAGTACATACAGAGGTATATATGTATATATATATTTTTTTATCTATAATATTTTAATGTTTCATAATAATATTTAATAATTATTTTTGCAGAATTTACAAGCTTACAATCATTGTTAATATCATGTATAATCTACAATTCTTTTAAATATAACAAGATTAATTATATCCTACTAATTATTTACTACAATTACTATTTTTCATAAAACTATTAATATTTATCAAATTTAATCAGTATTGATTGACTGGTTATTTATTTTAAATAATTTAAATAATAGATTTATTAAATTATAAATGACAAAAAAGAAGATTTGTCAAATTAACATTTTCTATGTTCATGTAGACTTTATGCATACAGGTGATTCTAAACCGCATAGCGATCTCTTGGAATTTAATTTTAGAGCTAATAATATGAAAAAACTTCATGTAAACGGAGTTCCAAAAACGCTTTATTATTGAGTTACAACTAGTGAAATGTTTAACTTGGATTTCAGTTAACAAAATAAAATAAAGCCATACTGAAATTACTAGGACGTTAATGGATAAATTTAGAGATTTTATATAGTTTTTAACCTAACAAATCAAATATAATAGATGGAAGAACTGCACCTCCTGTAGTTTTGAAGATATCTGAAAAACCCAAATCGGGGTCAAAAATACCACTTTTTTTAGGTCTAATTTTTTAAATATTTTCCAAGTAGAAAATTAAATTTAAGTACTATGACTATTAATCATAGTATCATGGATATAAATTAAGTAAGTAAAAATTAAATATAAGTTAATGAAATTAGACTTTTATTACGAACAGAACTGAACTAAATAGTTATCACAAAAACATTACTATTTTTCAAAAGAATGAAAAAATTTTTTCATAGGTTGGAATAGCAGTTAGAGCGGGTGCCAAATAAGCTTGCCAATGTAGCTGCCTGAACAGTTTGTATTTAGTCAGTAGATTTCGTGTCTTAGTACCGAACTGCCTATTAGATCACAGGTGCTGAACGATGTAAATTATCATCTATTAGCAACGTTAAAAACATTCAATTGTACATATTGTATGCAACAATTAATGCCTACCACATAAAACACATTACAGACTAATGTTTTCAGGTTAGCTGATATAAAATGTTGAGAGAACGACGTGACTGATCACACCTAGTACACATGGGTGGATTTAGGTCTTTATATCTGGGGGTGCGGCGCACCCCCGTGAATGCGCCCATGCTAGTACAGCACTGACCCCTACCAATCGCTGAGGCAACTGAGCGGGCCATTACCAAAATAAATCTTCTGCGCATTTCAGAAAGCCGGCAAGCTTATTTAGCGTCTGCTCTAATCAACTATTTAATTTATATTTTCAGAATTTCGTTTGCTAACAAACTATTAATTGAAAAAATTAAATTAAGCATTTAACAAAGTTATTTTACACTACACCATAAAAGTGGTATTTTAAACCCTTAATTTTAGTGTTTTACCTTATATCAGATACATTTACTTTGCTTCTTAAGTAAAGCCTTAAAAATTTCAGTATAATCATTTCACTGGGGTAACCGAATTGTGGAAAAAATCTTTCACCTGACGATTTTCTAATGAAGCATTTCCGGGACCAATGTTCATACAAACATTTTTATTTTTCCTAGCTCTAGAATCAAATCCTGAGAGATTGCTGTGCAGTTTAGAATCACTCTGTATACAAAAACGTCACCCTTGGAAAAGATTTGAAATTTTATCACAAATTAATTAAAGTAGAGAGAAATAAATAAAATTAATTCAACAATCAGCCAATAATTATCTCATCATAATAATTCAATTGGCACAAACTTACTTAATATTTAATTGGTTTTTATTGTATTTATTGTGTATATACAAAATTTAAAATAAAGGTTCTATAAATTATGTAAAAAAAATATTAAAGCAACATTTTATTACCTATTGTAATAGTTTGATTTTTAATATTATATTATAACAGTATATTTACAAAATTAAATTACAGAAAATACAAACTCGGCTTAACTTACCAAATAAAACAAATCTATGATCATTATTAACAATGTACAGGTATTTTAAGCCTATAAAAATTTAACACGCTGCTTTGAAATGAGAATGATAAATGTATGAACAAGATTTGATGGTTAATGAATCAACTTTTTCATTATACTTCTCTAATGGTTTGAGTACAATGAATAAATAATGAGTAATAAAATACTAGTCCACAACTCAATCATTTACGCCAACACACCAGATAGTCATAAAATGGGTAAATACATGTACCAGAGAACAGAATATAGCATGTGTATTTTTTGTATACGTTTATACATGATTAAATAATGATGATACCTTAAATTAATGGCTGACTAAATTTTATATTTAATCAAAAATAAATAAATAACTGCTCACAAATACATAAGACCCACTGGGTTGGTCCAGTAATAAAGTCGTCACAGCAAGTCAGCTGTTTAAAAGCTGACTTTTGGAGACAAAGGTTTCCAAGGTTCAAATCCTAGTAAAGGTACTTTTATATGGATTTAAATAATAGACAGTGGTTACCGGTGTTTCACGATGGTTGGATTTCAATAAATTATACATGCTTAGGAATGCTTGACCTGATATTGTAAAGATTTCACCTTACATAATTATCCTCATCTCGTAGGGTCATAGGTTGTTAACTGTTCTTAATTGAAATAAAATTTTTCCTTTACAGATGTAAAACCTGTAATAACACAGTTGGCTCTTATTAAACTGCAACTTAAAAAAAACTAGTTGATCAATCAATTATCAAATTTTGTTCAGATTGCCAAAAATTCTGCATGAACACAAAATTTCCACCACTGGGTCACAGAAAATAGAAAAAAAATCTTGCCATTTTGAGCTGCTAAACTAAGCAGATTTCTATAGTGACCCCCTGTTTCAAACCCAGGGCCTTCTGATTTCCAGTTGTGTAATCAACTTGCAAACCACTGTGCCACGAAAACAGCCAATATAAACCTATGCAGGCCATTTGTTCACCATGCCTAATAAACAGTGCTCTTTGGGACTTACTGCTCTATTTATTTTACTTTCTGGTCTTCATATAAACCTTTTCACCTTGTCCAATTTTACCAGTTAAAAAACTCATCCCTACAATTTCTAGGGGAAACATAATACGGAGTTTAGACACCGTTTGAAAATTATGGACAACAAAGCATTAACAAACACCTATGAATTTTAGTGGATCTCACTTTTGGCATCTCTAATGTAGGAAGAATAGAAAATTGAAGGAATTTATGGAAAACCATATCGTGGCAGTGACCTTAATGGACCTTTCTTTGAATGAAATTTGGTATACTGTGGACAATTCGAACTGGCACAACTCTTGCTCTTCTTGTACACACAGTTCCGCATAAAGTATATCCAGAACCTATTCTATCAACAAGGTCCACAAATTTTAATGTATGCAAATGCCTACAACCTTATTTCAATGTACAAACATCATTTTACTACTTACTTCATTTTAAAATATTTATTTAATTTGTCCCAGTAATAATTTAAATTATAAATTACAAGAACTAAACAGCAAAACCTCACTAAACTATACTCTACAGACGCACGCAACTAACTACACAAACTGGTGTGAATATATAATAAACAGAAAATCCTATATGAAAACAAATTAGTCACATCATTATGTCTGACAGATCATTAATAACAACAATGAAAACAAAGCGTAGTGATCGTGTGTGAGTCGCACATTACAGTAGCGATTGTATACTTTTGTGACTGTACCGTCGTTGCTTGGCGAGGGGCGAAGAGTGGAGTAAATAAACACTGAAGCTGCTTGTGCCAATTCGAATTGTCCAAGGTATAATACAGTACTGTTTGTATTTGCATTATGTTATGTTATGTTTAATAGCTTTTCACCTTTTAACAAAAAAAAATTATAAAAAAATATGTAAAACAGAAACAACTTTAAAAGTGATTTTTTAACTCATTTGGTTGGTGTAATTGTTTGCCAAACTACGCTTCAGGGGTTCTGGGTTTGAATCCCAGTCAAGTCAGGTATTTTTTCATCTTTATACTACTTCAAATTAGGTTTAGTAGGCGTCATCACCCAACAAAAATAAACAAAAACCATAAACAATTTATCCTTAGCCTAACACTGAGGAAAATGTTGGTAGCAGACATAAAAGCATTGTATTACTAAATGTGCACAAAATTGAAATGTTCATATTACGAACTGCAAATATGTATAAATAAATAAGATAGGTCTCACTAATTGATTCACTGACTCACCAACCATCACTAATTCTCTAACTTCCTGGTTGCCTATAGACAGCTGAAATTCTGCAAATTTGTCCTTTAAGGTCTTAGGAATATTAAAGAATTTTCATTTTAACTTTAAGGAGTGAAAAAGTGACAACTCTAAACCACTAAAAATTATTTTTATATCTTTCGATAAAGATACACTTTTTAAACTGAGAATTTAATAATAATAGTAATTTTCAATCACTCAGTGATGTTCACGAACCCATATTTTTATGCAACTATGCAACTCTGAGGCTACCATACAGCCTATGCGTACCATAGGCCCAATATGATTAAATAATATGCAACTTACTGTTTTTAATCATATGATCATTAAATATAAGTTAAAAGCTTCAAAATTTAGGAAACCTAACTGTATAGTCACTAAGTTTTGGTCTTAACTGTCTATGCCATTCTAAATAGTCGTCAATTTTTTAACAACAAAATATACAAAAACACAAAAAAACAAATATTTAACAAAATAAAACAAAACAAAACATAAAAAGAAAATAATGAATTTATTTAAAAAATTTAACAATACATGTAATGATAATTATTACGTAGCAATTATAATACATGAAGTAGTACTAATAAATTAGTACTAATAAATATAATAAAAATAACAAAAACCCTAAAAAACTAATAATAAAAACCAATATTAATAAATAACAAATAATAAATTTTTAAACAGAAAATCAAAGATAAAATATGGAATGTAAAAATTTAGTTGAAAAATTAAAAATATTTTGTTCTATAAAATAAAAATACAGTAATACCATGAGTAAAGCAATAGTTAGTACAGATAAGCAGAAATGCAAAATTAATATCTCTGTAATCATAATAAAGTTACGAAAATTGATTACAATAAACAATTTATTGTCCACCGTTCATACCTTTGCCACTGCGGGTTGAAAAGGAGGAGGAGATGTCATTTCCATGTTGCCAGTAAAGTAAATTTGGTTACTATTCAGTACAGTACATTACTGGGATCTGTTTTTGACCACCACGGGGCCTTGCTCAATGATGTTTTTGTTTGCAGTAGTTTGACAAGTATAATAGCTCCGCAACCGTCCACCGTTCATACCTTTGCCACTGCGGGTTGAAAAGGAGGAGATGTCATTTCCATGTTGCCAGTAAAGTAAATTTGGTTACTATTCAGTACAGTACATTACTGGGATCTGTTTTTGACCACCACGGCCTTGCCCAATGATGTTTTTGTTTGCAGTAGTTTGACAAGTATAATAGCTCCGCAACCATTCCATGCATATGCTTATGATCCTTACAGAGGTAAAGTAACGAACGGTACACAATAATGATTATCAAACAAAATTTCATTATTCAATAATGACAATGTAAAAAAAACTATCACAAAAATTTATAGTTTAAATAGAATATGGAATAGTTTTTATGGGTATGTATAATACACGATCATTTGTAAAAATAATAAACAGTAAATCTTTCAGTTATTAAATAAACTGTGCCACTAAATTTGAGGAACTTTACCTTTAAATTAACTAATAGCTGTAAAGAAATGATGCTTGTCGATATGATCTCTGGAATGTTTTATGAATAGTAAACAAAAATTTTGGTACTGATTGAGCACCTAAAATAAGTTTCAAAATACTGGAAAACTAAAATTATTTCAAACTTATTTACATTTAAAAAAATTTAACATTAAAAAATACTGAAACGATAATTACAGCTATTAGTTAAATTAATACACATTCAATGCCTCCTGGCTTTAGAGCCTCGATTTGGTGACTACTTCCAAATAAATAAAATATTTATAGAAATAAACTGCTTTCAATTAATTTTTTTGAAAGAAAACACATGATTAAAAATTTATACTTTTTACGCGCATATTCACAATAATTAATAACTTAGCTAATAAAGTTTTTGAAGAAATCTGAAAAATCTTACTAGCTGTTTTATTTTGAGTAAATATGATCATGATCATGAAGATAACATTTTTATACAACAATCCTTCCATTAAGTTATTACACATTCATAAATCAATAAAACATTATATTATACATTTTTAATTACAAAAATTAATACTAATATATAAATATTATATTCGCTGCAAACAAATACTTTTAAATAAATATGATTGTAACAAAATTGATTTTTATATAAGAAAAAACTATCTAAAAAAGATAAATACAATATAAAAAATTAACAATCTATTGGAAGCAATTACGATACTGTTAATTAATACTTAATAAAAATGTTAACCTGAATATAAAAAATATAATCAACAACTTTTATAACTGTGTTTGTAATGCATTATTCAACAGAAATATAAATATTTGACTTTTATGAATAGTATTCCAGAGTAAAACCTTAATAGCATGTAAATTGAACCATGTATACAGCAACTTAAATCAAGTATACACCCAAGTAGTCAAAAGTGCTGGTTTGGACAGTGTTTAATTTTGAGCACAGATCTCAAAATTGTGTTTGTTGTTTAGGTCATCAGCCGAAAGGCTGGTTTGAACCTGTAGAGGTTTTACTAAGTAAAACGAGCAGTGAGGTGGTTTACCATATCTCAAAATTATTACATGTTAAAACCTTATTTTGTGATGCAATCCTTAATAATTACTAATAACCTAGCAATTTATAAAACTTTATATAAACTAAAAATATGTTTCAAAAGGCTACAGTATATAGGTAATACTTGTACATAACTGAGATTTGTGTTGGGCCAGATGAGAAACCCTAAGAATGAATGGTGTACGGGATATGCACATAGAGTTGTGAATTCTGTATGAATGGCATTCATACTTCTGCTAGAATTATACTGAATAACACAAAAACAGTTGCCTGCACTTCATTTTGTACTTTATTTCACACACTAATAACCAGTTTTGTAGTTTCTTATGTGAAATATTTCAAGTAGTTATGAGGACATAAAAGAGTGGAACTGGATGTTTTACAACCTGAACTGGAAGATTGCAGAATATTGAAATTAATGGAGGGAGCATGTAGAAAAAATGCCTGAGAGAAGGATCCCCGTCAATGTTTTGGAATATAGATTGGAGGAGAAGAGAGATGTTGGGAGGCCACGGAAGAGATGGCAATAATTCAATAGTTTTGTCCCTGTTGTAAGTCGGAACAGGCAGGAGCCTCATCCTTGATTTTGAGAAGAAGAGAAAGTTTAATTATTTAATATAGGTATATACTTTCATAGCTTCACTCAAAAGCTCGAAAGAGTTGGAATGGAAGAAATGGATGGTCCTATGCTCTCCGACTCGTCATGTAAAAACTATGAACTCACTATCAACCTTCTTATCATTTACTTTGTGCAGTAGTGAAGAAAATGTACTACAATCTAAATAAACAATTTTAAAAATTAACACTCAGCTAGCCACACCTGATTATCCTTGGAAGAATGAAGATATTGTGGAAGCCAATCCCACATATACTTAAATCTGAGCGTTCCGAATTACGCAGGTGTATGGTAACAATATTTATTTATTTACTTACAAGAATATATTATGTAAATGACTAAAGGCATTTACTTTTATACCTGCTTATCATACAACTAATCTATCCTTGTCTATTTAAACCCACAATCAAACAAAATACAAGCAAAAATGAATGTACAATTCTTTTGCGTTTCATATCATGTATGTTGTGATGTTTGCGCTAATGTTGTTCCTATGGTTCCTATATTTTTAGGGTTACTATTTTAATTACTATTACCTGTGTAAAAGTGATGTTTGTAGAAAGTTAAAGTATTTAATATTAGTAGGTAATTACAGTTAAACTTCTTTTAAAGACCACCCCCTCTTCGACCGAATATTTGCAGAACCGATTTTATTACTCATAAATCCCAATGTATTCTATACCCCTATTAAGCGACCACCCTTCATTAAGACCAACAGCCGCCCAGTAAAAAGGCATTTTTGTTTTCAGGTGACCATAAATTTTACAGCCACAAGGTTTAGGGAAATTTCAATACTGTAGATAGACACCAATTGAGGAGGTCTATGTAAAACGAGCGTATATTGCATACTAATATATTTTATTTTATTATACATTTTATTTCAATGTCTTTGAATTTGAAACGTTGAAATGAAGAAGGCAGCACACTGAGCACTTTTTAAGTTGTGAATGAGGTAAAACATGGTAAAAAGGCCCTTCTACTGCATTACGTATAACGTAGGCCTACAATATTTAATAAATAAAAACTGCCAAAATTTCTATGAACTCCTATTAAGCGACCACCCCTCAAAAAGACCAATTTACTCTTAAAATTGTGGTGGTCGCTTTAGAGAGGTTTAACTGTATTAGTAAACTGTATTAGTATACTATTTTTAAATTATTTAAAATGTGTTATATAGTAGAAATAGTGTTTAATTTAATTTAACATGTTTTTTGTAAATATTTACTTATTTTTGTTGTAAATTCATGCTGACTAACCTCTGCTATTTCTCTGAAAAAATCACTGTGAACCTAAAGATAACTGTGTATTTCGTTTAGTTTTTTTTTTTTAAAAAGACAACCCAGCCTCAGGGGTCTTATGCAGGAGAAAATACTGTCATTTTATTTTTAATATCAGACTTTAAAATATCTGGTCACTAAAAGGTCAATAATGTAACACCAGATTTTGAATGAACAAGCCAAATTATTATTTTAAAAAAATAATTATTTATGCAATACCAAATAGGTTTGTACCAGCAACCAATTTCTTCAGCTCGTTATTTTATACAGAAATATTACCAAGCTGAAGATGTTGAACCTCTTCCATATTAATACTAATAAAATTACTCCAGCAGTTTGGGGGAAAAGTCAACATACATTGAAGAAAATTGGAAATATTACCATAATTTTCCGATGAACATGAATAAAGTGGTATGTAATATGATCTGCCAAAAAACAAATCAGTAATTTCTGTCAAATGACCTCCATAATAGATCTGACAGGATCTGTAAGAACACTGTTTTACATTTGTAAATTTTAAAAGAATATGATTAACATATTTATTTATTTTCCTTTGCTTTCCGAATTGGAAATGACTGAAGAAAATTGTCATTATTACAGAACCAGTCAGTAATAAGGTTTAAGTAACCTGCACCTAAAACAAGAAAAGTAGGTAAGAAAAATATTGTACGTAAATTGTCCTGAATTAAATTACTTGTTTTGTTTAAACTATGAAGGTTTTACTCATATCAGATAACTTTTTATAATGTGATATAATTAATAAACTATGTAAAACTACTCAAGTCTTAGAAAATAATATTATAACTATAACATTCATTAATACTTAATGAAATGAAAAAAAGATTTGGAAAAAATCTTCCATCTATGCGGAGTCCCTAAGCTACGTAACAAATTTGATACTAAAGTAAAACACTCATCCAGAAAGTAAAAACCATCTTCGTATATCTGACCATACAAAGGTTCTGGGTGCTACTTAAAGAAGAATAAATACCTCCTTCTACTCATAAGAGTTCTGTTTCTTTTCACACTGATAGCCAATTATATGACAACAATTTTAGAACAGAAGAGGTAAAAGTGCAAAAGACACTAGTCAGAGTTATCTCCTCTGAGAGTAATGAATTTTGTTATACAGCCAGACACTGTGGTGAATGAATTGAAGATGTCATTTGCAGGGTAATATAATAATTGTAAACCACCTCACTTCTCATTTTACTTAATAAAGTCTCTAGAGGTTCAAACCAGCCTTTCGGCTGATGACAAGTACTCACAGATGAAGTAGCCCAGCCATACTGTTAGTTTAAGTTCACTTTTTAAATTAACTGCTGGATGAAAAAATATGTGGGGGATCAGATTAAGTAAGGATGCTAGCTCACTTTGTTCAAGAATGACCAACTAATAATTTGCACTAACAAAGGCGACGTACAATACAATATTTTTCAACTGGATGTAACGAGTTTGGTCTTTGACATCCACAACACGAGGTAAACGCTTTTAAAGGAAAGTGGTCAGTTAGATCTAAGATAGTTGTTAGAGACTAGTTGGTTAGTTGAAGTGTCTGCTTTCAGTTATGTGGATTCCACCCTAACCTATATCAAAGCCACATATTGGTAGCAATATTTCAAAATAAGATTTTAGCCAATATGTGGAACTATACACAGTAATCTGAAATGGAATCTGCATTTACCTTAATGTGCATAACAGTCTAATGTTTAAAAAATGAATACTTTATTTTAGAATCTGAAGAAATTTCTTTGAGGCTAAAAGTTTGAAAGTAATGATGAGATCAAGGTTGTTTGTATGATCAGAACACCGACAATTCACATGTGGCTGAATTCTAGACAGAATATGTAGAAGCTGTATTCATTTAGTTACTAATTAAATAATTTAAAGAAAATTTGTAACCTCCATTAATACCCAAGCAGTACTTACTTTCTGAAAGAGCTTAGTAAATATATTAAAATTTTTTAACACAATGCCACTTATATAGAATCTTAATAATATTATCTGGAATATATAACAGGATTTACTGGCAACAATAATTGTTCAGTATAAATTACTGTCTACATTAATTCATTAGAGAGCTCATTTTATATTATGTTGTTTTTCTTGTACATCAAATTAATTTAAATATCAAATCAGACTTGCAATCATTTTAATTTACGTAAAATCACATAACATAAATTATACATAAAACAAGGGACTCGTTGTCTGAAGATATAATATTTCAAAAACAATAAATTAGAAAAATTGATTACGTATATTACAACATGTATCAATTGACACACAAACTTACTATTGGGAAAAACTTGACAACTCTCACAAATTTCCGGACAAATTTAAAACAAATTCTACATAATATAATTGTATCTAAAAAAAAAAATCACCTCTCAAATATTTGTCCGCCATGATTATATTAAACCTGTGATCAAAAATATCTAATTAGTGCATTCTTGTATGTAAATTAATATTTATACATGTTTGGCACTAATTTAAATTGAAATGAAATTAAACAACTATTAGGATGTTATGGGCTTCAGTATTAGACATGCCTTGTACAACATTACAATTAATTTGGACATTCAGTCTCGTAATTAAAATAATTGAACATTGTTACGAAAATTTCTACTGAATGTAAATGGCAATATTAAAACATGTAAATATAATTTCTACAAATATTTCAAAATACCGTAATTTAATAGTTTTTTAAATGTCTAATAATTTTAATTTTTTATAATAATAATTTATATTTACACAATTACAATATGTATATATTTATGGAATAGTATTTATATTTATGTAAATATGAAAACAAAAGTTTTGTGCAGCAAGACAAAAGTAATACTACAAATTAAAAATATTAAACAAAAATAAATACAAATAACAAACACATTTTTCGTCGAAAAAATTAAATCAATGCATTACTTCCAAACATAACGGTAACTGTTACAATATTTAACATTTTAATAAAAACTAAAAGATAATATCGTTACTTAATTTAAAGATTAACAAAATTCATTAATATATTAAAACATACATTTTACAGCAGACAAACATTCAAAATCTGATTCTATTTCAAAAACAATTCAAGAGTATTTTATTTACTTTAAATCTTCAAAGTTTTTTTACAAACTACCTAATTTTCTAACTATTTTGTTCGATTCATAGCATGGTTTTACTAATAATAGAACTCAGTGATGTGTATTACAGGTTGAGAATCAATCAGCTGGTCACCTTACCAAGCTCTTGATCAAACCAGTGTAACTCAACTTAAAGAAATTTTTAACCCCTTAAATAGATGGGTTATCTCGCACTACAGTGCCCAATTGATACAACTGTTGTTAGGAGTGGTAGTATGAATAATAATGGTAGTCATTCTGTTTTAATATTATGATTTTCACTTTTTTTGTTTTCTGTCACACAAGTCAATATATGTGTAATTATTTGGAAATCGATATTTTACTCTGTGATGAAGAATTTCGTGATTTTAATGATATTACAATGAAGATAGTAATTACCGTACTTTCTCAAATACACCGCGCACCTGATTTTCGAAAATACTTTAAGAAAAAATTAAAACTCTCTAAAATGAAAACATACCAATTAATTGTACACATTGAAAAATCTTTATAACTCTGAATAATTCACTAATTAGAATAGGTACATTCTCTTTGTATGCATTACAATAAACTTAAACAACTGCTGAGCTATAAACAGTTACTAACAAATAAAAAGAACAAAATTAAAACAAAGAAATAGAATGAACTATAAAAAGTTACTTTCTAGTGTCGCTGTCAGAACCCGCATCTGGATTTTCGTCCCGAAGTGTGTCGTCTTCTGAGCCATCGAGCACATTTCAGAAAGCTTTTTGAAAATAACTCTGGTGAAATCCGTGCTCATGTAGTTTTAATCCACTTGCAGATTGTTTCATATTCCAGCCTTTTGATTTTTCTTGAAGGTGTGTATGTACGCTCAGAATTTACCATCCATTGACTATACAGTTCCTTCATAGCAACCTTGAATGGCTTATTTATGCAAACGTTCAAAGGTTGTAGTACAAATATTAACCCTTCCGGTATGATCTCTAAAACCGTTTTCATTGGCTAAAAGGCCAATTATTTTTAGTTTTTTTTAAATATAACACACACACACCATTTTATTGGATCGATTTCATTCGACAAAGGTGCACGTTCTGACAGCGACACCAGAGAGTAAAATTATTAGGTGAAATTATGAAGAAGAATTAGCTGGTGTCGAAAGGTTACACAGATAAATGTTGATACCATAGATGAAACACACAATAAAAATTGAATTCAGTCTGACCATTCGCAGACTATTTCACAATTTAAATGTATAGATAACAATAATATTAGTATTTCAAATAACGATGATCTTTATTAAAGGCACTACAGAACGGTAATACAACCAGCGTTGGTGTACTGTTGTGAAACTATGTCCAAACTAAAATAGAAAACCCTCACAGAAGGTACCCAAAAAACAGAAAGGATAATCCTAGAACATGCTTAGGAAAGAAACACCAAAAAGACGAGATCTGGATGTAACTACCCCACAACCAACTTTATGAAGAAATATAGCCAATAACAGACATGATAAGAAAGAAACATACTTGCTTCTACGGACATCTCCTAAGGACACCAGTAACAAGAATAACAAGACAAATAATCAAGAAACTAAGGACAGTAAAACATCCACCAAATTGGATCAAAAAAATCACAAGTGACATGGAAGAGGGATAACGACAGAATATGACCTAAAAAACAAGACTGAACAGTTAAAGACACTTCACAACAAAAACACAAGATCAATTTCCAGATTAAATTAAGGATTAAAAAGCAAGAAATGATTAAGTGGTCCAATGAGAGTGTAAAAGGCCATAAAAAGATGATCTTTTAGAAATTTTTAACTGTCAGAAATGACATTTCAAGGGAAATAAAGAGCTGGGACTATCTTGGCTCACATATTTTTACATATCACTTTTCAACTTAAAAGTTTAATAGTCACTTAATAAAAATTTGACTATATTATTGAATAAAGTACAAAATTAGGAATTAAAAAACCAATGATAAAATATGATTAAATCTGATTAACTTATCTGTAAAAACAAAATTGAAATAGAATCAAATTTTTCTGTTGCTCTGAATTACGTTTACGTAATAATTAACTATAATGACTAAATTACTAAATCTATAATACTATTTTACAAACGGATAATATAATTGTAATATTAATTAATAATACATCAAACTTTTCTAATTATCATCTAAATTTTATAAAATCACAGGTTATTTTTAGTTTGTTAATTGTTTAGTTAGATGAACACATATAATTTTGGAACATTATAAAATGCATTCATTTATAATTAATTAATTAATTAATTAAACCGCTAAAATATAATGAAAAACCTCTTTAATTCACCACAGATAAATATTTTATTGAAATTTGTAATTAAATATGTACAGTTTGTTTATAAATAATTTTATTATATTTTAGCACTGAATTCCTCATATAATTCCACACCAAAATCAAACACTGGACCAATTCACATTCATGTCATAACCGCACCTTATGACATGAAAGGAGGAATGAGCTAATGAAATCATAACTTTATTATAGTGAACAAAAACTATAAATTTTGAATAGAATTGAAAAGAAATCATTGTACAAATGAAGATAAATCTTTTAACAGCATATATCTAACTTATGATGATTTGTCAAAATGCTTGTATACAGTCAAAAAATAACTAAATCTATACCGAATCAATGAACTAGGTAGAAAACAAAAAAATAAATGAATAAATTAAATTAAAAAAAAATATAATTGTTATATTTTTTTAATTCTTTTTAAAATCAATAAAATACAAACTGCAAGACACCAGAGATCTTTGTAAGATAAGAAGGTGAAATGATTTGTTAGATGACTTTCTACAAGAGAAAAATTAAGATCACAACAGCACGATAATTATTACAATGATACATACTTTTTTAGCTTAAGTTGTATCAACATCTTGGTAATTAGTGACATACTTTGGGTCATGGAACAATGAGTTATAATATGTAATAATTTCCAGATTCTAGCTAAATATCGGACCTAGGACCTTCTGCTTTTTAGTCCAAGTGGTGACCACTATACCATGGAGGCTGTTGATATATCATTATGTATTTATCAAGATGAATCATAGAGGTTTTATTTCTGAATGGTTGTTCCAAATGCAGATACAGAAACTAGGAATTTAGATGGAGATTAGAATCTATAATACAATCATAGAACTATTTATTTATGCTAATAAAATTTCTGTAACAAGAAGTATTAATACATAAAAATTATGTATATAAATTAATTTAATCATTATTAGTTACATTTTAATATAATTTATTATTAGAAACGGTTTGGTAGGAGTGAAGAATGCTAATAAAGATCATTTTAACATAAAAAAACCACTGTTTTAAAAAGGAATTTTTGCTCGATGATAAGGCAATGATACAAAAATAACACTCCGTGTTTACTGTGACTGGTTTAATGAATGATATAGCTCATCTGATACCTCAATTTGCTGCGGAGTGAATGTATAGTCATTAAGAATTAAATTAGTTTATTATCGAACTGTGCCTGTACTATGGAACTGCTATCATCTGTACTGTTAGTTTTCTACTTTTTTAATAAGTCCCTAACTATTATTTAATTTCATAAGTGCAACAAACATCGTGATTTTCCAATCATTAGTGTAAATGAAATTATAAAATTATTCGGAAAATTTAAGGGGATATGGGTCCCCTTTTTTAAAACAGTGAAAAATGAGCTACCTTTTTGTTAAAAATCATTCTGTTACTTTCCATTATTTTTGAATGATTTATTTTTAAAATGATACGTATAAACTAATTTATTGCTAAAGTTTTGAGTATAAAATATGATTTTTATATATTCACAACAGAAAGTCTTTAAAATTAAAATGGCAAAATAAAGCTTTTTTAAACTTTCCGTTTCAAATTAGCAGATTAGAAAATCTATTAAATAATTTTAGAAACTTGGATACAAAATTTGGTGATAATCAGGTTAAAGGACAGGATGGTAAACTTCTAAAACCCATTCGATATTATATTTTTAATTATTCTTCTTTCTTTGCCCATATCGGCAAAGTATAAAAATAATTTGGTTCCTTATCACATAGTCAACCAATTATATGACTGAACTATTTAAGAACAGAAGAGGTAGAGGTATACAAGACACTAGTCACAGTTATCTCCTCTGAGAGTAATGAATTTCATTATACATCCCGACCCTGTGGTGAATGAAGTGAAGGCGTGATTAGCAAGGTGGAAAGTAGATGCTTTTCAGAGGGCCTGCCATGCTAATAAGCATACTTTTCCACTCAGTGACGGAGGCAATAGCAAACCACCTCACTTCTCGTTTTTACTTAGTAAAACATCTACAGGTTCAAACCAGCCTTTTGGGTGTTGACCTAAACAACAACAAGAACAATCTTCTTTCATTTCAATAGATCTTTTCAAGTATTATTCATGTTAATGCATACTATGCTGTGTTATTAATTAATAATCCTAAAGAGATGTTACTTATTCCGATATACATGTTAATCTATTAAGTTTCCTACATTTGGAACCACCATCAACCAAGCATTATACAAACAAAAATACAAATCACATAAAGAAATACAGAAGTCTATAATGCTAAACCCCACTAAAAGATAAAATCTATTACACATCAAATTAAAATAAACCTAACTTTCATTTAAATACTTATAATTGTCTACAATAATCTTCATTAGTAATTAACCCTATTAAAAAAAAGAAAAACAAATCAAAAAATGACACGTAAAAGAAACAGCAACAAATAATCAAGCGTAGTATTAATTTAGCTACTCAATTTAATTTTCGGGATGTCAACTATATGACAATGACTTAGAAAAACAACAACAAAAAGACGTGTAATTCTAGAGTAATGTTATTAAAAAAACCTGTTTTCATGAAGTTCATTCAAAATTTGTAAAAGAAATTCCTTCATACTTAAAAACTTTCAAACCCAAAAAATGACAAAATTTTTTGATTTTTGCACATTTCTTATATTGAGACATGAATTAAGAGAATTAAGCTTTGAGAAGACAAAAAAAGATTTATATTTCTTTTATCGTAAGTGTGCCAAAAACCTAGGCAGGTAAAGCTTGCTATCAGTATTCAAATATGATACAGACAGGTTGAGGCACTGACTCAAGTATTTTCCTATATTACACATAAACAACAAAAGTTTATAAAATGAATCTACAAAAGACGTCAAACACAAACAACCTCTTTCCTCAACACAATAAAATATTATAAATATTAAAAAAAGACACCATGAATAATTTTGAAGATTTCAACAAATAATTTTTTTAAGACAAATTTTTGCACAACAAAATATTAAACTGTTCAACAATATATAAAGATTATTTTTCGGAAGCATTAAAAGACAAGGAAACAAATGAAAAAGAAGACACTGATAAACATAATTTTATCTACGTCAATAAAGCAACAGTTCCATTACATATCATATCATTGTGAGCTTTGACGTTGATGATATTAGTCGCAGTATAATTCCAGACTGCATTTTCAATGTGCTACTTGTACCATTACCTCACTCACAGAAGGAAATGAGCACATTAAAATGACAATATGTATCTATATATGCAATATGTTACCGAATAATTGGTGTTAATTTTACAACTTTCCTTTGTCCATCCGTCACACCCAGATGTCAAAAACTACCAAAGATATCAACAAACAGTTTGGTCTCAATTGGGTTAGAAGTTCTGGTTTTGACCGGAAGTAGCCCAAAACCGGAAGTCAAGAAATCAGTCAGAAACTACAAGAGATAGCAACAAATGGTTTTTGGATTCACAATCTACACCAAAAGTTAGTAGAGCTGGATTGGGTTTTAAAATCCGGTTTCGACCAAAAGTGGCCCAAAACAGGAATTCAAGAAATCAAAGTCTGAATTTAGAAACAAAAATAGTGTCATTCGATTCCTTTAAAAGAGCCGATACAGAAATCATTGGGTTTGAAGTTCCAGTTTTGACCGGAAGTCAAGAAATCAAATTCAGAATATGGAAACAAAAATAGTATCATTTGTTCGATTCCTCTTACGGAATAGATACAGAAATCATTAATGGTTTTTGCCATAAGTCAAAGGTAAGCCTTTTTAAAAATGGTAACCAGTCAAGAGACGCGTCATCTTATGAAAAGGAATGATTTTACAGTTGTTTTAATTTGCAATTCATTACATAATTTACTTTATTTGTGTATTGTATGACATAACCACATACATACTTTTACTTATCTGTATATACAGTAACACTAGAAGGTGAGGGATGACGTGGAGCTATTAGTAATGCTAGACATTAAAGCTCACAATGATATGACGCACACTTTTGCCTATGATATTCAATTATCTTGTTAATACAGAAACACGAGTTATTACTACTAATAAGAAAATCATTAATTCCTAACAAAATATTTTATAAAAAGAATTAAAATTAAAATGGAAAAACACATGAGTAAGTAACTATTAACATTATTTATGAAACTGAATAAACATGTAAAAAGAGAATACAAAAATATAAGCTTATTTCAAAAATTCTTGATAGAAAAATAAAAATTTTGTAATCTAAAAAAGATTCATCAGGAAAAGACAGACCAATACAAGTCACTTCAGTGTTTTACATATTATTCTTTGTCTACAGTAACAGCAAGATAAGCTTACTGTATTCTTACTCTGTCTTTAACATTTAATCAATAATGGAAAACATTTGATATCAAATGAAAAGAGAATACATAGATCCAAAAAAAAACTACTAGATATTTGACAGGAATTATTGAGCTATGAGGTGAATGAAAAGAATTTTAAATTATTCCCATTACTTTAGTTTACATATTAGTTTCTCCTGTCTGTCATTTTTATGTAGAATCTAGCGTTGCATATTTAACCACGAACAAAGGTGCAGGTTCACAACTAAACTTCCAATGTACATCCATAAACGAAAGACCAAAGTATATTAAATTTTGAAACCGAGTATACAACATTACAAACTTCTGTATTTACAAAACAAAATTACATTAAAAAAAAATATTATAAAATCTACCAATATCATAACCATACAATAACTAAAATTAAATATAAAAATCTATTAATTAGAGGAAGCTTGTAAGCTTCTTTTCTTAAGCACTTACCTACATGCTTATATAATTATGTATTTATTACAGCAGTCAAAATTGAAAAATTGTTAATAATTAATTTAATGTAATATGTAAAATAGTTTTTAATTAAATTATAACTGACTAAATTACTTATAATTATTAAATATACTTATACGTCAACAGAATCTTCAAGAGGGAATGTGGATGAGAAATGAATTGGCAGAGATTTTAATCTGTCTAATAATTCAGCTTCTAATTCATTTTCAACCAGTTTAACCTAAAAATGAAACAAAGAAATTAAATTACAAAATAACTTCTTTAAATTTAAAAATCTATTTTAATACATACGTAAAAATAAACAAAAATTACTGAGGGCCGCATTGGCGCAGTTGGTAACGTGCTCGCCTCTCATCATGCGGTCCTGGGTTCGAATCCCACTCAGGCATGGCATATTTTCATACGTTATAAAAAATCATTTCATCCTCCATTGTATATAGTTACACCCCAACGTCGTCGCTAATGACCGTTGTAGTTGATGCGACATTAAATAAATGAAAAAAAAATAAAAATTACTGATCTTTTTTTATAAACAATACAGATTGACAGTTTCTTTTGCATGATAGCGTTATTCATTTAAATTACGCTATTTAAGGATGTTCAAAAAGTAACATCTTGTTTGTTATACTAATAACCACAAAATTGTGAGCTTCCTTAGCAAACCAAGCAGTTGTGTACCTCCACCCGTCCTGCCTTACAGTGTTGCCAATTCCACCCGCCCTGAATAAGTTTGTTATCTTATATTGTTTATGATAATAAGATAATAACAAAAGATAAAAAATTTGTTCCCACTCTGCCAAATACGACAACACTGCATTACAGTCTAAATAGATTCAGTCACGCAATTTCATGGTAATGTAAGAATAGTTATTTGATATAATAAAATTTGCATAAACTAAATGAAATTTATATATTATTTTTACTTTTCTATATAATTTCCAGAATATAAGATAATCTGTCCCAGCGGTACACAAGTTTGTGGAATGTCTCTTTAGAATTTAGAGTCTAAATTGTGTAAAAATGTTTTGACAGGTTTTTGCACTTCTTTATCATTGAGAAAATGTATTTCTTCCAAGATGTTCCTTCAACTCTGCAAACAAATGAAAATTGGATGGGACAAGGTCAGGACTGTATGGAGGATGGGTCATAAATCATCCAATGATATGTTTTCAAAATCATTGATTAAGCAGTCAGTGCAACTGGCTTTTATGCCAGGGTCCCAGGTTCAATTCCCAGTCAGGTCTGGCATTTTTTCACTTGTATATCACCTCATACTATTACCTACGCACAAGCTAAGGGTTATGTAGGCATCATCGCTCAATGAAAAAAAAAACCAAGACAATTTCTTTCGCAACATGTCAGTGTACATGTTGGAAAATTATGCTGCAAGATAGTTTTGCTAGGCGCTTATTTTAAGAGCACAACAAAGTTTTCTGAGAGGCACTTTGTAATGAACAGTGTTGACAGCAGCTCTCCACCCTAAAAATTGAATATGAATAACATCCTCATGGTTCCAGAAACTTCTTTGGACGTAAAATCGGCTTAGGAGTGGTCAGTATGATGAGCTGTCTCTTAGATTGAATAATTCTACTGAGGCCTACAGTAGCTCTTTTGATGCAGAACAAAACAAGTTTTTCCCCAGCCCTTGATGAAAGACACCACAGCATTACTAATGGTGGCACACAGGAAAGAGATGTTACTTTCTGAACTACCGTTGTATTTGTTTCACTTTTAAATAAAGATGCAGAATAAATCTGCAGACATGGTAAGCAGAAGAAAACAAACCTTAGACATAAATAATTTAAATCTTCCACAATTTCGATCAAATTTGCAAATTTAACACATTGGTAGTGTTTTATTGTATTGGTATCTACTATGTTGTAATAACAAAATATCTAAGTTCCCAGTAGCTTGTATAATGTGAAGACATAATAACACTGGAAGTATCACTTTTCGTAATAATAATGTAGTTAATTTTATATCATGAATTTACGAAAACTTTTCACAGCAGTCAAAAAAGGTATAACTCAAGGTGTTAAACCAACCGTTGCTGACAATGATAAAGCAGAGCAGAGATGATCATTTTAAGCATAATAGGCATCTGCATACAGACAGCAAAAAATAAAATATTTTCATGGCTACGAGCAAAGCATATAACAGACTATTAAAGCATGTAGATTCACAATTGTTACATCTCAAGGTAAAATTAAACTATTTCAATAATTATTACACCAGTTTCTCAAGACGAACTGCTCTTTGAAGTTTTTATATTAAAAAAAACTCCTCAGAAATAATTTAAAAAAAAGTTTTAATGATCTATACAATCTCAAAATAATAACTAAATATAATAAATTAAAAGACAACACTATCGTTTCGTAACATGAAAGGCTCTTTTCACACGGCGTGGCCACAGCCTCCCTGTTAGTGGCCATGTCGTCAAAAAAAAGTGACTATCGTGTGGCAGCAACCTGGCCAGGCCAGTTTCTTTATAGGTATTGAATGGAATGGACATTGAAGAAGCTATTCTGTTGTGGTGGCATCGTAAGAAACAGCGGAGGCAAAGAACAATTTGGGTAAGACCTCTCTTTTACTCGATAGAACAAGGAAAGGTGTATTTTACAATCTTCACGCAGATACGAGAAAAGATGAGAGAGAATTTTTTAAATGTAATTGAATGAGTGTACTACTTCCGCTATAAACATCTCTGTGTCAATTTCCATTGTTTTACAATATCACAATACGAATCGAAAATTATAGGTTATAACTTCAACAGTCATGGCAAATGTAACAACTCGAATGAACAGACCTATTCACTCTAATGTAACACAAACCAAATACCCGTCTTTAGTGGCCACATGGCTGCCACTTCAATCTGAAGTTACTCATTCTAGTCACTAATAAACGTGGAGACGTGGCCACTGGCAACATGGCCATGCTGGGTGAAAAGAGCCTAAGAAAAAAACATGAAAATTAAGATTATAGTCAGTTAAAAGTTATATAAGATTAATATAAAATGAAAAGAAGCGTTAATATAAGTATTAAAGCAGAATACAAAACCTTTGTCCTGTTGAATTGTTTGGATGTTTCAGACTTGTTACGCAGAGAATTGGAAGAAGAAAGGGAGCCTGTATAAGCAAAAAACACAAAAGATAGCTAACTACGCATGCAAACTAAAACCATAATAAAATAAATAAACTAAAACAACAAATAAAAATAAATAAAAATAAACAATTACGATGATACAGGTTTTTAAAACATTCACTAAACTCTCAACAGATTGAAAAATCAATAAAATTATTTATTAATAGGTGCATAATAAAAGTAAACTTAATGTGTGAGATATTAGAACATAAATTGCTAAATGTCAATTTAAAAATATGAAAATCATTAGTTGAATGAATTCATGCAAATCAAATAGAAATTTAAAAAAAACTACACTAACTATTATTGTTCAAATATTGTAATAAAAAATTTTAAAGTACATTTAATATACCTGACTGAAAAGTTTAAATACGTTACAATACCTTCAATAAATAGTAGGTTTAAATTTAATCTGCACAAATTAAAAAAGAAGGGAAAACAAGTACCTCAATGCTCTTTTTATACTATAGCAGTTACAAACTGGTTGAATGCACCTATTTATATAAATATTATAAGAACAGGAAAAGAACACAAAGAGCAAGTCTATGAATCTACATGTTATTTTAATAGTCAAGATATAATTTTTGGAAAATTATTCTTAAATGCATTTAAGTTAAAAAGAGAATGCTTAAAAAAATATTCATTAACACAGATTTCTGTTAAAAAATTACCTGCAATACAAGTCACCTGTATAAAATTATAAAGAAATTAAATTTTCTCTAAGAAGAGAATTAACAGCACATTAAATTAATCACATATGATTTCAATGAAATCAAGTTCCAAATTTATAAACATAAATCACAAAAAAATTAAACTTAAAACAGAAATTATTCAATTTTATGGATCTGAATATAAAATTCTATGTGCTATCCATTTTCCAAAAACCTAGACCTACAGTATAAAGAGATAAAAATATGGTGTAACAATATTTACTTCTTTTATTTCAAACAATACAATCAAAAATATATCTTAACCCACGGTTACTTTACTAGATGGTAGGGATCATCAACAATATGTGCAGTGACAGCCGACGTACGATACATACTGTGTCAGTCAGTCTTAATTCAGTCTGTACACTTTACTAGTCTTTAATAATGGTGTGTTGTGTGATGGCCGGGTGTTCTAATCATGACAGACACCAAAAGGAGTTGGGTATCGTAAGGTTTACTGGTTTCCAAAGGCCATCGAAACTAGATTGAAGTGGATAAATGCTTGCAAGTGGGCCAATTCATTTTCTGCTGATAGTGGTCGCGTGTGTTCAGTACATTTAGACAAATCAAATTATTTACACAATTTAAAGTCTAAGTTGCTACATCTTCTATTAAAATGTGTCTTACAGACGAATTCAGTCCCACATTTAAATTTGCTGATAAGTAGTGCCGTTCTACATCCAGGAAACCCGTCTTGTATTGAACGTAAAAATCGAGCAGAGAAACGATACGCTTGTAAGGAAGTTTATGATATTTTAAACTAATCATCCAATTTCAACACAGGCAGTTCACAAAATGAAGGGATAGCCGTAGAGAAAGGTAGGCCTCGTTTTAATGAAGAACCACCAAATTTCAATGTTGCGCAGTCAGAGGAAACTGATCTCTTAAAACGTGAAAATACCGAATTGAAAGAAAAAACAAGTTACTTAGAGAAAAACTTCAGACCGAAAACGAAAAATTATTAAAATTAAAACAGATTTCTCATGTAAACATACCCAAACCACTATGTTTGTAAAAACAATGCAAAAATCCTACCATCACTACGCACCAGCCGAGTCGTTGGGGACCAGACTACATCATCTTATATCTCACAGCAGCTGTGCATGACCGCTACAATCTAGTATAGTAACCGTGAACTTAACTAAGGATTTCTCAAATTGTTTAAAAACAATGATAATACAAGAGCTAACATTCAATACATTAATTAATTGAAAAACAAATGTTTCAAGTACTTGTAATAAAAAAAATATTTCTACGATACTTACGGTCACACAGAATGTATAAAATTAAAAATTAATTTACAAAAATTTATACTGGATTTCACAAGTATCACAAAACAAAAATGATAAGAATGGGAAAGAAATGTGAGGGACCAGTTGTTAATTTATCATCCTACTCATATATTGGCTGTCAAGCAAGTACACGTAGTCTCATTAATAAAGTTTGCATAAATTTCAACTGTTATCATTTCGCTATCTAAAAACATCCTTGTTTTATTTCTAAATGAAAAGGTGTTGTTAATATTAATACTCAATAACAAAACAATGAAAACATATAATTGACAGTTGTATTAGGGACAGTGTGAAAGAAGAATATAACACAAAGAACAATTAATTATTTTAAAATAGGATGAACGTTAATAGATAGTACATACTGGGTTCTTTTTTCTTTCCATCCTCACTGCTGTGTTTACTAAGGCTAGCGGCCAATTCCTTAACAGATCTCTTATCACTGCCACCTATAATACATAAATTAACAATTCGATAAAAAAAAAATCTGGTGTGAAACACTCACACAACTTCAATACCTTCAATAAATATCAAACACAAATCAGAGAGGTTAAAGTTTTATTGTGTTCTATCTAGTTATGCCATTCCTGAAGAAGGAATGACAATACTACAAGATGTACAAAGTATTAAACTTTCATATTCTAAATAAACAAACTTTTTAGCATGTAACATGCAAATCAATTCTATTTTCGGGAAATTACAGTTGAAAATTAATTGAAAAAAGAGGTCACTTTAAACAGGGTCAACTGTGTTAAAGAAATCTACTCTAATTTCATGATTCTTAGCACATCACCAAATGATAAAAAACAACATTTTTATTTTTATTACATGTTGTTTAGGTCAACAGCTAAAAAGCTGGTTTGAACCTCTACAGGTTTTACTAAGTAAAACAAGGAGAAGATGGTTTACAATTGCCTTCCTCACTGAGTTGTAAAAAGTATGCTTATTAGCATGCCAGGCCCTCTGAAAAGAATCTACTTTCCACCCTGCAAATTACACCTTCATTTTATTCACCACAGGTTCTGGCTGTATAATGAAATTCACTACTCTCAGAGGAGTTAACGCTGACTAGTGCCTTTTATATCACTACCTCTTGTTCTTAAATGCTTGTCATATAATTGGCTGACCATGAGATAAGAAACAGAATTATTTTTTGTAGCCCTGGAACTAATTTTTTAACATTACACCTGAGAAATTTATAACTCTAAAACTTTTTCACATAGAACTTCAACTCAGATTAAAAAAATACTATATTTTTATAATGCAAAGTTGGTAACAAGTTTACAGCTAGTTCAGACAAAGATGTTTTTTTCTCTTTTAAAACTGCTGTTTAAACATTATCCTTTCAATATTTTAAACAGCTAAGAGTAACCAAACTGGATTTTTAATAACTTAAAATGATTATAAAAAAATCTGGTGTGAAACACTCACACAACTTTCTCTTGCCAATGCAAATAATTAACAATAAAACTAACATTATTAATAAAACATTAGAAATAAACAAAAAACTAATTTTAATAACATAACCTAATTTTAATCATGAGTGAAAGACGCAAAATGAAAATCGACCTTAGTTTGGCTCAAAAATACGGAAAATCACTCTTTCACACTAAACTACTCTCTGTAGAGAAAAATGCTTTAAATAAAAGTTGTAGATCTTTTAATTTTCTATAAATTTGATGATATACACTTTTTTCATAAAATGCATACTAAGGCCGAAATCTTAAAAAAATCGATTTTTCACACGTTTTCGTGAGAAAAAACAGAAAATCGCTAATTACCGCTAAACTAAGCATTATACAAAAAATGTTTGAAATAAAAGTTGTAGGACTTTAAATTCTCTACAACTTTTATTACGTATATATATTACGGCATATTAAAGGCGTAATCTTAAAAAAACAATTTCTTTACGTAAAAACAGCCTCATCGAGAATTTCAGTAAACATGGCGCCTACCCTATCTTGTAGAGCATATAAAAATTAGTAAATCAGGTGATTTTAAAAAAAATCGTAGGACCAGTTTTTGAGAAAATCGTAAAAAAGTGAAAAATTACACCAATAAACTACTACTTCCGGTTGACCGATTTTGATGAAAATGTTCGTGTCGGGTCTGCTAGTGGTATGTAACTTAAGTTTCAAGTTCATACGATATTCCATTCTTGAGATATTTTGTATACACATCACACACACACCCACGCACGCATGCACACACAGACCAATCGCTAAAAACATGTTTTTTGGGTTCAGGGGGTCTGAAAACGTGTAGATCCGGTGAAAACTCGATATCGAAAAATCGACATGAAACCATACTTTTTTTTTTTTTTTGCGAACTTCTACAGCAATTAAAGCAGTCTTTCGCATTTCAATCGCCAAGCTTCCCGATCCAGCCAATCACCCTCCTGCAGATCTCTCTTGCTCATTGCTTCCATCACCTCCTCCATCCACCGTCTCGTTGGACGGCCTCTTTTCCTTCTCTCTGTTGGGGTCCAATTCCATATCCTACTGGGCCATCTGCTCTCACTCATCCTTCTCAAGTGCCCATACCAAAACAATACTTTTTTCCCAATTTCATCCAATACCCTACTTGGTTTTCCTACTCTCTGCCAGATTGTTTCATTTCGTATATGGTCCATCCTCGAAACACGACAACTGCGTCTCCAGAAGTCCATCTGTGCAGCCGCAATCCTTCGTCTATTTCTCTCAGTTAGCTCCCACGTTTCCGCACCATATGTAAGAACGCTTTGTTGTATCGCTCTTCCAATTCTACACTTTGTTTCACACTTACACTTTGTTTGTTTGTTATTGTTGAAACCAATACTTGCCATTCTATATATTCATGTAGGCAAGAGAAAGTAAAAACTAACCACTAAAGAATTTTTTAAAGATCATGTTAACAATCTGAATTACTTACTTGAACCAACTGATACAGTATCACCACCATCATCAAGTGCATCTCCTGAGTCTGGAGTATTAGCGGCTGAAGTATTTGGACTTGAACCATCACTTAACAAATTACAAAAGTCTCCTGCAAATGTAAACAACACATTATTATGTTTCATCCATAAAACAAGTGGAAGAAGTCATTCATACAATGATGTCACATAATGAATAAAAAAAAATCTGGTGTGAAACACTCACACAACTTTCTCTTGCCAATGCAAATAATTAACAATAAACCTAACAATATTAATAAAATATTAGAAATAAACAAAAAACTAACCTCAAAAACATAACCTTATTTTAATCATGAGTGAATGACGCAAAATGAAAATCGAACTCAGTTTGGCTTAAAAAAACGGTTAATCACACTTTCACGCTAAACTAGGCTCTGTAGAGAAAAATTCTCAAAATAAAAGTTGTAGATCTCTTAATTTTCTATAAATTTTATTATATACACTTTTATCGTAAAATGCGTACTAAAGCTGAAATCTTAAAAAAATTGATTTTTTACACGTTTTCGTGAGAAAAAACAGAAAATCGCTAATTACCGCTAAACTAAGCGTTATACAAAAAAATGTTTGAAATAAAAGTTGTAGGATTTAAAATTGTCTACAACTTTTATTATACACATTTTTGCGCTGAAATGCATATTAAAGCCGTAATTTAAAAAAAAAAACAAATTTTTACGTGAAAACACCCTTACCAAGAATTTCAGCCAAGATGGCGCCTACCCTATCTTGTAGAGCATAAAAAATTTAGTAAACCAGGCGATTTTAAAAAAAAAATCGTAGGACCAGTTTTTCAGAAAATCGCAAAAAAGTGAAAAATTACACGAATAAACTACTACTTCCGGTTGATGATTTTGATGAAAATGTTCGTGTCGGGTCTGGTAAGGGTATGTAACTTAAGTTTCAAGTTCGTACAATGTTCCGTTCTTGAGATATTTTGTGTACACACACACACACGCACGCACGCACACACACACACACACAGACCAATCGCTAAAAACATGTTTTTTGGGTTCAGGGGGTCCGAAAACATATAGATCCGGTGAAAACTCGATTTCGAAAAATTGACATGAAAACAATACTTTCCTTCCTATATATTCATACAGGCAAGAGAAAGTAATAAACTGTCATGCATATGCTACCAAAGTGTGTAAATACAATTTTTTCTGTGAAGAAATAGATTGAACTTCCAGAATATTTTAAAATAAATGAGAATATTTTAGAAGTAAATCAAGGCCATTCATATTAAGCGAACAAACAATATCATACAAAAAAAATCATACCTTCGATAAAATATCAAACACATATCAGAGAGGTTAAAGTTTTGTGTTCTATCTAGAGTCTGTCTACGCTAAGAGTACTCCGACGTAGGCAACCAGCAACAAGTGAGCATGCGTATTAATTAAAAATACGCACAGCATGATCAAAAACAAAATTCCATACAACACTAATTATTCGCTCTAAACTTAATATAATAAAAACACGTTCAATTCATTTGTTAGAAAATGTTTTATAAATCGAACATTAGTTTACCATCAATAACTAAAACTTTTACAATTGTTGCTCTTAGATTGTTATTTTTCGTTACATTATTTACTATTATTACATTATTATTTATGGTTAGTAGGTTTTTATAATACTCAGTTTTATTTTTGGTCACAAGTAATATAAGACTAAATTATAACAGGAGAGTAAACAATTCCAGTGATTCGTTGTTTATCATTTAAGATCGTTTATTTCGTATCATTAAAATTAATGTCTGTGACTAGTTTAATACAACTGCTTGCACTTGCCCGTGTTTTAACTCATTTTTAGTTTCATCAGTTATCTCTTGGTATTGTATCAATTCGTTTCGATTTTCTTCGTAGACGGAAGTTGAAAAGTTTTGTAAGCTGTGTTTTGTTAACATGCGTGATAGTGAATGTGTTGAGTTTTTGAAACATAAAAACGGTAAACATTAAAAAGTAGACAAAAAGTGTTTTGTTAAATGTAATGGTTAAAATAATTAATATTAAGGAGTCTCTTTATGAAACTACAATAATTACAAGCAATCTCAACGGTATAATTGGAAACGCTTAAAGGATAATGTTTATTTAGCTTATTTAGGATGTAGATATTTTAATGATGGAACATAGTGCAAGATAATTGTCAGGCGGAGAGGTAGATACGCTCTAACTAGTGTAAAACTTTCGTTTACAACCTATAGGCGCTTGCCTCGCGCAAAGTACTCTTACAGTAGATAGACTATAGTTATATCATTCCTGAAGAAGGAATGACAATACTACAAGATGTACATAATGAGTGACAAATAAAGTCATAAATTTTCTTAAGTCACTATATTTAAGTTTCTTTAAATTTATGCTCAAAATTCAAACACACACAAGCATAATTTTATTCACTTTTTTTAATAGTTGACAAAACTTGGAAAAGTAAATTTTCAGTTTTGTACTTAGTACAATAGTGTTACATCCATGCAAAATGTCTGGTTCCTTTAAGTACTTCAACTGTAAGATAATTTTTTAAAATTTGCTCAATAAGAACACAAAATCAGCAGAAGAAGTGAAATTGGGCACCGTATTTCTACAAATTAATTAAGAAACTGTCAGTCTAATTAATAATACAAAACAAAGTCATGTGTCCAATATACAGTTTATTCGAAACGTATAAAAAGAATTTTTTAATAATTTAAATTTGGAGACTATCTATTGCACTTACTTGCTAAAGAAACGCACATATTTAAAATTTATGTGATTTATCCTTTAAACAAACTACGAAGCATAAGTTTTACAATTTTATACATACCTGATTTTCTATCAGAACTGACCATAGACCAAGGTCTAGGTTTTGGGGCAAGAGGTGGAGGTCCAATAGTTTTTAATTTACTAGAACAATTTTTGTTATTTGCACCTAAAATATAATACATATAGAATTAAATGACAGAATTTTGAAAATTAAACACGTATTACTAGAATTTGTAGTATCTTAATAAAGAAACTGGAAAATAATTTAAGTTTAATGGTTAAGAATGTTTTTTAATAAGAAAAAGTTCAAATAATATGATACGTTTATATGAGATGATTCAGGTTTTCGTAGGATATAATATTAAAGTACAAGAGGGGACCCAATAAAAACCAGACTAAGAGTGTGCGGCCATTTGTAGACATTGTAGAGAGTTCTCCCACTACATGGAGCAAGTAGAGACCTTCAACAAACAACTGCCCATATGGCGTCAGTTTGTAGGTTAACATTTGATCATAGTGTTGTTTCTCTTACTGTTGTTGTGTTCAGTCTGCGACGGCGTTAAGGCAGATTAAAAATAACAAAGAAAGAGTTTGAAATTTTGTTTTCTGCTTGCAAAATCGACAACAGAAACTTACCAAATGCTTCAACAGGCTTTCAAAGAGGATGCTATGAGGCATACACAAGTATTCGAGTGGTTTGGGAACTTTTAACAGTGTGTTGAAGGCCATGTTCGTTCTGGGCACCTTTCAACATCTCGAAACGATAAAAACTCGAAAAAATCCACCAAAAAATCAACGAGGATTGCCATATCATGATCAATGAAATTTCAGAAGAGACAGGCGTGAGTTAGAGCTCCTACCAGCGGATTTCGACTGAGGATTTGCAAATGAGACGTGTTGTCGCTAAATTTATTCCTCGCCTTCTCAAAAAGGATCAACAAAACATTCAATTGAATTTGAGTCAGGACTTGAAAACGTGATTATTTTGAAAGTGATACAAGCTTTTTGACCAAAGTCATTACAGGTGTTGAGAGTTGGTGTTACGGGTATGACCCAGAAACCAAACAAGTGTCAAGCCAGTTGAAGATTGGCTTGAAGCTTAATGACGTCAGAGGCAGATCATGACAACAGTAAGAGAAACACAACACTACCATCAAACCTACAAACTGACGCCATCTGGGGAGCTGTTTGTTGAAGGTCTCTACTAACCCCATGTAGCGGGAACTCTCTACTTCGTCTACAAATGGCTGCGGGCTCTCGGTCCAGTTATTTTCGGATCCCCCTCATACATGACATGCTTACAAGAACACACTGGTCACCTCCATGGTATAGTAGTTAGCATGCTAGCCTACTGAGTGGAAGGCCCCGACTTCAAATAAACACTTTTTGACTTGATTGACTTAAAAAAAAAGAAAAAGAGCACTATTTTAGAAAAACAGCACTAATGACAAAGAGGAAAACTTTTTTGATTTAAATTTTAATAACTTAATACATAAATTTTTTTTTTTTTTATTTATTTATCTAACATCGCATCAACTGCAACAGTCATTAGCGACGACGTTGGGGTGTAACTGTGGAGGATGAAATTATGTAACGTAGGAAAATATGCCCGGGAGTGGGATTTGAACCCACAACTGCATGATGAGAGGCAAGAACGTTACCAACTATGCCAATGTGGCCGGCAAAAAAATATGTTTTATTTAATTATTTAACAGCCTTTCATGTTCTTTAAAAAAGAAACCACATATTTCTACAAACTTAGAAGTTCAGGAGACAAATCTCCTTAAGTTGTACAAGTACAAAGAAAATCTATGAATTATTATTTTAATATTTTTCATCAAAAAGGTTTCAAAAAGGTTGTTTTTCATTTTGAAATGGTCAAATTAGCTTACTATTTATCTTTGGTACATTGTACAAAGATCTCAACTTAGTAATCAAAAAGAAGGCTAGACTTCTACAAACTAGGCCAATTAAATTAATTATCAGCCCACAACTTAATTACCCCAGAGAGATGCAAACCTCTTCAACGAAAGGTGTTTAAAGAAACAGACAGATAATTATTAACATAACAAATAGTGATAGCGCAAGTCACAGGAGACTGATTGTTTGTATCTGATACAAGGTGAACAGGTACCGAGTACACAGCAAAACTACCCAGTACAAGTTACTGATTACTTGAAAGTTACTTACAAACTAAAGTAATTTTAACATAGCAATAACAAGAGATAAGACCGAAAAACGTTTGTATGTAATATTTTTGTATTATTTTGGGAATTAAAATGTGTAAATCAGTTATAAAGTTTCTTTGTTAAAAAGGATGAACAAAACATAATTAAAAAGCTTTGAGTATAACCAGTGTTTTTGATGCGACTACAACTAGCACTGTTATTAAATACTTGTTTTCTGCATGTCAGGTAAAGGTGAACAGTGCAATTGATTGGGTATGAGAATATGATAAAAACCACAGTATGAACAAGTAACTATTGAAGGAAGTAGTTTGGTTCCTAATATTTGTTAGTACTAGGTCCAATGTATTGATCTCCTATGCCTTGCATTGGATTTAGTTCTGCTTGAACTAAGTACAGCAAAAATAATAATCTTTGTTAATTCAGTTGGTATTTCTATATTGATATTAGATACAAAACGTATCAAGTACTTTGTATCTGATACTATTCAGTATTAAAACTGAGTTGTATTAGGAACAGAAAAATCCATTCCATCTCAAGACTAATAGCTAAAAATTCTTACAGCAAAGTTATTGAATTATTACAATGAATACTGCACTTACAACACAAGTCAAGAATTTGTATTTAAGTTTTAGAATTCGTCACACTCTTGTCCATGCTGAAGTATAAGTTCATCTAAATTTTAATCATTCACAATAAATCCTAAACAAAAATAATTTAACACCTAAATAGATAAAAATTTATTTTTTAACTGATTTAACAAAATGTTACATAATATTAAAACTATTCTCATACCTAATTCATTTGGTTTGTCTTTACTGTTGGTCGATTTCAATATTGGGGATTTAGGAGCATCAGCTGTCCGAGGATAACCATTGGTTGGTGATCGCAAACAATCTGCAAGACCAGTTGATCGTAATTTGACTGATGGTATTCCGGTAGTAGGTGAACCTGGCATTTCACAGTCGGAATCCTTCATAAAGAAAACAAAAACAAAACAAGAATTCATTTAAAAAATGGATTAATTATTTATTTAAAAGAAACGTTTTTTGGCTTTCTAACTTTACTGAAAAACCCTACACCTTTAGAACACTGTATCCAGTATAATGCACTTTTCCTTTAACCTAAAAATGACAATTCAATCATCAAGGTAAGTCTTGGTATAGAGTGAATTCATAACTTACAGCAATGATTTTAAAAAGACTGATTATAATATATGTTAAATTTCCATAATTTTCATGAAATAGAGGTATAATTAATGTTCATAACGTCAATATTTAGGATGATTGATTTACCTGTCTACCAGAAGGACTAGCAACTCGATGTTTTGATTTAAACTCAGCAAGTGGGTTTCCTGATTTAATTCCGACAAGCTTCCCATCTGTCTCTTCGCCACTTTCTTCATCACGCATTACTGGAACAACGAGAAACAAAATGCATATTACAAACCAAAAACCGAACAAATTTAAAATTCTTTTTTAGATGGTTGTAAAGAAGACGACACTTTCTCAAAATAATCCAAAAATGAAAACTGGTAAAAATTTTAACAAGATTTTACAAAGTAAATAAAAAAACATTTGAATTAAAATTTTGATGGTGCTATACAAGGTTTGATCAAAAAGTAACGGGAATTTTGAAATTTCGCGGGCTTTGTAAATCCGAGTTGCAAATTTTTTTTTACCTTGTTGGTACACCTGTTTCTAACATATGTTTGCATTTGCAGCCATTTTGAATGAACAGTTAATTGTTAGTAGTTGAAAAGAGTACAAGTGTTTGCATTCACTCGGCGATTTGTTACTTCCGATAAAATGGAACAAAGAATGTGCATTAAATTTTGCGTGAAAAATGATATTAACTGTAGCACCACATTCAAAATGTTTACAGTGGCTTTTGGTGAATCTACTATGAATAAAACAAGACTTTACAAGTGGTACAAACAGTTCAAACATGGTCGTGAGAACTTAGAAGATGATGACCGCCCTGAACGCCCTAGCACATGAGTAACCGATGACAGAAGTGAGGAAAATGATTCTGAAAGATCGCAGAATCACTATCAGAGAGGTTGCTGATGAGGTCAGTATATCATTTGGATCATGTCAAGCAAGTTTTTCGGATGTTTTGGGCATGAAACGTGTGGCAGCAAAGTTCGATCTGAAATTACTGAATTTCGAACAAAAAGAATGTCAAGTGATTATCGCCCAAGAATTGCTGAATCAAGTAACAACGATCCAGAATTTCGGCAAACGGTCATAACAGGTGACGAAACATGGGTATACGGGTATGACGTTGAAACCAAGGCTCAGTCATCCCAATGGAAGCTGCCTGAAAAGCCCAAGACCAAAAACATTTGTCATGTCTGATTCAAATATGAAGGTTCTTCTCACCGAGTTTTTTGATTACAATTGTGTAGAGCATCATGAGTTTCTGCCATGTGGTTGTTCGGTCAATAAGGAATACTACTTGGGAGTTATGCATCGTTTGCATGAAGCAATTTGCCAAAAAAGCTCCGATTGTGGCAAAACCGCTCATGGAAATTGGATCATGATAATGCTCCCGCTCACACTTCACCGCTTGTCCGTAATTTTTTGGTAAGCAACAACACCATTACGTTACCCCAGCCACCATATTCGCCAGACATGGCCCCCTGCGACTTCTTTCTATTCCCGAAGCTGAAGAGAACCATGAAAGGACAATGTTTTGCCACCACTGATTACCAGTGGGTGATTGAATTGAAATTGGTCAAGGAGTCATTGGATTGTACCAGCATCGTGAGGATAGGTGTTGTCATGTATCAGAACAATTCCAGAAGTTAGCATGCCTCTTTTTGTATTTTGAATGGCTCTCTTAAAACTTTGTAAGGTTTCTTAATAAACAGCTGCATTAATTGTGGTCTCAGGCTGCATAAACTCCACAAGAAACACAAAGGAGTTTCAAGACTTAAATAAGTCTTTCATGGGCAGCATCATTTTATAAATAGGATATTGAAAAGCTTGTCCACAGGTATGACAAATGCCTCCATCATCAAGGTGATTATGTTGAAAAAGAGCCATAAATGTATGTTACTTTTAGTAATAAAATTTTTTTTATATAACCACACGTCTTTTATTAATGACATGTCAGAGGTTGAAAAATAATAGCCCTCATATTGCTCATGGTTAATACCATGAGTTTTTGTAATATTAAAAATAGAAATGGCGGAAGTAGTAACAATTAGATATTACAAAAATTTAATTTGCTTACTGTCAATACGGCGAGCTAACGGTGACAAAGATGGTGGGGAATCGATTGTAGGTGTCCGCCTCGCTAAAGGTGAATATCTTTCTAGATTGTCGTTAGACCTTGAACGTGGAGCTGCCTCAAGCTGATCTTTCATAAGTGGTGAACTACAAATAAAACAATTAAAACAAATTTCAGAAAAAACCAGTATTTTATATAAAACAGAACAAATTTGCTGGAGAATTAGAGAACATTTTTAAAACAGAAAGAAGATTTTTAAGATAAATCTATACACCAAAAAGAACTCCAAGACAATATATTTGATTAATATCAAACAAGGAACCATGTAAAATATTGAAATATTACAATCTTCAATAATTAAAAAAAAATAGTTAATTTTATGGGCACGTTTTCAGAATGAGTGACGAAAGAATAAGTAAAATGATCTTTGCTCAAAAACAATCTAAGTGTTAACATATTGAATAGTATCCTTAAGAAACAAAATATGAGAGAAATCTCTTATATCAAATTAACGATAAAAATTGCTTAGATCGAGAAGTACTAAGAGAAAGAGTTCATAATTTAGTTATTCTTCCTGTGAAAAATAAAGAAAGTTCAAAGATCAGAATGAAGAAAAGAAATTCATCAATTAGAGAAATTCTGAAAGAAAAACCCAATGAATCATCATTTTGAGTGTATAGTCTTATTTGTGCCATTTCACAACCAAAAAAAATTTCAAGCAAATAACGGGTGTTTCAAAAAGGACGCACTTCGAAGTTTGATAACGGTAATTTATTACATTAAGTAATAACAAATTATACGGTATGAAATTATTACCTTTATAACATTCAGATTACCTTTAAAACTTCACAATAAATGTTCAAAATGACTTCCTCCGCTTGTAATGCAAGTTCGGACACGTTTCATAACATTTGCAGCCACTTTTCGTAGTGTTTGCTCATTAATGTTTGTAATCTCACTTTCAATATTAGCCTTCAATTCTTCAATTGTATGAGGATTGTTTTTAAAAACCTTACTCTTTAAATTCCCCCAAAGAAAAAATTCGCAGGAGTAAGATCTGGGGATCTTGATGGCCACAATCCTTTTGATATCACACGATGGCCAAAAAATTCTCGTAACATATTCAGCGTTTCAGTAGAAGTATGGCACGTTGCGTTATCCTGCTGAAACCAACAATCTCGATTGTGTAATTCCAAAAACGCTATAAATTGTTCAATTAAGTTGCGGTATACCACACCATCTACAGATGTGTCAAAAAATAAAGGCCCAACAATACGACGCCAGGAGATCGCACACCAAACACCAATTTTACGTGCGTGTAGTGGACGTTCATGAAATGTGTGAGGATTATGAGCGCTCCATATTCAGCAGTTTTGGCTGTTGATGTAACCATCCAAGTGGAACCATGCTTCGTCACTGAAATAAACACGATCCAATATTTCAACACCGTTGTCATTAACAAGAGAACGTATCCAACGACAATACTGTATACGTTTCCCATGGTCAACTTCTTTCAGTTCATGAACGACACCGATGCGGTAAGGATGCAGATTTAATTTTTTTGTAGCCCTTAAAGTGGAAGATAGTGATAATCCAGCCTGTGAAGATAACTTTCTAAGTGATTTGCTGGGTGAGGTAGTCAAACGTTGTTTCACATCGTCCAAAACTTGTTCTGTTAACACTGATGGTTGACCTGTGCTTTTCCGATCCTGTACACTGCCAGTCTCACAAAATTTATTAATCAGACGCGATATTGTAGTGTTATTAGGTACTTCAGAATTGGGAAATTTTAACTGGAACTCGTTTTTCACTCGTTCGTAAGATTTATATGCGCAATAACTTTCAATAATAAAAACACGTTCATCCTTTGAAAAAACCATGTTTGAACTTATACAGATACTACAGACACAAATGAATACTGGGATAGCACTAGTACATGTCAGTAATACACAATGGGTCAACAATGAGTACAGTAGTGCCAACTGTTATTTGGGGGGAAAAAATATTCCCTATGCAGAAAATATAAACCCTTAAACTTCGAAGTGTGTCCTTTTTGAAACACCCGTTACAAGAATATACAAACTTGAAAAAAATCTACACATAACCTTTCTAAAAAATTCTTACCTTCGTTCAAGTTTCTCACTAAGCGATTGTCCATTTTTCTTATCTTCATCATTTTTCCATTCATTTCCACTGTGATTTGGACTGAGGTCTGTCAAAAAGGAACTTGTACTACTGTGACAAAAGGAAAAAAACAAAAAAGAACATCATTCATCATAAACATGTTTACTTATCTATACAGCTTCCAACATCAATGTTATGATAAACTGCAATAATTACCTGTCGTCAGACGTAGGAGAGACTAGTGGAGTAACAGACCCTGGTCGAAAGAATGTGTCAAGTCCTTCATGAAGGGGCGTGGGAACAGGTGGTCTTAAGGTAGGACGTGAAGGTGCACGAGTTTTTGCTCGACGTGGTCGTCCTTTAACAAGGTGTTGCAACTGTTGTGTAACTCCTCCAGAAGGAAGCTCGCATACAGAATCTAAAGATTCTGGATAACAAAAAAATAAATAAATATTACTAACTGTTGACTTTTTAAAAATGAAAATTTCCGATATGATCTTAAAATAACATAACAAAATAAATACTTAAGTTTTCAAGACATAATGTGTGTTCTTATGGATTTTGTTCCTGTGTTCTTATGGATTTTTCCATATTTTTGTTTTTATGTTTGACTGTAATTCAAATTATAGGTAGTGTAGATATTAAGCCATAGAAGCCAGTAGCAAATTAGAAGATATAATTGTTGTTCATGTTGACCGATAATTCTTTTTACTACAGACCTAAAAAGCCAATCTCAAACTTAAATATATATATATTTTTTTGGTCATCCATCTCTTGACTGGTTTGATGCAGTTCTACCTTCCGCAAGTCGTTTCATATCTACATACCTGTAACACCCTACATCTTTTGTGATTTGCTTTATAAACTCTAATCTTTGGCTCCCCCTACAATTCACTTCCTCAATATTACCCTCTATTATTGATAGACCAATACCTGGATGTCTTAAGATATGCCCCACTAGCCTATCCCTTCCTTCTGGTAAGATGCTTCAATTCAATATGTAGATTTTAAATAATGTTTTTCAATCCAAATACAATCACCCTGTTTTTACAAATTAAACAAAAGTTAGGCTCACATTATTCTACACCACACGAGAGAAAGAATCAATAAATTGATAGAATCAAGATAGTTTCCTAACACAACTTTTATAATTAATTATGATCTCTTAATTATAATTATTAAGAGATCGTAATTAATTATGAAAACTTAAGAAACAATACACAGTTACTATTGTCCCAGTAAAAGTCACAGATGTTTGCTTTATAGATATTACCACAGTACATATAAATAAACTAACCAAAATCGTATCAACTATCTTTTTACAATTTTATCTTTACTTCCCTAAAATTACTACGTCATTAAAAAAAATTCACACTATAACATAATTTAAAAACAAATTAATAATAATAACCTTCAGCAGAAGTAGGAAGAGATGGTAGAAGATCAGGGATATCATCCGCAGACATTCCATCAACACTATCAACGACAGATTTTGGTCTTAATTTTCTGCCGTGTAAACTTTTACGTTTCGTTGATAAATGAGGAGTTGCCTAGAAAATGAAACAAGGTTTAAAGTTTTCTAAATTAACACAGATACTATCAAAAAATATCTAACAAGGCAGGTAATACCTCAAAAATTTATTAGTATGTTAATAGTGTAAAATATAAACAAACTAATGACTATATTTGTGTCTAGAAAATACTAATGCTTATCCATTAATAATAATAACAATATCAATTAGTGCAGTTACATAACTGTAAATAACACTGATAAAAATACATTTAGGAACTTATTTATATACATATAGTGATAATTTTGCTCTGCAAATAAATCCGTAATATTCATTAAAAAAACCCCAAAAAAGAAAAAATAGAACTTTTAGTTTAACAGCTGATTTTCAGAGACAAAGGTTCCATGGTTCAGATCTTAGTAACGGTAGTTTACTTTACCACAAGACCAACACAAAAGTGGGTTAACTCAAAAATAAATACAAAATTAATTATCTTATTAAAGGTATTAATATCATAAATTAGCAATAATAGTGCAGATATTGATATATTATGTAATTAAATATACTTGATATAGATTACAAAAAGATAATTATATCACATTTTATTACAAATTTAGTACATTTATTATTTAGTCGAATTAAGACTACAGCCAACTGTTTTTATTATCAACAAATAAGTATGTTTTTTTTAAAATTATGTAATCGAGAAAATAATAATTTAACATAATAAATACAAATACTTATATCGAATAATGAACAATTATACAGTAAAATGTGAATCAAAAATACAAACACAAGATGCAAGGTACCGAGCAATCATCATGAGTCATAAAAAGAGAAAAGAAGGGCACGAATACACAAAAAAGAAAACTAAAAGAATAATTTAAAAAAAACAAATAAAAGGGGTGTATATTTGAATCTACTTATCTACGGAACTGCTGTAAACAATCGCTCTGCTCTGGGCTGGATCCATAATTGTAATAACAAAAAAATGCATCTTGTGGGTCATCCTAATTGCAAGAGAAAGATGGCATCTTATTGAAATTGTATTTAATACAGGAAAACCTGGATAATCCAAACTTCAAAAAAAGGGTTGCCGTAAGGTGCTGTGTCTCTATCACATTGCTCTTAGACAAATTGATATTTTAAGTACTATACAGTACAGAAATACTGCATCAATTAATTTTAACTTAATAATAAGACCAATTTGACTTAAGAACATCAATAAATAATGGAATAAATACACCTATGCAAATAATGTAGATGGAAAAGATGTTTCCAACTGAAAACCAACAATAACATTATTGAAACAATACGACAAGGGTTTGATGAAAATGTTTATGATGATGAAATTCAATTAGGTACTAAGAGCGTAAAACATGAAAGACGCTATAAAATGTTGTAATACTTGTACTCAACATTTAGGTAACAGAGAATGATATTCCACGGAACAAACTACTTTTATTGGTTCAAATACAAAAAGAGACAGTAGAAAAATCACTAACTTCAAAGAAACAGACAAAATCACTGATTTTTTTGAAGAAACCATAGTAAAACTAATTTTTCAAATGTTTTATCAATATCGTAATATAAGCAGAGTTTGCATAAAAATAGAAAGAGTTATGAGACTTATTTCAGCTTCCACAACACCCCTTGATACCTATCCTGTTCCTTTAAATTGAACCTTGATAATCCAAATTTATCGTACCTAATCAAAACAGACACGGATTTTATTAGTTCGGAATATCCAGGGTCTTCTGTATGTTGATATAACTTGATTCAACATTGCCTAGGCCTCAGGGCCAGCCCAGTCAGTCAGCTGGTACAAAGTCGCTATTATTTGTTAAGTAACACTGGTTGGGCAAGCGACTTTGTATGGTGACCAGCTGACAGCCATCCATGAACAAACTCTACTGGGGGTCCCTGTTCAAACTCACTCCAAATCCAAGTCAAATAATACAGCGAAAAGCAGCGATCAAATTGGGTAGTTGTTAATGATGTACAGTTCCCAATAACAAATACAAGCTTAAAAAATAAAAAAAAAAAAAAAAAATTCCCGGCTGTCCGATAAAGACCATTGGTCATTTCTTATTCTTCCAGCTGTATGCTTAAATGATTTGTTTAGATCAGTTCCAAAGTTAAGTAGAATAAGGTATAGTTTACTATTCATTTAACCAACATACAATAAGAAGACAAATGTATAAAACCATCTGACTATCAGCTGTGCACAAAAAGAATCAGGCTGTTGGTTGAAAATGTTTAATAGTTTATAATTTTATTAACTGCCCATAACGGACAGAGGAGTGTTAAATTATTTTCACTTGATCTGTTAGTTCCAGAGCTACAAAATACACCACCTCACTCCTAGTTTTATTTAGTAAAACCTCTAGAGGTTCAAACCAGCCTTTCGACCGATAACCTAAACACCAACAAATTTTATTAAACAGCAAGACTATTTTCATGTTAATATTCTCTTAAACAGACACTACGAATGAAACTTCTGTAATTAATTTTTTCTTGTATTTATCATTTTCCTCAAATTTTTTATTTTTATCCCTTTTATTTTAAATATAACAAATTACAGAGGTTTTACTGTAAGAATTTACATGCTAAATTGAGTAACAATTAGTTGATTGTCTTTCTGAACTTCCAGGGTATACAAAATAACTATGAAATTCTTAATACAAAGAAAAACTAAATATATTTTTTTTGACAGACATCTACCTAACCTAACTGAACATGAATAAATATAATTTCAAGGTATTTTATTCTCAACAAAATTTGAATTAGGAACATCTTTATAAACTAGAGAAGTAAAGTTTTGTTCATATAGGATTCTGCATAATGATTACAAAAGCAGTTCAAATGTAGGTTGAACATTAATTTTATTTACTTCAGGAACTATCTACAGTAAATAATTCTATTAGATTACAGATGTTGAAATTTTTAATTAATACAGAACATAAAGAAATTATTATTTTGTATTATTTATTACTCAACAAAAGGAACTTATTACACAATCGAAAAAAAATTATGGCATACATTTTAATAGTTTATTCAAAAAAAAAAAACAAATACAAAAACATTGCTATCTAACAACAAATTAACTAAACAAACAATTATTTGTTTTCAAGAAACTAAAGTGAAATAAAATTAATAATTAACACCAACTTCAAAAAAAAGTTATTTGAATACAGATTAACCTATAACAATGTGAACGAAAATATGTTTCTACATACACAAAAAATAACTGAATTAAAAAAAATACAAACTAAATAAAAATTCAAAGAATAAAAATAACATGCTGATTATTACTACATGCTTCTTTTCAAAACAACCAACCAGAGTGAACAACAAATTACAATTGACCAAAACTTACCAAATTAAGGTATTCCAGTTTCTTTGGGTACCAGATATGAAAAAATTTAACATTTAAAATTAGTTAATAATATCAAAATTTTTTTAATTTTTTTCATTTATTAGCTGACTATTTCATTCATGTATATAATTTAATTAATTTATTAAAATCATCAATTAAATGATCATTTAAAAAGGAAATCGTGTAAATTCAACTTGTAGAGTTACATGAAAACAACTGCAATATTCATAATAGTAATTTTTTGTATGATTGATGCTGCACCATCAAACAATCATGTAAATAATTTTCTTCAATAATTTCAAATATCGATTGGTTTACAAACATTCAAAAAGATTTTTCATTAAAGTAAAACTTCCATTACGTGTTTTATAAAACTTTATAATAAACACAAGGGAGACATTATACTTAAGGACAAGTTAAATTATTAGTACACTTTTTTTATCGATTAATGTTTAAATTCATTGAACTCACCATAGGAGATGGATCTGATTGTTGACTGGCATCCGATGTCGGAAAACTTTCACTAGGATCACATCTAGATGAGTCAGAACTAACCCTTGACATTGTACGTAAGACATCTGGGGTTGAGGAACGTTTCTTACTGACATCACCCAGCTTAACAAAAGAAAAAAATTACAATAGAATATAAGTGATCCACATTTTAAATTTTATAATATCTTTAATTACTTAACATTTTGAGGAAAATGACTAATGTAAACGCCGCTTACTACCAGGTCATATAGTTATCTACCCATACGTTAATAAAATTATACGTAGGAATTATATTATACTTATTATGTATTAATAATATTATAATAATACAGTAAAATCTCTCTATAGCGGAATTGAAGGGACCATGAGATACCGCCGCTATAAAGAGAGTTCCGTTATAGAGAGAGTGAGTAATTAACGGTGGGAGGGAAGTTGGAGTACTAATTTTTCTGTACAAAATAACTTATATACGTATGTAAATGGTGCATGGAATAAGTTTTTGAAAAACTACTGAATAGATAACTTTATGACGAATGTTTAATATAGTAGATTACTTCAATACAGTGAGATATTTAAATTAATTACCTACATAAAGTGTAGGTTATTAACTTAACAAGAAATTTGGATACAAACTGGTTTTATTAGATGTTGTGTTACTAATGTTTAACAATAGAATTTCACTTTTCGTATTGAACTTTTTTCAATAATCATTCGTACAGTACATACCATAATAAATAGCCTAAAATTAATTAGCACTGAAACTCAGTTTTTACTGAACAGTAATAAACATAAGATACATACAATTAAAATCTCCTAAAACATAGGCTACACAAACACAAAAAAATACACAGTACAGTATATATTTTTTTGTTATTAAGGAAACAATGACTGTGAAGTACATTTCATTTCGTAAAATAAGTTGTAAATTTTGTTTCGTTTTCAATTCATAAAACATGCCTTCAATCTCATTTTCAATATTTAAAACTTGTAAATTTTCATTTACATATTGGCAATGACAGTACGTTGAAACAACAAGAATAGCGTCTAGTGCTTGTTTACTTGAAGGGACAACATTTCTGTTTCCATTTCATCGTCATTCACTTTCTTGCTCGTTGTTTTGGGCTAAGACATTTTCGATTATTGCATCATTGCCAACATCTGCTGAAGTGGCTAAGTCATTGTCTGCCCCTACATAGGCGTCTAAATCCATATCCTGAAGATATTGTTTTCCGCTATAGAGAGATTTTTGTGCCGCTATAACGAGAGTTAAATACATTACCGTAGTATACGAAAGGGTCGGGGTCAGCAAATAATGCCGCTAAAGAGAGATTTCCGCTATAGAAAGTTCCGCAATAGAGAGATTTTACTGTATATAATATATTATTATTATATTATACTTATTAATAATGTTGTTGTTGTTTAGGTCAACAGCCGAAAGGCTGGTTTGAACCTCTAGAGGTTTTACTAAGTAAAAACGAGGAGTAAGGTAGTTTACCATTGCCTTCCTCACTGAGTTGAAAGAGTATGCTTATCAGCATGCCAGGCCCTCCGAAAAGCACTCACTTTCCACCCTGCAAATGACACCTTCACTTCATTCACCACAGGGTCTGGCTGCATAGTGAAATTCATTACTCTCAGAGGAGATAACTCTGACTAGTGTCTTTTACACCTCTACCTCTTCTGTTCTTAAATAGTTCAGTCATATAAGTGGCTGACTATGTGATAAGAAACGGAACTATTTTTTTTAGCCCCGGACCAAACAGATAGAGTGCAATTAAAATAACACTCCACCTGCCCGTTTTGGGCATTTATTAATAATATTATACATAGTAGTTTACATTATAGGTAGTAACGTAATAATGTTTTGTATCTCCCAGTCAATCTTGCGAGACTTACCCCCAATTAGGTTCGTGATCTGCTAATGAACCGCTAAATCCTGTACTATGTCGCCTACCCCCTCCTTTCCTTTCATTTCCTGCTTGGTCCCTTTGTTTCACTTATGTTAATTGCTTCTGTAGTGTATGCATACTGTCGCTTCCGTGCTATTCCAGCAGATCATGTCTGAAATGCTTAGGCTTTTTTAACATATTTATGCTTGTTCTGGTAGGGCTTTCCAAAGTCTATGTGTATTTATGGTTTTATGTGCAATGTTAATGCTTATTACGATCTAGTGCTTTCGATGACTCAAACGAGACTTCAAACAGAGCTACTGCCGGCTGCTTCAACGTTCAACTTAAAACTTAATCTATGCTTCAGGCTACCTGGTAAGTGGCTGCTTAAGTGTAAACTATTTAGGCTAACTGCACTGATGAATTCCATTCTGTTCTATTCCAGCATTCCCTATTCGTTCCTGCGATTTTACTATCATATCACGTTTCCCGCAATATCATCACACGTTTGTTACTGCAAAACAATTCAGTCATGGGTGTCGACCTCCTTAAAATTATCCTGGTCCTCTTCACAATCGCATTTAAAAGGGTAATTAGAAAATTTTATCAAATTTCCAAGCCTAGCTCGTACTAATCTTAACAACTAAATTAAAAATTCCCATTACAACTTACCAATGATTTATGGCTTTTTGATAAAGATTCTATTACTTCATCAGTTGTTCTATCGGAGACATGAGCTGCTACAGCCAAACTGAGTTCACTGAAAAAACAAACAAAATACAAATGAATTAATTTTAAAGAAATATCTCTTAAAGAAAGCAAATTATGAAAGACTGAAAATTTGATATTCTATATACTGTATTAGCAACCACTACAATCTTAAAATTATCAACTTACTAATTAAGACAAGTGAATTAATTAATGGAGAATGAATCTTTGTTTTGCAGTTAAACCATACTACATAAAGTCAACAAGAACTTTTTCTTTCAATATTTTAGGCCACCCCTTTTCACTTTCATAATAAATATTTACAAGGTACATAAACACAGTTATGAGGTGTGTTTTTAAAAGTACCACTTGAAATTTAAAAAAAAACTGTATATGTAAAATGTCTCGCCGATTGTGAAATACGCGGTGTGATTCATTTTCTTAGTGCTAAAAATATGAAAGCAGCTGAAATTCATTGTCAGATCAGAGAAGTTTATGGAGAAAACATTACGAGCAATGGAATGGTACAGAAATGGGTTAAGAGTTTTTAAAAACATCAGCATGAAAGTTCATGATGAGGACTTCAGCCATTACTGCAGGTTTAGTGTAAAAGTTGATAAAAAAAGTCAAAGAGAACATAAAAACATCAGCATGAAAGTTCATGATGAGGACTTCAGCCATTACTGCAGGTTTAGTGTAAAAGTTGATAAAAAAAGTCAAAGAGAACATAAAAACATCAGCATGAAAGTTCATGATGAGGACTTCAGCCATTACTGCAGGTTTAGTGTAAAAGTTGATTAAAAAGTCAAAGAGAACAGACACTTTACGACTTCATCATTACTTGATGAGTTTCAAGTGTCAAGAAGTGTTCTGTGTGAAATTGTGACCAAAAATTAAAATTATGGAACGTTGTGTTCATGCTGGGGTGTCAAATCAGGCAGCAGATCTCTATGAAGATGGAATTCAAAAGCTGGTTATCTAAAGTGAAAGTAAAGTGGTTGTTTAAAGAAAAGTCATTTTCTATGAGGCACTATTCTTACGGTGAATCTCTTAACAATAGACACAAAATTACTTGTTAAATTAGTCACTCAGATTTAAATTAAGTAATTATTACTTACTTGACTTTATTCATGACATTAGTACCAGACTGTTCAACGATACACGAATGGACAAAATCGTGTTCTAAATGACTTTTTTCTCTACACATTTTACGCACCTCTTCTTGAACTCTTTCTTCAGTGAATACTGTTGGACATTGTTCTTCTGCACACTTTATCATACTTTCTACCGAATCCTACAAAAATCAAAATGATATCTTTTTATTATACAGAATTATGCAAATTCCTCATAAATTCTTTAAAAAAATTCAACTTGCAATACAAGAACAACTATCAGCCAACAAAATTTCTGTATCAAATTACATAAAAAAAGAAAAAAAATCTGTGTGAAACACTCACACGACTTTCTCTCTCCAATGCAAATAGTTTAAAAAAATAACCTATCTTTAAACATGAGTAAACAATGTAAAATAAAAAACAACTGAATTTTAATCATGAGTTGATGACATTAAATAAAAACCAACATCTGTAAAACTTAAAAATACGGAAAATCACTAATTGACGCTATACTAGGCTTTTCAGAAAAAATGCTTGAAATAAAAATTGCAGGTTTTTTAATATCCTGTAATTGATTATGCATACTAAGACACAAATCTTAAAAAGAAATATGTTTACAGATTTTAATGAGCACAACACAGAAAATCACTAATTGATGCTAGACTGAGTGTTATGGAAAAGAATGTTTACAATAAAAGTTGTAGGTTTTTTAATTTTCTGCTCTGATTTCGAACACAATTTTTGCCACAAGAGCAACCCCCCCCCCCCAAGAATTACAGCAGACACGGGAGCTTACCTCATCTTAAATAAATTTGGAATGATATTGAAATATGATTTAGCTTATAATATAAAAACAAAATATTCTTGCTTAAAAATACAATAAAATATAAAATAAAAACTTATTAAAAATGTAATTTGTATTGGAAAAAGTAATTTTCATTCTTACAAATAAACATATAATGGCTTGAAGGGGCTGAAATATGAAGAAAAAATTACAGTTGCACATTACCATAGTTCTAATACTTAAGAAAAACCATATAATTATCACTATTACATCCACACTACTAATTTTTTTTTATCCTGATGTTAGTTTTAAAAATAAAAAATCAACAAAATTTAATATTAGAGTAATATAGAAAACTATTAACAATAACTATCAGACTTTAAATTAAACTTATTTCAAACAAAAACTGAAAAAACTGTTTATTAAGACCAACAAAATTTTTACTATAGTTCAAAATTGCCTTTAAAGTTTTGGCAATACAAAGAAAATGGAAAAGTAAAAACTAATTTTACTTTCAAATTTCATTCTATTTAATGACTAATACAGTAGGCTCTCACATTACAATCGTAATTCGTTCCGGAAAAACGATCGAAAAGCGAAATTATCGTATTGTGAGACCGCATTCTTGCCCAATCATTAGAACACATACAATTCCACATGAAATTTACATTAGCCTGTACATACAGATAACCCTACACATTCTTCAATTAGCGCTGATTTCAGTACAAATGATTTGATAATAGGTATAATTATAAAAAAATGCCTTTTTGAATTGTGTTTGATCTACCAGACACTTTAACGTCTTTTAAAACTGACTTTTTCTTGACAATCGTGGAAATTGTAGACTGGGAGTAACCATACTGGCGAACCAATTCATTTATCCTAGCCCTTCATCATGTTTTTTTTATAATTTCTTGCTTTTCTTAATAGAAATTTTACTTTTTATGCGCGATTTAGGACCCATTTTCACTATAACTACAGTAACGTACACAGGAAACACGGTACCAAAACTACAAAGAATACGTATTTAAAGGGTGATTCAAAAAGAGCGCCGGTTTTTAAACGGCTGGTAAATTTTTGTTTATCGGTTGGCAACATTGTTTGACCACATTTCTATTTTGGAGAACATTCCGATTGACGATTCAGTTGTAGTTTCTATTGTTCGCAGTGTAGTACTCTCGCAGTCTGTGTCTAACCATGGAGAAGTTTACTATTGCGCAACGAGTGTTAATCGTCAAAACATTTTACCAGAGTGGAGAGAGTTATGCGGCTACTGTCAGGCGACTTCGCGGTACTCTAGGACGTAATGAAGCACCGAAAAAATCAACAGTTCACAGGCTCATGAAAAAGTTTTTTTGAGACGGATTCAACAGTCGACCTTAAAAGTTCTGGACGTCGTCGTTCTGGCCAAACTGAGCAGAACGTTGCGTTGGTTAGTGACAGTGTGGCTGTTAACCCAGCAAATTAGGGAGTTTTTGTGGCGTCATTTGGATGGAATGGACATTGACGAGTTGTGGTTTCAGCAGGATGGTGCCACCTGTCACGCTGCACGAGAAACAATGTTGTTGCTCCGTGAACGGTTCCAGGATCGCATCATTTCTCGTAATTCCGACCATCAATGGCTACCAAGGTCGTGTGACTTGATGCCTTGTGACTTTCCTCTTTGGGGTCATCTGAAGTCATTGGTGTATGCCAATAAACCCCGAAACATCAATGACTTGAAGGAGGAAATTCGACGGGTTATCGGGCAAATGGAAGTCGAAACTTGTCGTACAGTAATATCCAATTTCATGGACAGAGTTGATGCGTGCCAGCGCAGTAGAGGAGGACACATGCATGACATCATTTTTCATACATAAAATCGGAAGAAAAGATGAACTTGTTGATGTATTTATTTTCAGTTTTTCAGTAAAATAAATCTCTTAATTTGATATATCAAAACCGGCGCTCTTTTTGAATCACCCTATATAATAACACGACAGACACTACGGCATAGATGCTAAACCGATGACCAAGGTGATACGCGTAACAATACTAAATAGTATGGGTGCTGTGACAAAACTGAAAAACAGGAACAACCTTGAGCTGATGATAGGAGGGTGCGGGTAGTATGGTGGAGGGTATCTTGACAAGAGGGAGGGAGTACTTCTTACTGTAGGGGTTGAGGATTGGTGGGTCAGGTGCACATGCAACTTTGGGAATCCGATGAATAATTTGTTGACACATCGTAAAGTGAAATATCGTAATGTGAGTGCATCGTAAAGTGAGGGTCCACTGTAATCACCTAATGTATTCTCTTAAAATTACTATAATATCAGTGCTATATGAAACCAAAATAAAAATGTATATTACCTGGAGATAATTAACTATAACAGACTGTAATTCTTCCGACATTTGTTTTAATTTCAATTCTATTGGATTACCGACTTCTTCTCTTCTTTGAACAACTTCATGAAGTCTTGTAAGAAGCTAAAAAAAAAAAAATTAATAAGGTAACTACTGTGATTTGAGATTGTTTAAGATGTTGTCTACTTGCAACAAAATACTTTATAATACACATTGCATTTATATTTTTAAGTTTACATTTTAAAACAAAGTAAAAATATCATAATTACTTGTTTTGAGTTATCAGCATCTTGTATAAGATTAGTTGCATGATTAATATCATTATTTTTCTCAGTTGATTCTTGTGCAAGTGTACGAATTGTGTCTTGTGTTTGAACAACCAGTCTATCGACCATTTGTTGCGTTGAACTTAAAAGGAAGCCCTGAAACAAATACAAAAAATAAATAATGTAGTGGTTAAGACATGTTAAGACACAAGAATAACAAGTTTCTCAGGAAAAATAAATTCAAGCAGTTTATTTAAATAAAATTACAATTAGGCAAGCTTTACTTAATTACTCTGTACATGGCTTAATTTTGGTTTTACGGGACCCGTTTGAAAAGGTTTGTTCTCTTTGTATTGACTACGTAATTATTGCATTTTATTATTGTTGTTGTTTAGGTCATCAGCCGAAAGGCTGGTTTAAACCTGTAGAGGTTTTACTAAGTAAAACGAGGAGTGAGGTGGTTTACCATTACCTTCCTCACTGAGTGGAAAAGTACGCTTATCAGCATGCCGGGCCCTCTGAAAAGCACATTTTCCACTCTGCAAATGGCACCTTCACTTCATTCACCACAGGGTCTGGCTGTATAATGAAATTCATTACTTTCAGAGGAAATATCTCTGATTAGTATCTTTTACACCTCTACCTCTTCTGTTCTTAAATGATTCAGTCATTTAATTGGCTGACCATGTGATAAGAAACAGAACTATTTATTTTAGCCCTGCAACGAACAGATTGAATGTAAATAATTTGACACTCCACCTGTCTGTTATGGGCATATTTTATTATTATTATATTATTTATTATTATTACTATGATTACTATTATTATTACTTTTAACATTTCTTTTATTATTTCTGGAGTTTACATGGTACTAGTGATTATTCATTATTATTAAAGATTTTATTTTTATGTTTAAATTTTCTGTTTTAAATGCTATTCCCGATCAAATACATCTTAATGAATTAATCTTAAATACTAAATATCTACCCCAATATAGAGTATTACTGTAAGTTACAATTTTTAAGGTTTAGTGTGTAACACTCGCCCAATAAAAACATTTTAGTCTGTGGCTTCATACTAAAGCTCCCTGGAGTTTTCCAGAAATTTGGTGTACTGGTATACAAGTTGTATGTGATGATTCTAAAAGTGAACAGGCAGACTCACCCATCCAGCGGTAAATTTATACCATCCTCCTATCTACCGCGATGACGGCATATCACGACAGTTCGTGATTTATAAAAGATATCAACATGTACAGAGTTCACATTAAAAATATGTAAAAGAATAAAATTCTGTCATCATCATAGGATTGTTAAATTTCTAAAGAATTAAAGTATAATCAAAATAAAATTGTTCTCTTGAACTTTTGGATAAAATAGCTCGATTAAATTCTCAATCCTACAATAACAAAACCTCAAGTACAATTAGAAAAAATAATAATATAGAGAACAATTAATTCACTAATAAATAGTGAACTGACAAAAAATATTCACTGCTTTTCTGAAAAATTTTGAGTATTGGAAGTTAATGGAGACAGTTCGGAGACATTCTCTCAAGATTTCAGCTGGTGCAGATCCAGAGCAACAGGCTTCAATGCCGGGATCCTGGGTTTGATTCCTGGTCAAACATTTTTCATCTTTATATCAGCTCATATTACTACCTTACACACAAGCCAATGCTTATGTAGACATCACCACCCAATAAAAAGAAAAGTTTAGTTCACCAAATTAAACAGTTATTCGTATAATTATAATTATGTTTTTTATTATCTTTGACATACCTTGTAAAACTAATTACAATAAACTAGGATCTCTTGATGTAAGAAACAAACTTATTTAAAATAAAAACTGAAAACATAAGATAAATTATAATACCTGTTGAAGTCTAAATGCTTGTCCATTGCTATACTTTTTGGGCGAAACATTTCTATACAATATTTCTTGAATTCTTTTCATGACAGCGTCTGTTTTTTCAGCAGATACTTTCATACAAGGCAGGACATCATAGATTGGTAATGGCATGTATCTAACTGTATAATTGCTGCAAGAAAAAATTTATGTAATTAAAAAATACATAAATGTAGGTGTTAAAAGTATGTCTATTAGACAAATATTAATTACTAAACAAATATATAATTGGTTTTTTAATGATTAAATATATTGGGCATCAATTGCCATGGTCATTAGCCTTCTAATTAATGTAAAAACATGTAAATTCAATTTGTTTTAAATTTTTAAGTAAAATGTGTTAAATCATTGCCAAATGTCAAACAAACTATTTTTAACATTAACAAAAACAGTATTAATTGAAAGACAAAATAATTAATTCTATGATAAATTACAACAGAAAAATATTTAGGAGTGATATCTTAAGAGTGTAATGAAATTGAACTGATAAAGAAATACATACAAATAAAAAAATATCATTATTTACCAGGTAGAATGAAATACATTTATGTACTAGCCAAAAACTGAGGAAGAAAACAGGAAGGTAAGCTAGTCTATGGGCAAGTAGGATATGGGGCTATATCCCACTAGGACACCATGGTATTGACACCAAACAGAATATATGTAAGCATATCGAGCACATCTTACCTGGTGTCGGCAACCAGCACCAGTGTTTACTTCTGCCCTCTTCAATAGTGTTGTTGCAATTGTGTTTTCGTTGGGATAATCATGAGTTTTGATACTTAAAGGTTTATAATAGAAAGTCAACGCAGATCTTCACTTTGGGATACCCCATCAAATGATTACGCCAGCCAAAATATAAAAAAGAAATGTTGGGATGAAGTAACTGATCTATTTGTTGGAGAAGAAATGGCTCCTAGAGAAATTGTTTGTATGATAATCTCTTTGGAGAAATCATTCTTGCACAAACTTAGTAATTCGTTGAGCAACGCAATTGACATCCATACATAGTAAAAAACATTTTTTGGATACTTTTGCGAATCGTACAAGGTTAAAAGTTTCCACTTACAAAATTGATTAGCAATAAAAGGATATACCCAAAATTTCCACTTTTCTTTTTTTTTATCCAGAATTCTTCATGGTACATAAAAGAGCAGTGCTATCTCATCAATGTTTATATTGCAAATGAATAATAACAACAGCAGTGGTGGTGTCCCTTGGTAGCCTGATTGGTTGCTGCAGTAACCACCATATCGCCTGCCACCTTGGTATCCTAGCGGGATATAGCCCATAGAGCAAGTAGTGAAGCATGTCTATGACACGAAAAGAAACTATTATGGAATTTACTGAGAAAGCCAAGTAAAACTGTGGGAAAACTTTGACAGAACATCACACTACAGATAATTACTAAATTAAATTAATTTTTTTTACACATGTGTATTTCATTATCAGTTCTTTTCTGTCAAATTGCTTTACCTTTCTAGTGCATATGCCAAATCGTTATAACCCTGAAGTGTTATATTATTACGATCATACATAATGCTTCGTATTCTTGAATTGATTTGAAGAGCTTTCGCAAGTAAACGAGCTCCAGTATCGCCCATTAGGTTTCCACTGATGTCAATAGTCTGAAGGCACTGATTTCCACCCAAGGCATTTATTAGGTTATATAAATCTGATTTTAATCTGGAATCTGGAATGGCTAAAGTTTGTAATACACAGTCTTCTTCCTAAAACAAACAAATAGAAAAATATTTTCAAGGTTAATTTAAATAAATTTTTATAATATTAATAAAGAAAGTTTTTACTCTACTTTTAGATGATATTTATAAACAAAAGAAAAAATTATCAAACAAGATTTTTTTAAATTTATTTATTTAACGATGCATCAACTGCAATGGTCATTAGCAACGACGTTAGGGTGTAACTTTATGGAATGGAAGATGAAATGATTTTTTGTAACATATGAAAATATGCTGTGCCTGAGTGGGATTAGAACCCAGGACCGCATGATGAGATGAGCATGTTACCAACTACGCCAATGCGGCCGGCTCAAACAAGATTTATGCTTGTATCATGAACCAATAATGTATCATATTTATAGACACAATGTTGTTTGTGATCTATGAATACTGTGGGTAACTCCATTGATCTTCAAGCTCAAATGATGTTAATGTACATTACAGCAAATAAAAGAAATAGTCTTTCTATTCATTAAAAGAAGTAAAATTATTAATTTGTACTTGAATTAATACATAAAAATATTTAAATTGCCTGTTAATCACATAATTAGATAGATTTCAGTTAGTTGATAAAGGTTTTTCAATGCAAGAACAGTTCAAAGCTTAGTAATAAAAACAAACTTACCTGTATCATTTGAACGACGGCATCCATGACGGACGCAATATGTTTTGCTTTCATGTTACCAAGATTTCGACCCATATGTAAATGTTTAATTGATTTATTCTTACTAACAGCTGTAACTACCGCAGCCAAATCTACATCCATGTCTGTAATTAATACAATCAATTACTCATTTATAATTAGTTTAATAAATTAATTAAACAGTCTTATATTATGAAATAATATGAAAAAATAATGAGCCAGATAATTCAAGCAGAATTAGTTTAGGTAAAAAATTTCACAATCTGAGAAAGGTTTACTACAAAATTATATGAAGTAGCCTACACTTGGAGTTATATGAAGTTCCGTATGATTTATACTGAAATTACATTGAAGTTAAAAATTAATATTAATCCTTCATAAGGAAATATATTTTCAATTTTAAGTTAAATTAGAACTCAAGTACCAACATTTATGACAGCAAAGCATTTTTATCACCCAGAACAATTATTGTAGCTATTATAACACTAAGAAAGACATTGGATTGAGATTTTATTAAGTATCAGCTGTATCTGTATTAACATACAATAATAAGATATGAATCAGCAACAGAAAGCAGGGGTCTCACATTCAGACAGCTGACGTTTGTGTGGAATGTAATATTGTACTAGAAGAGACCATTTGAAGAACCATGATACAAGAACAGAGCTCAAGATGCTGCTGAGCGGCATCATTAAGCAGTACAGAGAGAATTGGACAGCCTATCTCTTGTATTGTATATGTCCAAATCATTGTGGTTGCAACCATGACATTACGAATCGATATGAGGCACAGTTGGGTGCCAGAACAGGCCCAGGAGGTCTAACTGCGGTGGATGATGGTCCCGTAGACCTACCTTTAGTAGTTTACAACAGAACTTGGGTAAAACATAAAAAACTGACGTTGAAAAACACTTTTTTTAGGTTTACTATAGAATAACTCTGTTAATGAACAAAAGCTTCGAACAAAATTTGGAAGAGAAATTAATTCTGAACGAAATGTTAAAAGTCTGAGTACAGTGGAAGCAGAATTGCTAATTTAAAACAAACTAAAATAAATTATTATTATTACCTCACTAATTTGACTCACTAATAATATTATGATTAGTAATAATATAGTAAATAATATTAGGAACTCGAGATGCAATATTGGCTCTGAGACTAGTAATAATATTAGTAAATAATATTAGGAACTCGAGATGCAATATTGGCTCTGAGACTGATTATTGAGAAAAGGATACAGAAAAATAAAACTACTTTTATGGCATTTGTAGATTTAGAGAAAGAATTTGACAATCTGGACTGGAGTAAAATGTTTAAAACTTTGAAAAGGCTAGGAATTAAATACAAAGAAAGGAAAGTTATCTACAGTCTGTATAAGAATCAAACGGCTGTTTTGAGAACGAGGGGTACGAAAAAGAGGCTGCTGTAAGAAAAGGTGTACGACAAGGTTGTTCTTTGTCACCACTACTTTTTAACTTGTATATAGAAGAGGCTATAAATGAAGTGAAGGAGAAATTTGACGTAGGAATAAAAATTCAAGGAGAAACAATAAAAATGTTGAGATTCGCCGATGATATAGTAGTATTAGCCGAGGCAAAGAATGAACTAGAGGATGCCTTAAATGGAATGGATGAGATCTTGAGGAAGGATTACTTCATGAAAATTAATAAGAACAAAACGAAAGTGTTGTGCAGCAGCAAGAGTGGTTTAGAAGAGATGGGAAATTTAAAAGTAGGCAACGAAAACATACAGGAAGTTGGGGAATTCTGCTATCTAGGGAGTAAAATAACAAAGGATGGTAGAAGCACGAGTGATATCAAGAGTAGAATTGCTCAAGCTAGAAAAGCCTTTGAAATGAAAAACAGCTTACTGACTACAAACATTGATTTACAGATTAGGAAAAATTTCTTAAAACATTATGTTTGGAGTGTAGCATTATACGGAAGTGAAACGTGGGTGATAGGGGCTGTAGAACGGAAGAGGATAGAAGCTTTTGAAATGTGGTGTTATAGGAAAATGTTAAAGATTAGGTGGGTGGACAAAATAAGTAATTTAGAGGTTCTTAGGCGAGTGGATGAAAAAAGAAGTATATGGAAGCATCTTACCAAAAGAAGGGATAGGCTAGTGGGGCATATCCTAAGACATCCAGGTATTGGGCTATCAATAATGGAGGGTAACATTGAGGGAGTAAATTTTAGAGGGAGGCAAAGATTAGAATATATAAAGCAAATTACAAAAGATGTAGGGTGTTACAGGTATGTAGATATGAAACGACTTGCGCAAGATAGAACAGGTTGGAGAACTGCATCAAACCAGTTGAGAGACTGATGACAAAAAAAAAATATTATGAGTGTTTACCAGCTTCTTATTTATTATTAATATTTTATTAATTAAAAAAAAGAGAAATGCAACTTACTATTCTCGGTAATATCCAAAGTACCGATTGATCTTACACCATGAATACATGATTCAAGTACATGAGCACCTTGAGATCCTAAACTGTTACATGACATATCTAATGTAATATCAGTCGTAGATTCATTACACGCTAAACCAAGTAGCAAATTCCTGCAGACAAAACGATAAATTATTATAAAAATTGCAATAAATTTTCTAAAATTAAGTCAATTTAATAAATATACAACAGAGTGAGTTATTTTAATACTTTACTTTGAAAATCATAAGAATAGTATACACAGTTTTTATTCTTCTCAAAATGTTTTTGTTTAACAGCATTATCTACTAATCACATAATGCAGTGAACATGAATGTTTTATTAGCAAATTTCTAAAGAAGTATTTACTAAATCACCGTATGTAAAAATTAAAAACAGAAATCATGTACAATGAGCACTGGTATTGATGGTGCCATTTCATATGCCTTCTGCCCCCTCCATTCCACAAAAATAAAGCTGTTACGTTACTACCCGTCTCACCTTAATTGAACAGTCTGTACATTCACCAAACTGTTGTCGTAATTTGTCTATACAAATGAGTTACTTGCCTCCAACTAAATTTATCACAAACAAAACCTTATTGCTTGTATTTAAAATGCACATTTTTACTATTCTGCATTCATTAATGATTCACTCAAAAGAAATTATCATCAGTATATACTTATTTATGAATGGGTTTCTATAATTGTATTGTTAAACAAGTATAAAAGCGAATTAGTTGACACATACAAATTGTAAATTAATTGATACGAGTTGTAATTTGTAATGACTAGACAGCTTCCACAAGCTCCAGAAGCAATATAAAATGGCTCCATCTATACACTATCTTGAAAATATGTAACATAGCATAAAAATACCACACTGTACAATTAACATTAAATTTTTAATTATTCAAATAATTTTTATGTTAATTTCAATTATACTTTAACACAAAATTTCCTGTTTTGCGAGAGTCCTACAGATTTCTCTGCTACATGAGTAGCAGCTGTAAGATGTATAAACATCTTATAGCTCATAACCTCCTGTCTTCCCAATCACCCTCTCTGAGATTCCTTGTTGTCATAGGATCATGGATTCTTTGTATCCACGTTTTTGAAGGTCTCTTCCCTTTTATTTCCTGAATTGAAAAGGAATGCTTGCTGGAACCATCTATATTCACTGTCAATCTTTAAACAAGCCCATATCATACCAATTGAATGATCTCTCGCTATATTGCCTACTATGTTATTCTGATAATCTGTAAATTTCTTTAGTTATTCTTTCTCATGAGCTCCACTCTGGAGACCCTAAACAACCTTCACAAGTTCATCTCTAAATCCTGGAGTCATTTGCCAGCACTCACCATATTGTAATTATGAGATTTAATACAGATGTAACCACTGAATTCTTCATTATAATCTGTAAATTTCTAGACCACAAAAAAGCAACTTATCTTCAAAACACAGCTTTACCTTGATTCATGTGGTCCCTAATATCATAATATGGACACTAATAACACTTTAATCTAATTACAACAATTAATAAAGGTTTTAAATCAATTGATAAGAAATGATTTATTGACTTACTTCAATGCCTCAAGAGGTAATTTACAGTAGGCCATATTAAGGTATTTTAGACTAAGTGTGCTAGTGAAGAACTGCTTAAAAGATGGAGGGACTTCTTTCACTTTTTTTGAGCTGAAGGCATTTTTTGAAACATTCAAATGAACCAAATTTGTTGCACATCCTCGAAGCAATGCTCCAAATACCTAAAAAAAAAACAGACATCAAAATTGTATTAATAAATACTCTTTCACTTCTTTGTCAATAATAAATAAAATTTATTTAAGATAATAAAAGTGTACAAAGATGTTTATAATACAATTTTAGTTTCTTAAGTCATTTATTAGAAATGTAATTAATTACTGTAAACTGTGAGAGTTTGGAATAGTTAACACAAATTATAATTCTGAAACTGGATCTTGGAGCATAGATATGCATGAACTATTCAAAAATTAACATTAAATCATATTTCAGATAAAACATAATGTAAGAATCTTAAACACAAACCAAGAAGGACTTCTAAATTTGATTCAAGTGGTCCAATGAGGCCGTAAAAGAAAAAAAAAGAAAAAACAGATAAAACAAATGAACAATAAGGGTGTAATGATAACATATTCAATGATAATCAATTTGAAGTATATCAGTATTGTAGAGTTGTTTGAATTACTAGTTTTGGTAAAATAATCGTCTTAAGTACCGATGAACACGAACGACTAAAAAACTTAATATTTAATTAATTTTTCTTGACCGACTCCCACATAAATAAGGTTCAAACAAACGTTATAAAGTTATACAGAGCTAATTACGTAAAAAATTTTAAATAAAAAAGTAGATCTTAGCACACTTTTTACAGATGATAATGGATAGTATTCATAACATTTGCAATATACTTTATAAAGTAATTTTAAAACATATAATATACTTACTGATTCTAAAGTACAATCAGTCCCTGAGATATCTAGATGCGTAATCATATTTGGTTGAGCTAAAAAGTTGCAAAGGTTCTGAAAAAATAATTAAAACAAATTAATGCACAATTAACAGGAAGATGTTTACTTGCTGAAAACATGACATATTTCACAAGCTTTTCCACTAATTTTATCATAAAAATAATTAAAAAACATTACTTAAGTAGTCTACACAATGAATGACTACCAAGTAGATATTAGCTTTTTCTACCTTTATTTCTCACCCAGACATCATTTCTTACCGTTCTTCACAGTTATGTATAAAAAAAATTTCTCACTCAACAACTGTATTACTTATTCCATACGTAGTTATTTGTAATAATTGTTTATTTATAATTACAGTTATATTACACTGTACAACCCTCTTTTTTATTCAATTTTACAACTATAATATATTTTCACACATTTGGTTCAAGAAGTGTAATATTGAAGTAGACATTCTAGTACAAATACCACGCATAACTAACGTTAAAAATACTCTAAAAGAAACATCTCGTCATAATACAATATTTTGAAAGAGATGCAAAATTTTACATTAACATAGAGTAAAAATAATTTGTCAGATGCGCTCTTTGCACACACAATACAGTACATCTGTAAGATGGCCACATAAACTTCTAACCTTGACTTGATAAAAATATTCAATGAAAATTACACAAACTAAATCAATTATTCTACGTTTAAATTTTATTTTAAAGTAACTTGAACTTGTTAGAATTATTTTACTCAAAGCAACAAAACTTAATTCTCTTTCCTATTTTTTTTTTTACGCCCCAATTGGAGCACTCAAGTCACTCATGGACATGCGTTCCTTGAGGAGTTAGTTGTGGCACCACACTGTTGTTTTCTTCGTTCCCACATCAATTTCATATTCTTTGACCTGGTGGCTCTCAATCTCTCTGCTACAGCTGCATTCGGCTGTCTTCTCTTTCTGAAAGGCAGTTGGGTTATCCTCTTTTCCTTTAGGATGGTCTTCTCTTCTCGTCTCTGGATCATTTCTTCATTTATATTCAAGTTCCTCATGTCTGACATGACTTCCTGTATCCATTTGTTTCCTATTAAAATATGTAAATCTTCACTGACCTGTCACAGCTGCTAAATTACTTGTTTTTCACCTTTTTTTTATATAATCCTACTTTCTATTCACATGTTTTAATGAACTCATTACCTTCAAAGTACATTAACATATTTATACAAATGACTGACGATAAAACATTTCAAAAATTTTTAATAAATTTTCTGTACTCTGATGATGATGGATCCACAGACATGTCAATAGAAAGTAGGATTAAATAAAACAAAAGTAAAACACAAGTGATATAACAGCTGTAACAGTCAGTGAAAAATTTAATATTTTTGCAATAGGACTGAATATAGTCGGCAGGATTATAAAGATTTGTTTACTTCCCTTTCACCAACGAAAAAAACATTTTGGAGAAAATGAAACCAAAACCTAGTATACTAACTCATACTATATTCCATGTACGAGGGTCATTCGTAAAATAAGGTTCCCATGATTTTTAAAAATAGACAGCTATATTTTTTATCTTAGTGTTATACATCAATTTAAAGCTTAAAACTTACGCTATTTTTCTACATAATCACCGTTTCTGTCCAAACACTTTTGCAGACGATGCTCCAACTTTTCTATCCTTATGTTGTAGAATTCTGCCGCCAATCCTTTGAGGAATCGAGTAACCTCTTCCTTGACTTCATCATCGGTACTGAAGCGTAGGCCACCTAAGTGTTCGTTTAATTTTGGGAATAAGTGATCATCACTTGGGGCTAGGTCCGGGCTGTAGGGGGGGGGGCACAACAGTCCAGCCAAAATCTGTCAGCAGTTCTTGAGTTTGATGTGAGACATGAGGTCGAGCGTTGTCATGGAGAACCCTCACACCACTGGACAATCTTCCTCTCCGGCGGTTCTCGATCGCGCGTCTCAGTTTTCCTAATATGTCGCAATATCTGTCAGAGTTTACTGTTGTTCCATGATGAATTTCAATAGGTGAAATCCGTTTTGCATTTAAAAAACGTACCACAGCGCGAATTTCGCATCTGGCGGTAACAGCGATAGAGAGCTCCATCTTCGAAGGCTGCTAGGCCGGCACTGATCGACATAGCGAGGCGGGAGTGGTGCGGAAAAAGAGAGGGAGAGCTGATGAGTAAGACAGTGTGGCCAGATTTCTCCCAAGCACATCACATTCTGTCTCAGCAGCTTAGGGAACCTTATTTTACGAATGACCCTCGTATTTACTGTTTTTTATTTCTTTAACACATTCAATGCTGAGTAATTATGAGATATCTCTCCCGCCAGGCTGATTACTCATGCGGCGTGTTCTCCGCTTGCTTCATTTACAAAACTGTATGTTACTTACGTTTTATATAGAATTTTTTTATTGTCCACCAATACATGGATTTATATTTTCTAATAAAATAAAAGTAAACATCCCATGTTTTTTTAGATTTTTATTTAATTTAATTTCGCCTGCTATAGTAAATACATTTCTTGTTTGAATGTTTCCATTTATTGTTATGATTTACACGTAATTTTATCATACGAGGGTAGGCTGATAAGTAATGCACACATGCTTGTAGAAGACAACTAAATAAACTTCAGTAGCGCGCCTGGTGGCATGTGGAAGTACTATTTCTCCTCTACAAGCCTGCGCAGTTTGAAGGCGTTGCTTTCATTCAGTTTGTTTTGAGTAGTGGAAGTATGGCGTCGTGTTCTGGTGCTATGTCAACGAGAATTAAACAACGCGCTGTTATCGAATTTTTAACTGCTGAGAAAGTGAATCCTAGTGAGATTTATCGTCGTTTAAAGGCTGTTTATTGTGACGATACTGTTGATAGGTCTACTGTGAATCGTTGGGTAATAAAATTTCGTGATTGCCAACCTGGAAAAGCCTTAATTGTTGACAAAACACGCAGTGGACGACCAATCACTGCCTCAGACGATAATCGTCGCAAACTCATCGATGATTTGATTCAAAATGACCGGTGAATCACTCAACAGCGTATCGCAAACCAAATTGGAATATCTAAGGAACGTGTTGGCTTCATTATTGAACAATTGGGATACCGTAAAATCTGTGCACGATGGGTACCACGCCGTCTGACAGACGAGAATAAACAGCGTCGATTGGAATGCTGTGAACAACTTTTGAAGCGCTACCGTGACGAAGGAGACGACTTTCTTTTGAATATTGTGACGGGGGACGAGTCATGGGTTCATCATTACGATCCCGAAGAAAAAAGGCAGAGCGCTGAATATCGTCATCCACATTCTCCTGTTGTGAAAAAGTTCAAAACACAACCGTCCGCAAAAAAAATTCTTTTGACTGTGTTTTGGGATGCTCGCCGAGTTTATGTGACTGATTATCTGGAACGAGGGGCAACGGTAAATTCTGCTCAGTATATACAGACTCTGAAACACCTCCGACGTCGAGTTTGTCGTGTTAGAGGCAACCTGGCGCCAATAATTTTGCAACACGACAATGCTCGTCCACACACTTCGCGTGCAACTGGAGAGGCTCTGAGAAACCTGAAGTTTCAACCAATTTTACACCCTCCGTATTCTCCCGACCTTGCGCCTTGCGATTTTTATTTTTTTCCTCTACTGAAGAGAGACCTTAAGGGTAATCATTACAGCTCGGACAATGAGGTGAAGGCAGCTATTGCGTCCTGGGTTCGAGGAAAGTCGGAAGAATTTTTCAGTGACGGAATGAAAAAACTTGTTAAACGTTGGGAGAAATGTGTAATGCTTAACGGTGACTATATTGAAAAATAAATAGATAATTTGGTAGGTTAAGATTTGTACTTTAATTTGTTATTTATCCCATCGTGCTATTTCTTTTTGTTCGTCTTCTACAAGCATGTGTGCATTACTTATCAGCCTACCCTCGTATAATTTTAAACTACAAGTCTTTTTAAAATAAACCCAAAAGTATAAGACATTTTGCATTAAAAGATATTAGATTTATAGCTTCAACCTGAAATCCTTTGAGTAAGGTGGTTTACCATTGCCTTCCTCACTGAGTTGAAAGAGTATGCTTATCAGCATGCCAGGCCCTCTGAAAAGCACTCACTTTCCACCCTGCAAATGACAACTTCACTTCATTCACCACAGGGTCTGGCTGCATAGTGAAATCAATTACTCTCAGAGGAGATAACTCTGACTAGTGTCTTTTACACCTCCACCTCTTCTGTTCTTAAATAGTTCAGTCATATAAGTGGCTGACTGTGATAAGAAACAGAACTATTTTTTTTTAGCCCTGGACCAAACAGATAGAGTGCAATTAAAATAACACTCCACCTGCCCGTTTTGGGCATACGACTTTACTAAAGAAGAGTATAAAATTATATGACGAAAATTTAAGAATGAATTCCACGGTTACACAGAAAACACCTTTCTGAGGGCTATACAGCAGCAACAAAAAGATACCTAACACGCGGTCTCCCTCCAGAATTATTTAAAATATTAATAAAATGGAACCCGCTAGGCGAGAAGGCACCCTGGCGGTGACACCTACCCAAGACCGGCTAGGCGAGTCCCTAGAACTGAATGTGTTAAGAAAAAAAATATTATATTAAATAAAATTTATAAACGGAAAATGATGAGTTTGATATAAATATAGTTTTGATTTAGGTTATTTCAGTTACATTTTCTTCCACTAAAGAGCCTTCAATTGAGGCTGAAATGCATTCGAAGTAATTTGTTAAATTGTTGATGGAAGTGTAGTAAGTTTGTTATTTTCAAATGTTATTTGTTTTTAGAGATAAATCAATAGTTTTTTAAATAATTATTATGGAAAACAAGAGCAAGATTTGAACAGTAATGGTCGAGACAAGTGTAAGGCTGCTGACACACTTAAAAATAAATTCTTAATAAACTAAATTTTTGAAATACATCCAACCAACCATTAATATAAATTACAGTATAAATGAAATTTGTCATCTTACCTTTGGTTGCCTTTTAAGTTTAAAAACCGTACGCGTGTTTCGGTGGTACCATCTTCTTCAAAGCAATACTACTATAATTAAAAATTAAAATTTAGAACAGTGTTTCCATTCAGTCATTTAGATTAAAACTTTAGATTGTTTTAATCTAATGACTGAATGGAAACACTATTCTAAATTTTAATTATAGTAGTATTGCTCTGAAGAAGGTGGTAACACCGAAAAGCGTGTAAGTTTTTTTAACTTAAAAGGCAACACCACAGATAAGGTGATAAATTTCATTTATATGGTAATTAATCTTAATAAAACCTTTATTTATTAATAAAAATATTTTATATTTACTTACATTTACATCTTCCTTAAGGTTATTTCCACTTAAATTCAGGTAAGTCAAAGTGTTTGGCATAAGCTTATTGAGCGAAAGTGCATGTGCAAGTTGATTGACCCCTTTCGAAGTGAGGCCGCAATGAGATAAATTTAAATGAACAAGACCTTTTGGAACTTTAACCAAAGGGCTGCTCAGATGAGTTGCACCTATAGATCATATTCATCACACAATTTAAATCGATAATATTACACAATATAACAAAAATATATAAAATAAATTTGTATAATGATCAATAATTTATAAAATAATAAAAGAGCTTATATTAAAAGAAGACTTATTACAATAATGTAGTTTAACTATTCAATAACATTGTAACTCCCACTGTGATACATTTAAAGTACACTACAGCAATTTTTCAACAAATCATGAAATTTCCAATATGAAAATTCAGGTTGTAACAATAGTTTTTAATGTTCTTATAAAGATGATGTAATAATAGAACTCAAAATAATTATTTCTTTAAGCAATAAGATGATACTGCAAAAGACCATCACCAGAACAATGTAGGTTTTGAAACTTTTTTTATACATAATAAGAATTAGTAAATATAAATAAAAAAGTTTAAGCATTATTTAGCAGTAGAAATTTAATTTTATTTGTTATTACTTAAATAGGAAAATTATGAGTAAAATAACTAAAACAGACACAGGTTCAGGGTACAATAATTATACACTGATTAAAGAAACAGAAATTTAAAAAAATTAACAAAAAAAATAAGCTGAATTGGAGAAATTTTACAAAACTTTACATACAATTTTAAATGAGCAAGTTAATACTTACACAGACTTTCTACAAACTGTATTTTATGAGGTAAATTAAAATTTGTAACTGTATGCAAACATAAAGTATCTTATGCACATGAATTAGTCCTGCATTAATGAAAACTTTAAATATTGTCATAAATATATTATTCTACGACAATGATTCCCAATTACCTAACAACCACGGAACCTTAGATTTATCTTTTTAGAATGGTGGATCCATTGTTAAAAAAACTCTCCAAATGTACATCTGTGTAAAAATTGTATCAACCACTTATACATCGACAACAAATATTATAAAACTAGAAGTTATGTGCAAAAGAAGTACGTCGAATGCAATCTGCATCGCAATAAATCCTAAATTATACATAAGAGTGTACTTTACATTATAAAAATCTAAAGTAAAATAATTAAACTCTATTGTCACTGTAAAGTAATGTACATCATATATGACAATTCAAAAATATTGTGGATTGGATTGGGAAGGTTACACTACTGCACAGAATACAAAAAGGAGACCGACAAGGTATTTGAATGAAATGGCCAAGGAAAACTGTACAAAAACCTACCTTGGGTAAACGATTTAACCTAGTGTTTAGGTGAATAAATTAGTATTTTCTTTTCTTTTATTTTTTGCGGCTTTTGCAGACCTCTGGAGTTTTATATACCAGTTATTGGGAACCACTGTTTAAGAAAAATTTATTTCTACCCATGACATTAAATCTTGTTAGTTCATTTTCACTCTAAATTCTTCAAGACCTCAAATAAATATATAACCTCTACAGATTATATGTACATTAACACTGTAGAAATTTACCAAAAAATAAAGCATATAGAAAAAATGTGGTTAAAACGCTTAATTTCTTGTATGTAACTTTAGGAAAAGTAAATATTATTTCAGATACATAAAACTATATAAACTTGATTTTCACAACAAATCAACTTGATTGGGGTAGATGGAAAAAACAAAAGTAGGAAAGAACGAGAATTTTTCGAGAAGTAATAGAGCATAAAAGCACATGGATGTCTCTAATAGATCATCCAACTTACTAATCTGATGTAGGATCGGATGCAGGCCACTAACAACAATCTGGTTTTACTTCTTGAGCTAAGTAAATAATTTCATAAAGTGAGGATTTTAATAAATGGATACAAATTTTGCGATTCTACTGCTATAGGTTAAATAAATAATAAATGAAACAACTAAACTAAATTATTTGCATGCATTGTAAAAAAAGAACACCGAAACACACACCTTGCATAATTTTTGCAACAATTCCACATAAACTAGAGGCACCTATAACAAAACAAAAGGAAAAGATAATGCATATGATGTAAGAAATTAAAAATAGAAACTGAATCTGTTAAAATTAAAAAAAATTGAGATGAGAGCCGTGCCAGGGAAAACTAAACCACCAGCATGATTTTTAATGACATGAGTGATGAAGGCTAAAAAAGTAACTGATGAATGAAAATATGATCATGAAGGATGTAGAACTGTCGACTGTTATATAAATTAAAAAAATATTTTTTCTTTTTAGTCAGAATGAGAGCTGTTACAATTACAACCCTGTAAATTGTTACTAATGTTATTCCTTCAATTAGTTACCACTAAATCAGATAAGGGTAATAGGATGTTCCAATAGATTATTTCATAAAGCTGTGATTTTTACAAAAAAGCAGAACACAGAAATAAAAATCTGGTGTGAAACACTCACACGACTTTCTCTTGCTAATGCAAATAATTAACAATAATCCTAACATTTTCATTCAAAAATAAATCTTTATAATGCATCCTGCAGTTTGAAATATTTCTATTTCATATAATGAATTAATATAATAATTTCACTAACCTTCTTTTTAAACTGCGTCACCGTTATTTTATTCCTACTTACACGTGTTTCGGTGGATCCACCATCATCAGAGTAAATGAAAAATTGAAACTAAAAATTTTTTTCATTTATTTAATATTTACAGAAGATGATACATCTTCAGTCACTTGTATAAAATTAGTATTTAGTTTTTAATTAATATTTAAACTTACTAACTAAACTTTACTATACTAAACTATACTAAATTAGTATTTAGTAATTAGTATTTAGTTTAGTCACTTGTATTTTATACAAGTGACTGAAGATGTATCATCTTCTGTAAATTTTAAATAAATGAAAAAAATTTTTAGTTTCAATTTTTCATTTACTCTGATGATGGTGGATCCACCGAAACACGTGTAAGTAGGAATAAAATAACGGTGACGCAGTTTAAAAAGAAGGTTAGTGAAATTATTATATTAATTCATTATATGAAATAGAAATCCTAACATTAGTAATAAAATCTCAGAAATAAACAAAAAACTAACCTCAATAAACATAACCTAATTTTAATCATGAGTGAAAGACGCAAAATGACAATCGACCTCAGTTTGGCTTAAAAATACGGAAAATCACTCTTTCACACTAAACTAGGCTCTTTAGAGAAAAATGTTCTAAATAAAAGTTGTAGATCTTTTAATTTTGTATAATTTTGATTACATACACCTTTGTCGTAAAATGCATAATAAGGCCGAAATCTTTAAAAAAATCGATTTTCACACGTTTTCTTGAGAAAAAAACAGAAAATCGCAAATTACCGCTAAACTAAGCGTTATACAAAAAATTGTTTGAAATAAAAGTTGCAGGATTTTAAATTCTCTACAATTTTTATTATATAAATGTTTGCTCTAAATTGCATATTAAAGCCGTAATCTTAAAAAAACTATGTTTTTACGTAAAAACAACCTCACCCAGAATTTCAGCAAACATGACGCCTACCCTATCTTGTAGAGAATAAAAAATTGAGTAAACCAGGCGATTTTTAAAAAAATCGTAGGACCAGTTTTTGAGAAAATCGCAAAAAAGTGAAAAATTACACGAATAAAATACTACTTCCGGTTGACCGATTTTGATGAAAATGTTCGTGTTGGGTCCGGTAGTGGTATGTAACTTAAGTTTCAAGTTTTAAGTTCGTACGATGTTCCGTTATTGAGATATTCTGTTCACACACACACACACACACACATACACACACACACACACGCACGCACAGACCAATCGCTAAAAACATGTTTTTTGGGTTCAGGGGGTCTGAAAACGTATAGATCCGGTGAAAACTCGATTTTGAAAAATCGACATGAAAACAATACTTTCCTTCCTATATATTCATATAGGCAAGAGAAAGTAAAAAACAACATTTACAAAATTTTCATAAGCTATACACGTGGCTTTTTTCGTGAGGAACTTTTGTAATGTAATTGAAATCTAGAAACATGTCTTTTTATTATCTTATAAGTTGAAAACCAACTGTATTACTAATCAGGTTATGCTATCAAGTTTTCTATCTTTATAAAGTCAATCAAATAACAAACACTACGTATATTTAAATATGCAGTAGTTATCACATAAAGCGACATCGGGTATAATGACCTATTGGTTAGTATGACCAATATTCGACTGAAAGGATGGTCCACTACGACGCCCAATTTAAAATGTATTGTTTACAGGGACATAGGTTAAAATCAATTTCAGTTTTCGTGACAACTGTATGAATTTTTAACTATGCTGGTCATCTTTCAGCAGCATGAGTCAGCGATTTACTTATTGTTTTATCTACTTTTAATGTGTTTTTTCCCTAATGGCGTTGGTCTCAACATGCATTTACAGTAGTTCATGTTGGAAGTTTGATTACTAATACGCCTATCCTTTTTTTGTCTTAAATACAGCACTGATTTATAGTTTTATTGTCCGTTCATATCTTTTGTGTAAACCCATTCGTTATTCGTAGTAGCGTCCGTTATTTGTGTTTCATACAAACTTAAGTGTGGCATCATCACGTAGACATTTCACAGTGATGGAAAAAGTGCACATCATTTGGTGTTTTTGTGGTTTACTTCGCAATGGGCAAACAACATGGCAGTAACTGGACCTTTGCTACAAGAAAAGGCCATCGGTTACAGAGGCTAGAAAAAGCCAGTTCCTTGGAGGTCACTGTATTAAATAACTACTGTATTTAAAAGATCAAGGTTTTTGTTGAGTTTGATCACTGGATAAATTCCGGTCAGCTTTGTTTTTTAAATGAAGCAGATTTTCAATCACTCATCATCATTATATCCAAGTTCCTCATTAACACAGAAAATAGAAAATTAACAGTGGTTTTTTTAATAACCCGGATATCTGAAGACTTAACCCCTTAACGGTTTATGACGAGATATCTCGCAACATAAATGTTGTAGAAAAGTGCCCCTGACGAGATAACTCGCAACTGAATTTGTCTCAATTTATTCTGTTTTCTGTCGAAATATCTCGCCATAACATTAAAAGTAGTCTATCTTATATCCGTAACTTTAATATTTGTGCTAGTAAAGGTTCCTTTCTATAGGTTAGATGACTCTTTATGTTATTTGTTTACATCGTACTCTCCAATGTTGCGTAAAAGGTTATGTTTTGGTTAGTTCGGTGCGTTTCGTTGTAAAGTTATAAGTTCGTTATAAGTGTTTATGAAAAGAAATTGTAAGCTATTTGATATTGTTTATAATTTTTTAGTAGTAGGTTTAATTTCATACATAGTATTTAGTCCGGTATTTTAATTCCGTTTATTGTAGTAGGATTGTTTATTATTTATTCCTAAGCGATGGCCGGTACCTCTGGCAATTCAAATGCAGTGAAAGATAGTGAGATCCTTCATCTTCTTTACGATTTAGAAGATAGTGACAGTGATTCTTGTAGTGAAATATTAGATGATATATTCGATAGAAATTTTTTTTTTTTAAATGATGTTTTTGTGCATGGAAATTGATCTATATGTCTTTATTCAGTCATATTATACAAAATTATGAAAAAAAATTGAGCAGAATATGAACATTTTTGGCTAAAAAAGGAACCGTTAAGGGGTTAACACTTATATGGAAACATCGGTCTTACAGGCACCAAGGGTGATTTGTTTACATAATACTGGGTTCACTGAGCTAGGGTTGGTGCTGACCTTCATAATAGCTCCCTCTCTCATTCCTATCTACTTCATAGTGCAATATGGTGTAGTTCACGTGAATCGTTGCGGAAGTGTACGTCGTTCTTAAAAATCATACCGGTCTGTGATACCGCGTGTTTCTTTCTGTGTATTTCATGTAGTATGTCTGTGGAACCGTGTGTTTCCCTTACTGTATTTAACGGTCTGGAAGACGGGTGTTTCCTTTACGGGTTTATATTTTAATTATTTGTATATATTTGTATATTTTTTAAATTATTTGTATATATTTTAATTATTTTTTTTATTATTATTTAATTGTAAATTTCTGAAATGGCTCGACCACTTAGTACAAGCAATCCCGACTATGGTGACAGAATTCGTAGATTATTGGAAAATGATGACAGTGACTCGGAAGGTTCTATTTGTGATGAAATTGATGACTCGGATGCCGATCTGGATTTTGTTTTATCGGGAGAGGAAGATAATGCGGCAAATAACTCTGACATACATGATGATGACGTCCTTTTAGAGGAAGAAATGGAAGTTGAAATAATGAATAACGCTGGAGTAGACAACTTGCCAGAACATTTTGTTGAACGTGTTAAGAAAACTGAACAGGGACCAACTAATGCATGGAGAAGTGAGGCACCTACCAATCAGGTAAAAGTTCCAGCACGTAATATTATTAGGACGGGGTTACCGGGTATAAGAGGCAGGGCAAGGGCATTAGGGAATAACCCTTCAAAATCTGATGTTTGGAAATTATTATTTGATGATGAAATAATCACCACAATAGTAGAAAACACTAATATAAAGCTGCAGAGTGTCAGATCAGGATTAGGCCAGGGTACCAGCAAAAGTAATTATAGAGATACTTGTACAGAAGAAATCAATGCTCTAATGGGTATTTTAATCCTTTCGTCAATTTTAAAATCTAATGATGAAAAAATTGAGTATGTTTTCTAAAGACTCATGCAGCCGGCCAATATTTTTAGCTACAATGTCAGAGAAACGATATATGATTCTCACATCATCCTTAAGATTTGATAATTGCACCACAAGGGCCCAAAGGAAACAAAATGACAAGGCTGCACCCATATCGCAGATATTTAGCAAATTTATATTGCATTGCCAAAGTGTCTACTGCGTGTCATCGGAGGTAACAGTGGATGAGATGTTGATACCTTTTAGAGGCAGATGCCCCTTCAAAGTCTACATGCCTAAGAAACCTAAGAAATATGGAATTAAAGTGTTATGCTTAGCGGATGCAAGAACCTCATATCTGCTAAATGCATATATATATATATATATATATATATATATATATATACAGGCAAGGGAAGTGATAGTGTTTCTCTAACTGAGAGAGAGCAAACATTTAGTATTCCTACTCAGGCTGTACTTCGTGTATGCAAACCTATTGAAGGGTCCAACAGAAATGTCACTGCAGACAATTATTTCTCCTCAATAGAAGTTGTTGATGAGCTAATGAAAAGAAAATTGACGTATGTTGGAACAGTGAAAAAAGACAAGAAAATGATTCCAGGGGTATTCCTCCCTAGCAAAGGAAGACCAGTTGGGTCAACCCTATATGGATTTAGGGGACAAACTACACTGGTAAGTTTTGTGCCTAAGAAACACAAAGCTGTTGTACTGACATCAACAATGCATCATAGCATTCATACCGAACAAGAAAAAAATAAGGCCGAGGTTATATGCTTTTATAATAAAACCAAATGTGGAGTTGACCTCTTGGATTTGAAATGTGCAGTTTTCACGTCCAGTAGAAAAACCAGAAGATGGCCCCTTGCCGTGTTCTATAGGATGTTGAATATTGGCAGCGTCAACTCATTTATATTATACATGAGTTTTAAAAACACAACACCCATGAGAAGATTTGACTACATCAAGCAGTTAGGATACAAGCTTGTTGCTCCCCACCTACGTAAAAGACTTGCAGATACTTTGAACCTCCCGAGGGACTTAAAAGTAAGTATACAAAATGTTTTGGAAGAAAGTCAGGTTGTGCAGAAAAAAGAGCAGCGGCAGCGACAGCAACCTCAACAAGAAGAAGAAGAAGAACAATAACAACAACAGCAAGAAGTTCCAAGTGATCGAATGAACAAAAGGAAAACTTGCTCATCATGTCCCTACCAAAAGAAAAGAAAAACTGCCTACATGTGTATCACTTGCAAAAAAGCAATTTGCCTAGAATGCAGTAGAAAACTGTGTCTTGATTGTACAAAAAACAAAAATGTCAGTAAAAAAACAATCCGTAATATGTAAGTAGTCACTTTTGAGTTATGTTTCTTTTATACAATTAATTGCTTTTTTTAAAATTTAAAGTATATGATTAAATATGTATTAAAATAATACAGTTAACCTGAGTGAAAAAAAAACATTATAAGTATGTTATCAATTTTAAAAATTAAGTCGGTAATAACGTAAATAATTTGGCTTTTTTCATTTATTTAAACAATTGTTTTTCGATAACCGGATCTTATACCAATGTCAATTCAATCATTATACTATAGTAAAATAAAATAATTTTTGTTAAACAGATCTAGTTGAGTTTCTTTGCCTTTGATTCCCAAATAAATTGCCAAAAATGAAATGGCGGTCTGTCAGACCGGGTGTTTCTATTAACGTTATAAAAAACATGTTTCCATATAAGTGTTAACTTATTGATGACACAGTAAACCAATTTGTGGATGTCATAAAAAGGTGCAGTTTCATTCAAGTTTTATTTTATTCAGGATGAAATTATATTGTTTTGAAATATCTGGAAATATTTATCTGTTTGGCAACACATTTGGAGATTCATGGTTTTTATAAATTTTTAGGCATAGAAAACAAAAGTATCTTGCCAAGCCTGTGTTTCACTCTACAGGATCGGCAACTTCATTTTCAGAATTTACATCAGAAATTAATGGACTAATGTGGCGTTAATTTTTTTTTGTTTTACTTATTATATTTGTCTAACCAGTTTTTTTACGTTATGGTTGAAACCTTTTTTTCTCTCAATATGAGCCCACCCACCTTTTGAGTTACTTTTGATTATGTAAGCTAGTTAGTTTCACTACCTTGACGATTAGTCCTATTAATGCTACATTCATAACATTTACTTAAATAACTACAATGGTGTAACCAACCTCTGTAATAATCAAAACTCATCTGAGGATAGTTTTTTTTTAACTAACTAGAAAATTTAAATTAATTTTATGTTATTAGTATACAAGTAGCAACTTTTCAATTCTCAATTTGTCTAAATCCATTCTTGGAACTTATTCAGTCGTCAAAACTATATACAATATAACAATCAACAGATGTTTTAACCAAAAACTGGGTAATGATAGCATAGCATAGACGTGAGAAAATCATGCTACATATTAAAATGATATTAACACCTAAAACAAAATAACTCATTAATGATTACATGCTTGAAATAAAAAAATACTGCCAAAAATATCATAACGGAAAATCCAGGTAAATTCAGAACATGTAAAAACAGGATATCAGATATTTGTCCACATCAAAGATACTGAAAACATAGCTCTGAAATATTAGCAAAAATAAAAACAAGTAGCTGTGAACTTGAAATTAATTTTTTGCGTTAAATTAAATCCACGTCTGCCAACAAATTTAACATTCAGTAAATTAACATGATCGTGCCTTAAACAGGAAAAACAAAAGTAATAAAATATCAGAGCATTAATATACATTTGGGTTATCTTTTGTTTTAGATATTCGCAAAAATATTATCATAATTTATTTAAAAAATAACTTCAAATATTTTTAATATTCTTTTTAAATAACTTGCATATTCTAAAAAATACAAACGTGAAGTATTTGGGAATTCTCCTTGATAGCGAACTCATGAGGGGTCCTTATACAACAAAGTAAAAACCCACTAACGACTTAAAAATCAACTCTAAATTTTTCTTTTTACTGTTTCGAAAATCTATATTTCCCTTAGAACAGAAATTATGCCTCTATACAGACCTTCTCAGACCTACTACGTTGTATAGCATATAAATATTTTGCTCTGCCAAAAAAGCAACATTAAACCCCTTCAGGCATTTCAATCAAAATATTAACAACTTGCTACTTGTGTACCAAATTAAGTCAAAAATCAGACTTTAGATGAAGACATCAATAAATATAATTTACAAATGATCAGTAAAAATTTTACTACATATACGAGTAGTAAAAAAAAATATAATGATCAGTAAAAATTTTACTACATATACTCGTAGTTCTACAATTAAAACTCATTACTACAAGTTTTAGTTGGTAGAAATGTTACAGAAGTGAGAAAACTAAAAAGACAGTAGGGTAGGGATCTCCTGTAGATTTAAACAAGTCATACATTCTATCAAAGTCAATTTCTGCAAACTGTCTGCAGCATGCATGGTTAAATAAAAAATTCAAATTGCTGGGAATTGATTTCCTTTACTGTACTTATAAATTTAATTAGTTTTTGTTTTCTTTGCTAACTGAAGCACTTGGTATTTATACATAACTGCAGTTTGAAATTTAACATAATAGATAAAAAAAATTGAATTTCAATATTTGTGCACAAAAATGTTACCATTTCTATTTAAATTAATGAAATAAAAAATGATGTTGCTCTATTGTTTGTATTAGATTACATTTAAACGATTCCGTAACAAATTTTACGAGTTGGGTCCCTCTGTAGCATAGTGGTAGCACACTAGCCTACAACGTAGTCCCGGGTTCGATTCCCAGCAAGGGTCTGGAGATTTTCAGAAGTTACCTACTGTTACATAACTCACCATAGTTGCTAATAACTGAGCTTTCGATGCGACTTTAAATAAACTAAAAAAAAAATTACATGTTTTGGGGTAACCAAAAGGAAATTAATAAATGTTTTATTTACATTAAAACAGCCACTTACAGCAACAGTTTCTAAATAAAGAAATTTATGATCACTAAGTGCAATCACTTTTATCACGTAAAATACACTAAAAATAACTTGTAAAACAGTTACCCCAAAATAAAATATAGTACTTTTTAACTACTCATTTTTTTATAATCTTCAGTAATTTGTATAAAACAGCGAAACATGTTAGTAAGTAGGATTACATAATAAGAAAGGAGAAAACATTTTGATATAGCAGCAGTCACATAAAGGTCAATTTAATATTTTTATAATAGAATAAAGTAGTTTATTAAAAAAATACAATATGAACTCTTGACAGATTGGAATCTAACCCTTTCACTAAATAATAGATTTAGCAAGTTAGAATAAATTTTGTACGAACATAGTTGGAATAGCCTCTTTTAACTGATGACCCAATTGTATATGTCAAATTTTAAAATGAACAATTACAAATACAATATAAAAATATTCAGGTTAAACAAATTTAAAATTAAAAATACTGAAAAAAACAAGTTTTTGTTATATTACTGCGTACCTTTATCTTCTATCATATTGCAAGAGAGATCAAGTGTGTGGAGAGGAGTATTTGTGTTTGCTATTAACGATAACGACAACTTGTGAGCAAAATCCCTGAAACAAACAATTCAATAAACAGAATTATAATGCTAGCAGTAAAAAATAAAGCATTTAAAAAAAAAGCTGAAAAAAGGTTATTTCGAAGTTATTTACAAATGTAAAAATAAAACTAAGAAACTGCAAAAATAATCCAGAATTATTTGCTTTACATTACCCTCTACTAAAATACAAATGGCAATAGTACATTGATGAAACTGCCTTTTGAATAGCTTTCTCAGAATAAGTGGTCAAATCTTTCATTCAATTGTTGTCCCTTGAGCAGTAAATGTTCTTAATCTTCTTCTCTTCTTCCACTTTACGGATTAGGCAAATTGCCTGTTCCCACATCACACCATCTTTTTCTTGGTCTTCCCAAGCTTCTTACACCATCTGGTTTGTAATTTAGTGCTTGGAAAGGGGTCCTTTCTGGAAAGGGGTCCTTTTTAATGTTCTTAATATGATTATTTATCTATTTTATTTCTTTTGGCCGACCCGTAGTGTAGTGGTCAGCACAACCAGCTTCTATGCTGGGGTCCCGGGTTCAATTCCCAGTCACGTTCGGCATATTTTCATCTATTGTATTCATCTATCATCCTTATCATCTGCTTTAGCAGTAATTGCAAAACAGTTGGACAAAAAAAAATTCTTTAGATTTTTTTAGCAAAGTGTAGGAGAAACAATTTTTCCGATCTTTTATTCTCAGTGATTCTTCATTACTCTTGAAACGGGATGACCTGTTTATATAAGAGACAAATGCTCTATTGATTCAGTTTGAGTAGTGACTTGGATGTGAAACCAAACGATTATAGTGTTAAGTTTGTTAAAACTAGCATGGTATGATTGTTAGCAGATCTTCGTACCATAGCGCAGTCAGAGTACATTTGTTTGGTACAAACTTGAGAGAGGGTTAACGATGATGCCGATGAATAATGATAAAACTTTATAGTTGTTAAACCCTTTCATTGCCAGGTCCAAACACCCTTCGGAGTCGGGTGTGTTTTCTCTGTGCCGGCTCCGCATATTCTTCGGGTCTGCCTAGCGTGCTCTCATATCTCTTTTTAAGAGCAGACAGTGAACCTATCATAACTATTTTGACCTCGGCACACTGAAAACATTCTATTTTTCTTTTTTTTAGTAAATCACTGTATTCGCAAAAAACTTGCACTTTGTATGTATATTTAGATAAATACAATAAAAATGGTAAAACATAAATCGGCACATGAAATCATGTAACAAAAATACGGTGCAGCGAAAGGGTTAAAAATGTCATGATGTCTTGGTGCAGTAAAAAAATCATCAATCGCAGATTTTCATTACATGAAGATTAAATAAACGGTAAATTAACCTGTTTTATTCCTTATTTGTAACTTGAACTTCAAAACAACAAAGTGAAGATACAACTTTCAAATGGCTTGTCTTAAATAAATTTTTCTCAAAATAATCATAAAACAACACATACATTATATTTTCTTGATACAGCCCTGCTTGAATTACAAGAGTACACACAACAATCTATTAACTCCTAATGAAATAAAGAACAATAGTCATCAACTTACCATTTAACACCTATATTATCTAAATAAAGTTCTTCTATACTAAGTGACTTCTTCATAACATGAAGTATCCTATCTATCGCTTCATGGGTCATTTTTATTTGGCTGGCTCTTAACTTCGTAAACCAAGTGTTATATTCCAAAGCACTTATTATTGGCACCAAATCCCTGAAAATTAATTCAACATTTAAAATGGTTTTTTGATAGATCTTATTAAAAAATTATAGTAATGATTATAAACTTTTCACAATAAAATCACTACCAGGCAAGAAACACTGATAACACATTGCACGGTGCATGGGTATTAAGAAGTTCTATGCTGTGATGGACCTGTTCTCAGCAATTCTGTAAGGCTTGATGACTCTTAACCGTCCTCTGTCACCATGAACGAATCAGATTTATTATGTGACTTATTTTATTAAGGATCGTATTAATAGTGAAATATTTTAGTATTCTGGTCTTTTTTTGTTACAGCAAAGGTTTCAGATGATTAATTAATAGTAAAAACCCAGATTATAAAACAAAATCTGTAGTAGCAATTACAAATGAACTGACACTTGCGGAATTGGAAAAAAATAACAGAGAGCTGATATCTGAAAACGATCTTCTACAAAGGACAGAGTAAAGAAGAAGCACTTCATAGCAAAAAAAGAAAAATTGCCTAGCTTTCGTCACAGAAAAAACATGCATAGAAATATGTAAAAATAATGACACTCAAGAGGTATCAGCCGACACACAGTAGAGTTCCACTGGACACCCGAGATGCATCAGCTAACTCCAACGTGTTAAAAAAGTAATATTCTTGGTAGTATAAGATGTTACTAATAGCACGTAATGATACGATACATAAGAACAATGTCCAGTTGTATTTAGTGGTTTAATTGGTTCAGAATGAAGTTAATATGACTTAAATAATTTCCTCAAATAAAATTTGAAAAACGATCTAGACCAGTCATTCTCAACCTTTTAGACACTGCAACCCCCTTTTTTAGTTGAGTATTTTGCCAATCCCTCTGAATTGTAGGGTTAAAAATTTTTTTTAAGTTAAAATTTTTACTTAAGGATAAGAGTGGACATGAGTAACTTTAGTTAAAGATATAAGTAAATATTTGTAAGTAGTCAATCCGTTTAATGAGCAAACTGTACAAAATGTTGAGCTAAGTGTTTTTCTTCATGATGAATTGATAGAGCTATCGAGTATTCAGGCATGAAATTAACTTTCCCAATGCTTGTGCCAACAAATTTTGAATAAATATTAAAAATGAATACCCAGAACTGTCTGGAGCAGCACTGAAAATTTTTACATTATTTACCACATCCTACAACACTATAGACAAGAATTTTTCATAATGGTGAATTTGAAAACCAAACCAAGGGCATTCAAAAATTGGTTAATTCAAAAAAAGCCAAAGTTTTGCGCTAATTGAATTAGAAAATATTGTAAAAGTAATGTACAATTTTTATGTCTCTCTTTTAAACAAATAACTAAAACAATAATGGTTTTTAATTTTTCCCCCTATATTTCGCAACCCCCCAGGGGGGTTCACAACCCACCAGCTGAGAAACACTGGTCTAGAATAATAAGTAACACTTCAGTAGGCTCACTAGAAAAAAAATCAAACACTTTACAGAGTTCTTTACTCATCATCATCATCATCATCTGGGTATCCTTCCAGCAGGCCGGGTAGGATTTGAGTGAACGATATGCCTCCATCTATCTCTATCTTGATATACCTTTGTATTCTGATATCCTGTAGTGTCATTCCTTTTGTTAGGAGATCATCCCTTATTTGGTCAGTCCATCTTCTTCTGGGACGTCCAACAAGTCTCCTACCAGATTAAATTTTTTATACTCTGCAAGATGAGAAGATTAATTAAAAATTTATTTATCTAAAACCACAACAATATCTTTACTTACTTTGGATCTAAATGATCAAAATCACGAAGGCAAAGTTCTCGAGTGTCATGGGAAAGGTAAATTGTATCCACATCCTGAAATCATAAAATAAATTCATATTACACATCAGAAGAACAGCTGAATGATCTTCATTATTTTCCGTTATGAAACTTAAGGTAAAAACACAGCTGGTTTCTTTGTGTACTTTCCATATTTCATTAACTGGCAGTGAATTTTACAGTATTTTTTACAGCTACTCAACTTATTAAGTTTAATCAAAAACATATGAGACTAACATTTTAAAATCTAAACTAAACTGTTCAAATTTATTTTTTGAATAATACCTATACTGGTATTACTCAAAAGTCTGGGGAAAACCTACAGAGTACGATTTACTGTAAAATAAGAAGATATCAGTTAAGAATTGTAAAACACTAACTCCATTGTTAAAACTTTACAGGACGGCTGAAAAACTGAATGGATTTGAATAGTTCCCATACAAATGGCAGAAAAAATTGTTACAACAAAATGCGTTTTAATAGTTTATCACCAGATGGCGACATTAAGTGGCGAGTTAAACCCTTCAATTTTTGGTGGCCTGAAAAGGGCCGTTTAAGCAGTGGTAGTCTTGGAGAAGCATCAGTCGTAGTTGTTGTGGTGGTCGGAGGCTGGGCCACACGGCGTGTCATCGTCCAGCGGAGACGTCATCTTCTTCCCTTGCAGGAGTGCATCAATGGCTGCTTCGTCGTATCCGGTGGGCGTAAGGCTCGGTTGAGGGGCCGCTGTGGGCATTACTCGCAGCAGCGGGCGATGACAGTTCGGTTGCCGGCTTACACTGTTGGGTCAGCACCCAACATGTTGCGAAAGCATCATCTTCTCTCTTGGGGGGTCGTCAATGAGCCTTCGTTGAAGTTCGGTAGCCATGCGCCAATGGTGGACGTCTTGTTTGCTGTCTGGATCAGAATTGAATCTCTTGGCTCAGTGCAGCATTCTTTTTATAGTCGCCGAGAGTGCTGTGGTATTGTGTTGAGCTTGGCGACAAAGGCCTCTCTGTCGGTACGCCGCCACAGGCCTACCGCCCCTTTCGGAACTATTGGCGGTTCTCTCTATCTCTACGTTGGAAGCTTTGTAGCCGGCAGCAAAGTACTTAATCAAAGGGGACGACGGTGACAAGTCAGAAGTTCAGTAGTTTTTCTAGTACAGTACATAAACTTAATTTTAATTTGGTAATGATACCAAAATCAATTTTTTCTCTGAAAATGGAGTTAGCAGGTTAACATGCTTTACAAACAATATGTGCTATTACATTACTTCTACTTACGTAAGAAAGTATAACTGTTTATTTATAACTATTGATTTTTCTACCTTGCAAATAACACTTGTAATCAAAAACTTTCAGGGAGGACACATTCCATTAGTGTCAACCATTTATCTACCTCTTCTTTACTTAAAAGCTTGTCAATTATCTAACATACCACAAAATAATTTTTTTAGCTCTGAAACCAGCAGATCAATGCAATTATTATTTTAACACGCCCATAACAGGCAGGTGGAGTGTTAAATTGATTGCACTCAATCTATCGGTTCCAGGACTACAAAAAATAGTTCTGTTTCTTATCACATAGTCAGCCAATTATACAATTGAACTATTTATAGACAGAAGAAGTAGAGGTATAAAAGACCCTAGTAAGAGTTATCTTCTCTGAGAGTAATGAATTTCACTATACAGCCAGACACTGTGGTGAATGAAGTGAAGGTGTCATTTGTCGGATGGAAAGTGGGTGCTTTATGGAGGGCCTGGCATGCTGATAAGCATACTCTTTCAACTCAGTGACGAAGGCAAGAGTAAACCACCTCACTCCTCGTTTTTACTTAGTAAAATCTCTAGAGGTTCAAACCAGCCTTTCAGCTATTGACCTAAACACATTATTTTAACACAAAACTGGCATGTAATGTAAAAGATTGAACAAAATCTAACAGACATGAAGAATAGAACAAGATTATTACAAGTAGTAAATTTATAATATATTTTCACTGTCGTATCATGAACTGAATTATGGATGTGACAGTTAGTTGACTTCTGTGATAAAGTGATAAAATAATTTATAAAGCTCCTTATCAATTCACTACAAACGTTAATAATAGAAACCCACAGACTTATTCAAATCAGAAGATAAACTTAAGTGAAAAACTCTTACCCAAGCAACTTCTTCTCGATATGGCAATGTATGATAATCGCACATACAAGCGTACTGAGTAGAGAAACCACCACAAGGACCTAAACCTCGAACCTCTGATCCACGAATGAACTCACCATCTCTGAGATGCTGTATTCGTTTAGGAGGAACAACTTCCACTTTACGAATTATGTGCCTGTACAGAAAAACAATTAATTAAATTCAATTTTTTTAACTTTAAAAATATACTTTAGTAATTCAATAGCCTTTATTTGTTATTTTATTGTAAACTCTGTAATACGTTGTACTAACAAGGGATGTTAAAAAAGGGTGATTTTTATTTTAAATATTTATTTGATAAAAAATGTAAAAATAAATGAAATTTTCATACTTCTTTATTATTCTACAAGAATTTCCAAAATGTAGAAAATATTTTTCGCAATGGTACACAAGTTTGCCTCTCCATAAAATTTTCCATCTAATTGCATAAAATTTTTTTCACAATTTACAGTCAAAACAAAAAAACATTCCTTCAAAAATTATCCTTTAACTACCCAAACAAATAAACAGGACAACAACAGGAAGTAACAGAAGTTTGGTTAGTCTCCCTATGGTACACATTGACTTGTTAGAAAATGATACCATGCAAAAATGTTTTGAGTCACTTGTAATGATTAACATTTTAAGACAGTCAGGTGGTTTCATGTTTTTGGCCAAAAACAAATGAATAACTGAACAAACTTCTTCTTAGACGTAAATTAAAAGAGGAGTAGTCATTATAATGACTGTTTATTTGGACTGTATAATCTGACATCTGTTAAAAGGTTTTGCCCTACTCTTTGATGAATAACATGATAGGAGTACTAGTCGCAACAGACGGAAACACGTTGTCATAAATTGGTTTACTTAAATTATTATTACTACCTTTATTACTTAATCAATCATTCTTAGCTAACCTTCAATGAAATCTGATACTCCTTACAACTCATCCTTTTTCTAATTCACATTAAGTTGTGTTTACACAAGTTTCCTATCGTTCTATGCATTCCTTTACGGATTATTATAAAAAACTTAACTCGAATAATTTATAAATATTGAATATTACCAACACTTATTAAATTAATTTATTATTACAGTACTTACGTGAGTGGAACAGTTGGAAAGATATTACGTATAGCAGTAGCTAATGCTTGTATCATTGCATCTACTTCTCCGCTGCTATTTTCTTCGGAAGTCAGGAATGAAAACAATTTATCTCCAACAGTCAAACATAACTGTAAATAGAACGATTAAACAGAGTTATTTAGTAAAGGAAGCTAAAAAGTAGTATACATACACAAACCAAGAACTATCATGAAAAATATGATTAACATTTGACAAGATAAAATAGGTAAAAATTTAAAAAACTAATATTTTCTTTGGTTGAATCAACATCTTGTTCAGTAAGAACCACATTGGGTTATGGATAGGTGAGTTTTTACCGTGCCAAAATTTTTAGACACTAGGCAGGAATTGCACACAGAACCTTACACAATGTATTTTATCATGCTGCCAAAATACCATGGAGGTGGCAAGAATGATATAATTTATTCTAAAAAATTCCATGTCTATTCAGACATATTTTACCAAAAGTAACAAATGAATATTAAGAAATAAAAGAGAACAATTTATCATGATTATTTATTCAGAAGAAAGGATTACAGACCCCATTCCCTAATAAAATAAGCTCCCTTTATACATTGGTTTTACATCCAACACTCATTTTTGATTTACACATTAACAATAACGCAGACCTTAAAGGAAGACAAGACAAAAGCGAGGTTAAAAAGAATTCTAGACTGATTGGTAATCAAACACCACTTGAAGTTGGAACAGGCCATAAAACCTAATTTGTATTCTTTAAGAAAATTATAATATAAATTGTGAAAATACAAATAAGATTTAATTATGATAATACTCACTTACTGTTTTAGTTCATTAATTCTGTACCGAATAATTTGAACTTAAATAAACCAGAATGAATAAGAGATATGAATCAGCACTTACACAATTAGCACTTTGGTGACATAATGAATCATCATTATACAGCTTTCCATTGTAAAGTTCATTGATAACTTAATTGCTGCTTTTACAGCATAAACAACAAAAACCTTTTTCTAAGTTGGTGTAATTTCTAGTATTGCTAAGACAGTATACATTAAGCTGATTAAGTAATACGTACAGGTAAAAATATACATTAACAACACAACAAACACCAACCTGATTTTGTTTCTTGCTTTCAATCGCTTGAATTTCCAAGTAGTGGAAGTGGTAATCAATCTAAAACATAATAAATTAAATTATTTATAAACAAAATTTAATTAACATATCAGAATGAATCAATTTGTTTTCAAACAATAATCTTAACACTAATTATCTTTTTCGATTACCATAATGTCCCAATAAATTTTTGGTCACAATAAATATGAATGTAGGCCTACTACTTATCAAGATTATTCTACATAAAAAATTTTAAATTTGGTTTTACATAATACACAATTTGGTGAAAATCATGTAATTAGTTAAATGTATTATAGGTTTAACATATAAATATAAATCAATTACAAAATTGTAGGTGACATTAACATAATTTCTAAAAAAATTTGTGCTCATAATTAAATTTACCATGTAAATTTACGTTTTCCATCAACTATTATCAAAAAGAATCATAACTTTTATAAGAACTTTATAAATCCCACAACTTTTTTGTGACCTATTGACATATATTGTAACTTATCAAATGGAAAATACTAAAATAATTTTCCTAATATTTCTTTTGCTACTTTAATCTTCCTTTTATAAATTATTTTACACATATATTTTGGTGGATTCCGCCATCAACAGAGTACATAAAAAACACAAAAATTAAAATTTTATTTAAAGCTTTACTGAAGATGTTATATATACGTTTTATACAAGTGACTGAAGACAAAATAACTTCAGTAAAATTTTTAATAAATTAGTTTCAATTTTTTTTAATATGCTCTGATGATGGTGTACTCATTTAATTTAGTAAAAAAATTATAAAATTTTTATATTTGTATTACAAACTACAGCATGGATTCTAAAAATTCATTCATTAATTTTGTATTATCTGTTACACAATAAGTAAACATCATACTTTTTTTAGACTTTTTTATTTCAGAAAATGTCTTGTTAGGAAATTTAACAATCGTAAACTAGTTTCTAAAAAATAACAGTAAAAAATACAATCATTATGTCAATCACCTTTCTTTCTTTCCCCAGCCTAAACTACTGTGTTCCTACTTTTGTTTGCTTATTCGTTAACAGTCTGTTGTTAAAATACACACTAAATACAGTTACAAAAACTTTGTTATAAGTCAGAATTTTGACCAGACAAAATAAAACTCATGAATATATAAGTAGGCAGTATTAAGGAAAGGTAATAATCAACTTGTTATACAATCCAAATATAAAACCAAATTTGGGCGATCTTAAATTTATCATTACAAGTTTAATAAAATTTTTAACTAACACGAACGACTACACAAGAGCCATTTTTACTGGTTGTAAATGATTATAACACATTTGTAATACAAAAAAAACACACATTGCACAATAGTGTATCTTTTTTTTGTAATCCCTAATGTGAGTACGTTGCAATCTGTTCAATTCAGAACAATAAGCAATCCCATGACCCAATGAGATGAGGATGATGTGTATGACATGTAAATGAGGTGCAGTCTTGTACAGACTCAGGTCAACCATTCCTGAGAGAGTATGAACCCCAACCATCAAAGTACACCACCGGTAGCCACTGTCTAGCATTCAAATCCGTATAAAAGTAACTACCTTTACTAGGATTTGAACCAGGAACCATCGTCTCCGAAAATCAGCTGTTAAACAGTGTATCATTTAAAGCAGTAATTTTTCTGTTTTTTTTTTTTTTGTTTTACGCAAGACTGTTTTGCAATCTCTGCTAATGTAGACAATGAGAAGGGTGCTGGATGAAAATGCCAGACCTGACCAGAAATCGAACCCGGAATTGTTTATAATAATATAAAAAGACCATTTCTTGAATTTTTTTTTTTTATTTATATCTTCCTTATGATCTCTGGAGTGAACAGCTGTATTGAAATGATAAACAGCTGGAGGAAATTTATAAAACTGGAAAAGTTACAAAGTTCGTTAACCATACAGTGCCAGAATTATTTTTTCTCTACTTAATTTCTCAAACCCAAAACAGGTGACTTAATGTACCGTATCACTATCTCAATTTTTAAACTTTAAGTTACTTTACAAAACATAAAAATGATACTCGACTAGAATTTCATACTTGGTTAATTTAACACTTAAAAAAAAATTCAGATATCTTTATCATGCTACAGACCAGTAGTTTGATACAGTGTTATTTCTACACCGGTCCGTCATTAGTGTTTTGGCCACTGTAGGCAACATGTCTGCTGCATGGTTGCTGTAGGAGGTTGCTTCTGCTGTCGCAAGATAGCGCAGACAGAAAACTTCTCACAGTGCTTGTGCGCCGAGTGGGCAAGAAGCATACGGTGGACTTGGCTAGTCGAGTCAGTCAGTAGAGACACTCAGTATCAATCTTTTCCACAAGAAGGTCGACAAGGAGATACATTGTAACACTCAACATTGAGTACTCTTTTTGCTCTCCACACTGACCTCTCCCCTTCCCACCACTTCACCAGCGACTGCTCCTCCTACTGAGGCAGCAGCTAATATGTCAGTGGCAGCTCCTGGCTTCAGAAAGCGGTATCTTTTTCCCGAGGTATCAGTAAACATTACCTCCAGTTCCTCCCCCCCTTCAAAAAGCAGTTACACCACCAGATGCCCTGCTGCTCCGGTCAGAAGAAGAACGCTGCCTAACTCTACCGATGAGACCAATGCCCAGCACAACATATTTAAAGTGAGTACAGGCTCCATAATAAATAACAAAGCCACATACTGAGGTGAATTAAGTGAAGGTGTCTTGCAGCGTGGCAAATAAGTGCTTTCCAGTTGGTCTTGCACACTGATCAGCAGTCATATTTTTCAACCCAGTATGAAAGGTAAGAAAATCTGCCAAATCACTAACGGGTCAATCTGGATTTCTGACTTTTAAAAAAAAATATAGGTACTCCTGTTGAATGGACAAAGTATGTAAGAAAAGTCAAAACACTTTTTTAATTTGGATGCCCAAAAATGGATTTAAAATTTTACGTTTTATTTATTGGATAACATTAGCTTTGATTAATATTGAATAAATCTTATCGTCTATCATTGAGTGTTGAGAGTAAGCAGTTCACATAAACTACTGTTTTAGTGAATCTCTATGGCACTGTTCACATGATCGACCCACTGGCAAAGTAGTACTTTGGGACAAAAATACTAAGAAGTAGAGTGAATGACAAATACGCTTGCCGGTGTAGCTGCGTGAACAATTCGGATTCAGTCGGTAGATTTCATGTCTTAGTACCGAACTGCCTCCTAAATCATAGGCGCTGAACGATGTAAATTATCATCTATTATCGAGGTTAAAAACATTTAATTGTCAACATTATATACAACAATTAACGCCTACCACATACAACATATGACAGACTAATGTTTTCAGGTCAACTGATATTTAACGTTGCGAGAGCGACGTGATTCTGATCACAGCTATTACAGCACTGACCCCCACCACTCGCTGAGGCAACCGAGCGCACCATTACCAAAGTAAAATTTCTGCGCACTTTAGAAAACTGGCAAGCTTATTTGGCAAACAATAGCTATGTCAGATACAACAGCTGCAATTAACTGTGAATGAATGAATTATAAAAATTGATCTGGAAACAATTTTCCAACGAAGAAAACTAGTATAACTCTTTGTATTACCCTATGGTAATACAGTGAGAGACTCAGTGGGAGACTCAGTACTAAGATATACCGGGTGATTCATTTAAAAGTAGCCCGCCGCTCGAGTAATTTTCATATGCTGTATTGGCAGCACTGATCACAATGTGATGAAGCTTGGTTTCATTTGTCTGGCCATGTAAATTTACACAACACTAGATATTGGTCAGTTGAAAATCCTCATGTGTTACATGAATCTCCACTATATGACGAAAAAGTATGGTGTGCGATTTCTGGACATCGTATCGTAGGGCCCATATTTTTTCATGAAACTGTAAATAGCGATGTGTACGTCAGAATTTTTAAGGAATTTCATGAACAGTTAACCGACGATGAATGCGAGTACAATTTTTTCCAGCAAGATGGTGCAACATGTCACACGTCTCGCCAGTCCCTATCTCATATCAATCAGGCTTTTCTCATGTCAGTTGTTAGTAAAGATTTGTGGCCTCCTCGTTCACCCGATTTGAGTATGTGGGATTTTTTCTATGGGGTTATTTAAAAGGAACTGTTTACCAAACAAACCCCCGCAGTATACATGAGCTACAGAATAACATCGTGGCAGCCATTCAAGCTACAGACGTTTCCGTATTGCATCATGTGTGCATTAATAACACTGAACGAGCGCAAAAATGTGTAAGTGTTCAATGACGCCACTTTCAGCATCTACTGTAAAGGTGAAGTTGAAATTTGTATATAAATTTTAAATAAATATGTAAAATTATGTATTAAGTAATTCTATTTATTCATTTACTATTTGAATCCAATTGAGTGCCGAAGGCCGCTGTTAAATGCAGCAGGCTACTTTTAAATGAATCACCCGGTATTCATTTACTTATATTATAATAGGGAACAACCCAGAGATGACTAGCAATGAAACAGAGAACACTAATTGTAAAACAAACAAAAGCTACAGATATTACTAAAAAACATAACGGTATCAATTTTAAACTAAAAAATATAATAAATGCAAACCAAATGTAAATATGATCATTTACATCATATAAATCAAACATGGTATGCATTTACTATTCAAACACTGCGTGTTCGTAAGCTGAATGTTTACAATTCAGTATGCCTAAAATTCATTTATTCATATCTACGCACAGTATTAGAAAACATTTATTGTACATTATCAATTGCTATTGTATTGTTTACTAATTATCGATAGATCAAACAATTGTTTATTGAACGATTATAGTTACATCCTGTACTATAGTAAGAATACAGGATCTATTGTTTTATACACACGTCATTACTACAATTTATGATTATAATAAAAAAAGTTCCTTTCATAAGACAGCACATCTCATGGCTGGTGGCAATTTTTAAAAAGGCTTTTTTTTACCTACGGTAAAAACCATTAGTTATTTCTGTATCTTCTCTTTCAGAGGAATCAAATAATGCAATTTTTGTTTCCAAATTCTGACTTCGATTTCTTCACTTCTGGTTTTGCACCACTTCTGGTTGAAACCGGAACTATACCCTCAATGATTTCTGTATCTACTTTTTAAGAGGAATCGAATGACACTATTTTTGTTTCCAAATTCCGACTTTGATTTCTTGAATTCCGGTTTTGGGCCACTTTCGTTCGAAACTGGAATTTCAAACCCAATCCAGGCCCACAAACTTTTTGTGAATATTACGAATCCAAAAACCATTTCTTACTATCTTTTGTAATTTCTGACATCTGGGTGTAACAGATGAACGGACACCAGAAAATGATAATTTTAAAAATTGTCACACAATTCTAAACTTTTTGAAGATTTTATAGCCAATGAACTTAATATGACAGGGTAAAATGTTTAAGCCTCTTTAATATTTAAGAACTTTGAACTTAATATTCACTAGCTGACCAATGCAAATAGCCACACAAAAATCCTGATTGCCAGCATTATCCCTAAAACAAATCATTTTTGCTGTGATAAACTAATAATGATGGATTACTTCACAAAGTACATTCTGAAATTGCCAAAATGGTAGAAAATACCTCAGAATAAATATAGGGATCTGAACTTATTTAGACATATTTTTATGGGAAAACTTAAAACACTTGCTCAGTAGGGACATTTATATTTTCTATGTCTAAAAATAGATATAAACTCCAAATGGGTCAGCAAACAACTGAAGATTTTTAGTATAACTGAAGATTTTTAAAGGTATAACTTCATCAAGAACAAAAAACCTTCCGCAAAAGAGGCTATAAACTGGAGACTATAAACTGATTAAACATGGTAAAGGTGCAGTAAATGTTTGAAAAACTAGGTTATAAGAAAACCATTGATTTGCTTTTTTTCATTAATCGGAAATTTGGAAATAATGACGACGGGTAATAGCAAATCGGCATTAAAAAGAAATTCATTTAAAAAAAATTCTGACTGGAATCAGTCCAAGGGCAGCCGAGACCAAACTCAGCAAAAAACCCTATGTTAAGGCGCTTTTCTTTACTGGCAATCGCGTACTAAATTTCCCGCTAACTCACATTTCAAATCTCCCAAATAATGCAGTTCCTGTGACATCATAACATACGTCACTCTCCCTACCCCAGTTCCTTTGTCCTTTGTCTTCCAGATTCACTCGCAAGTTGGCAAGCGATGCTGCAGGTTGAGGCACTTTTCTCGGTCCGGTCGTTAGCGACGCGCTATGACCACGCTGCTTAAATATGTCCGTCGAGGATGTACATTGTTCGATCTCTGTGTGAGAATTCTATTGTGCGAAATTTCATGGTGTATTATGCATTTTTAATTGTTATAATTTGCAAATTATGTTTTAGTAACGTTACTACCTATTATTCACGTGTTACCTACCAGTGCGCAATCTTCGAGACTTAGTCAAGGTAAGTGCTAAATATTTGTCGTATTGTTTGTTACTTGCATTCATTCCTATGTTTCCTTTCGATGTCATTTAATTCATTTTGTTATTTAATCTGTCAGTCGTTCTTAATTACCTTAAATTTGCCAGTTAAAGTCATTAAATCGTTTAGCCGTGATTGCGGGCTATCTTATCAACGCAATCTGGTCCTCCAAAACAATAGTTTATTTGTCGTATTATTAAATTCAATAGTTCCCGTCGCGGGTAATTTTATTGTGTTTAAAAGTTCAAGATATTCCCCCTGGGAAACCCAACACCCTATCTTTTTAAATATGTAAGATATAAGTATTGACTGTATGTAGTGTACTACCATCTTAGTTGATACTACAATATTTGTGCAACGTTGAAAAACTTATCACGATAAAAAAAAAATATTTAGCTTTCACTCAACGTAAAAAAAGACGGAGAGCATACAAAATGAAATTGATATTGCTTAACAATTTAACTGTATTTGTCATACCAGAGCATAAATAACACAAACTATTTTAAATGTCTAAAGACAGACCTTCAAATTTTAAGTGCATAATTATGTATTACATTACACAAACGACAAAACAAATTTTGTATTTAAAAAAATAACAATACACATTATAAACAGATTGCATGATTGTTTTCACACAATTAAGAAAAAAGGAAAAACCAAAAGATAAAAATTTACATAGAAATACCAATGCCCAGAAATCTAAGTATGTATGTTTAAAATCACAACAGACTGACTAAAAAATATTATATTTACCCTGGTTGGTACTTTTGCCGTGAGCAGAAATAATCGACATGGGGAGAATACCTGAAACACAAACAATTAAATAATTCCACAAAATTTTGAACCACTGTTTTGAGCATGTAATATAAACCTAACTAACAACTATTTTTAAATACATTTTTATCTATTTACGCATATCTTTGATTTATTTTTTATCTGTACACTATTGATAACCAGCCGATATCATTCCTTTTTTATTGAATTTTTGGTTTGGAGATGTGAATTTAATGGGGAACCTCAATGATATCCATATTTATTCATGCCCGGCTGTCTGCTGGTCACTAAATAATAAAGTTGCTCACCCAATCAATGTTACTTAACAATAGATATCAATGGTTAGCGCAACTGGCTTCTACGCCAGGATCCCGGGTTCGATTCCTGGTCAGGTCTGGCATATTTTCATAACTCATTTTCATATATCATCCTTCTCACCGTCTTGGTTAGCAGAAATTGCAAAACAGTCAGACGTAAAAAAAATAATATTGATCCAGCAGGGTTGAAGACCATTTGCTCATATACAGAACATTTGTGCTCTTTAAGTTATCCAAATGTAAAAAATACTCTTTTTTAATTATATTCACATCAACTGCTTGGTTATTAATCACTATGGCGGGTAATACATGAAGAATACAGTGTTCTGACTTGTAAAAATTTTCAGACCCTGGTCGGGAATCGAACCTGGGACATCCCCGTTTCAGGTTAGTGCACTAACCACTGCACTACAGAAGTGGCCTTACCTTTTATTGCTGCTTCAATTTTACTTTTACCTATTATTTTATTAACCCCACATTTATATGTTTCAACGGAATCACCATCTTCAAAAACACCACAAAAATTAAAACCAATTTTAATAAAACCTTTCAGAAGATGCTAAACCTTCAATCACTTATATAAAATTGTTCAACCATTTAAATCTATCTTTTCTCATATACTGTGAAAATGGTAGCACCCGATATAATTTTAAACTTAACATAATTTTTTAATTTAATTCATTCATTTAAAAACATGTAAAATGTGACAGGATAATAGATAAAAATAAAATTAAAGCAGCAATTAAAGGTTGAAAAAACGTTAGTGTTTTTTTTTCAATTAACTTAATTACAAGCTGCAGAACGCATTTAAAACGTTTTCTCCTCAAGTTATTTTAAGAACAAAAATTCTTGCAACAAATCATTTAAACTACAATTTGTATCTTAAAAATATACAATTCTTTTTTAAGTAATTTACACTTTTTAAAACTTACAATCGCAGATCTTATGAAGATGTACTAAAGAACTTAAGAACAACACAATACTGAAAAGATCACTGAATAGGAAACTCATGAATTGTCAGTTCCGGAAATTTCCCTCACCAAAAGTACTTTCTCCTGATTTGCTTATCAGATTATATTCGTATTAATTACAATATTAAACAGAAAGATTCCTGACATGTTACAAAGGAATTTTTATTATATCATGTACAAGTAAAGCAGTTTGTTTTAAAAATAATCTTTATAATACATACTGCAGTTTGAAATTATTTCTAATTTTTATAATATAAATTTCATTAAATTTTTCAGCTGCCTTGATCCTTATCAACTACTGTTTCAGTGGATCCAACATCATCAGAGTACATAAAATATCATGTGAAACTTTTAATATTTTTTATTTAAAAATTTACAGAAGATATTGAATCTACAGTCATCTATATAAAATTTTACAGATATTTTAATATATCCCTTCTCATTTATTACAGATAGCAGCAGAAATCAATATTACTTCATCATAGAATAACTGAACAGTTTTATGTATATGATGACTAAGGATACAATATATTCTGTAGGTTTAAAAAAAAATTTAAGTTTCACATGATCTACTTTGATATCTTCTACTTTGATAATAGAGGATCCACTCAAACACATGTAAGTAGATATTAGGGATCAAGGTGGCTGAAAGGTTAGTGAATTTTTTTTTTTTTATTAAAAAAAAGCTGGCTAAAGGTGTCACAGTAATATTATTTCAATTTCAATTAAGTTATTTTGATATTTTAAATTTAAATAAATATATTGTAAATAAATAAATTTATTAAAATTATTCATAAAACTACACTTGTTTTTTATGAAAATATAAAAATTGATTTTAATATTTCTGGGTGAAATTAATTTTAATTTTAATATAAAATCACATGAATGATTTTATATTAAAAATATAAAATCATTATATTGTCTTATATATCATTATGTCTTTTTTCGAATATTGAGAAGTTATAAAAAATTGGTATAGTATTTATTTTTTAGAAGTATGGTGAGTGTTGTATAATATTTTATTATTTTGTAAAACTTTATTGTATTATATTTTAAGATTATTATAAATTAAACTGTTATTAATACTAATATTTATAAATGAAATTATGTACAGACATAAAGAATTATTATTATTATTATTATTTATATTATATAAAATAGTTTGTTTTCAGTTTCCAGGTACGTAAAGAGCAATGGTACTAACTAAACACATTAGATAAAGTAAAATCAATATAACAATGGTATATTTACCAAAACTCTGTTCTCTGTTTTATCTCCTTTTGTTTCCAGACGCACAACATTTTTGAGAAGTATCTTGACACGTTTACCAAGTAATGCTTTGACACTTTCTGAAACACAGATCAATAGAACAATATGTAATCAATCATAAATCATAAATTATTACGTAACATTTATATATTATTAATAAATAAATAAATACATATATATATTAGATATATCAGTAAAAATCAATGGTTTAAATATTATTTTCGCCAGCCGCATTGGCGTAGCTGGTAATGTGCTCGCCTCTCATCATGCGGTCTTGGGTTCGAATCCCAACACAGGAATGGCATATTTTCATACGTTAAAAAAAAAATTATTTCATTCTTCACAGTTACAACCCATCATCGTCGCTAATGACCACTGTAGTTGATGCAATGTTATATAAACAAAACAAAAAAATTATTTTCACTGCCTCCATGGTGTAGTGGTAGAGTCCTGGACTACAAAGCAAAGGTTCTGTGTTTGGTTTCTACTCAATTATATGTAGCAGGCTGAGTAACTTACTAAATTATTAAACTTAAGGTCCTGGATTTGAATCACATTGAAGTCAAGGTCAAAACCAAAGTTACACATCTTTAATGTTCAGAACCAACGTTATTGAAGAGCTAAGTGGATGAAGGTGAGTGCTATGTAATACTTTATTACATAGCAAGTAATAAAGTATTACATAGCTAAAGTATTGTAATTGATGAAGGTGTTAAGTGTATATTTAACATTATTATATTAAATTATTTATTATTTATTTATAATTTATAATTTATTTATAATTATTATTTTTATAATAATTATATAATAATAATAATAATAATATAATTAATAATAATAATAATAATATTATAATAATTATATTATAATAATTATAATAATTATATTATAATAATTATAATAATAATATTATATAATAATAATAATAATAATAATAATAATAATAATAATAATTATTATTATTATTATTATATAATAATAATAATTATTATTTATAATTATTATTTTTATTAATAATTATTATTATTTATAATTATTAATTATTTATTATATTAAATTATTTAGATGATACAGAATGCTGTCAGTACACTTTAAAGAAATACTAGTGGAATAGTTTTGAATAACAAAACCTCAGAACACATACATCTGCTTATTTACTTGAGATACAAAAATTAAATTGAAAAAGTTTCAAAGACACTTTGAAGAAAACGCTTGACAGTAAAGTGCAGAAGGAGGTTTTTAAGTTTTATCACACGTTGGTTCTGCCACTTTTAATGTATGGTTCAGAGTGTTGGACACTGATTGCTCAGCAGATACCAAGAATAGAGGCTGCTGATATGGGATTGTTAAGAACTTTGGCAGGGTATCAATTGCTGGACTACAAAAGAAAGAACAAAATTATGCATGAACTTAAATGTGCTATGGATGATATTAACAACTAAGAAACACAGGCAAGAGTGGTTTAGCCATATATTACAGATGCCAGATGATTGAACATCCAAATAAAGTGTTTACTTGCAAAGCAACTAGACAACATGATATTGGATGACCTGTAAAAATACGAGTATCCCAAATTCTTTAAGAGAAGATAATTAAGACTGAAATTGACACAGGCCACAAGATCTAATTCATATTTTTCATCATGATGATTAGTGGATGAAGTGGCTATATTCTACTAAGTTTTATGTTGTAGAGGATAAAAGGTGTTAAGATCAAAAGACATTTTTTGAATAATAACAGTTAACTGAGGGAATAAAGACTTATCTTTGTAGTAAATGCATTAAGTACTTTTTTTAACCCTTTCAATGCAGAAACAATATTTAAAAGTTTGATCTAAAGTGCCATTTAATTTGAATAAGGGTGTACAAAAAGTGCCAGCCCTTATTTTGAAAACTTGCAGGCGTAAGCCTGCCATTACCGACCAAAATTTCAATGTTACAGAAAAATAAAATGTCCTATAAAAAATTAATTTTTATTGTATTCATAAAAAAAAGAATTGTTCTAACACTAAAAATATTTAATAGTTTTTTCTAGTTTATTTAAAGTCGCATTGACAGCTTGGCCATGAGCAACTACAGTGTGTTTTGGTACCTTAACGGTGGTTTTAACGTGTTAAAATTTCCAGACCCTAGCCAGGAATCGAACCCGGGACCTTTCAGTTTGTAGGCTAGCGTGCTAGTCACCACACCATGGAGGCAGTTTCAAAATACATTAATCCATTAATTTTTGTTTAAAATTTTTTTTGGAAATATTCGGTTACCCAGACGTTCTCACTTAATGCATAAATTACGGATCTCTAGTAGACTGGATGTTATAACTACATAAAAGATATCGACGTCCTGTTTTCCGGACGTTGGGACTGAAAGGGTTAATGCTGAAGATATCTTTACCTAGTATTACTGGAATATACTGTTCATCCATTCTTACAGGATATACAGGATACTTACTATCTTACAGGATACAGTGTAAAATATAGATTTTTAGTGGATGAAGATGTTATATGCATAAAAAAGTAATAAAAAAATTAATATTGATGTGAAAAGTGATATTGATAAATAATAATGAAACGTAAAGTTTGAAAAACTTTTAATTGCAAAATATCAATTTTCATAACGAAATAATAGAAACACCAAGGTAAAATTGTTACCAAAATGAAAGAAATCAAAAAATTAACTCAAGAATACTTCGCACTTTTGTATTTTTCTGAAGACTATACTTCTGTTACATAAGCACCATCAACCTCTAGCTCTTTAATAATATCTTCACCTGCAGATAAAAGTTGTTAGAATTGACGAATACCTTAATTAACTGAAGTAATGTCAGTACAAATCGAATGATCAATAAAATTCATAATTAAGTCAGTAACAAATTGTCATATTTTATAATATTTAATGGTTTTTTGAGTTTGTTTATGTGAGTATTACCTCTAAATTACTTTAACTTTCATCATTTATATAAGCGTCTTCTTCCTCATTGCATTTACACATTTTTTTAAATGTGTTATTATAAACATAAATAAATTTATGCATAATTAACTTATAAGAATTAAGAATAAAGAGTAAATAAAACACGGTAATTAATTACAGTAGTAATTTCATAGACAACAAATGACTTCCACTTTTCCACTTTTAATTTCACCTACCTTCATATAATAAAACACAAACACACACACAGAAACTGTAATTTAAACAAGCATATTTATTAATTCTAGACGATGTCTACTCCCTCTAGAATTGAAGACAAATAAAGGTCGTTAATTTATTTACAAAGAGACAGGGTTTTAAATAAACCGTTACTGCAATACTATTAAAATAATAACTGAAATAATTTAAATGTTATATTTTTAATAATGAAACTGTTAAATTTTTATATTAGATATTTTTAAACTTCAAGAATTTAATTCATCATGAAACCATTATTTAATTCGGACTCTTTTTTAACAAATATACCAAACAATTTATGTTCTTTAATAAATTTTTGATTAAAAAGCCTACTAAACCAACTTTACAGTGATCAGTGTGCAGCACTAAAAAGTGTAATGCCCCACGTTCGATTCCCGGCAAGTCTCTGAAAATTATTACATGTTCAAAGCCACTGTTCCGCATCCTACAATAGTCACTTACGACCATGATGCTGATGCAAATTAAAATAAACAACAAGTTTTGGTAATCTGTATTTTTTTAAAACAAAACTTGATTGATAGAATGTTTTGTAATATACAATAATATTGTTCCTTTTAAAATCTTTTTTTGTATTACTAAAAAGATAATAAACTAATTGATAAGTAATGAAGTTTAACACAGTATTAATTATTTAGACTTAATAGTTTTATCATGATATGTCTTATACATTACTGCCCGACCACGGTGTAGAGGTCAATGCACCTAGCTTCTATACCTGGGGTTCAATCCTCGGTCAGGTTTGGTATTTTTTATCCATCACCTTTCATTGTATACATTAACATTAATGTAGAAAACAGTCGGATGTAAAGCCAAAAACAAAGAAGTCCTATACCCCATTTTTATTAACAAAGTACGGTAAACAAGAAAATTTGGAAACATCCTCTTTCAAAACAGAAGTTGAATACATTTGCCTCGCATTTGTTTGAGACTTATGGACTAACTAGATCACTAGTCATCCTTCTTGTTCTTAAACTCCTCCTATCGGAGATCAGAAATCTTCATCATTATATGAACCTTATTCACCACTGTACAGAACAGTTCTGTATTACTGCAGCCAAACCAGTCTCTCAGGTTCTTAAGCCAGAATACCCTACATTTGCCAATATTCCTCTTGCCCTTTATCTTGAGGGGATGGTACGCCTCTAGTGTTTCATTAAGGACATCGGGTGTCCGAGTCCTCACTGGTCACGGTGAGTTTGCAGCATATCTAAAGTGGTTCTGCCTATTGGCTGATGATTCTTGTATCTGTGGGGAGGTCCAATCGAATACGCATTTGTTGTACGATTGCCCCACTCTTGGGGGGTCCAGACGCAGGCTGACCCTGGAGCTTCAAGGCCAAGGGGAAAATTGGCCTCTCATGGAACGTTCGAGCTTGTACCGCGAGGTGCATGACCGGGCGGTGTGGGGGTTCCTTGATGAAGTAGCTTCGTTCTACAATCTTCAAGTAGTTTAATTAAGGGAGTTGTCTCGGCTGAAGTCGATGCCACTGTAGTCTAAATTTATAATAGTGTACAAGCACTTGCTGGACATAACATAAAGGCGACTTTAGGTCGTAACTAATATTTTATTTCATTATTAGTTAATAGTCTTCTTATTATTTTCTTGACTGTTAGAACCCTTCTAATAATTTCTGATGGGGCCTCGAGCCCCAAGAAGCATCCTTGACAAGAGGGTGAGCAGTACACACTCCCCAGGTCAGCCGACCTGGCTCTAACTCGCCCTCAAACTTATTTTATACATTTAACTTTACGTAGTTTATACAAGGTGACAGTCGCTGTCACATTGGAAAATAAGAGGTTTTTTACTACGGAACGACCTCCGGGTCTATGCCTTCTGGCGAAAAATCGGAGGGGAAGTGGTGAGAGAAATGTCAGCAAACCATTGTCCTTTATCTTCCCTTGCATCATTAAAGTAAGATGTGGTATTCAGGACTTATAGTCACTCGTCCGAGATAATGAAGTTTTTTTTTCTCTTCTTCACTATTTCAACCAACTCACATTCTTTGCCCATTTGATCAAGCACATTTCTATTTGTTATTCTGCTTATCTATGGAATTCGCCAAAATCCTGCTATAGCACCACATCTCAAAGCCGTGTATTTTCTCTAAATGGATCATATTGAGTGTCCACACCTCCATCCGATAGTGAAATGCAGAGAAGACATAACATCGCAACATTCTCATTCTGAGCTCAATGTTAAAAGATCCCGACTACACAGCAATTTCTTTATCCTCCACAAACGATTAAAAATTACAATGAAAACTTTTAAAAACAGAATATCTAATCATCCTAACTGATCAGTTTTATTTACCCATTCCTATAGATAAAAGCAAATGATTGATTGACATAATACAATAGACAATCTATAATAACAAAACAGAACTCAGTTAAAAAAAACTGATACCAAAGTATAATTGATGAGTTCTTATGAAATACCATCTAAAAAAATTAGGAAGTAGGAACCAGACTGATTATAAATAAAATAGCCTTATCCAAAGTTTATCTATATACTTTGCTTTAAATTACTAAGTAATAATTTTTAAATACAGATCGGTTTACAAGGACAAGTGTATATTGATCAGTTTATCCCCTAGTAATTTGCCATAATTGATTTAAATAAAAGCTAAATCAGCTTGTCATTAAATCTTCACAGCAACATTAGAAATTTTCAATTGATTATACACATTCCAATTACGTAGTAAATGCTAGTTAATTAAGAAAGATTTTGAAAAATTCTACTTCTAAAGGAATAAAATTAAAAAACTTAGAAAAATCTATATCATTAAGGTGCATTGTAGGGAAAGAATGCACACAAAAAAATTTTTAGGCCCCCTCTGTAGCGTAGTGATTGCACACTGGCCTACAACACGGAGGTCTCGGTTTCGATTCCCAGCTAGAGTCTGGAAATTTTCACAAGTTAAAACCACCTGTTTCAGAATCCACCATAGTAGCTAATAATTCAGCTGTTGATGCGACTAAAAAAAAATTAAAAAATGCTAAAGCTTTTTCTCATCCAACTGAACAAAACTTTTCAGCAACGATTTACAATTCTTGAAAAATGAGATGAAAATCAGTTTTCCAAAATTATAGACTTAAGTACATTTTATGTAAAAAAGATATAAGACAAAAAAGTAAATGAAACAATTTTTGCAGATATTTGTCTTTTTCTTTTAAAACTGTATCAAACTGATCCATTCATTGGACCTATATAACATTGATAAGATATTGCATACTCAAGAAATATGCAAGGATAAAATTTCCTTTACCCAGACTTTTACTAAACTGTAATACTTGTCAAGAAACATGGCCGTACAAAGTCAGAACATTATTTAAAGAACACTCAGAGGTATTTTAAAAGTAATAATAAACTGTAGTATAAAAACAAGTTCCAATTTATAATACAATGATGTATAACAAATGAATAAACATAGGTAATTTCTATCGCACAGTGGTCAGAAAGCTAGACTGTAAAGCAGAAGATCTCGCATTTGATTCACTGACTTGGGTCTGAAAATGTTAACAAGTAAAAACCCATCACTCCACAACCCTCTGATAATATAACAGCCACTGATGACCACATTTATGACACGCCGTTAGATAAACTACATGAAAAAATAAACATAAACACGCAAATATTACCGTCCTCAGATGCTGAAGTGTTAGATAACAACAAAGAGAACAGCACGCCATAAAACTTTTCACTCATACAACAAAAAAAAACTTAACTTATTTTAAGAAACACCTAACCATATGCACGACAAATTTTTTTTCAACATTCAGAGTTTTTTTTTTATTAAATATTAATTTCTGATAAAATTACAATACATTCTAGATAAAGGATACACAAGTTTACAAATTAATAATATTTAATTATGCAAAAATTCTGATCATAAATGTAAGAACAACACAAACCCCATCAGATTTTAAAGCAGGAGTTGTATAAAATGATTAAAGTGAGCTTAAATAATATTTTTTTATTACGCATTTAATCAATTTTAACAGGAATACCAAATTACGATACTACATTACGAACAGCACATTTTTTTTAAATACTTTAAAAAATTCACAGATTAAGTAATAATTAATTTTATAATACTTTTACTTACTGTGTTCATATTGAGTGACTAAATATCTATAAATAACATCCATTTAAATTCATTATAATATTAAATAATTGATAAAACGAAAATCAACTTTTTTCAACACCGTAACACCGACATAAGAAAACTACTAAGTACATATTATAACATACGATATGACGATATAGATGAACTATACAAGAATAAAACGTTAAAATGAAAACACAACACAACAATCGAGTAATACAAGAAGTAATAATGTAATGTAAAGCACTACAAGAAAATAATACAAGTAGTATCAAATAGTTTAATGAATGATTAATGTTTTCTATATTGTAAGAACAATAGAATCTCACTTTCTACCTAATTAGCATAAAAAAAAACCAAATGTAGTAATTAATATACAATTTTGTTAATATACACTTGATAGAATGTACTTCAAATTAAAAAGTTAGTTACGGTTTGATGAGTTTACGTATCATAAATCTAAAAAAAAAATGTACGGCATGCATTTAAATATATTTAAACACACAACTGTATAAATACATTACAAGTAACACAATAATAACAATTAAAACAAATTGCAGTTGTTTACACATAAAATGTATAACAGATTTATAAAAATGCATGGCTGTAAAATAAAGATAGATAAGAAAAAATACTAACATATTTAGCAATTTTTAATTACCTTGTTAAAAATTTTTGTGATACGAGAAATTTGTGTGATAGTGAAATTTTTGCTCTTTTAAATAGTAATATAATTTTAACATCTATTTCATAGTAGATTTTTACTTTAAATTGTTCTAAGAGTTCGGTCATTATTGATTACTGTGGGTTTTAATGTGTTCAAATTTCCACATCCTACTCAAGGGAATCAAACACTGAATTTTCCACTATATAGTCTAATATCCTAACCATTGCAAAGACAGCATGAGGACAACTTTTATTTAAAATCTACTTTTTGGAGTTTTTATTCAGCTGCACCCATTTCTACTGACTTTCAATCATGAATTAGGTTCGCAACTTTGTTGGTGTTGCTAAAAATATGCTTTTTAGGTACATAGGTACTGTTGTTTAGTGGTTGCGCCACAATTTGAATTTATAGTTGAAGGGTTGAGGGCGCCGCTGTCGTTTGTGTCGTAACAGCTGACCGGACACTCACTCGCCAGTACGCGCCGTGGACAGTGGGTCCGCAGCTTTTATTGTAGTGCGCCGCCACGCTTTATGAACGCACATCACATACAGTCCACTGCTCTGGAGGAGGGTCCCGCAGGATCCTTCGTTTGATTTCGTTTTTGTCTCCGCTCGGGGACAAACGCACCGCACCACGCTCCCAGTCTCAAGGTCAACAGCCGAAAGGCTGGTTTGAACCTCTAGAGGTTTTACTAAGCAAAAACGAGGAGTGAAGTGGTTAACTATTGCCTTCCTCACCAAGTAGAAAGAATATGCTTATCAGCATGGCAGGCTCTCCGGAAAGCACTCACTTTCCACTCTGCTAATGACACCTTCACTTCATTCACCACAGGGTCTGGCTGTAAAGTGAAATTCACTACTCTCAGAGAAGGTAACTCTGACTAGTGTCTTATACACCGCTACCTCTTCTGTTCTTAAATAGTTCAGTCATATAATTAGCTGACTATGTGATAAGAAACAGAACTATTTTTTGTAGCCCTAGAACCAGCAGATTGAGTACAAATTTAACACTCCACCTGCCCGTTATTGGCAAAGAGGTACTGAAAAAGTGTATTTCCGGTGAAAACTCTACTATGGAAAATCGACATGAAAACAATACTTTCCTTCCCTATAAATTCATATAAGGCACAAGAAAGTAAAATAACTATTTGTCTTATAGTAAATCCCATACCAAGTTTTGATAACTAAATTCTAATGAAGCTGCCGAAAAAATTTCAGGTTGAATACAATTTTTGTGGCAGTAGATATGCATTTTGAAGTATAGTATCCAGATGAACTAATGTCCCCTAGCTGTGGGAGTGAGAGAATGCATAACGCTCTCCCTCGCACAAGCCATAAGCGCCATTCCAATAACATTGTATAAAATTTTACTCATTGTTGTGAGCAAGCGTTTATGCATAGAGTAAACAAACAAGCAAGATCACGACTGTAGTATGTTTTCAGATTTGGATTATAACGGTAAAAACCTTTGAGCGCATGCATAGTTATGTCACATATCTCCCTCTCACTCGCTCGGCTATGGGACATTAGTTCGTCTGATACCTTTACCTTAATAAAAGTAGTACATTTTAGAAAACATTAACATACAAAATTTATAACAAATAAAACAAAAAATTAAGCAGATTCAAATTTTAGTAACTTCAAATATTAAAAAAAATTACTCAATCAATTGTACAAAAAATGTTGCCAAAAAAAACTATTTTGGCCACGGGATCATAAAACGAAAAGTAACGTGCTCGCCTCTCATCATGCGGTCTTGGGTTCGAATCCCATACAGGCACGGCATTTTTTCATACGTTGCAAAAAATCATTTCATCATTTACCGTCTGCATTAGCAGTAATTGCAAAACAGTCGGACGCTAAACAAAAAAAAAAAAAAATAAAATAAAACGAAAAAACAAATTTTTTATCCAAAATTGCTAAATTTCATTTTTGTCTTCGCTTAGATAAAAAATTTCTGGAAAATAGTGAGGGGGCTCATTTATGCCTAGTTTTGCTTAAAGAATAACAAGTACATGCTATTAACATTGTATAGATTTTTCTGTTTCAATTTAAGTGGTTTCTAGGTTAAAAAGATAATTACATTGGAGATTATTCAACAAGATTGAATAATACAAAAAGATATTTGGTCAATGGAAGAATGAACACATCAATAAGGCTAATCTGGTTTGATGATGTATAAAACAGTTCTAATAAAATGAATCATATGAGTATTTTTATCATGTGTATGTGTGCGTGTGTGAGTAAATCTAATTGAGTTGTGTGAAAGTGAACTATGACACAATCTTTCATGAGAAGAATTCATTAATATTAATAAATATCCTGCTAGATTAAAATTATAAAACGTTCTAACTTGTTATCTACCGATTCAGAGAAAACAAAAAAACTGAAATGATTCATAAAAATTTATTTCAAAATAAATTATTATTATAAATATAATTTATTAAATATTATTACAATTATGCCCGATCACAATTTTGTGCAAATGTTCATTTACTTTTATATTTACTTATTTATGACTAATAAATAAGATTTGATATATCTACAAACACAACATTTACTATAAATGTTTTGATGTTTAGGTCATCAGCCAAAAGGCTGGTTTGAACCTCTAGAGGCTTTACAAAAGAGTGAGGTGGCTTACAATTGCTGTGGAAAAGTATGCTTATCAGCATGCCAGGCCCTCCAAAAAAGCACCTGCCTTCCATCCTGCAAATGACACCTTCACAAACAAGGTCTGGCTGTATAATAAAATTCATTACTCTGAAAGTAGATAATATTATGACTAGTGTCTTTTATACCTCAACCACTTTTGTTCTTAAATACTTCAGACATATAATTGGCTAGCCATGTGATAAGGAACAGAACTATTTTTTAAAGCCCTGGAACTAGCAGATCGAGCGCAAATAATTTAACACTCCACCTGCCCATTTTGGGCCTTACTATAAATTATTGCCTCCATGGCGTAGTGGTACACTAACTACCCTAGTAAATGGAAGTTTCCACGCTAGGATCTGGAAATAATTACAAATCAAAACCGACCATTCAATAACCTACACTGCTAATGACCTTGACATTGACACAACTTGAAATATTATTATTGTATGAACTGTTTTACTGCAACTCAAAATACCATTCATTTCTATTGAACACTTCTTCATCCATTAGATCCTTCCTCAACAATAACGCTCATAACACTATCCATCCACCCCTATCTGGATCACCTTGCTTAATCCACCTTGCGTAATCCTATTTACCTTGCGTAGAACCCTTAGCTAAATTATCTGGGACAACCTGTCCTCCTCCATTCTACATAAATGACTGTACCATATACATTCTTTTTTTCAGTTCTGTCCATTTTTAAAAAGGTTTTGTCAAATTTCTTTAAAATTTCTTTGTTCCTTGACAAACTTTTTCCAGAAACTCTTTCCATAGTTGTTATTCTCTTTTAAATAATTCGTTTGGATAGTCCAAACCTCAACCATAAATGTTTTTTTTTTTTTTGGTTTAACATCTGACTGTTCTGCAATTACTGCTAATGCAGACGATGAAGGATGAAATGATTTTTTGTAACGTATGAAAATATGTCGTGCCTGAATGGGATTCGAACCCAAGACCGCATGATGAGAGGCGAGCACGTTACCAACTACACCAATGCGAGCGGCATAAAAGGAAGAACTTTCAACAAAAGAATAGAAGACTTTCAATTCTTAGAGGCACAAGATATTTGATTATTCCATAAAACAGGTAACATTCTGGTGATAATATTATTGTCTGGTGTAAAATCTGACGTTAAAAGTGTGCCAAGATATTAATAGTCATGCACCAATTCAATGACCACCTAGTCATCTTGTATAAAAATTGTTTCCTCCAATAGCCAAATATTTAGTTTTCTCAATGTTAATAAATTATTTTCAATCCCCCACATAAAAGATTTAATTAAAGTTTCAAGGGATAAATTTTACAAATCAAATTTCAACAGGATTAAATATTTATTTGATCTATATTTAACAAGCCATTAAATAAATGCAAGTAATTTGTACTTTGCAAAGGGATTTCTTAAGTACATATAATATAACATTTAATAGAAGTTACTGATATAGAAATGCAAAAGCAAAAAAATCATAATGAAAAAACAGAACACAATCTTATAATTTAATGAGCACTTGAATTATAAAACAGTAATACATAAAATAGGTCAAAGCTGAAAAAATATATAATTAGAGGTAAAGGAACTTAACTGTATTTTAAATTCACATAGCTGAACCTCTCGATTTTAAAAATTAATATCCAAAATATACCTACCTAATTACTCAAAGTACAGAAATACTAAAACAAACAGAACTTTCAGGTGAATTTTTAGGAATCATATGTTTCATTCTACATGAAGGAATATATACACCCACATCCTCCACGAATAACTCAAGTTTAAATACTAATGTATCAAGAAAAGTTAGTAACGTACATCACACTTGATCGAAGGCAAATGGTTTTTTCTATTAACTAAATCAGGGAAACTCCAAAATGGTAGTATAGGAAATGACAACATAGCATACCCACATTAAAAACAGATGACTACGCCTCATTGACAATAAAACAACTAAACAGGCTTGAATACATATGAAGCCAAAGAAATATCTTTATAAAAAAATCAACATTGTATATCCTACTCACACATAAAACCCTTTAACTTTTGGATAATACAGTGAAATGAAAATTCAATACAACAGAAGCTTAATCCTATAAAATGAATGTAACATAACTGTATAGCTTTTAAAAGGACTATACAGTATAGAAAAAAACACACACAGTGCAGTGCAGTTTACAGTACAGTGTAAAAAAAAAAAAAAAAAAATACTGCATCAATTATTTTAAACTTAAAAAAAATCTGGTGTGAAACACTCGCACAACTTTCTCTCGCCAATGCAAATAATTAACAATAAACCTAACATTATTAATAAAACATTAGAAATAAACAAAAAAAACTAACCTCAATAAACATAACCTAATTTTAATCATGAGTGAAAGACGGAAAATGAAAATCAACCAGTTTGGCTTAAAAATGCGGAAAATCATTTTTTTACACTTAACTAGGCTGTGTAGAGAAAAATTCTTTAATAAAAGTTGTAGATATTAAAACTTCCTATAAATTTGATTATACTTTTTGCCCTAAAATGCATAATAAGGCTGAAATTTTTAAAAAATCGATTTTTTACATGATTTTGTGTGAAAAAAACAGAAAATCTCTAATTACCACTAAACTAAGCGTTATACAAAAAAATGTTTGAAATAAAAGTTGTAGAATTTTAAATTCTCTACAACTTTAATTACATACATTATTGTAAGTAAAATAAAAAATGCATATTAAAGTCGCAATCTTAAAAAAACAATTTGTTTATGAGAAAACAGCCTCACCAAGAATTTCAGCAGAAATGGCGCCTACCTTATCTTGCAGAGAATAAAAAATTTAGTAAATGAGGCGATTTAAAAAAAAATCATAGCCGTTTTTGAGAAAATCGCAAAAAAGTGAAAAATTACACATATAAACTACTACTTCCGGTTGACCGATTTTGATGAAAATGTTCCTGTCAGGTTCTCTAGTAATATCTAACTTAAGTTTCAAGTTACAAGTTCGTACAATGTTCCGTTCTTGAGATATTTTGTTCACACACACACACACACAGACCGACCAATCGCTAAAAACATGTTTTTGGGTTCAGGGTGGGTCTGAAAACATGTAGTTCCGGTGAAAACTCGATTTTGAAAAATCAACATGAAAACAATACTTTCCTTCATATATAATCATATAGGCTAGAGAAAGTAATAAATAATAAGGCCAATTTGACTTAATAATATCAATAAATAATGGAATAAATTTAACAACGCAGTACTGTAGTTGAAATACAGTGATTCACGCTTATTAAATTGAATTAGGCGTGAAGAGCAAAAAACATGAAGACCGAATAAAATGTTTTAATACTTATATTCAACATTTAGGCAACAGAGAATGACATTCCATCGCTCAAATTACTTTATTGTCTCAAATATGAAAATATGCAGTAGAAAAATAACTAACTTCAAAGAAATAGACAAAAATCACCGATTTTTTTGAAGAAACCATGCAGTACAATTAATTTTTTAAATGTTTGTATCAATACTGTAATCAAAGTGTAGTTTGCATAAAAGTAGAAAGAGTTACAAGACTTATTTTGGCTTCCAAAATTCCCCTTGCTACTCTATCCTGTTCCTTTAAATTGAAACCTTGATAATCTGAACCTTTACTTTCTCTTGCCTATATGAATATAGGAAGGAGAGTATTGTTTTCATGTCGATTTTTCGAAATCGAGTTTTCACCAGATCTACACGTTTTCAGACCCCCCTGAACCCAAAAAATATGTTTTTAGCGATTAATCTGTGTATGTGTGTGAACAGAATATCTCAAGAAAGGAACATCATACGAAATTTAAACTTAAGTTGCATACCACCACCGGACCAGACACGAACATTTTCATCAAAATCAGTCAACTGGAAGTAGTAGTTTATTCGTGTAATTTTTCACTTTTTTGCAATTTTCTCAAAAACTGGTCCTACGGTTTTTTTCAAATCGCCTAGTTTACAAATTTTTTTATGCTTTACAAAATAGGGTAGGCGCCATGTTTGCTGAAATTCTTGGTGAGGCTGTTTTCACGTAAAAAAATTGTTTTTTTTAAGATTACAGCTTTAATATGCATTTTAGCGCAAAAATTTACGTAATAAAAAATGTAGAGAATCTAAAATGCTACAACTTCTATTTCAAACATCTTTTTGTATAATACTTATTTTAGCGGTAATTAGCGATTTTCTGTTTTTTTTTACTCACAAAAACGCGTGAAAAATTTATTTTTTTAAGATTTCGGCCTTAGTATGCATTTTACGACAAAAGTGTATATAACCAAATTTATAGGAAATTAAAAGATCTACAACTTTTATTTAAAGTATTTTTCTCTACAGAGCCTAGTTTAGTGTGAGAGTGATTTTCCATATTTTTAAGGCAAACTGAGGTTGATTTTCATTTTGTGTCTTTCACTCATGATTAAAATAAGATTACCTATGTTTTTTGTTTATTTCTAATATTTTATTACTAATGTTAGGTTATATTTGTCATTATTTGCATTGGCAAGAGAAAGTTGTGTGAGTGTTACACACCAGATTTTTTTTGTTTTTGTTAAAGTTAATATAAAGCATTGGTGGGTCATGAAAACACTCCAAAAGGTGTCTTTACCAATACAAAATAATGATGTTTTTATTTAATAAAAAATGGCAACAAACCAATACAGAATGCAAATTAATAAATAAGCAAGACTTAAACCATAAAAGCTACAAGAATTATATCTATAAACTCGGTCTTGCTGAATATGAAAGCAGTAAACAATACATACTAAACTTTCCAACCAAATGTATCATAAGAATTTTCATTATTAACTCTAAACAGAACAAACACCTTTACAATTAACAACACTAAACAAAAAACTACCGACATTTGTTTTGTAAACTAGATCGTAAAATTTTGCAGGAATTTTCTTACAAGTCACAGAAGCCATATAAAAAAAGGGACAAACTGAAATTATGTGATTCTAAAATATACCAATTTTTTAATACAGATTTATCAAATTAAATATATTTTGTACCGATTTCTTGGAACATCATAACATTGTGTACTTCACAAGTCAGCAGTAAATAGCTTAAGAAGACAAGGTTACAGTAAGCCCTAATGATTGAATAAGCTGATAATGAGAAATTTAACCTAAAAAGATACTTGATAGAAGAATCGAACTGCTGTGATTGAGGTTAGAAGAACTCATTCACCATGAAAACAAAATTGTTCCAGTGTACTGTTTACTTCCTTGTAAAAACAACCTATTGGCACAACAAAAGTAACTAAAATTACTATCTATACCGAACTGTAGAGAAGAGAATAAATAAAATTTGATTTGCAAAAATAACCTTACATGATAAAACACTCCTACAGTGCAAGGTGGGTAAAAGATACTGATCAGGTTAGACAAAACTGCAAAAGATAGGTTACTTATAAAAAGGACTTCAAATCAAGTAAATAAATTTCGTATTACATACTTTTATGATAAAAAAATTATACCAAATTATAATTACAAAGAATTCGTATTTTAATTTTTTATGTAATTTAAAATAACGCAGTTAAAAGAAATAGGATCATTCCCGTACAGTTTCTTTATTATAGAGATAATATGAAGTCAAAGACTTCGATGTACTTCTAAGAATGAACTGATAATATTTTCCGATTAGTAACAGTAAATACTAGGACAGGTGTATAAATAGCACGGGGAGTGCTATATAAACAAAACAAGGAAAGTAAATTGACAATCTGAGAAATCGATTTGCACCAAGAAATAGACGTTAAGTAGTCAACAGACTAAAATTGCAGTTAATACTCAACAAACTAAACTACACACAAAAATAAAGAAACCAGGGGTAGGACAGTGGATAATTAAATCATGTTTTAGTTAAACACCTAAAAATTACTCACCATTTAAATCCTTTGTTAGCTGCGATCTTGTTGACATCTTAAGAAAATGTACATACGTGGGTTTCACGTGTGTCAGTCCCTGCAATATCACATAACACTAATTTTTAGAATCAAACACTTCTCCAAAATTTTAAAAGCACGATAGAATTAGTAGGCTAGACTACACATAACCGTGAGCAGCCATTGCCGTACTAGCAACATCGTCTGCCAATCATATGTCATACAACACGAAGATAGCAAGACGCACAGCCATTATCATTTTGTTTACGTCTCCGTAGCCACAAGCGCCCAGATTGAACAGATTTGTTTATCCCACTACAATTAACAATTAACAAGATTCTTGAATTATAACTTAGTTTTCCAGAAAACGGAACGAAAAATTAATATAGTAATTTGAGGTAAACATTTTATATATTGTCTAATTACAATACAACTATAGAAAATTTTTAATCTCTTCTGTTGACAAACTTGCGGTTTATTGACAAAACGCGTTCTTTTCAATTTGTTTAAGAATTGGTTGTAAATACTTCTTCGAGGTAATAATTTACGTATTCTATTATCTACACTTTCTTTGATTTAATTTTTATTTAACTTCTAACTTATGTTAGGATTAACTGTAATGGTAAAATGCTTGCTACAACAATCTGCTTATAAACTAATGAGCTTAAAACTTTTAAAAAGAATTATTAACTTTTACAATAATTATAGGCTACATTATTCTAATATAGCTAACATTTTGTCTAGCTTTAAAATATATTATACTTGGAAGATAAACCCAAGATTTAATTATAATAAGCTATTTAACTCTAAAAAAACTTGTGCAATGCATTTCATCTTAAAAAATATAAAAATTGCCTAATCTCCCAGTGGCACATCAGCAACGAAGCGATAGAATTGATACTAACAAAATTCTTGGATTTTATAATAGTCAAGATGGAATGAGTATCTTAAGGACTATAAACTTAAATTATCATAAAAGGAGTACTAATTGTAAAGAAAGTTACTCGATTAAACTAGTAAAAAGTCAGGAAAGTCTTGTACAGAATATTTTAATTAAAATATAACACTCCTTGTAATTTACTTTGATTATTTGTTATGTAGTCTGTACTGTGGGCAAAATTAGTAGAAAGGAGTGGTTTGATGGAAAAGCCCCATGACTGTCTCACACAGAGGCACTGTTGCTAATATAGAATTTTATAGGTATTCTGACTCTACGATTAAATCTGTCACATCTGATGTTGCCTCAAAACTGATGTCCAATCTTCCACAAAGGATATTTGCAAATTGATTGTGGAAGGGATTTAAGAGAGTTGAATTTAAAAACGTTAAAGAGTTAAAATACTATTCAGTGCAGGAATTTATAAAGGGCTGATTAGATTTTGGGTAATTTGTTTTCCTTTTTTTTCGTAATCATTGATATTGACTTTTCGTTTACTCATTTTGAGCTTAGCATGAATTATCAATTTCAGCTTTTCTGCCTCATATGTTTCTAAATTTTTTATGGCTGCCTACATTTCAGCCAGCTTACATGACACAGTTTCAGCAGAATTTAATATGTGATTCTGTTGCTTCAGGAAATGCCAACTGAAACATGCAAGGATGATGGCTGGGAAAGGCGTTACGGAAATGACAGTCGACCTTGGTTGCTAAGTTCTCAGGGAGCAGTGGGTAATTTAACAACTACAATGAAAGATAGTTTTCCACCTATTCAAGAAAAAATAAAAACGCCAGTTGGGCCGAGGAAAGAACTTCTAGAAAAATTTTTGTTTCAAGAAATAAGTGAAGAAATGAAAGAAGAAATGTTGAAAAATCCAGACGATGATGAAAGAAATTCAGAATACAAAAGCCAGTTTGTCAGAGAGGGTTTTGAACTACCATCAAGTGATGAACCCGTCTCTCGATCAGCAGAAGAAATAGAAAATAATATGAAACACCCATTGTACTTAGATATTCCTAGAACTATTTGGGTAGAGAAAATAGATACATTAGGAGGGAAAACAGAACCCCCTTCCTCAAATCCAATGGTTGTTTTTCATAAAAATGGTTCTTTTACAAGACATGTTTCTCAAGTTCTTGATCCTCCAAAACCAGGTACAATAGGTTACATTTAAAATTTTTAACTTTTAAATATTGTCTTATAAATTTTATTGTTTTAGTCTGATTTTCTTTCCTTTTTTTAAGATATAACTATTTTAAAAGTTTAATGTATTTAAAAATAAAGATCTTTGTTTAAATGCTTTTGTTAAGCCTATATTTGTCACGTTTCTGGATTAAAATAACAGCTAAATAAACTAATTTATCTTAATGGAATTTATCTATTGATACATTACCTTTTTTAATACTTTTGTTTTGTGTCCAATTGCTTTGCACATTAAGGATAATGCAGACAAAAATGGTGATTAAAAAAGCTACATCTGACTGGGAATCAAACCTCGCACCCCTGGCAAAGAAGCTGGTTGCACTGACCATTTTACCAATAGGCTGACTTCAGAAGAAAATTATTGGTATTAAATGCATTACTCAGATTTAATACACTTTAGAAAAAGAAGACTGGTCAGCCAATTATGTCCATAATGAGACAACATTAATATTGTTTTTTGTTTAATAATCTAGGCATTAGATCAATTATCTGTATAGATTATGTTTCAGCAATTATTTTTCAAGCCTTAATGAGTAATATTCCAGATTATAATAGTTATTTTATTTTTTTAAACTATTTTTACATGTGACTGTCCTTTAACCTGCTAAATTTAAATTTATGCTGCATGACGTTTGGCTAAAAAATAACCGCACCGATTTGTTATCAAACAAACAGTGTGGGCTTCAATCTATTGCCCTTATCTGGCTATTATTTAGCCAAACCTAGTAAATTCATCTTGACTTCTAAATTTATGTATGAGGTAGGAAATTCACTTGTCTTATCATTTACTTAATTCTTCTTCTAACACTAGATCTCACATTAATCAGGTTGTGAACTCACAGATTTAAACATAATAATTAACTTCATGCTCAAGAATTCTTTTTAGACGTTACATATACCTTTATAATTTTGGGGAAGCAGGATGTACAATTTGTAGGTCAGGTAATAAAAATGTATTTTTAAATGGTGTTTTTGTAGCTCTGTGTAACGGAAAAGATACTTTTCTTTTGTACTGTAGTTGTGGATTCTTTTCAAAAAGTTCACTGTGTTTTATTAGTGCGCCTGTGTAATGAGTTTTCAGGTGTAAAGTTGATGAATATGCAGTAGTTACTTAAAAATTCTAGATTAATTTACTGGGAATGTTTAATTTTTCACTGACCTGTTTTTTTACCTTTTTTACTTTCTCTTGCCTATATGAATATATAGGAAGGAAAGTATTGTTTTCATGTCGATTTTTCGAAATCGAGTTTTCACCGGATCTATACGTTTTCAGACCCCCTGAACCCAAAAAACATGTTTTTAGCGATTGGTCTGTGTGTGAACAGAATATCTCAAGAACGGAACATCGTACGAACTTGAAACTTGAAACTTAAGTTACATACCACGACCGGATGCGACACGAACATTTTCATCAAAATCGGTCAACCGGAAGTAGTAGTTTATTCGTATAATTTTTCACTTTTTTGCGATTTTGTCAAAAACTAGTCCTACGATTTTTTTTTAAATCGCCTGGTTTACTACATTTTTTATGCTCTACAATATAGGGTAGGCGCCATGTTTGCTGAAATTCTGCGTGAGGCTGTTTTTACGTAAAAACATTTTCTTTTTAAGATTGCGGCTTTAATATGCATTTTAGCGCAAAACGTTATATAATAAAAGTTGTAGAGAATGTAAAATTCTACAACTTTTATTTCAAACATTTTTTTGTATAACGCTTAGTTTAGCGGTAATTTGCGATTTTCTGTTTTTTTTCTCACGAAAACGTGAGAAAAATCGATTTTTTTAACATTTCGGTCTTAGTATGCATTTTACGACAAAAGTGTATATAATTAAATTTATAGAAAATTAAAAGATCTACAACTTTTGTTTAGAGCATTTTTCTCTACAGAGCCTAGTTTAGCGTGAAAGCGTGATTTTCCGTATTTTTAAGCCAAACTGAGTTAGATTGTCATTTTGCGTCATTCACTCATGATTAAAATAAGGTTATGTTTTTGAGGTTAGTTTTTGTTTATTTCTAATATTTTATTAATAAAGTTAGGTTTATTATTAATTATTTGCATTGGCAAGAGAAAGTTGTGTGAGTGTTTCACACCAGATTTTTTATATAATTCTACTTTCTACTGACATGTTTCAGTGGATCCACCATCATCAGAATACATAAAATTTAAACAAAAATTTTCAGATGTTGTACATCTTCTGAAATCACCAAAATTAGTAGAAAGTAAGATTATTATAAAAAAGTAAAACACAAGTGATATAGTCGTTGTAACAGTGCAATGAAAAATTAAATATTCTGAGTAATTGTTCAAGAACTTTTTAAGTACTACATGTTTATCTACTTTACGTTTGATAACTCATTACACAGGTGCAGTAAAACACAGTGAATTTTCTGAAAGGGTGGATGGATCCACCAAAACATGTTAGTAGAAAGTAGGATTAAATAAAAGAAAGATAAAAAACAAGGTGTTATAGCAGTAGTTGCTATAACTTGGTTGGTATAGCTATAACTTGGTCAGTGAAAAATTAAATATTTTTATAATAGGATTGGATGATTAGGAATGATAGGATTGAGCTGCAGGGTGCATTATATAGATTAATAAATGAATTACTCAGAAGGATAATATCCATTATATTATAATGTATGGTTTATTTTGATTACCCATAAAATAAGCATTTGCACTTTCTCCTGAAAGGGTAAACAAGTTTAGTAAGTACCAATCCATCCCAGTATTCCCTAACTGATTAGATAAAAGAAATATATACAGGTTTTACTATTAATATTCTTAATTAAGTAACTACTGCTTCATTCCTTCTTGGAATTACAGATCAGTTTTATGATTCTTCAGCAAAGATCTTGTGCTCATCCCATCAAAGGAAATGGTAAATTTTCATTCCTAAATATTAAATGGTTGTAGAACAATACAGTTATAAGAAATTTCATTTAGTTTAACTATATTTTTTCACCAATGGGGACCTACTGACAAGTCCTATACTCCTCCTGGAGTCTCCAGGACGAAAAAAAAAAATTAAAAAACCTAGATTAGGTAGGTTACTAGAGTACATAAGACATCTAGTTCAAGCATTTGTTCATGGTTAGATGTCAGTCATCTTAAGCAGGAAACCCATTGGACCGTCAACTTTGCTTTGTATTGTTCTAAATGAAACTCAACCCACTATGACCGCACAGAACGGAACCTACCAGAATACTCTTGGAGGTATTTTTGCCAGTCAAGTCGACACACTGGACTGAACACTTGTGCTAGAACCAGAGAGTGATCAAGATACTTGTGGTCTTTTTGTCCTAATTAATTTTAGTGCCAATATGAGTACCGATGAGCTTCTCATCGAATCAGTATGGAAGATATAAAAAAAAACTTGCCCTCGTCTTTCAGTAAAAGTAGAGAAAGAGATGGTGGAATTCGCCATATTCATTCCGTCTTTTAAATATTTCATGCACCCAGTACTTAATTTCTGTAAATCTTGTTTTTCCCGCTGTTCTTCTTCAGCTACTATCATTAGTTCCTCTTCCAATAAACCGTCCATTGCAACTGAAGTACTTTTGGCCGGTTTGGTGACAGTTGGGCCGATCACAATGGGTTACAAGCCACGGAACCGCACCAGGTCTTTGCAGTTCGATTCGGTGATGGTGCAATGGGTTTCCTGCTTTACTAATTCCTTTTTACCCCAATCAGTATTACTTAACTTTTTAAAGTATCATAACCAAATGAAAACAATCAACAAGAACCCAATAATATCACACAGGTAAATAAAAAGACATTCAAATTTGAAAAAATTTATTTTGTGCAAATTATTTTTCAAATCCACTGAAATAAAACTAGATGAACAATTTTTAATTTTTTTTTTTAAGTTGCTGGTATTAATTTCAATTTCTTTTCTACCTGCCTAATTAATAATTATAATTTTCCTCCAATTATATTACAGACAGGATACACATTTAAAATGTTTTACAGTTTACAAATTTATTTACAGTAAAATAAATTCACAATCACATTTTAGAGATCTTGGTACTTTACCTTACCACCTTTATCATTTCTAGGGAATGATGATTTCCTAAAAACATATGCACTGCTAATAACACTTTAAAATGCAGTTGACCCAGGTATATTAAGTTTGTGCGATAGACACCAAAAACATCAATTGTTCCAGAGCACACTTGTATTAGGAGTCATTAAAATTACAATAATTTATTTGTAGTTGCCTCTTAAACTGTCAAAACATTAAAACACTGTAAAACATAACATTCTTGTTCTAAAATTTGTTCAACCTAATACTTGAAGGTTTATTAAATAAAAATGTAATAATGTATTGAAAGTATTTACTAAAAATCATGGACAGAACTAAGCTGAAAAATTTAAAGAAGCTATGACCACATCCTTGCGTAAATACAGGTCTTGTCGACATCAACACCAGTGATATATATCGGCAAAGATGCAGTTTTATTTTTTAATGTTTCATTTAAAAATTGAACTCCTTGATTAGCTTAAAATTGGTGAAAATGTAGCCTAGGTGGGATGCTTTTTGTTTTTAAAGTAATTGAGTCAATGGTTTGGTAGAGGTCGCACCATGAATTTCCAAGCTTGCCGTTGTAATACAAAGTCACCCGCTAGCCGTCATTCAACTACCCTTTTAGTATATTTCATTATGTGTAATTGAAAATATAAATAATGTTTATAAAATCATAAACAATGATGTATTAGGCTGGGTACAGATGGACGGCATGTTACACAGGCATTACCGTTGGGTGGTGAGTTAACATACATGAGTCAGATGATAAAGGACAGGTTGATAGAATGGTAACATGCCGGTGACACGACGTTGGACTTTTTAATCGTTGTTAATACACACAGTCGTTCACGTGTTCTGCTCAACATTGGCTGTGCGGTAACGCCTCGTCAGTCTGTTATTACTCTTAAAATAATGACATACATTCTTAATAACAATTACAAATTGTTTGTCTTTATTTTAAAAAATGTATACATGAGGTCTAAGGTTTATTTATAGATTTAAATACATGTAATATTTTTTCATGTTTGCTTAACAAAGTAAAAAAATTAATTACATTTGTATAAAGTTACTAATCACTCGAGCCTATATGGTCATATGAAATAAATGTAAGGGAATGTTTTCGCTTTAGATAGTATGCACCGTAATACTGGTCGGACGTTAAGCCTGGAAATTCATGACGCGGTCTATACATAGATATATAATGAAGAAAATGTTTGGGAAAGTACAAAAGAAACTTCCCATTAACCTAAATTCAGACCTACATGAGTGGTTCTTGCAATTATGACACTGAAAATATGGTAAAGGTTTTAAACATTTGGGTTGAAGGTAAAACTGAAAAAGATTACTCTCAGTTTTGTTTTAAAAAATAACTTGAGAAAACACAGCGTTTATTATATAATAATTTTGTTCAGGAAGATGGCAAAAGAAGGGATCACTGATAGACCTAGGTGTTCTATAAATTAATCAAAATGTACAAAAATTAGAACCAATGTTTTTGATTCTTGCTGTTATGAATATAACCCCCTTTTCACATATAAGTTTAGTTTCGCTATTTGTGGCTCATAACCCCCGCTTATACCGAGGGATAACTATATTTACCTTAAGACATCAACACCACCAATATCATTAGTAAGGTCTTACTACTCTGCAGTGCCCCTTAACCTCTTCATGCCAGTTCTTTTCTTTCAAAAACTGTATTTTAAAGCGCTGTTAGCTGTACAATTTTTATCCTAATATGTAACTAGTTTGTTCGATTATCTGTTTTTCATGATCAGTACACACTGTTCTAAACTATTAATTGTGAAAATTTTGAAAATCACATAAACTGCTATGAACATAGTATCAGGACAAAGAAGACAGTAGAGCGCAGCTGTTTGGTGCACTGAGCTACAAAGCTGAAAGTCCAAATTTGATTCTGATCAGGATCTGAAAATGTTAAATTAATCTGGGTAATGCACAAGTTTATGAAAAATAAATTAAATCTTTCTTCATACATTTTCTTATGAACATTGCACATCTCTTATGAACTACATAATAAAAGAGATTTGATTTCTCGCTAAGAATAGAAAACTTTTCCATATAATTTATTCTCATAGCTACTGCTTTTGCCCAAAACTGGCAGGTGAAGTGTTAAATTAATTGCACTCGATCGGCTGGTTCAAGGGCTACAAAAAATAATCCTGTTTCGTATCACATAGTTATAACATAGTAATTATATAACAACTATTTAAGAATAGGGGAGGTGAGGTGTAAAGACACTAGTCAGAGTTATCTCCTCTGAGTAATGAATTTCACTATACAGCCAGACCCTGTAGTGAATGGAGTGAAGGTGTCATTTGCAGGGTGGAAAGGCTAGCATGCTGATAAGCATACTCTTTCAACTCAGTGAGGAAGGCAATTGTAAACCACTTCATTACTTGTTTATACTTAGTAAAACCGGCTGTTGACCTAAACAACATAGATACTGCTTATAACAATTATGGTGAGCAAGTTGTTGATGTGATTAAATAAATAATAAAAAATAGATACATTATTATACTTGCAACAACTTAAAAATGTCCTTATAATACAATACACGTAAAATTCCAGAGGATAAAAGAAAAAAAATAAATTCAGTTATTCTTTAAAAATTAGAATCACTTTGTTCATAAACTCTCAAAAACCAAACAAAAATTTACTTCTGTGTAAAAACAATACTTAATCTACTATGTTTTAATTAAATAGCGTTACTTAAACTTTTACTTTCCACAAGAGTTTTCATAACTTAATACTATATTACAAATACTTAAATATTATGTAAAAAATACTGTCTATCATGCAAATAAGTATCAAATCTGTTACGGTAATTTGTGCTTCCAATTAATAATACTTAATGAAAAACTGTGCAGAACACATTCCAGAATTTACAAATTTTTAAACTTGATTACCATTACTTAATGGTACGAAAATTTTAAGTATTTTAACACAGTTACCATGTTTTTTTTAAATACACCCTATAACTCAGACTATTTGCATAGATTCAAATAAATACAATAATAATTTCTATAAATATATAACTGTTTTTTTTAAACCTTTATGTGTGTAAGTTGCAATCTGTTAAATTTACAACAATAAGCAACCCCATGACCCAATGAAATGAGGATGATAAATGTATGACATGTAAATAGGTTGTAGTCTTGTACAGACTCAGGCTGACCATTCCTGAGAAAGTATGGTTAATTGAACCCCAACCATCAAAGCACACCGGTAACCACTGTCTATTATTCAAATTTGTATAAAAGTAAATACCTTTACTAGAATTTGAACAACAGACCTTTCGTCTTCATAATATACAAGTAATATTTATACACAGAACACTGTGTTTAAGATCTTTTTATGAATGCTTAAATATTTGTTAGACACAAATTTATTTACAACTTTATTAATTAATTCATTAATTACAATAACAAATACGGACTGATTAACTCACAGCCTTAGAATTTTTTTTATTAAATAATGACTACAATAATGGTTAACATAAATATTTTGTTTTAACACATACAACCAACTCTTTCCAATGTTACCTTGAAAGTACTATTCCGATAACCAAGAATCATATTATTGAAATGGCTGGCCCTTTGTTGCACTTTCCAGTGCAACAAAGGGCCAGCCATTTCATTATTCATTATTATTCTTTGGGGTACTGTACTACCCAAACAAAGTTATAATTTTTTTTTTTAATTAATAAGATACTATTGTAAAATTCTTGAAAATTAATATAACTAAATTCAAAATCTTTTGTGATAACTTTTAGAAAATACAAAATATTCTTAATGCTGCACTTATATAATAAAAGTGCGTATTAATTTAAAACATAATTTTGACGAGGATCATTCAATAAAAAGACAAAAAAGGTTTGGAGAAAAAAAGGTTGGTCAGTTAGTTTTTTTAGACAGGTATCACTGGGATGAGCCCTGATCAACTGATAGGTAAACACTGTTGTATTTATAACCTCAAATTGAATTTTACGATGGTGAATCCACTTGGAATCTATATTAGTTGAACAACAATTAGCGATCCATTTTCCACTAGCTGAAAAATGAGCCAATGTTTCTTCTTAAAAGACCAAAGTGTATGTTGTAAGTTGAAAGAATCATGGAAACTTGTATAAGTGCGTTGAATAGTTAAAAAATGGCTGAACTTGAGCGATAGATGAGTTTTCTGGCCGACCATTTGAAGTTTCAACATCTACGCTTGAAATTCAAATTGTTAACTTATTCATGAAAACTGACACATCTCAGTTGAATTAATTACAGAAAATTTACAAGTTGGAACCATTCATAACATTATCAGTGACAGGTTTAAGTACCACAAAAGAATTGAAAGTTGGGTCCCAAAGGAGTTATTGTAACAACTCAAGAAGATGAGATTGATAGTGTGTCAAAGCTAAAAGAGCATTATGAGCGACAAGGTGAGCTTCTTCTGAAAAAGATTTTTTAACCAGTGATCAAACTTTGATTCATCATTTTGAACCAGAATTGAAAAGGCAAAGCACAAAGTGGAAGCACACCAGCTCACCTATCACAAAGAAGTTCAAACCCAAGCATCAGAAGGAAAACTCATATTGATGGAGTTTTTAGATGTTCAAGGTGCAGTTTTGTGTAATTATTTAGAACAGCAGCATACAATAAACAGATAAAACTAGCCGGACAAGCTTATGAACAAGGTCAAGGCAGAAATGAGAAAAACAATTTGGATCTCAGAATAAATGCGTGATTCTCCTGCATGACAACGCACACCCTCACAATGTTCAACTAATGAAAGAAACCATCCATTAAATGGGCTGGGAGATACTACCTAATCACCCCTATATTCGAGATTTGGCGCCTTCTGATTTTCACTTGTTTGGTCCACTGAAGAAGGCATTATGAGGGAAGAAGTTTCAAAACAACTCGGATGTCAAAAAATTTATGGGAAAATGGTCAAATAACAAGACAAAGACTTCTTTGCAGCAGGTATAAAAATGATAGTTAACCGTCAGGGAAAGTGCATCAATATTGAAGGGGATTAAATCGATAGTTTAATTTTGTAAAAGTACAGGTTTTCCAACACCAATTTGTTTAATTATTAAATGACCGTTGTTATATATTGATAATAACTGGATTTAATTATATTAAAAATTTCATATTCCTATTTGGTAACTTCAGAAAAATTACAATGTATATTAATAATTGATTAATATATTAGTATTTACAATATAAATATAGGAAGCTGATAAAAATACATACTTTTCTGACTAGAACCGCAATAGTATTTTATAAAAAGACCTGAAGCCATATTTAATATTGCCACATGGCTGTACAAAGCATACAAAATTATTTAAATTACACTAACACATTTAATGTGATTTATTAGAACCATAGTTCTATAGTAAAACCCAGTCAATGTTTTATAGCTGCCAAGTTAATAAATAATAAAAGAAAATTTTACAAATGGTTCACATAAATTATTATAAGAATTGTACTCCCTTTGTTACACAGTCAGGAGCAAATCTGATGATCCATACTTTGAAATTTTTTTCAACATTCTTTCCTGTTTTAACCCCAAAAAAAGTTACAAAATAAAAAACAAGAAATTGATAATAAATAAAAATACTACAGTAGACTTTAGATAATCAGAAAATCAATTAACAGTAATGCGGATTATCGGTGGTAGTCATGGAAAGTTTTCAGTTTACAAATTTTTTTATAAATAAAATCTTAAATGTTGCACCAGAAAGCCACAACTGCTCATCAACACAAAAAAACCAGAATCAACAAAATACAGTATTATATTTTAGTGAGGTCTAGAAAGGGAATAAATTTTTGGAAAGCCTTACTTCCTTTGACCTAAATACCTCTGTAGATTGTTCATGTTAACAGTATGTTGGACTACTTAGAGAGTCACAACAATTTGCTTCTATGTGACAAACTAATATTTTATGAAATTTGTTCTTAAATAAAACCAAACAAACTTGACAAATTATTTGAAAAAATATAAAAACCTACTAAATAATGAAAGGCTATCTACACCACATATGGACAAATTCAGCAACTTAATGTAATACAATTAAATAATAATTAATAATTAAATATGAACCATTATTTAATATGTTATAAACCCTTTAACTAATACCTAAGGAATCGTCATGTGTAACCTCCTGTGCTGAATTAGGAATGACTTTTTTGGTGTCATCTTAAATCATTACTTATTTCTTTTAAAAGTTTAAAATAAAATCAAAATTTTTACTTTTTCAAACTCATATGCAACAGCTGTTTTGAAAAAATACTTATTTATTTATTTACTATTTTCATTGTAAAATGCAATATTTTATTTATTTTTATAATAAAAAAATGAAGAAAATGATATAACCGAAATATAACTTGAAAATAATCGAATAAATTAGACACCAAAATACCACGGCAACACATCTGACAATATGCGATGTAGCTAATAAATACAGGACACTGTCAAAAAGTTTCACATAATAACCAGTAGATGGTGTAACATGTCTATTATGTAGTGTTATGATTTCCCAATGATTTAACATTAGAACGTACAAATGCGGAAGTAGCACGTGTGTTTGATTTTCAATAACGTAAAAGTACGTTAGTAGCACAGTAAGTGCCACGAGCTCCGAACGTACATATATGTCAATAGCAGTTAAAGGGTTAAGAAATTCATAAAGAATATAGGTACTGCAAATCTACAACAACTCAGAGATTTGGAATGGGTCTGGTAAGCAAGCCTAACAACAAATTGTGTAGTCAGGATATGTGCGTAGTCCTGTGCATACTGAATTCACATGGCTGTCATATTGCTGTTAGAATTTTACCAGCCAATTACCACCAATAATCGAGAATCCAATGTATATATTTATAATACATTAAAAATTTATATTTTTGTATAAATTATTTGTGAGAATAGCATTTATTGTAGGTTTTATTATGTATTTATTTTATCTTACTGAACAGTTAATGAAGCATTAGCCTTTTATTATGCTGACATTGACTGGGTTTATATGATAAAAAAACCTAGAATTTTATTCCATATTTAGCACACACAAACACCTAGAAAATATAATTTGTTAATTAGAAAAATTCATACATTAACACAGTGGTGTAATAATTTTATCACATACTTGTATACAATACACAAGATTAGGTCATAAAATTTAAACCCCTTTATACATACATGTATATGTCATAATTTAAAACGTAAAATAAATAAATACTTATATGTTAGCAAAGAGGTTTTGTAATGTAGCATTTATTTATTTTTTTAAATACAGAAACCTTCACCAAAATAATCGATATCAAACCATTGATGGTAATCCAGATGCCGTAGCATTGGCAGTTGCAGCCATAGCGGCAGCGATTGGTTTCATCTGTTTGTGGGCTGATTGTCAACTCGCTGTTGGAGTTTGCTGATCGTCTTCTGATTCAGTTGGTGAAATTCTTATCGCCTGGTACCACTGATTCGTTAAATCAGTCATCTGTGATTTACAGTCTTTTAGTTCCTGAAACAAAATTGTAATTGTAAAATTTTAATCATCATAGTATGATAATGAATAGAATGCTTTTAATAAGAAGAAGAGCTTATTCACTTCTAGGAATGTTAGTCTTGATGTAAGGAAACGCATGTTGAAGACATATGTGTGGAGTGTTGCAGCTTATGGGAGTGAAGCTTGGACACTTGGTGTGAGGGAAGAGAGAAGATTAGCTGCATTTGAAGCCTGGTGCTATAGAAGGATGTTGAGGGTCAGCTGGAGAGAAATGATGACGAACGAACAAGTTTTCAGTAGAGCGGGGGAGGAAAGGAGCTTCCTAAAATGGATCAGACAGAGAAAAGCCCAGCTGATAGGCCACATACTCCGACATGACAGTATGTTGAAAAGAATAATCAAAGGAGTTGTGGAGGGGAGAAATTTGCAGGGAAGACCCAGATTGGAGTACATCAAGCAGTTACTAGAGGACATGGGATGTGCTTCATACTGCGAGTTGAAGCGGAAAGCAGATGACTGAGGAGCATGGAGAGCAGCTGCCAACCAGCCTTATGGCTGTTAACTGGAGAGAGAGAGTATGATAATGATGTACCTGTTCACACTGGTAATCTAAATTTAGATGATGCCGAATGGATTGTGGTTGGGGCGATAAAACGTGCTTCTGCAAGGGAAGTATAAGTCGGAAACCGGTAAATATTGTACTTTTCTAGCAGGGAATTCTTTAACCCATCTAATAGTGTTTACAGAAATAGAATATCAAAAAGGGAAAATTTTCATTCCCACTATAGTGTGTAGGTAGCATTGATGGTTTGGGATGGGTTTGATTGATTGATTGTTTTGAATGGAAATCCATGTAGCTCGTGTGTACGTCAACATACAAGCATTTAGAAAAAAGTTTGTGTTGAAGCTATGACAATTCGTTACGGCATTTGCCCTTGAAAAGGGAAGACGAGTCCATTTTACTTTTCAGGAGGGGGTTTACCATCACAGAGGCAAAAATTTGACACTTGGCCGGGTGTTCCTTCTAACCGCACCTACAGAATTTTTCAAAACACGTGGCTGTAGGGAAAAAAATTCCTACATTGCTTTGCTTACAGCTGTAACCTAAATATAATAGTGGCTCTGTGACATCACCGTAAAGAATGTAAAATACCATTCCTTCATGGTTGCCTGTGACGTGAAAATGGAATCATGTTGAATATTTTGTAACTTCGTCAAATATTTACGGAAATTTAAATAAAAATTACATTTATTCCAGTAAACTCTTGTCTACAAAACATGTTTTATAAATTTTTTTGCTAAACTGAAATTTAAGCCCATTATAGTAAAAAATATACTGTAACGTAAACACAAAAATTTTTTGCGGTTGAAAATTTCGCTTGCTTAAACGCAAAGAATTATCAAGCATTTTTGTTGTAATTATATTCAAAAGGGGCATATGTATCATATTAATCAACTGTAATATTTACAGAATTTTTCATCAGTAGTGACGTTAGATAAAACAGTTGTTTTGAATTTTGAAATTCTTCTGTTTAAAAAGTAACAGTCTGCTTCCCAAGGGTTAATATGAAGAAATAATAACTAATATTAAAAAAATACATTTTATTTAAAAGTATTTTCAATTAAGAGAATGCTTTAATGTTTACACCACCTAAATAGCAGACGTAAGAATTTCTGCTCTCAAACTATTCTCCTCTACTCATAACAAAAAAAATAACGAATAGGTTTTACACCAACGGCCTGTGGTGTAGTGGTAGCAGAACCAGTTTCTATGCTGGGGTCCCACATTTCATTCCCTGTCAGATCTGGCATTAATTCAACTGTATGTCACCTCATATCATTACCTACACACAAGCCAAAGCTTATGTATACATCTCACTCAACAAAATAAAATAAATAAATCAAATTATTGACAGGGCTAAATGTTTTAATTTAATTTTTTTAACATTAGGGAAATTTTTTAAAACTAATTTTTTTTTAAATTACAGATGTTACATCTTCTGCACATTTTAAAAAATTTAGGTTCAAACGATATAAAATACTCTGATGATGGTGGATCCACCGAAACATGTGTAAGTGATAAATAAAAAATAAACGCAGCTAAAAAAAGGTTAGTGAAATTTATTATATAGAATAGAATTGATTTCAAGCTGCAGGATGCATTATAAAGATTTATTTTTAAAACAACCTAAAAACAGATAATTAGTAAGGGCAACAAAACAGATTATAAATGAAGTTTTACAAAAAGAAAACTTACTTGCTGGGTAAACCTACGAGTGAAAAATGGGATAAAATACTTAAGATCCCACTTAGCAAAACCACGGATTCGTGTTTGTAAAAAGTTAACTTCCATTTCTTCTTCAGTGTACTCGGACAGATGTTCAGAATCAATAGCTTGACCCTGAAAATGAAATCAAAGTACTTAACAAATAAATACAGAAAGTATTCTAAATAAAAAATAAATTTAATACTAAAAATAAAGAAGTCCATTTCTGATTAAACATCCTGTAATCTTCTCACACATTAAAAGTAAACACAATAAAGATGCATGGGATAATTTTATAATCGGAGAAAAAAAAATATTCAAAAAATCTAATTTCTCTTTACAATAAACTTCACTGCCCGTAACAGACAGGTGGAGTGTTTTGCACTCTATCTGTTAGTTCCAGGACTAAAAAAAATAGTTCTGTTTCTTATCACATGGTCAGCCAATTATACGACAGAATCATTTAAGAACAGAAGAGTTAGAGGAGTAAAAGACACAAGTCAGTTATCTTCTCTGAAAGTAATGAATTTCATTATACACCCAGACCCTGTGGCGAATTAAGTGAAGATGTCATTTGCAGGATGGAAAATATGTGCTTTTCAGGGGGCCTGGCATGCCAATAAGCATAATTTTCAACTCAAAGGGAGGTATTGTTAAACCACCTCATTCCCAGTTTTATTTAGTAAAACCTCTAGAAGGTTCCAATCAGCCTTTCAGCTGATGACCTAAACAACAACAATAAATTTTACTGAAAATAATGAAATATAAAAACCGCCCTTACAAAATACCTAAACCAAAAATTATAAGCACGATTCCTTTTATTTAAATTATTATTTACAAAGGTAATTAAGGTACTGTAATTTTTTAATTATTTAAAAGTCAATTTACATGCAAGTACTGTAGGTTAAATGTTACTTAAACTTTAATAAACAAGCAAGAATAAGATATTTACAAACTACTATTACAATATTATTACCAAAATTATAATGAAAAGGTTTCCCATAACAGGAAGGTGGAGTATTAAATTATTTTATCCTCTATCTGCTAGTTCCAGGGCTACAAAAAGTAGTTCTGTTTATTATCACATGGTCAGTCAATTATATGACTGAAACATTTAAGAACAGAAGAGATTAGAGATGTAAAAGATACTAGTCACAGTCATCTCCTCTTAAGATTCATGAATTTCATTATATAGCCAGACCCTGTGGTAAATGAAATGAATGCGTCATGCAGGGTGAAAAGTAGGTGCTTTTCAGAGGGTTTGCCATGCTGATAAGCATACTCTTCCACTCAGTGAGGAAGGCATTGGGAAACCATCACACCTTGTTTTACTTTGTGAAACCTCTAGAGATTCAAACCAGCCTTTAAGCTGATGACCTAGAAACAAAAATGTAATACTTGAACGATCCAATAAATATTACCAATTTGCCAATGATATCATTACACAGATATGTCAGTGTGCTATAGATAAAAGTTTACAGACTATGACTGCTAATGTTTATAATAATAAAACAGTATGAATGACTAATATGGAATAATTTTTAATTAACAAGCAATAAATAATAGGATGACATGTTTATAAAACATTGTCTAGACATAATAAAAATAAATTCAACTGTTTCAATAATCACATTGATTACATTACAATAATGTCATTAGATATTTGTATTAATTATAGCACTACCATTCCCCGCATGGTCAACACATACTCTCACAGCTGATCACCAAGTTATAGCAAGCAACCAGTAATTGAAATCTTAAGAGATAATTCCAAGAACATAATCAAAAATTGATACAAAATGTAAATTTTTTTACTAGTTAAAATTATTTATTCATTAACAACTGAGAGACATCTTAAAAGTTGTTCAGTTGGTTAATTGTTTAAAATATACTTACGCAAGTAGACTGAAAAAAAAATAAATAAAATGTTATGTCTTATTCAAGTACTGTAAGGAGTTTCAAAATCTTTGAAACCCCTTAGAATTTTGATTTAAATAAATTTTGCATTTCTTTTAAATAAAAAAAATTGCTATTATTTTCAAGTCGTATGTTCACCTTACTTTTGGGACATGCTGTAGTGATTTTATAAATTTTTTTTCATTAACATTATTATAAAAACCTTTATTTAAAAATTAATTTTTCTTTAAAAGAATTTCATCGTATGATTCTTATTATTTATGCATTTCCGGTCTCAAAGTTCATTTTTAATTCAACTGCGTATTTTATTGAAATATTTTCCTAGTATTTTATTTAATTATTTTCAATCTCAATAAATCACATTAGTTCTATTTGACACGCGCGATTTACGTTCTATTCCCTTTTTTCGCTGAGTCCGCTGACTTGGTTTATTGGCCTCCTGCAGTAGGAGAGGGGAGTATGGTCTTTTTTTATGTTTTTCTTATGCGTGTGAAATTTTTTTTCACTTTCGACTTGGGAATCTTTGACGACTGTACCACCTAGAATTTTTTCAGGTAACCTTTTCCATTATGAACTTCATTATTGAATTTCTTAGATTTAAATATCGAAAAATTTTAATTTAAATTTTGGTTCGGAATTTTGGTTTTTTTAAATATTTTGGCTTGTCTGTTTCCTTGATCTTTTTGGTTAACAATTAATACGGTGTTTGATGTAAATTTATACTTCCTAAATTTTCTCATTAATTTAAATAATTTAATGAAAATTTATATTTCCTAAATTTTCTCATTAATTTAAATAATTTAATGTAAAATTTTATTTCCTAATTTTCCTCATTAATTTAAATAATTTAATGTAAATTTTTCTCTTTAATTTAAATAATTTGATAAAATTTTTATTTCCTATTATTTTCGGGGATGTACGGTTTAACTGTAACTAAAACCTACACCCGACACTAGTCATTGTTCAGGATATTCGTGTATCTTTTTCGCAGTTTCAGTCTTTCTTTTTTTTGGACTTTAAATAAAAAAAAAAATTTAATTAATTAATAAATTTAATTAATGTAATATGTTTAATTTGATTATTTTAAAAATAGGAATCAAACTAAGATTTAGTCTATTCTATGTTCTTTGATAAATCACCCGAATTTTTGTTTTACGTAATTTCCATTCTAAATCTTGGATCTCTTTTATTCCGTTTTATTTTTTCTTTAAAATTTTGTTTCCATTTTTTTTTTAAATTCAGTTTTATTTACTTTAGAACATTTTTTTTTGTTAATTCTTTAACTCTGTGGTCCCCTTCCTAATTCTTTTGTTAGGACTGGTGTGTTTTGTTTTGATTTGATTTTTCGGATGATTTGCCAATGAACATGAATAACCATAAATTTTTTTTCATTTATTTTAAACCTTTAAAGTAATTTTTTTTTATAAAGTAAAGTAATATCTAATGTTCATTACGTAAAAGTTTTTTTTTCTTATTTTTTTAATATTTGTTTAAGTAAGGATTTGGTTAGTTTCCCTACATATTTAATTAATGTAAAATTTCCGTAAACTAAAAATTCATTCCAAAAATAATAATCCGTATTTATTTTTCTGTTTTCTTTTATTGATTATTTAACATTTTCTAAGAATTTGTTTTTTTTGTTTCGTAATTAAAATTATTGTGTACGTTTAAATATTTTATTTGATCATTACCTATTGTTAGGTTATAAGTTTATTTTATTCACTAGGCTATTATTGATTTTTACGTTTTAGGCCAGTTTAGTTTTGGGCTAATAATTTTTTTCGTTATTATTTGTTTTTATTAATAAATACCTTTAAGTCACTCATATTCTTGTGTTGTGTAATGAATCATTTATCTGACCCGGCATAGATTTTATTATCTCGCCTCCGCATTTTAGTGTTGTGTTGCTCTACCGTAAATTCTAGCTTTTGGGGTATGGTTTCTCCTGGCCGTTTCCATACCTGGTTCTTCTGACCATGGTGGTGGAGATTTTGTTTGCACCTTGTGCTACAGCCCCCGAATGTATCGGTTTTGAGGTATTTCATCTCAACTGGTTGGTGGGATACGTCTGAACTGGTACAGCCTTTGTTTATTAGTTAGTTTTTTTGATTTTATGTCCGGAGACGTTTGTTTCCCTTACATAAATTGTTGAAGACAACGTGTCGTGTCCTCATTTTACCTTACAGTACACAAGAGGAATAAATAAATCAAATCTCCCCAGTAAAGATTTATAAATAATTAAAAAATATACTTTAATTTTTTTTTTAGTAGCGTTTATAACAGAACTTGTCGCATAATTTAACATGCTAAGTAATCTAACTGCTTTAAAGTAAAACTTTAAAAACTTATAAAAGATCAATAACAGCACTGATCCACCACAATTAAGGTTTGCCATTCGCAGAGAATGCATGAAGTGCTGAACCAATCGAGAGCGAATGGCTTGTGATGCACAACTTATGAATCAGATGAAGGCACACGGCTTTACCATCTCACTGTCAATTTTTAAAATGACTAAATCTAGTATAATTATGCACATTTTACTAAACTAAACAATTTCAGATCTATGTTAAATTTTCTTTTGGACAATCATAAAATAGAAACTTTTACAAGAACACATCTTTTGCATACTCTGCATATTAGATATATAGTTTTTTGATTTCATTGGCTTCACTAACTTTTGATTTTTTACTATTCTTTAATTTGCACAAACCAAAATGAAAGCCTCACTGAATAATATAAGTATAAAACCCAAAATGATTACTAGTTCTGGAGTTAAGAAAAAGTAATAAAAATAACTATAAGCTTACCCATTCTCTTGTTTTACTCAAAGAAAGACCCTTTTCTTTACGTTTTCTGCGACTTCTGCCAGGTTGCTTTTTATTGGTTTGAAGAAACTGTCAAGGAAACACAAAACATTACCATTAACAATGTATAATCCATAAAAAGAACCCACATGATGAAAAACCGAGTGTGAAACATTCACAAAATTTTCTCTTGCGATTGTATATAATGAACCAAATAAACTATGTTTAATCATGAGTGAATGATACAAAATGAAAATCAGCCTCAGTGGAACATAAAAATATGGAAAATCAGAAATTGACGCTAAACTAGCTAAACTGGCTCTGGAGAGAAATGCTCAAAATATAAGTTGTAGGTTTTTTAATTTCCTACAACTTTGATTATATATACTTTTGTTGTAAAATGTATATGAAGGTCAAAATCTTCAAAAATCTAATTTTTTACAGATTTTGATAAAAAAAACAATAATTACTAACTGGCGCTAAACTAAGCATTGTACAAAAAACCCTAAAAATAAAAGTTGTAGGTTTTTAAATGTTCAACAATTTTGATTACATACACTTTGCTCTAAAATGCATATTAGTCACAATCTTAAAAAAACCATTTTTTTCTATGAGTGAACAACCTTCACAAGAATTTCAGCTGACATGGTGCTACCCTATCTTGTAGAGCATAAAAAATGTAGTAAATGGGGCGATTTTAAAAAACATCATGAGCCGTTTTTGAGAAAATCGCAGAGTGAAAAATTGTACAAATTAAAAATTACTATTTCCCATTGACACATTTTCAGGACAATGTTCGGGTCAAGTCATCATCTAGTGGTACCTAACTTAAGTTTCAAGTTTCAACTTCATACGATGTTCCAGTCTTGAGATATTTTGTTCGCACACACACACACACACACACACACACACACACACATATAAATAAACCAATCACTAAAAACATGTTTTTTTGGGTTCGGGGGGGGGGGTCTAAAAATGTCGATATCCGGAGAAAACTTGATTTCGAAAAATTAATATATTTAAAAACAATACTTAAAAAATATAAAAAATTCAGCAGTAAAAGATATGAAAACACAGCTTTTCCGGTTAAATTATAGATCTCCAGAATAAAATAGGTACAGATAATATAGTTAGTCGCCACCGGCTTGTAGTAGCACAATCTGTAGAGCTGTCATAGGATCGGCCAGAGCGACAGGGCATCCAGCAGCATAGTTCAAAAACAAAGAAAATTGGTAGGGGAAGCCTTCGCCGCTACCTCAAAGAGGAGCAGCCGCTGGCAAGCGAAAGGGAGGTCGTTTGTACCGCTGCCTAAACGATTAGGAGCAGTCGCCGACACAGCGAACACCTTTTACTGCTGCCTACGAAAGGAGCAGTTGCCGGAGAAGCGAAGCGAGGTTGCCTGTTCCGCTTATTGGCGAATAGGAGCAGTCGCCAACGCAGCGAGCACTTTTTACTGCTGCCTCCCAGAGGAGCAGTCGCCGGTGAAACGAGGGGTAGGGAAGGGAAGAGTGAAGCAAGAAGAAAACTCAATCTTCTTCTTCTTGAAGTGCCTATCCTCTATGGATGTTGGCCATCACATTGGTCCACATTACTCTATTCACTGCCGCTCTGAACAGAGCCGTTGACGTCATCCCAGTCCACGCCCGCAAATTCCACAGCCACGATATCCGTCTTCGCCCTACTGATCGTTGCCCCTCTATCTTCCCCTGTAGGATGAGTTGAAGAAGGTGATATTTTTCGTTTCGCATGATGTGCCCGAAGTACTCCAATTTTCTACGCTTGACAAGTTGTAAGAATTCTAGTTGTCCATCAATGCGTTGTAGTACCGCATCGTTTGACACGTGGTGTGTCCATGAGATTCTGAGCATGCGGCGATAGCACCACATCTCAAATGCATCTATGCGATTACATGAGGCATCAGTAAGGGTCCACGCTTCCGCCCCATACAGAAGGGTTGAGAGTACATAACATTTTAAAATTCTCATTCTAGTGTAGATGTTGAGGGACAGGTTGCATAGTATGCTACGCATCCTGTTAAATACACCTCTTGCTTTCTCGATTCGGCACTTCACCTCTCGAGAGTGATCCCAGTTCCTGTTCAAGGTACAGCCCAGGTATGTGACTGTCTCGGCTATTGTGAGAGCTACATTGTTAGTGGTGAATTGTAGGTTGTCGATGACGGTTTTACTAATAACCAGTACGTGTGTCTTTTTACAGTTAATTTTCATACCATATTCGCTGCATACAGTCTCTACTCGATCTATTAGTCTTTGAAGTCCTTCAGCAGTATCTGCTATAAGGACGGTGTCATCAGCGTATCTTAGGTTATTTATTATCTCTCCGTTTATCACAATTCCGTCTTCCATGTTGTCTAATGCCTCCCTGAACAAGTGCTCCGAGTACACGTTAAACAGAAGAGGCGACAGTATACAACCTTGGCGACTAAAACTCAATGTTGAGCGATAATTCTTCCTTCGTATCGACCTTCTCTAGAGATGTAATCAATACTGTCTGATCACCTTCAACTATCACTTTCGCCGTTATCTCAGATATATCTTGTCGCTTGGCACACAGACTGCGAGAGGTGTGACCGCTGCGCTATCTATCGGCAGCAGCAACCCCATCACAGCGCCAACAGCGAGCAAAATATGAACGCCAGACCGGCATAAAAGTAGTACAGTATCATAATATTAACATGGGATAACTACACCCTGATTAGGAAACAACTGATAATAGAACTTTAAAAACATAATTTTTTATTGGTTATAACGACCACTCTACTCAGATCTAAATACCAAATGTTCAAAAACTTATGTCAGGTCGGCTAAAATGTTTTGTTAATTTTTCAAAATAAAAGTATTTTATAAACAATGTTTTGAAACTAAACACAGTTTATTCCATTAAACTATAATGACGTATATAATATAGTTAATTTTTAATAAGTACACTTACCTTCATTAACGGCATAGTAGAGCCTCCAAAAAGAAGTGTAGTAACCAGCACAATAATAAGAGTAGTAGTAATTATCACATGGCGAGTTTCATCACTGAATTCTAAATGAAGAGAAAGTGCATATGAAATTGCACCTCGTAATCCTATAAAAAGAAGAAACCGTGTGGATACAAGTTTAATAATTAAACAAGCCTACTTCCAATATTTTTAACTTAACCCTTTCAGTGCCGAAACAATATTTAACAGTTTGACCTTAAGTGCCATTCAATTTGAATAAGGGTGTACAAAAGGTGCCAGCCCTTATTTCCAAAACTTGCTGGCATAAGCCTGCCATTGCCAAACAAAATTTCAACGTTACAGAAAAATAAAATTACGTGTTAAAAATTAATTTTTATCGTGTTAATAAAAAAAAATAAATCGTTCCAACGCTAAAAATATTCAAATTAGTTTATTTAAAGTCGCATCGATAGCATCATCATTAGTAATTACTGTGGGTTTTGGTACCTTAACGGAGGTTTAAATATGTTAAAATTTTCAGACCCTAGCCGGGAATCGAACCCGGGACCTTTCGGTCTGAAGGCTAGTGCACTAGTCACTACACCACAGAGGCGGTTTCAAAATACATTATTCCATTAATTTTTTGTCAAAAAGTTTTTTTGGAAATGTTCGGTTATCTGGATGTTGGCACTTTATGCATGACTTACGAATGTCCGGTAAACTGGATGTTGTCACTACGTTAAAGATATCGATGTCCTGTTTTCTGGATGCTGGTACTGTAAGGGTTAATTGTAAGAAACTGATATAGAAATATATTCTGACATTTAAGTAATTTAACCGAGAAATCTAAATTCCTGCACTTGAGGATTAATAAGTTCCAGAATCACAAAATTAGGATAACATATTGTCAATAATTTTTTTTTATTACATTAAGTACTTAGGTAAATAAATGTAAGATGATGAAATTTAAAAAATACAGGACTTCAAATCATTATAAAATCTAACCTAACTGATTAACCTAAATTATTTTAAAATAATTAGTCAAAAATTTTACTCACCACTGAACCACATGATGAACATCATCCTTTTTGTAATTTTATGTTCTCTAAATTTATTAACTAATATAGCAAGAGGAAAAATATTACAGGCACGACCAATGAGGCATAATATAATACTCCATATAACAAGGGCTGGTTCAACTCTATGACGGAAACTGAATATTGCAAGTCCTAAATATGCAAATACACATGTTTCTGCAATAAATGAAAGTGTTCGCATAGTTTGCTGCATCGTAATTTGTGTCACAGTTGACAGATTGTAATGGGTGTAGTGTGACATTACAATTCCACAAAATAATATTGCCATTATACCTAGAACAAAAAGTGTACGTGTTTATGCGAATAAAATAATACAAAAAAATTAACTAAAAGTTAGTAACAGTTAAAAATAATAAACAGAAATGGTTAGAATTATTTAAGTTATACAATTTTGATTCAAACCATTGACAAAGGAAGATGCAATCTTCATAAAATAATAACTAGAAGCTATAATTTTATTATCCGAAGAAGTGGTGCACATCGCAAAAGTGCTTGTAAGGAAAAAGTACAAGAAGCAGTATATGGTAAATATAAATAGTTTTCTTTACATACATAAAAAAAATAAAACATTAAATTAAGAAACAGTTAGATAATAAATTCTATTTGCAAATTTAATAAAAAATAGAACAAGCCTAACAGTTTCGGTTCTTTTTTCACCATAAATTATCGATTTAAGGCTATTTTCTTGGAGTGACATATCCAAAGAACGGTTAAAATATTCTACTATACCAGATTACTTGTTGTTGAACCTTTGCTGGAAAATGCGCAGTGAACCAATATGTCTGTTCAACGCAAGATTCTCAAACAAAGAAATTGTGGGAGACACTCATAGGCTATGTCGTATAAATTAGTGGGGGTAATTTAGAATTCTTTTCATGCATCTCACAGCTCAAGAACATCTGCTAGATGTCTACACTACTATTACATAAAAAAAAAATAAAACAACTATATTCAACAATTTAATATAATCTAAAACAATATCTCCGTTGAAGTAAGAAATAACTTGAGTCACCAAAATTAATGTAAATGGAGTAAAACTCAAAAACTCTATTCAGGGCTTATTATTCCCTCGCAGACTTAAACATTTTTTACAACTAGCTATCCCATCAAGTCCCAAAAAAACTCATACTAAATACACACGACTCTCTTGCCAATGCAAATAATGACCAATATAACCTAACATTTAGTAATAAAACATTAAAATTAAACAAACAAACTAACCTCAAAAAGCATAATCGTGAGTGAATACCAACCTTAGTTTGGCTTAATAATACAGAAAATCACTCTTTGATGATAAACTAGGCTCTGTAAAAAATGCGCTAAATAGAAGTTCCAGATCTATTAATTTCCTATAAATACCATTTTTTTTTTCGAATAGCTCTTTAACGAGAGCACGTTAAATCAATATTTGGGGTGTTTCTTCATGTCCTATGCTGCTCCATTCTCTTCCTCAAAAAAATAAAAAAATCTTCCTATAAAAAATTCATTTTTTATAGATTTTCATGAACAAAATTAACAGGAAATCACTAATTATTGCTAAACAAACCGTTTTACAAAAATGTTTGAATTAATAGTTGTAGATTTCTTAATTGTCTACAACTTTGATTATTTATACACTTTTTCTCTAAAATGTACACTAAGGCCGCAATCTTAAGAAAACCATTTTTTCTAACAAGAGAAAAGCCTCCTTAAAAATTTCAGCAGACATGCTGAAATTTTTGCCCTATCTTGTAGAGCAAAAAAAACTTAGGCAATTTAAAAAAAAATCGTAAGAGCCGTTTTTGAGAAAATCGCAAAAAAGTGAAAAATGAGACAAATAAACTACTACTTCTGGTTGACTGATTTTGATGAAAATGTTTGTGTCAAATTCTCTAGTGGTATCTAACTTAAGTTTCAAGTTTCAACTTTGTATGATGTTCCATTCTGACATATCTTGTTCACACACACACACAGACCAATCCAAAAAACACATTTTTTGGGGTTTAGAGGGTCTGAAAACAAGTATATCCAGTGAAAACTTGATTTCAAAAAATCAACATGAAAACAATACGCCTACTTTCCTTCCTATATAATTATATAGGCAAGAGAAAGTAAAAATACAGCACTCTTAAAACTTTGAAAATTATGAATACATAAGTAGATCCACTTAAATATGTTTCTGTGTTGTAAAATCTGCACAATAAAAAATATATATTATTCGTCACTTATTCAAACTAATAAGATTTAATTTATAGAAATAAAAACATCATACATATAAGAAATGATAAACTCCGAAAAAAAGGGTTGAATAAGTATAGGTTTATTGATGGTACTATGTAAAATATGAATCACAAAATAAGTAACACTGCAAAAATAAACAGTTAACTATGTTCAACTTATTATTTTTACTTTTTCTTGCCATATGAATATGCAGGAAGGAAAGTATTGTTTTCATGTCAATTTTTCAAAACAGAGTTTACACAAAAAATTGTTTTTTCAAGGCTGCGGCTTTAATACGCATTTTAGTGCAAAAATGTACGTAATAAAAGTTGTAGAGAATTTAAAATTTTACAACTTTTATTTAAAACATTTTTTTGAATAACGCTTAGTTTAGTGGTAATTAGCGATTTTTTCCTAATGAAATTGAGTAAAAAAATCGATTTTTTAAAGATTTCAGTCTTATTATGTATTTTACGTCAAAGAAATTGTGGATATGATCAGTTTATAGGAAATTAAAAGATCTACAACTTTTACTTACAGTATTTTTCTCTACAGAGCCTAGTTTAGCGTTAAAGAGTGATTTTACGTATTGTAAAGCCAAACTGAAGTTTATTTCATTTTGTATTCTTCACTCATGATTAAAATTAGATTATGTTTTTGAGGTTAGTTTTTGGTTTATTTCTAATGTCAGGTTATATTGTTAACTATTTGCATTGACAAGAGAAAGTTGTGTGAGTGTTTCACACCAGATTTTTAACAGGTTATAGTGTAAATAGATCTCATTATAAGAAAAAAACTATGATCATTGAACTTAGATAGCTTATACAAATATGCAACGAGGAGCAAGACTCCAGTTTAAAATGTAGTAGTTAATAGACACACCTTTCAAAACTATAATTTAATGAACAATAAACTTGAAACAATAAAAACATTCAATAAATAAATAGCAACATTTTTTTTTTGATTCCTAATACGTGTACGTTGCAATCTGTTCAATTCAGAACAATAAGCAACCCCATGACCCAATGAGATGAGGATGATGTGTATGATGTGTAAATGAGGTGTAGCTTGTACAGACCCAGGTCGACCACTCCTGAGAGAGTATGGTTAATTGAACCCCAACCATCAAAAAACACTGGCAACAACTGTCTAGTATTCAAATCCGTATAAAAGTAACCACCTATACTAGGATTTGAACCAGGAACCTTCGTCTCCGAAAAACAGCTGATTTTGGCGACGACTTTACCTCTAGACCAACCCGGTGGGCAGCAACATTAACACATAAAATTTTTATAATGCAATTATATTTTTCAAGAAAGGCATGTGGTATAATTCAAGTTTATAATTGTTGTTCTAAACAACAGAACAATCAGAATTAACTAACTAAAAATTAATTTTTCAATAGAATGAGGCTAATTATGTAACTTACCAGACAAATGGATTCCTTCAGCTAATGCATACGGTGCGTAAGTAAAAACAAGCATCATTCCAAATTCTAAAGAAGGATTCTTTCTTAGATCAACATGCTTCAATAAAAGAGCACTTATTAATGCAAATATGACACCAATGCCAGCAGATGCAAAGAACATCAAACAAAATCGATTAATTCCAGTAAGAACAGCTTCTGATGATGACATATTAGGATTATTTGATTCTAGTACAGAAGTTGTCAACACAATTGCAATAGCATCGTTAAGAATACTTTCACCAAATACTAACATATTCAATACTGGATCGATATTCAGTGCATGAAAAATAGCGACAGTAGCAACTGGATCAACAGCAGAGATTAATGATCCGAACGCAAAACTTTCAACAAAACTGAGACGATAAGCCACATCAGCAAGTCCTAATAAATATATACCAGCACCTATCACTAAGGCAGAAATTGTTGTCCCAGCAATCGCAAATACAAGTATTGATCCTATATTTTGAAAAAAATTTCCTTTGTGAAGATTATAACCGGATTCAAAAATTATTGGTGGCAAAAGTATTAAGAAGAATGCAGTAGGTGAAAACGATTCTTCTTTTCTCCAGTTTCCAATTTTTTGATCAGATATTAAGTTAATAATCAGTCCAATTAAAGCTCCTAAAAATACAATTACAACACTTTCTGGAAGGTATTGAAAATGAGTTAAAAGCATTAGGTGAATTAATAGTATTCCTAATGCCAAAACACAAAGTACAAAAAAAATGGCCATTGAACTGTTGTGCTCGGCTTCAGCAGATCCTTTTTCAGGAAGAACTGGTTCATTGGAGGCAGCTGTAGTAGAAACATTACTGATTGAAGTATTGTTAACAGGTGGAGCTGGGGAAGAAAGTATAGATTTATCTGGTTGAACTTTAGAGGTGTCTGAAGAATTTGATTTGCTATTACCATCCAAAATATGTGCTGGAACTTTATTTTCTGTTTCAGAAAGTACAATGTCTTTCTTCTTGTCTTTTTCTTGTACTTGAGTATCAAGTTTATTTGGGTTACCTCCAGAAATACCTCCTTCTTCATGTCTTATTACAGGTGGCTCTACAGGTTTACTCTCTTGTACATTGTTAGTTCCAGATATACCACCTTCTTCATGTTTTATAATAGGATTACCCTGGTCTACATTTTTTGTACCAGATATGCCACCTTCTTCGTGTTTTATTTCTATTTCTTTAACAGGCACATCAGGAATTGGAACAGATTTTTCTGGTGGATTTTTTGCAGAATCGGAAATGTTGCTACCATTGTTTACTTTCATTGAGGGATTATTTTCAACCTTTCCCTCCTTTTTCTGTTCCTGAGTATTTCCTTTATCGTTTGTTTTACCCGCATCAATATTTTCCGCTTTACCATAAATGGTTTGACCTTCAGATTTTGAACTCGTTACTGAATTATTAGTTGCACGTACATCAGATCCTTTAACCGCATTTACACTTATATTTTCATTTTCTTTCTGAGAAATTTCAGAAACTGGGTTCACGGTGGGCTTATGTATATTCTCTGTAAGAGTGAGGTTAACTAGAAACAACGTTAAAAAACATCCGAATAAAAGATAATGAACGAACTTAAAATTGAAACACTTGAGAAGTTTGAGTAAAACCATTTTTTTCTTAAGTAACCAATATGTCATTAAAATTCAATACAACACACAAAAATTAAAAAATAATAATCATTTCACTTAAATACATCTGCTAACGCTTCGCATACTATACGCACAATAATCAGCTGTGAAATAATTGTCACATGATTCAGACCTGAATTACGAACTCTTTATACCAACTATTGCGTCACAACATAGGGGCCGCAGTCTATTTTTGCGTCTTTTCTTGACTGTTGTTGTTTGCTTCCTTTTCGCTGGTCTTTGGTTGTATTATCTTCCCGGGGGTAGGCCTGCTTGAAGCTATAAATTTTCCCAATTTTTCCGTGTTGTATCTTCAAGTGACGCAGGGTTGTCTGATATACGTTATGTTAGTTTTCTTGAAGAAAATCTGTAGTCTTGCTTTTTCTGCGCGTTATTTTAAATTTAAACTCTTCGGAGATTTCTCCCAGAAATTCATTACTATCGATCGTGTCTTAATTAATATTTCCCTAATAATTGACATTGTTTTGATTTCCACTCCAAATTCTTCTAAAAGATATTCAGTAGCATTACTCCGTCGATTGAACCATAAGGTTTCTCAAAATCAACAACACTTAACAATACATCTCTTGATGTATAACTTTACAGGACCGTTTTAAGTTCAACACCAATCACTATAAACATGCTTTTTTAGGATCAGGGGCCCTGAAACGTGCACTTTCAGTCCAGGTGAAAATCGAAATGAAAAGAATAGCTCCGTACAATTATATAGGACTAGAGAAAAAAATAATGTCTTCGTTAAAATCAATAAGCATTTAAAAATCTATTTTACATTAAACATAACAGATTGTTATTTTAATTTTTCTGTTTTATGACAAATACTTTTAAAATTATGGAAGTTACAGATCTAAGAACTGTTTTATTTAAGGTTAGAAACCATAAGATGTCATAACACTATAAGCACGTAAGATGGCGCAGACTGACAGCCTGTGTACTATTATGCGTACACAAACAAAAGAACCTCCTAAATATGAACTCTACTGCGCAGAGAGAGAGAGAGAGAGAGAGAGAGAGAGAGAGAGAGAGAGAGAGAGAGAGAGAGAGAGAGAGAGAGAGAGTGAGAGCAAAAACGATGGATCCGTCACATTCTTTCTCTCTCGCACAGCCTGCCAGTGGAGGGGATCAGTTGAAAACAGTTCGTCTATAGTCCATCTACTGTAAGAGTACTCCGCGCGAGGCAAGCGCCTGTAGGTTGTAAACGAAAGTTTTACACTAGTTGGCGCGTATCTACCTCTTCGCCGTACAATGACTACCTTGCACTACGTTACATCATAAAAATATCTACATCCAGCTAAAATAAACATTATGCTTTAAGCGTTTTCAATTACACCGTACTGATTACTTGTAATAATTGTAGTTTCATAAAGACTTCTTAATTAATTATTTTAACCATTACATTTACAAAACAATTTTTTTCTACTTTTTAATGTTTACCGCTTTTATGTTTTAAAACCTAACACATTTACTATCACGCATGTTAACAAAACACAGCTTACAAAACTTTTCAACTTCAGTCTACGAAGAAAATCGAAACGAACCGATACAATTCCAAAAGATAACTGATGAAACTAAAAATGAGTTAAACACGGGCAAGTGCAGTTGTATTAAACTAGTCACAGACATTAATTATTTTAATGATATGAAATAAACAATCTGAAATGATAAACAACGAATCTCTGGAATTGTTTACTCTCCTGTTGAAATTCAAGCGCATTAGTCTCATATAACTTGTGACCAAAAATTAAATAAAACTGAGTTTATAATAAAAACCTACTAATCATAAATAATAATAATAATGTAACGAAAAATAACAATAGTAAAATTTAGTTATTAATGGTAAACTAATGTTTGATTTATAAAAAAATTTCTAACAAATGAATTGAACAGGTTTTTATTATACGTATTAAGCAGTAAGCTTAGAGCTAATCATTGTTGTAGTATGGAATTTTGTTTTTAATCATGCTGTGCGTATTTTTAATTAATGCGCATGCTCACTTGTATTGCTGGTTGCCTACGTCGGAGTACTCTTAGCGTAGACAGACTCTAATGTGCACTACTCACAGCGAGCGTGTTGCGTAAAAGAAATCTTGCCAACATAACTTTTCTATTGTGCCATTTCCAATTTTTAGGTTTTTGTTTATTGTTAAGCCTAAGAGTTTTGAACAGAATACTTCTTCTATAGTCGTTTGCACGTTGAGTTGACACGATGAATCTTATGGGAATCATCACTGCTATTAGCGACACTAAAAACATCAATATTAAAGGCATCTGGACGCATATAAATACCTACATTTTTTAAACCTCTAGTTCCAGCACTGTTCCAACAATGGAAAATTTGCATGGAGCGTTGTAGGGATAGAGAAGGAGTGTATATTGAAGGTGCCAATAAGTGATTATGTATAAAATAAAAATAAATTTTTTTACGTCAGTCTCGTTATTTAATAGCCACACCTCATTTTTTTTAATTTCTAAAATGTGTACATTGCAATCTGTTCAATTCAGAACAATAAGCAACCCCATAACCCAATGAGATGAGGTGTAGTCTTGTACAGACTCAGACCGACCATTCCTGAGAGAGTATGGTTAATTGAACCCCAACCATCAAAGAACACCGGTAACCACTGTCTAGCATTCAAATCCGTATAAAATTAACTACCTTTACTAGGATTTGAACCAGGAACCTTCGTCTCCGAAAATCAGCTGTTAAACAGCTGATTCTGGTGACGACTTTACCTCTAGACCAACCCGGTGGTCATATTATTTTAACAAATTTTATTTACAGAACAGTTTAAGAAATCATGTTGTGAAATATTTATTATCTTCCATTATGTAGTTAATCTGTCATATTACTATTTTAATGGATGTAAAAATTAATTATGAATTATGTGAATGAATTAATTTATTTATTGGTAAAGTTTTTTTACTTTCTCTTACCCTATATAAATATATAGGGAAGAAAAGTACATTATTTTCATGTCGACTTTTTGAAATCTAGGTATCGCTGAATATACATGTTTTGAGGCCCTGTGAACCCAATAAAAACAAACTTGTTTTTAGTGATTGGTCTGTGTGTGTGTGAAAAAAATATCTCAAGAACTCAATATCATACGAAGTTGAAACTTGGAATGTAAGTTACGTACCACTACAGGATCGGACATGTGCATTTCTCAAAATTGGTAAACCGGAAGTAGTAGTTTATTCGTATAGTCCATCTACTATAAGAGTACTCCACGTGAGGCAAGTGCCTATAGGTTGTAAACAAAAGTTTTACACTAGTTGGCGCGTATCTACCTCTCCGCTGAACAGTTATCTTGCACTACGTTCCATCACAAAAATAACTACATCCAGTTAAAAAATAAACATTTTCAATTATACCGTTCTGATTACTTGTAATTATTGCAGTTTCAGAAAGACTCCTTAATTAATTATTTTAACCAATACATTTAAAAAACAATTTTTTTCTACTTTGTTTACGGCTTTTATGTTTCTAAAACTCAACACATTCACTATCACGCATGTTAACAAAACACAGCTTACAAAACTGTTCAACTTTAGTCTGCGCAAAAAATCGAAACGAACTGATACAATTCCAACAGTTAACTGATGAAACTAAAAATGAGTTAAACCTGGGCAAGTGCAGTTGTATTAAACTAGTCACAGACATTAATTATTTTAATGATATGAAATAAAAAATCTGAAATGATAAACAACGAATCTTTGGAATTGTTTACTCTCCTGTTACAATTCAAGAGCATTAGTCTTATGTTACTTGTGACCAAAAATTAAATAAAACTGAGTCTATAATAAAAACCTACTAATCATAAATATAATAATGTAATAATAGTAAATAATGTAAGAAAACAATAGTAAAATTTCAGCTATTAATGGTAAACTATTGTTCGATTTATAAAACATTTTCTAACAAATGAATTGAACGTGTTTTTATTAGGTTATTAAGCTTAGAGCGAATCTGAGTTGTATGAAATTTCGTTTTTGATCATGCTGTGCGTATTTTTAATTAATGCGCATGCTCATGTGTATTGCTGGTTGCCTACGTCGGAGTACTCTTAGCGTAGACAGACTCTAGGTACAATATTTTACTTTTTGCAATTTTCTCAAAAATGGCTCACAATTTTTTTTAAATTACCTTATTTTCAACATTTTTTTATGGTCTACTATATAGAAATTGTACCGTGTCTGCTAAAATTACACTGTGTCTGCTGAAATTGTAGCATTTGTCTGCTGATTTTGTGGTCTTCTGTCGGTTTTTTGAGTCAAAAATTAATTTTACGGAATTTTTATAAGTGGTAATAACTATTTTTACATAATATGGCTGAATCTATAGTAGGGAAAAAAGGAAAACCTTTGAAAAGTGGGGGAAAAACAGGTAATAAGAAATATCTTTTCTATTTTACATAATAAATTTATACAATAAATTTTACTAACCTTTTCAGCTGCCTTGATCCTACTATTTACTTCAGTACTTATAGGTATCAGACGAATTAATGTCCCATAGCCGAGCGAGTGAGAGGGAGATATGTGCCATAACTAGGCATGTGCTCAAAGGTCTTTACCGTAATAATCCAAATCTAAAAATATACTACAGTCGTTATCTTGCTTGTTAGTTTACTGCGTGTATAAACGCTTGTTTACAACAATGAGTAAAATTAAAGACAATGTTATTGGAATGGCGCGTATGGCTGGTGCGAGTGAGAGCGTTATGCATTCTCTCACTCCCACGGCTAAGGGACATTAGTTCATCTGAATACTTTACATATGGTGAATCTACCACCATCAGAATACACAAAATATCATGTGGGACTTTAAAATTTTTATTTAAAACCTATGAAAGGATATTGCATTTTCAGAACTGAAGATGCAAGTAAATAATTTTTACTTTCTCTTGCGTATATGAATATATAGGAAGGAAAGTAATGTTTTCATGTCGATTTTTCGAAATCGAGTTTTCACTGGATTATTAAAAACGTTTTCAGACCCCCTGAACCCAAAAAACATGTTTTTAGCAATTGGTCAGTGTGTGTGTGTGTGTGTTTGCAAATAGGGCTGTTAGGGGACATTGGTATTGATATACATTGACATACTGAGGACTAAAAACGGACTGAGGACACACACGTGGTCCTCGGAACGTAAAACGTTGAAATTCGGTCTTCGGCCTCCTACGATTTAGAAAAGTATACATTTTTAAGAAAAACAAATGTCCCCTGTTACAGTTGAGCCGTTCTTAGTTTGCTCCTACTGTCAACATACAAAAGCCACCTACTACAAGGTGTACGCTAGAGTCTGCGACTTTACGGATGTCCTATTCCTATTAAGTTAACTCTTCTTTTAAATTATAAGTACTTAAAGTACTTAAAACATCAGCCATGATATAATGTAGGCCTAACAATTTCATTTTTAAAAATACTTTTAAATGTATTTTGTATTTAAATACTTTTAAAAGTATTTGTTGTTACTTTTTAATCAGCGTGTACTCATTTTTATGTAATGCGCATGCTCAGTGATGTCATTATTTGTTTACATTAGGAGCAAACTAAGAGAGCCTGGACTATAGTATGGTTTGCAGGCACAGTTAGTTCCAAGTGTGTCTCCCACGTAGCGCTGACACTTGAGAGCCATACACACCACATACACAAATTATTGTACAAAGACGCATAACCGAGGACTCACGAGCCATTCTCATAGTTAACAAAAAATTCAAAATAAGTCCTCAGTTGAACCGTCTGTTACAACCGTACAATGTAGCCTTGTGTGTATTAGCAGTACACTGATGCCAAGTTTCATACACAACTTATTGCACAAAGTCGCATAACCGAGGACTCACGAGCAATTCTCATAGTTAACAAAAAATTCAAAATAAGTCCTCCGTTGAACTGTCTGCTACCACCGTACTATAGCCTTGTGTGTATTAGCAGTACAATGATGCCAAGTTTTGTACACCAATGTTAGTCTGTAATGTGTACAGGAGAAGCATGATTGTTCTCAATTTGCGAACCAGGGCCAAGCCATTTCATTCAGAATAGTGGGAACTGTGTTGGCGCATCTGTATTTCCCTTTTACTTTATCGATCAAGGTAATTTGCGGGGAAAAATACATTCATACTCGGATTCAGCACACAAAAAAGCATCAATTTCAAAAAAAAAATTGTTACAATCGGTGATGTGTCCTGATTCTATATAATTACCATACTACCATCAGAGAAATATCACACCTGTCCAATTTCAGGACAAGAAAAAGAACCCAATTGTACAAATGTTGTAATCGCAGCACCAAGATCAAAGTAAATGTTTGCATGTTTTTATGCCTACTTTTAGTTAACATTATTCTTCAAAAAAAAATAATTTAGAAAATAATTGTAAACCAATGTATTTCACTGGAAAAAATAATTATCAAATAAACAAAAAATATTTTGTATGTTAATTACTAAACAACAGCCCTGTTGTAAAAAATATAAGGGATAGGTGTTCGGAAATTATAGGAGCCTAGTTATAGGGTGGGGTGTATGGGGTTGCGTTGGAGAGGTAGTACCTTTTACTAAGGACGGTCACTCTACAAGTCATAGACTGGTGGAGGTTCGGAGTAACTGGTCCTCACAAGGCACCCAACTCTCACTTGCTGGCTCCAAGCGCCACACCCTGGTAAACTGTATTGGCCTACAGACTAAACCAAGTGAGGGTAGTTAGATATAACGATCCAACCGATGATTGCCGGTATAAGTAATCCATCCACTTAAAGGTCAACGGCTTCAGGCGGAAGAACTTATAAGTGGAAGGGCACTCATTTGTCCGAGGACCGGGAAATGGGTCCTGATGGCGGAGGAATCCAGAATGGATCAACGGCATATGGATGTGGAAGGCCCCGGGAAACCACCGCATTATCGATCCCTAGTATAGTCATCATGGAGACGTTTGATTCTAAATATTCCGGAGTGTCAAGTCCCCCAATCGGATCTCCGGGGGGGACAGCCTTGAACGTTTTTATGAGGAGAAATACTGAAGTGAAGTTTGCAACATGGAACGTTAGGAGCATGTTTGAAGCAGGAAAACTAGTAAATGCCACGAGAGAGATGGATAGGATGGGAGTGGACATTCTGGGGGTCAGTGAGATGCGCTGGCCAGGCAATGGTAAGTGTAACAGTGGCCACCACACCGTGTACTACTCTGGAAACGAAGAGGTGCAACATCGCCATGGAGTAGGTGTAATTGTGTCAAAGAAAGTGAACATTGCCATCAAAAATTTCATCCCCCTTTCAGACCGAGTAATGCTGCTCCAGATACATGCTAAACCAATCGACATGAACATAATTCAAGTTTATGCGCCAACAACAGATGCTGATGAAGCAAGCATAGAGACATTCTATGAGGAAGTTGCTTTGGCCCTGAGATCAACTAAAGCTCATGACATCAATATCATAATGGGCGACTTCAATGCTAAGATTGGTCAAGGGAGAGTGGAGGGAGTGGTAGGTGAGTTTGGTCTAGGAAAACGGAATGAGCGAGGCAACAAACTGGTGGAGTTTTGCCAGGAAAACAATCTGTTTGTCATGAATACGTGTTTCAAATTACCACGTAGAAGGTTATACACATGGAAATCACCTCAGGATAAGGCTGATAATATAGTTCGAAACCAAATAGATTATGTCTTAGTAAATAAGCGTTTCAGAAACAGCATTGTTTCTGTCCGGACTTATCCAGGTGCTGACATAGCATCAGACCACAATCCACTAGTGGGAAACCTGAGAGTCAGATTGCATGCAGTACAAAAGCATTCAGTGAAAACTAGGATAGATGTGACTAAGTTGAAACAGGTTAATCTCAGAGAGAGTATTCGCCAGGAATTGATTAGGGGATTTAGGAAGATGGACGAGAATGCAGAGATTGACTCTCAGTGGTTAGTGATAAAGGAGACACTCTTAACAACAAAAAAGCAACTAGAAGCAGACAAGAAAACTCGACATAAAGTATGGATGACAAAGGAAATTCTTGATCTAATGAATCAAAGAAGAGAAAGCAAGGGACAAGATCGAGGAAGGTATATTGCATTGCAGAGAGGGATACGTTCTAAAATAAGAGTAGCTAAAGAAAAGTGGATGAATGAAAGGTGTCAGGAGATTGAGGAGTTCCAGAGCAAACATGACAATTTCAATCTGCATAGGAAAATTGATGAATTGGCGAACAGACGACCTAAGAGGAACACTGGTGTTTTGCTGGATGAAGAGGGTAACTTGATCTCCTCTACCTCTGATCAATTGAAAATTTGGGAGAGATACTTGGAAGGACTCTTTGAAGACAACCGTACAGAAGAGCATGGTGTTACCACAACAGATACAGGTCCAAGTATCCTTAGAAAGGAGGTGAAAAATGTCATTAACAAAATGAAGCCTGGAAAGGCTCCAGGACCAGATGAAGTTAATGCAGAACTTCTGAAGACCTTGGATGAGGAGGAGCTTGGAACTCTGACATCTTTGTTCAACAGGATATATCAGACTGGTATCATTCCCAAGGACTGGCTTAAATCGACATTCATTCCACTGCCAAAGAAGACAAATGCCAAACGTTGTGAAGAGTATCGCACAATTAGTTTGATGAGTCACATACTTAAGCTTTTCTTAAAGATAATACATGATTGGGTTTTTCGAAAATGTGAGGAGGTTATGACTGAGACTCAATTTGGATTTCGTGGAGGACTTGGTACTAGAGATGCACTGTTTGCTATACAGGTTCTCACTCAGAGGTGTCAGGATGTCGACAGAGATGTATTCATGTGCTTCATTGATTATGAGAAGGCGTTTGACCGAGTGCACCATGCTAAAATGTTGGAAATCTTGCAGCAGGTGGGTCTTGATGGACGTGACATTCGAGTAATTGCAAATTTATATTGGAGTCAACTTGCAAACATAAAAATTGGCGATGACGGGTCGGAGGAGATCCTAATTCGGCGGGGAGTTCGTCAGGGGTGTGTATTGTCTCCAATGCTCTTCAACCTTTATTCGGAGGCCATCTTGTCAGAGGCCCTGAAGGGATGTGGACGTGGCATCAGGGTAAATGGTTTGGAAATCAACAATCTGCGATATGCAGATGACACAGTCCTGATGGCTGGAAGTGCTGAGGATCTGCAGACATTGTTGGACCATGTGAATTTAGTCAGCAACGCTTATGGTTTGAGAATGAATATCCACAAGACAAAGTTCCTGGTTGTCAGTAGACATGAAGTAAATGCTGTCCTTTCGGTTGATGGTAGTGTGGTTGAGCGAGTCAAGTTCTATAAGTATCTTGGGTGTCTCTTGAATGAGAGATGGGACTTTAGTCAGGAGATCAGGGCCCGCATTGAACAGGCAAGAGCTGTATTCATAAAAATGAAAAATTTGCTTTGCAATAGAGAACTCAACCTCAATACAAGACTTCGCATACTCAGATGTTATGTAATTCCTGTACTCATTTATGGTCATGAGGGATGGATATTGACTAAGTCCTTGGAAAGGAAATTGGAGGCGTTTGAGATGTGGACTTACCGGCGGATGCTCCGCATCTCATGGAAGGATAAAATTAAAAATGGGGAAGTTCTAAGCCGTTTGAACAAAAATACAGAACTTCTTTTCAATATCAAAAGATGGAAACTCCAATATTTTGGCCATATAGTACGGAATAAAAAATACCACCTACTGCAGTGCATCATGGAAGGCAAAATTGAAGGTAAACGAAGAAGACCGGGGAGAAGGAGAATTTCTTGGATGGGGAACCTGCGGGGGTGGTTTGGGACCACCTCAGTTCAACTCTTCAGAGCGGCTGGTTCCAAGGTTAGAATCATGATGATGATCGCCAATCTCCGACGCGGAGCAGGCATATAGAAGAAGAAGAAGTTATAGGGTAATTAACTGTTATTCAATCGACACAAAGATCAGTGGCCCGTTTAATATAAAAGTGTTGGCCGGCCGCATTGGCGCAGTTGGTAATGTGCTCACCTTTCATCATGCGGTCCTGGGTTCGAATCCCACTCAGGCATGGCATATTTTCATACGTTACAAAAAATCATTTCATCCTACATCGCATAAAGTTCCACCCCAACGTCGTTGCTAATGACCATAGCAGTTGATGCAACGTTAAATAAAAAAAAAAAAAAAAAAGTGTATAAGGAATTAATTCCATTATGCAGGCCCATTTATTACAATCAATAATTCGCTGGTTTTCAACTTCGAAAAAAAGATTCGACTCCTATTGTTTTCGTTTGTTGAATCAAAATATCTATCTGTTCATTCGTTTACCGTAAAAGTGGAAAAAAATCAGAGGAATTCGGTGTGGCATCCACATAATGGAAGAGTACCAGATAATCGTTAATAATGAATAATAATTGACTTTGTGTAGCCATTCACTAACAGTTCATCTGCAGACAACGAACAATGAGCCTAACTGAAGATTTTTAACAAAATATTTCAAGACGGAACATTGTACGAACTTGAAACTTAAGTTGGATACTACTACTGGACCCGACAAGAACATTTTCATCAAAATCGGTAGACTGGAAGTAGTAGTTTATTATTTATATAGACTACGTGATAAGAAACAGAACTACTTTTTATAGCCCTGAAATTAGCAGATTGAGTAAAAATAATTTAACACGCCACCTCCCTGTTATGGGCAAAATATAAATGCAAGAAAGTCAATTGTTTTGGAGATTAGTACCATACATTCCTGGTGGTCCTTAAAAGGTTTGACAATTGCAAAATAAATGTGGTGACTAATTAGAAGTTGCAACACACCAACAAGCCTATTGCTTGAAGTAGAGGAGAGGTAGGCAGTGGGTAATAAGGTAAAGTAATTTTTTTTCAATTATAGCTAATTAGAAAAAAATCATTCCAATTAGTTATAAAAGAAGTTGAAAAAACAAACAGATGACAAGGTTACACATAAATCAAACTAGAACACTGTTTAATAATTTTATTTTTTTAAATAATCTATCAGAGTACAATTTTCCACTTTTTTGGAAATATAAAAAAATTACAATAAAAACGTAAAACACACTAAAACTATATTTTAAAATTGGTGACTTTAAATTTTATTTCACAATAAATCGATCTTAATCATTTTGATATGGTTTATTCAAAATTTTTAACTTATCCTTTTATAAGATTATTTTTTTTTTTTTAGAGAGATTCTGCAAAATATACATGATCTGCAAACACGCCTGTTTTTTTGTGTCATATTATGAATTGTTTAATACAAACAGTAATCTGTCTTATAGTATTACTTTAATAAATAAATTTTAATATATTCATCAATGTAAGTACAACGTGTGCGGAGAAGTACTTTAAATTTCTATTTGGCTAAACAAGTAGCCATTTAAGTAGCTGCTCAAGAACTATAAAATAGAATCCCTCTCAAATTAATAATATGCTAAAATTTAATTATAAATATAAATGGATACACAAATAAATAATAATAAAGGCTATAACATAATTATTCTATAAGTTTAAAACTGAGTATTTAAACAAAATTTAAATACAGAAAGATATTTTACGAAGTTCTGTATAAAAACTAAATATATTTTGAGTATTCTACAAGCATAAGTTTAGGATTATTTATAACTCTCTCCTAGATAAATTAAGCAAAGAAAAATCACATATTTGGAATATCATCAAACAGACTTATACATTACACCTAGCTGTCAAAAATAACTGAAATTTATAATATTTCAATAAATAATTTTATTACATGTACATAATAAGAATTACAATACCAATTTAATTTTTTTTAAATTGATATTAGAACGATATTATTTATATTTAAAACAGTCTTGATTTAAAACAAGTATTTTCATTAAAATTTATTTTGTATGATCCTTATGTTTACTGACGATTATTCAATAAAAAAACAAATTCGTAATGATAAATAAAAAATATAGTAAATGCTTTTTACTAAAGGTACCATAATTTTATATTATGCAATATAATTAATTAAGTTTTTTTAAATCTGAAAGGATCATACTTAATTGTTGCTAGAAAATTGGTTTTAATTTTATTAAGTATCATAAGAATAAATATTTAAAATTTAGAATTGAAATTTAAGATTTTCTTAACATTTCACAAAGATCAAATTAAAAATAATATAGGCTTGTGATAATCTTACACCTACGGAAGAGTGTAATACAACCTTGTTGTTGTAATATAACCTTGTTGTTGTTGTAATGAAGTGTTGTAATACAACCTTGTTGGATAACAAATATCCGGATTATCAAGATTGCATTATTATAGTTTGAATAATTCTGGAGTAAAATAGACTATATGCATTCCCAAAGTCAATATGAATAATCAAAAGTGTGTAGTAAGTTGATTAATAAAGGGGACATTAAATAGTAAAAGTGATTTTTAAAATTAAACGTAAAGTGGTCACTCCCAAAAAATTTAGTATCTCAGGCCAATTTGTTGTCCCGAGAGAATGGGTGAGCAGGATATCAAGAACCACATGAATCCAGGTAGAGCTACTCTACAAAGACTGATGGGTATATAGACTGGTCTAGCAAAATACAGATGATGACGAAGAAGTTAGTTCGTAGCTACATCAGTATAGTGTCTGTCTGTAACAACTTGATACTAGCAAATGAGCTCCAGGAATAAAAAAAAGGCTGAAGATCTTACAGGTGGATTAGTTATGAAGGTTCTGCAGGGTCCCCAGAGTAGAGAATGTAAGAAATAAAGAGATAAGACAATAGACTGGTTCTCAGGATACCATAGTAGACTGAATAGAGACTTAACTGTTGGTATGGTAAGGGCATATCCAAAGAATGGGAAAAAGAGCATCCCTTTCCATCCAGAAAATTCCAGTAAAACATAGATACAGAAAGTCCAAGACGCTGTGCAGTAAAACATAGATACAGAGTGTCCAAGACGCTGTGTTGTAAGAAAACTAATGAAGGGTGACTGGGAAGACAGAAGATGATGGGATGCAAGAAATGCAGTAGAAATACATAAGACCCCAGCAAAAAGTAAAAGTTTTTAAAAATAGGATGAATGAATAGCATTTCATGATTTTGATCTATCTCGTTAAAAATCTACAAATAAAAACAATTAAATAATTTTCTCCTGCTTTTTAGTTACAAAAGAAATAGTTAAATGATTTACCTTAAATTTATTTGAAAATTAATAGTTTTCTTAGCTGGTACACTCTTCCTCTGCCTAGTAAAATAAAGTTATTAGCAGTCAAGGCCTCATCATGGGTGACAATGAATGTCCTTTCCAACCTTTCCTAGATTGCATCATTGCTTTTTGCTTCATTGGCATCCACTTGTTTAACAACTTCTAGCAAAAATTTCCCTTAAACTTTTTAACTTGTTATTTAAATCTTATTCTTGAATTTTTGGCAAACTGGAGAAGTTTTAAGATTACTGAGTGTTAGATTATCACAAGCCTGGTGTAAACTTATTTTAAATTAAATGAATATCTAAATAAAATAAGTTTGTTATACAAACAATAAAATTATCATGTAGTCACTGGATACAAGAGGCTAATGATAGAATTTTCTGTAAATAATATAAAACTAACATTATATGTCTTTCTTTATATTTTTTAAAAATTTACCTTAATGATTAATTAGTGTGATGGTTTTTTCATAATATAAAAATACAAAATGATAAAAAAACTAACATACTAAAATCAATATCAATAAAGAAATAATAAAACGATACAAAAAATTGATATTTTTTTCTTTAGGAATGATTGTCGTTTTATAAAACGTTTCAAAAAGAACTACATAAGTATTTCTTGAATTATTATCGTCACCTAATTTATGATAAAATTTTGTCCATTTTTATTAAAAAAAATAAATAAAAATATGATCAAATAAACAAATAAATTAACTATTACAAATATAAAAATGGTAAATAAAAAATCTATCTCTAATATATAAAATAAAAATATTATTTTTGATAATAATTATTATAATATATATTTATATTTATTCATGCTGTAAATATTATATACGTAACATATATGTACAAAAACTAAATAGTGGATACGTAAATGATAATTTATTACGGTTGAGAACTTTTTCACAGAAAAAGTTTTATTACATTATTATTATTATTATATTATTATAATTACATTGTATAAGATCTGATATCTAAAAATAATATCATAGGATAAAAAGAAAACCCTGCTAAATATATATAATATTAAACATTATATAATCTTAGCAAAGCTATCTTTCGTAAATTGTTTATTACATTTTGAAAACAATATTTTAATTATTTCACATAAATTATAATATTATACATGAAGAGTTTTATTTATTTTTACAAACCATATAGGCCATGGTATTAAATCATTAACATAAAAATGAAAACTATTTTGATATGATTTTAACAAATACATCAGTCTAAAATGATAAAAATATTACTACTACCAGAAATTATTTTACGAATAACTTTGGTAATATTAATATTATACGGTAAAATCTTGGTCTAATAACTATATACAGAAGGCATTTATGAAAAATAAAATTAACTTAAAGCTTCGCTAATTCAGTCTGAAACAATTTCTTTAATATATGTCAATTTTTTAATGTGACCTACTTGAAAAATTATTTGATGTTTGATGTTTTTAAGGGAGAAGCCTACTTTCAACAATTTCTTTAATGTGTTTCGAATTAGTAACTGTTTTATGCTCACAAAATTCTGAATAAAAATGACTTTAAAAATTAGACCCCATCCTTTAAAATCAAGGTGGGAATTGAAACGTAGCCATAATTTTAGAGGCATAATATTTGGGTTACAATTGGGCCCAATTTATATGAAACTGGGGATTTAATTAAAGAAAGATTCCATATTCTAGGGCACCATGTACTTATAGTTGAAATATTTCATTTATATTTAATTTTTTCTTCTCTAAGTTCTGCGAATAGTAGCACAAAACTTTTGATCAACAAACAATTTTGTTGAGTAATTTAAAAGAATTCTTGGAAATAAGTTGAGTAGGTAAAGTGTTATGATTTCTGAAAAATGGTATTATATTTAAATAATAATTGAACAAAATAATACTATAGTGTAACAAGTTAGAATTTTCCACAAAATAATTGTTATGATATTACTTTAGTTTTTATAATGTATTGTAGTAAAACAATAATGCTATTAATGAAATAAATATACCATTTTGTTCAGAATAATTTGGTCTACAAAATAAAGAAATAAAAAAAAGATTTGAAGGTAGATGCTTTCCCCTAAATATTGATCATTTAAAATAATACAAATAGAAAACAATTAACTTTTCTTAAATTGTTTTTTCTTTCCTATAATTTTGAGTGTGAACATGTTTAACCATTCAATATAAAACATGATTTGTAAAAATACTGTGCGTTGGAGAAAACAGATTCTACTTTTGTAAGAATTATACTTTTTTTTTAAACTGAGGTAACTTTATGGTAAAAAAACTGTTCTATTAATAAATACTTAGTGCTTCTATTAAAAACTGTCAATTTTTAAAAATTGTAAATTGTTCGTCAGATAGAATCCAACAGTACAATTAAAACCTGAATTAGTGAAAACTTATTTTATTGTACGTAAAATAACTAACTTAAAATAAAACTTAAAACTTATAAGTGGCACACGACAATTAAAATTTGTAACAAATAATAGAGTCAAATAAATGAACACATGGACAGTTATATCATTACAATCTACATCACTTCACGCACTAATAGTTTTTTTTTATTTTACTTATTATTAATTTAATTATCTCTTTAGTTTCATTTTATAAAAATTTATATTCACCAGGAGGGCGCGCTGATTTGCATAAGATAAAAATTACTTAAACTAAATATACTCTTTCTTAGTTGGCATAGTGATCAAAAGAACCCAAGTATTCTAAAGCTGCTCTGTAGCAAAACTGGTACTGATCCTGAAATCAAATAAAACACATTACCAGACTGAAATAGTGTTTAAATTGATGTTACAAACAATACTATGAATTTATAAATGTTACACTTCTAAAAGGTTCAATGTTCACTGAATTCATAATTCGAATCCCTTAGAGTGCGAATGGTAGCATTTTATATATCTATTCATAACGTGGCTATTTCAAGGTATCTTAATGATTTTTTTTTGTTCATAATGAATTGATCTTGTATGACAGCGGTTCCCAACCCGGGGTATGCGTACCCCTTGGGGGTACGCGACAAACCGGTTAGGGGTACGCTGAAAATAAAGGGCAATGGCGGACGTTGTTTTTCTGAGTACCTTGGTGGGGTTATGTACTGACAAGCTTAATGCAAGCCCAGATCTAAGGCTTTATATGTCCACATTTAAACCTGATTTCAAACAATTAAGTGTAACAAAACAGCCTCAAGGGTCACACTAAAAAAGAGTTCTGAAGACGTTTCCTGGACTAATAATTTAGTTTCAATATATCACAATTTTCATGTTAGATTTTGTATTTAAAAATTTTAAAAGAATTTTGTATTCGATGTGAGTTTTTTTTGAAGTTTAAAACTAATCTGTCTTGTCTTAGATTAGAAAAACTATAATTATTTAACTCTGTCATTAGTATTTTGATGTACAATTATGACCATACAAGAAATGATCAGTTTTCAATAAAATATCTATTTTATGCTTTTGTTAACTTTCATTTTCCTTGGTTTAAATTTATATCTTAATTTAAACACATAATAAAACGTACAAGTGTAAGTTATATTTTGCAGTACTTTAAAACTAACCAACGTATACTCACAGAAAAATATCAATACCATTATGATTATAAAAAAATAAATTTACATTATGCAAAATATTTGGAAATAAATAAAAAACATATGACAATATGCAAATTGATTAGAGATTAGCTAGTGATTAAATAGCCCCTACTTAGTGAAGTATTGTAGTTACACTGATGTTACATTTTTATGGGTACAATTTTAGTTAAAGATTCATCAAGGAGTACGGGAGAAAAAAAACGTTGGGAACCGCTGTTGTATGACATTCAACTTGGAACACATTTCTTACAATTTAAAAATAAAATGATACGTAGACATTTTTATAGAAATTTCCTTTTTAATTAAAAAAAAATCACCCTAAAAAATTATGTTACTCAATTTCACTCATATCACTTTAAAGATAATTTAATTATGCAAAATAATAAAAAATATTTATGTATTGTAAAAAATAAAAATACTGCGATAAAAGTTATAAAAATCCAATTTTTAATTTTTTTTAATCATTATTAATCAATTACATTCATAAAAAAATAGATGTATTTTTTCAATCTATATTTCTTACTATAAAGGCCAGGATTGAAAAAGCCAGATCAGCGTTCAACCAAATGTCAAGACTGTTCAAGACACACAACTTGAACCTTGAATTGGAAATTAGACTACTTCAATGCTATGTATTTTCCACCTTGCTATATGGAGTAGAATCTTGGACTCTCAGTGAAGCAACAGCAAAGAAACTGGAGTCATTTGAGATGTGGACCTACAGAAGACTCCTGAGAATATCATGGACCGATAAAATATCCAATGAGAGAGTTCTTCAAAAACTAAATAAAAAGACTGAAATAATGTACACAGTCAAAAGAAGAAAATTGGAATACCTAGGACACATCATGAGAAATGAAACTAAATACAAGCTGCTGAAATGCATAGTGCAGGGGAAAGTGCATGGCAGGAGAGGCGTTGGGCGAAGGCGAATATCCTGGCTGAAAAATTTAAGGACATGGTTTTCGGTATCCCCCTCCTAGGGAGTACAGGACCTTGTAGATGGTGGAGGGGCTTGCGTGCTCCCAAGACCCGGAGAGCTATGCCGGCGGTAGTGTAACTACCAGCAGGGCCTCCCAAGCCGGACAGGTCAAAGGGTAGGAGCCAGACAAAGAAGTACTCCAAAAACGACGTCGTTGGGCCAATCACCCACACGTTGAGAAAGCGGATTCAAAGTCACATAAATAGCCTCGGACAGGACAGGAATTTTCGGAATAAAAGACTGGACAAACCTAATTTACGATTTGGAAATTGGAATGTACGCACTTTGACTGGAAAGGAAAGGGAAATAGTAGAGGAGATGAAAAGGTATAAAATGAGTGTTCTAGGAGTTAGTGAGATTCGGAAAAGAGGATGTGGAGAGAGACAATTGGATGATGGATATGTGCTCAGATATTCAGGAACGACTGATGCAGGACGGTTAAAAGGAGGAGTTGGTGTCATACTGGACGAGAACACTAATAAATTGGTAAGTGGATGGGAAGCCAGGAGTCCCAGGATTATAAGAATTGATCTAGAACTGTCAGAAAATATTTCCATTATTCAGGTCTATGGCCCAACTGATGATGCAGATATTAGAGAAAAAGATTGTTTTTGGGAAGATCTATGCAGAACAATGGCAGAGGTAGAGACAGGTCGAAAAGCATTTATAATGGGTGATTTTAATGGAAGAATAGGAAATGATGAAACAAGATGGCATGGTTGTATGGGAAAACATGCCGGGGAGTCAGTGCGGAATGATAATGGAACACGTCTGTTGGAGTTCTGTATTGGTCACCGGCTGCTGATTGGAAATACATGGTTCATCCATAAAACCATACACAAAGTCACTTTCGTGGCTGAAGGCAGAGATACTCAAAGTATTATTGACTACTTTCTGTACCCATCTACTATGAGGTATGCAGTAAAGGATGTGAAGGTTATAAGAGGTGCAGAGATCGATACAGATCACAAACTTCTTGTTGCAGACACCAGTTTTCAGAGAAAAACCACAATGAAGCAGAAAGTCTATCAAAGGATTAAAGTAGAGGAATTGGAAAATATTGATAAACAGAATGCATTTCAGGCTGAAGTGGAGAGAGAATTGACTCTAGCTGAAGCTCAAATGACACATGAAGCTCTGTCCACAAATATTGAGGTTCAGTGGAAAAACATAAAGGAAACCTTATTAAAAGCAGCAAATAAGGTATGTGGGAAAAGAAAAGTGGGTCAATTCAAGAGGAGAACAAAATGGTGGACAGAAGAAGTGAAACAGAAAGTCAAAGACAAAAAGAATGCATATAAAAGATACATTAGATCAGGAAGAAATGAAGATTGGCGGAAATATATTGAGTGCAGAAACCAAGCAAAAAAAATAGTGAAAGAGTCGAAGGTGAAGGCTTGGGAGGAATTTGGAAATGAAATCGATAGAAATTTCAAAAATAATGTAAAAAAGTTCTGGACAATTTGCAAAAGTATACGTGGAAAGTTTGGAAAACAAGTGAACTCAATAAAGAATAAAGAAGGGAAACTGATGACGGCTACTCAAGATGTACTTGAAACCTGGAAAAAGTTTTTCGAAGATAAGTTCAAAGAGGATAGGTTTGAGGAAGCTATCACTGTAAATGTGGTCAATGATGCAAATGTGGACTATCAAATGAATTCTGATATAACAAAGGAGGAGGTTAGGGATGCAATTCGAAAAATGAAGGTAGGGAAAGCGGCAGGAATAGATGAAATACATGCTGAATACCTGAAGAAAGGAGGTGAATGCATAGTGAATAGCCTAACAAAATTATTGCAGGAAGTCTGGAAACAGGAAAAGATTCCAGAAGAATGGGAACGGAATATCATTATTCCACTGTATAAAAAAGGTAACTCAACTGATTGTGAAAACTATCGCGCAGTGTGCTTGTCATCGGTTGTACTGAAAATTTAAACCCGAATTCTAGAGAAAAGACTTCGTGCGGTGGTGGAGGACCAGTTTGAGGAGGAACAATGTGCCTTCAGACCAGGCAGACAAACTCAAGACCATATTTTCTCGCTGAGATCAATCTGTTCGAAGTCTATAGAAAAGGGAAAACGGGTTTATCTGGCATTCTTGGACCTCAAAGCAGCTTTTGATACGGTCCCAAAATGTGTTGTATGGGAGACGCTGGTTGCCAAAAACGTATCACCAAAATTACTGCGAGCAATAAAAAGTGTTTTTAATAATGTGACTGCAGTGATCAGAACGTGTGGAAGGATTTCAAGACCGCTACAAATGGAAAAAGGAATTAAGCAGGGAGACAGTTTGAGTCCACTACTTTTTGTGATGATAATGGACGAAATTAATAAAATCTGCAAAAGAAGAACTGACAGAATGATGGTGGGACGTTGGAACTTGAGGCCCATATTTGCTCAGGCTTTGTTATTTGCAGATGACATAGTTCTTATTGCTGACTCTGAAAGAAAGCTTCAAACTGCAGTAATTGAATGGAATGAAGAGATTAAAAGGAAAGGCATGACACTGAATATCAATAAGAGTAAAGTGATGGTGGTTGATGGTTTGGAAGGTGAAAGAATTAGGATAGATGTGGAAGGACAGGTAATGGAACAGGTGAGGTCATATGAGTATCTGGGTACAGTAGTAAGTGACGATGGGAAAATAGATGATGAACTAAGAAATAGAATCTCTAAAGCTAGTCGGGCCTTCTATGCAACCAGAAATTGTATTTTTGAAAAAAAAGAAGTGGGTGCCACAGTAAAAAACAGGGTCTATAAAAGTATTATTGAACCAATAGTCCTGTATGGTGCAGAAAGCTGGCCCTTGAAGCAACAACAAATGAGCAGAATCAGGGCAGTTGCAATGAAGTGCCATAGAAGGACAGCTGGGAAGACATTGAGAGATAGAGTAAGAAGTAAAAGAATCAGGGAGGAAATAGGAATGAAGGATGTGAAGGAAGTAATAGATAGAAAACAATTGGGATGGTGGGGTCACATACAAAGAATGGATGACGAAAGGAAAGCCAAGCAGTATGCAAACGTAATCGTTGGCGGGAGTAGGAAAAGAGGACGTCCACGATACTCATATGATGAGCACATACGAAGATTGGGAGAGGAAAGAGGCATGGCCCTAGGGCAAATGAGACGATTGGCGGCGGATAGAGTACAATGGAGGAAGTTGTCCGAGACTACCCCGACGCTGTAAGGCACATGGGAAGAGAGAAAGAAGAAGAAGTTTTCGGTATCCACCCCTGAATTGTTTAAAGCGGCTGTCAACAAAATCAGCATTGCCAGAATGATTGCCAACATTCGGTAACGGATAGGCACTGGAAGAAGAAGATATTTCTTACTGATTATTTCATATATTGTTTATAAAAATTGAGTGAAAAATAAACATTCTATTAATTTTTTGGTCAATGTACTAATATTAATAAAAGGATGACGCTGGCATTTTTTGGTTGAACTGTTGACGTCCTAATAATAGAATGCTGGCATTTTTTAGTCTAAATCTGACATTCTAATATCAGGATGCTTGGCACAATAAGGGTTAAAGAACCAACGTGTTGATTCCTGGCAGGAGTTTATTTCCCTTACAATTCTTTTTGTACTTTTATAGTAAAAAAATTATAGACAAAATTAATAGCAGAACTGCTATGAAATGCACCAGTGAAACTCAAAATCTACTGTTCTCAATGTGCACATTTCAATAAACAAACAACGGAAGATTCTCTTTGTAAAATAGAAAGATGGTATGACAAAACAGACTGATGTAGACGGAAGAGGTTAGGTACCACTATAAGCTAGTGGCAGGGATAGCTTAACTCTACCAATGGATTTGTTCTTTAATCTCTAGCACTATAAATATCACACTGGCAGTGCACAGTACTTATGTATAACTTACCAAGAACTGAAAACTACCAATTATAATTTTTTTATTAATGATTTTTTTTTGTAATCCCTAGTTTGTGTACATTACAATCTGTTCAATTCAGAACAATAAGCAACCCCATGACCCAATGAGATGAAGATGATGTGTATGACGTGTAAATGAGGTGAAATGAAATGAGGTGTAAATGATTTTTAGTATAGTTTTTATTTAGTAGTATAGTGTTGGGTCAGAACATGTTTTTCTGTTCCTAGTAGTACAGCTTGGTACAAGAACTGAAAAGTAACTAATAGAAAGTACTTGATTTATTTTTGTAACTGGTACCGATACAGAAATATCAAGAGAGTGAAGAGAGATCATTATTCTCACTATACTTGGTTCAATCAGAACTTTATACAAAGCAAGTAATGTAGGAGACCAATACTTTGAATGTTATAAAAAAATTAATGTTAGGAACACAACTGCTACTGCTACAGAAGTTCCTACTGTGGTCTTTTGCCTATGCTTGCACCTGATCAACTGCACTGTTCACCCTCATCGTGAAGTAAGCACATACCAAATAACAATAATAGCAATTACATCATGAACACTGTTTACATTCAGCACAGAGCTTTTCAATTATGTTTCGTTATCCTTTCTGATCAAGTCTTAAAAACTGATTTACAAGGGTGAACAAAAAATAATGATACCCAGGCTATGGAGGGGAGCGATGGTGGGGGAACGAATTCTCCATGGTTGAACCTTTTAGAGAAAGTCTTTCTGAGTCAGTATGCGAACACTCATCATGGTGAGTTCACCCATTCATCTTTAACAAATTTTTAAGTGAAACAAGATTTCCCCTTTCAGCAATTTTTGTTTCATTTCTTCCACAGTCCCAAAATCCCTTTCATGTTCCTTTCCAGTTTAAGAAACAGAAAGAAGTCACAGAGAATTAGGTTGGGTGAACAATCAAGGTCATTCCATTCTTGTTCAGAAACTGCTTTACAGGAAACACGGCGTGATCAGGTGAGTTGTTGTGGTGGAAGAACGAGTCCTTTGTGAGCCAAAGACTCGCCCTTTTGTTCCTGATGCTGTCTCACAACTATTTTAGTCATGTTAGGCAGTTTATCAATAATTGTTCAGTGACGATCATCACAGACAAGTGCTGATCTTTTCAACGTTTTCATCAGTCCTTGAGGTTGAGAGGTGCCTAAGGCGAGGTTGATCTTCAACCAACATTTCCCCCTTTTGAAACGCAAAAACCAATCATAGGTCATGAAAAAAAATCATACACATCTTCCTTGGACGCTATTTGGTGTATTGCAAGAGTTTCCGCAGCTGTTTTTCCCAAGAGGAAAAAAAATTTTACCACCACGCATTGCTTCGGGCGTTAGTCATTTCACGTTTTCACCAAAAGGAGAAATCTTGTTTTACTTGAAAATTCACAGTGGACAAATGAGTAGACTTACAGAGATGATGCTTCACATACTGACTCAGGAAGAGTTTCTCTACAAGAGCCCACCACCGAAAACTCGTTCCCCCATTATCACTTCCCTCCACAGCCTGAATCTCATAACTTTTGGATCCCCCTCATACGCTCAACGCCTAGTTAAATTATTTTGATAACATTCATAGTGCAATGCACTTGCAACTGATATGTAATGTACTACTCAATCAAACAGATGTCTAAATGCTTTAACCATATGTTTAATTGAGTAAAAGAACCACATTTTTAATCCTGTAACTATTATACCAAATGTAACTGGTTACACGATTTGAGTATTTAAATAATATACAAAACCTAATAAAATGAAGCTACTTACTTCTGTCTGCACCATTGCTGGTCGTTGTGTCCGTAAAATTCGTACTGTTTGGAATAGATCAACTACGCCTTCATATTGCATACGCTCCAGTACTATACTTAATGTGATAAACACACCAGTTCGGCCAACTCCAGCACTACAAATAACACAAAAAATACCATTTATTGTTAATAGCGAAATAAGGTAATACAATTCTTTGAATATAATGTAACAGTAAAGTTAAAAATTAAAATTTTATTCAGTTGAAACTGTATTAGAGTTTATTTTGAAGTAGTAATTGGATTGTTATAACAGATATGAGTATTTTTTTAAAAATAGTTCATGCTTTAATAAGAAGAAAAGTATTGTTTATCATTAAAATATATTTTTTCTATATTTTACTCACTTCATCTACTTTTTTTACATCATTTTCATTTTCGTTCAAAAATTTGCCATACTTCTAAACAAATGTTTGAGTTCTGATGTCAAAGAAATCTGCTGCCAGATATGAAGCCCAATCCATGACTGCTGTTTTCACTACTTTGTTGTCATTGAACTGTTGGCCACAAAGGAACTCCTTTCAGCACCAAAACAAGTTAAAATCACTAGGTGCAACCTCTGGACTGTAAGGTGGATAATCTAGTTTTTTTCTCATTCAAGACATGATTGGACCTTGTATTTGTGCAGAAACAAGTGGCCTCGAATTGTCATGGAGCAACATTATACCGGAAGAGAGTGGGCCATGCCTACTTTCGAACTTTACTGTCACTAATAGCATTATTACCATGAACTTCACAGATCTGATGATGAATTCCTACTGCTGCCAAGTTTCTTGTGCTCAAGAATCTAATTACAGATGTTATCTCAACAGTCGGTGGTCGACTCAATTTTCTTAAACTTTAAGAACTTCTACAGCTTAGCACACAGACAAACAATAAGCTGTAAATGGCACCTAAACATGCACAAAGCATGCTGGGAGCAGACACACATGCACACTGCGGTGATCGCGCATCATTATCACTATCATTCACAAATGGATCTTATTAAAAAATTAACCCTTGTATAATACAAGAGCCGCTTAAGAAAGTATTGATTAGTGTCAAAAACTACATAGGGTAGAAAGTAAACAGTTTACAATAAATTTCTTTAAATATTTAGCATTATAGACACATTTTTATGTAGCAAAGTTGAGGGTTACAGACAATTCATGAATTAGTGATACTTTGGTCAATTACTTCCCATGTTATTTATTCATCCTATAGATTTATTTGAAAGAAAAAATTCAACCTTTTTCAACTTCTTTATAAGTCTTTATTTAAAGTTCTGTTACAAGGCTTTATTTTCTAAAACAAAGATTCAAGTATCTAAGTTTCTGTACTAAATGTAATGTACTTTTGTTTTTTCACAGTGTACAACATATTTTAACGGTTGTTGTACAGACTAGTCGTAAACCGAGCCAACATGAATCAAGGATCTACTTTGACTGAGTTAGCACTAGTATACAGGAACATTTTCTTTTTTTAAGTTATTAATTTGTCTATAAGAGGAGAATCTTTATCTCCTTGGTTGAAGGAGGAAGGGATAAACAAATACCAGTAGTTTTCTCTCATGCAAAATGTTAGCCTTCTAGGGCTAAATAATATTTTAAAGTCTTCTTTTTTTGTCTAATGTCTTAATGTTTTGCAATTACTGCTAATGCAGATGGTGAGAAGGATGATAGCTGAAGATGAGTGATGAAAAAATGCCAGACCTGATCGGGAATCAAACTAGAGATTCTGGCGTAGAAGCCCGTCGCACTAACCACGACGCCAACAGGCCGGCATAGTACTCAAGGGTATGAGTAAACCCAGAATCCTTACAACTTTGTGATTTTATTAAAGATGAAAGTGACCTTTACTCTGATATTAAACAAAAAGAAAAAAAATTCTGGAAAAATGGTATATACATATATTTATAATAAAAGCGTAAATTAATTATTACCTGCAATGGACTGTAATAGGACCATCTTGTCCAAACTGCTCTTTTGTTTTGTGTACCTGACCAATAAAATCGATAAAACCATCGCCAGACTTTGGTACACCTTGTTCTGGCCAATCGATGAACTGGAATTGTCTTAAAGTGCGTGAACTTCCATCACGAGCATCAGTAACTTTAAATTCTCGTAAAATGTATTGTGGCATATTATATTCCGCTATTGGATCAACAACAAAGCACTGATAACGTACCGATCGTTCACTAGGCCAATACTGGTGACATTTCTCCTGAAAATTTCAAAATTTAATTTATTTTAATTTTGAAGAGAAAAAACAACTTTAATACTCAAAGTATTCATATTCAAAAATAGTTCCAGTAAATTTGATTTTTACAATAGAAAATAAGATTAGTACTTGATCAGAAAAGACACCAAATATTTAATTTACCAACTTAAAAACTTTTATTTATGTAAATAAAAAATGCATATAGGTTTAAAATTCTAGACTCAGCATTTTCATGTCAAATAATTACTATCAGCCCGCACTATGTTATAGATAAGAAAGGCTTTTTATGGTAATTCCAAACAAGTACACATTTTTCTGAAAGATGTTGAAGTTTAGTAGTAAAAAATAAATGGTAAATATACTATTCCAGTCAGAAGTTTCCGCAGATCTTAACTTTAAAGATAACCACTATTTTCCCTAACTGAAGCTTTAAAAATAGTACGTAACATAACTGGAGAAACATAAATTTTTCTAAATATCAAAACTGTTTAACTCAGAATTAATAAAAATACTGTACTTTCAAAATTCCTGAGGTACTAAAACACTAAGAAACAATAAATAAAATGAATTAAAGGTTGAGAGAACCTACAAAATGATTAAAATTAGTAATGAGTGAAGTTAATTAAAAACAATCATTATCTTCTTCTTTGGGTGTCTTCTCCTCCAAGAAGATTTGTATATAAATCAGTTGAGCTGCATCTGTCTTCAACATTGACCTCTTTTCCCATAATTTTCCCTTGAATTATTACATGGAGTAAAGCTGTACTTCTCCGCTCTCATCAGATGACCCAAGTACTTTTAACAATGCTGCTTTAAATAGTTCAACAGAGGAGCAATGATACCAACCTCACAAGTTTTTAAACCAAATTTAAAAACCTGCTTCTTTGTTTTCCTGGATTTCTAACTTCTGCTATTTTCCCCTAAATAATCAACTGCAGCAGATAGTACAATAAGTATTATAATTAAAACCATTACCAATAATTATATAATTTAAAAAAAAAAATAACTTACTCTTCCCATTTCTTTGAGCTTAGTGAGCATAACAATTATAGTTGAATTATGTTCCCATAACATGCGCCACAGATCTTCCGTGGTGTCAGGTAATGGACCCTGAGTAGCGATATAAGCACCTCTCTGTCGATAACCATCAATCAGGCTGGCGTTAATGTAATCAGAACCTTCAACGCCACGTATTGGTGCAAGACAAACACGAGTGCTTTCTATTGGCAAGATATGTACGAGTCTGTTTTTATGTTTGTTAACTGGCAAGTTGGCAGAGACAAACCTGCTTGAGTCGCATTTTATATTTGACAGTTTCTGTAAAGGAAAACAATATAATTGTCAATTGTGATGGAAGAATATTTAGTAAAATATTAACTGATAAAAATACAAAATAGTATTTGAACCTTTTAAACCAGTTTAAACTGAAATCCTAGAAAATAAAAAAGATCACTGCATAGCATTGTATTGTTACAAGTAATGAATATTAATGTCAAATAAGCAATTATTCATGCTCCTGTTCATTATAGACATGGTTGGAATACAAAAAACAGTGAAGAAGTTCAAAGAAAAAATTGGGAGTATATTGTTTGCAGATTATCTGGTTATATGGTGAAAAACAGAGAAGGAAGTGGAAAGGGCGCAGGAGTTATGGAACAAAAAGACTGTTAAGTAAGGTTTGGAATTTAGTGAAGAAAAAAGTAAAGTGCTGGTGCAGAAGAGATGTCAGAAAGGAAGGCAGAGACACGGATTAAGGCTAACTGGTAGAGTACTAGAGGAAGTTAAGAATTCACATGTTTCGGGGCAGCTTTCTCATTGGACGGTAGCAAATACTTATAAACTTATAGTACTTAGACTTATAACGCAGAGACATGGACAAGTGGAAGGAAGACAACAGTAATAATGCTCAAGAGTACGTTAGGAAAGACAAGAAGAGATAACAGTGAGAAAAAAGTAACGTCTTTAGGGAACAATAGGTGATGAACAACCTGACAAGAAGAGTTGGAAAGACAAAGTTATGGTCCTTTGGATATGTTAGTTGAAAAAAGAAGGGCAGGCTGTCTAAAGAGTGATGGAAAAGAGGTGGTTTAGTGATTGAGTTGTGTTGGGCCCAACCTGAGGAAACTTGGAAGGGGGATAATGAGGATGATGAAAATGAAAATGATGCAATGGAGTACAAATGGCGTGATGACAAAAAGTTACACCAAATTGTAGTGGTACACAATAACAGTTGTGTAAAATGAAAATTATATTTGTAATAAACTATAGTGAAGAATTACTCATCCACCCCAAACTGAATTTTCTCACTGTACAGCTTGAGTCAAGAGAAAGTTTGTTATTACGAAAATTCTTAGGTCTATTTTCTCCAGTTTTTCATTGTTATTCAAAGCATCAAACATACAATCCACAGCACTTCTACACACTCAGTCAATGATGCCTCTGGGTTCATTATCATTTACGGACTGACTAACACATGAAACTTAATGTGAATAATATTCTCACTCAAAGACTTACAGTTCCATAAAATGATTTAGTTATCTAATTTAAATAAGAATGTTTCAAAACAAAACAATATATTTTAACGAACTCTAAAATATAAATTTTACAAAAAAATTTGAATTATTTACCTTGAACTCAAGTTCCATTCCTGTAATTGAATCACCAAGTTCTGGCTGCATTAGTTTCTGGATATGTGTATGAAGATTTCTAGCAGGCACTTCAGTGTTACCACAAATAACAGCCTCCAACAGTGCATCATGGATAAATATATACTGGTCCTCAGTCTGAATTACAAATAAAAGAAAGTACCAAATAAGTACAACAAAACCTACAAAATCCATATTATTTTACTGATAAACCTTTCTAGATTTTTGATAAAATGTACTCTATACCAAAAGATGGTAAAAAAACTTTTCATCAATCATTTACAGATTTTCCCCAAATTTTTAGACAAAATTTATATGAAACCCCCCCTAGACAAAATACAACAGTATTGTTTGTTCTTATAAACAAATTAATAGTATTAACAAAATTCTGTTGAATTTTATTTCTTTAAATGAAAGATAGATTAGATTTAATCAGATTAACCTACTACTGATGTTTTTAGTAGAGTAGGATATACACCTAATGAATTAAATAAATCTATCCAAGTAAAAATCCCAGTTAGTAATTTAACTAAAATTACTATTTAAAAAAATACGAAGTATATACATTCGAAAGATGATACAATAAGGGTATAATTAATCTAATTACCACTAATTATATAATTTAAAAAATTATAACTTACTCTTCCTATTTCTTTGAGCATATCAATATTGCTTTGAGTAATCAAACTAAAATTACTTTTCTAAAAAATATACAATTAGAAAAATATAACTAATTTACAGAAAATTTAACTGGCTTTGATATTTCTAGGCCCCCTTTCCATGATACACATGTTTTACTTTTGATACTAATAAAACTGGTTTTAATCAAATACATTTACCTGAACCATATAATTTCGCTGAGCACGAAGGCAAGTAACATGGCCATAAATATCTATGCTCTTCTCATGTCGCATTCGTTCAATCATTGAATCGATAACAATGAAGCAACCTGTTCGACCAACACCAGCACTACAATGGACGATAAGTGGACCAGCATCAGGAGGATTGCATCCACGTACACGTCTCAGGAACTGAAGGAATGGTGCAGGATGATCAGGTACTCCATGGTCAGGCCAGGCAGTGAACTGAAGTTGCTTGATCTCACGACGTTCAGAATAATTCGCCTGAAAACAATTTCACAGATGAAAATCTTCAGATATACATAAATAAATAGATTTAAAACAATAAAATATAATTAAGATAATAATACACATACATTTACACAACTTCGTTGAAAATTAATTCTTTATTTTCCAGAAATCAGCTTAGAAGATTACTTAAGTTTGGTAAAATGTCAAAACTAGTAGTTATCAACTTTTTGAATAAAATTATGTAATGATTAACTATTTTATAAGCAAGGATCATTTCATGATCTAGAGCCCATGTTGTCTTAGTCTATAAATAAAATTCTTTGCACTTTATCTTTTTAAGTACACGATTATTTTCATTAATCTGACAAAGCCAAATCATTACAACAGTTGATTACTTTGTTTAATCATTACTTGTTTTCTTTCAAAAATTTTAACTTTTCTTTCCTGTATTACTCTTTTGTACTATTATACCAATTCTACTGATATTTTATTTAATCCTTTGGCTCCAATGAATCAATCAATTGGCCCTCTCAAAAACATGTTTATAATTCATGCCAGCTGTAGCGTAAAATATTGATGTGTGTAATCTTTTGATATATTTTTCTTTGATAACACATAAACTACTAATAAAAATAATGTTGTATTCAGTAACGATGATCCAAAGAGTACTATTCTGGCAAACCTTCATGAAACATAATTAGTATATTCAAGAATTCTTTACCTTGTTTAACAAGGTTTTAATAAAAGTTTTAAAAAAACTTTTGAGTTATTGAAAATCTAGTGTTAGTGTGATAAAATAATGTTGCACAGAAAAGAACTAATAGTGTGCAAATTGAACATGACAGCTAACTTTACTCACAAAAAATGCTAGGATAATTTTCCTTTATGACAACAAGTCATATGTTGAGTTAGAACTAGTATATTAGCAACTAAATTCTATTAATAAAACCAGCCTAAAAAGTTAATTAATTGAGAGCTTTACAAGTTAATCTGTAGTGACTTATACAACCACGAAACTTGACAAAAGTTATTTAATAAAAAAAAGAACAATAGGTTAAAAAAATTATTGTACCAATTTCTTTTATTTAAGCTTGTTAATATGTTTTAAAAATGGTAAAATTTACATCCATATATCCATGTGTTTAGTATACTCTTCTCTTAATGAAGGATTAGGCTTCCGCCTGTTCCGAATCACAACAGCGACAAAGAATTGAATTATATCCATCTTTTCCGTGGTCTTTCAACATCTCTTCTCCCAACCAGTCTGTATTGCAAAATACTGAGGGGGATCCTTCCCTCACGTATTCTCTCTATGTGCTCCCTCCATCGACTTCGATATTCTGCAATCTTCCCATCAGGTTGTAAACATCCAGTTCTGTTCTTAGTGTACTCTTTAAAATACTAATTTTTTTTTCAATCTATGTCAAACTCAGTTAAAGGCTACAGAGCGAAAGGGTTAAAAAGTAAATAAAAACTTATAACTAATAATAATAGTTACACATTCATACCTTATTAATATGGAATGTACGTATACAGTACGTAGCTAATTCTTGAACATCAGAAAGTGTAACGGTAATAAGGCCATAAGTTTCAGTACCTCGCGATGGCCAGTACTGATCACATTTAATACGAGTACGTTCTTCCAATTTTGTCATCATCACAATTGTAGCTGTTCTTAACTCCCAACACATACGCCAGAAATCTGCGATTGTTTCTTGCAATGGACCCTAAACCCAACAAAGAAATTTGAGTAAAATTAGTTTTATTTAACTAGATTATATTGTTTTTTTTTCTCATAAAAGTACCTAATAATTTCCTACTAATTAAGCCTGAGCTTGAAAAAGGTAAACAGTGGATTAAGTTTTTTTTTTTGATACATACTTTACAATTTATCACAACTCAAGAATCTGAAAACTCTTCTCTGATTCAGAATCTGAATCAAAACATACAATTGATAAATACTTTGCACTATATGCAGTTCTTATCACAAGTTTTATTCGTTTACCCAGTCCTTTACTGCATGCTTGAGTCTTAACATAAATAATTATGTTGTAAAATTTTTTGTTTATTTTCAAAATCTAGTTAATCAATACATTATGTTTTATATTAGACATAATTTAGTCCTAGTAACATTTTTCAACAATATATTAGCTGTATCTACAAAGATGACTTCCTAATGCCAAAATTATATGAAATAATGTATTTTTTTTAAATGTTTGATTAATTCTTAGTTAATTAAGCTTAGATATCTAAATAAAATTGTTTAAAACATTAATTAAGTCATTTTTATTATCTGGTCGAAAAAATAGTGCTAAATTTTTTTATGTAAGTCTTGTAGGGTTTAACCCAACAGTAAAATTCCCTGGTTTTTAAAAAAAACCTATGATTATTAAAAAAGCTTTTTGAAACCTACGATTATTTTAAATTCCAGTCAGGAAGAATAAATGAAATTCTTGTAAGTTAATGAGATCAGATTCTAAATCGGATGTTGTGCAATGCACGATAATTCATCAAAAGCACCCAGTAATGCGAAAATGCTTTGTTGAGATATCTCATCAAAAAACTTACGGGGTTAAGTCAATTTTGTTATAAGAATACATTAATTAGTTCTATAAAAACAATAAATGGATAATATATAAATTACCTGTGTTGCAACATAAGCATTATGTTTGCGATATCCATCGCAGTAATTAGCATTAATATAATCACTTCCAAGTACACCCTCAACTGGTTGAAGAATAACTCGTGAATGATCATAAGCAATTACATTTGCATATCTGTTTTTAGGTTTATTTACTTCCATGTTTGAATGGTCCCATGTGAATTGTTGGCCTGGTTCAATCGACTAAAACAAAAACAATGTTGTAAGTAAAATATAGTAAATTATTTGTCAATAATTGAGTATTGGTCAATTTTAATACTCACAGAGACAATATAAAAAATTAAAATGACTTAGTAAAAATATTTCCAGACACTAGCCAGGAATCAAACTTGGGACCTCCACATTGTAGGCTTGCGCACTAACCACCATGCTATGGAGACAGCCAATAAGCCTCTTTTTCAAACTATTGCAACAGTAATTTTTCTTATACAAAAAAACTAATTTTAATTACAATACACAGAATAAAATTTGAGTAAACTTCTCATGTGGTATGTTTTTATTATAGTATTTAAAAATTGACCATTCCGATATGGTGAACACCTCGATATGGTGATCACTTTTCTTTGAACCACGGGTGATAAACAAACGCAGGTTTCATGGTACAAACTCTACGAGGGGTACCCAAAAGAAACCGAAATTATTTTTCAAAAGCTATTTATTTTCAATTTTTTTTATAGAACAACCTTATCTCCTTCAAAATACTCTCCATTACAACTAATACATTTATCCGCCGGTGCTTCCACTGTTCGAAACATTTTTTGTAGTCATCTTTAGAAATGGTTGACAGCTCCTCCCTCATTTTTTTCTTGACCGCTTCAATGTAGTCAAATCGGTGTCCTTTTATGTCTCTTTTCATGCGTGGAAATAAGAAAAAGTCGCACGGAGCCAGGTCAGGCGAGTAAGGTGCGTGGGGGCAGTGGAACCATGCCATTTTTAGTCAAAAAATCTTTCACCGAGATGGCTATGTGTGCAGATGCATTGTCATGGGGGAAGAACCAGTCTCCTGTCTGCCACAAATTGGATCTTTTTTGACCAACACTGTTGCATAAATTGTCTTAAAACTACCAAATTGTCAGTCGACGGTATGAGAGCACACGCTCTCGAATTTTTTAAACATTTTCTTCGATTCAGGCAGTTGATGGACGTCCAGAACGAGGTTTGTCATCAATCGAAATGTCGCCATTTTTAAACCAAGAAAACCACTCGTATACTTGAGATTTTCCTATAACGTCATCTTTGTAAGCTGTTTTCAACATTAAAGCAGTTTCAGCAGCACTTTTACCAAGTAGAAAAAAAAAATTCACAGCTACATGTTGTTCACTTAAACTTGCCATCATAAAAAACCGAAACAAGAACAAAACAGCGCTAGCAAAAACAAACACTGCAGATGAATATTGAACTCGCAATGAGTTGCAATCACTGCATTGAACTCACAATGAGTTGCGCTATACACATCTATGTGGCGAAATGCGTACTACACAAGCACCACCCATGGCAATGCTATTCCGGTTACTTTTGGGTACCCCCTTATATTACTCCACTAATGAAAAGTTTGTGAGAGACAGAACTAATTTACAAGCAAACGTAAACTGAAAAATTCACATTATCATTAAAGAATTTTTAAAAAACTTCAGTTCTATTCCCCTGAACTTACAGTATAAGAAGATTTAGGAAAACTATTTCAAATATAACATACCTCGTACTCCTGAGAAAACTTATGATTGTCATTAGCTTTAAGACGTTCAATATGATTGGCCAATTCAGATATCGGTATAGGTGGATGTGAAATCATGCCAGGTGTTTGGAAATTAATTCTTCGCATTTCAACAGGATCTGTAGGAGCATGACATGTTGCAACTTCACCACTCATTAAAGGACGGGTGACAGCTGCTTGATCAGGTGCTTTACAAGGCTGTCTTCTTCTGTAAAAGCAAATAAATAAACTTAATAATTTTTACATTAAATAATACAAGAAAATTATATGTAAATCAATGGATGTACTAATGTACTCAATGTTAGTTAAAAAAAATAGATAAATTTATTTGCTTCCAATCAAAACAAAATATAACAAATATTTTAAAATAACAATTACAAAGTTTTAAAATTCTTTAAAACACTTTAAAATAATTAAACTCCTTTTATTAAAATCTTTCTTGATTAAAATTGTTGTTGTGTTTTTGGTTCCTTTTATTAAAAATTGTAAACAACGTCTTCTCCTTTAAAAGTTTTAAGATGGAATGAGATGGGAAGATTGTAATATGAGCAAGGTATACACACAAATATTCACGTGACACAACCGTTTATGTGTGTGTACGAGTGTGGGTGGTTTTGTGTGAGTTTGCATAAACGGTTGTGTCACGTGAATATTTGTGTGTATACCTTGCTCATATTACAATCTTCCCCTCCCCCGGGGAGAAATGTAGAAGCGAAAATAGAAGGGATGTATGCTTAAATTGGTAAAAAAAAAGAAGGAAAGACGAGTACATAGCAGTTGTCGGCCTGAGACAGTATGTTTCATTCGTTCGGGGCCCCTTTCACAACACATTCACTCATCATGCTAACATCAGATACACCTATTACAATCATCTCAAGCTCGAGTGTCGCAACGCACGTCATCGAAAAATATTTCTAATTTTAACCAGTTATGTAACCTTTTTAAGATTAGATATGTGTTCTTTGGATATTTCTCCCCCAACAGTCTTACGTAATAAGGCTGTAACTGGTGTGGAGAAGCCTATGATAGAAAATGGTTCCGACCATCGGTATGCCATTTTCGCACAAGTATTTTTCCGTTTCGAACTTACGGGATGAGTTTTAAGCAAAACTTTATCTCCCACCGAAAACGGATTAGGGTGACGTGTAGCATTGTATCTACGTGCCATCTCATGATGAGACTTAATTAGTTGCCGTCTAATTGTACTCATCACGTTGCTCGAACGTACGGGATTTCGATGAAGGATGTCTTGGATATTCCACGCTCTGTCCAAGGGTGTTTGAGCTGGAAAATTATGTAATATTTCGAACGGACATACACCGTGGGCTGTATGTTTCGCCATATTAAAAGCCAACTGAAACCAAAAGAGGGATTTATCCCAGGTCGTTTGTGTAGTTGCATGATACGCAATAAGAATAGACCTGAGATTTCTGTTTAATCGTTCGGCGTGAGATGGTTGTGGGTGATAAGGAGAGAGTGTGGTCCTTTTAATGCCTAGGTTGAAACAAAAGTTTTTAAAAATTGTCGAATTAAACGTTTTGGCGTTATCGGTGACGATTAGTCGCGGAATGGAATAATTTTGAAAAATACGTTTTAATTCTTCTATGATTGAAGACGTATTTGTATTTTTTAATGGAGCTAACCATGTAAATTTTGAAAAACTGTCTACCACAACTAATATATATTTATATCCTTGGTTGGTTTTTGGTAGGCTGCCTACGGTATCGATAAAAAGAGTATCAAATGGTTTCGTTGGAACCCTGGAACTGAGATTCCCCCATTTGTAATTCATTCCAGGTTTGCTTCGTTGACAAATTGTACAAGCATGCACCTTTAAAGGAATCTCTTTATATATATCTGGCCAGTAAAAATGTCGTTTTATTTTGTATATTGTTTTATCGACACCTAAGTGTCCACCTATTTCAGAATGATGAAAGTATTTAAAGACTAAATCTTTTAAAGAGTTAGGGAGAACTATTTTAACCGGTTTGTTGTGTCTGTCCTTCAGACATAACACTCCTTTCGATAAACAAAATTTTTTATCCATCTTTCGTTTTTGTTGAAGGATAAAGGTATCTTGTTCTTGATGTTTCTTCATATCTGTAAAAGATAGAGGAAACTGTGACAATAAAGCGTTGATATGAGATATATCCTTTGCTGTATCGTCACTAGTGGAACTGTACATCCTAGATAACGCATCAGCAACGTTATTATCGGAACCGCGGATGTGATTAATTTTGAACTTAAAAACAGACAATCTTAGCACCCACCTAGCTAATCTGCCTAACTGTTTAGGTCTGGAAAGAAGCCAGGCTAATGCTTGGTTGTCGGTTTCTAAGAGGAATTCACGGTGTGTCAGATAAGTTCGAAAACGATCTGTCGCAAAAACAACTGCAAGACACTCTCGTTCATACGCAGAAAATTTCCTTTCGGACGTCGTTAATGTCTTAGAAGCGTACGCTATGGGTCGTCTAGACCCTTCATGTTCCTGAAGCAGTACGGCTCCTAGACCTGTATCCGACGCATCTGTCTGTAAGATAAAAGTTTTAGAGAAGTCTGGTATGGCCAGTACCGGTGGATTAGCAATTGCCTGTTTGAGATCTTCAAACGCGGTTTTCTGCGAGTCTCCCCATATAAACTGAGTATTTTTACGACGTAATTTATTTAGGGGTTCAATTCGATCGGCGTAATTCTTAATAAATTTAGAAAAATAGTTAACCATGCCACAGTACCGATGTACCTGTTTCACAGACTTGGGTTCAGGATACTCTAATATTTTCTGTGTCCTAGTCGAATCTATAGAGACTCCTTTATAGGATAATGTATGTCCCAGAAATGAGATCTCGTTTACTGCGAATGTCACCTTATCGGGATTAACGGTAATGCCGGCCTTTCGTAGAATCGACAGTACTATTCTAATATGTTTTAGGTGTTCCGGAAAACTTTTGGAGTATATTAATATGTCATCCATATAATTGAATACAAATTTGTACTTAACATTCTTAAATATTTTGTTCATGAGGCGTGTTAGAACCTGCGCTCCAGTAGATAAACCGAAAGGTAATCTTTCGTACTCATATAAACCATCCGGAGTACAAAATGCTGTGATTTGGCGTGATTTGGGTGTTAATGGTATTTGATGGTACGCTTGAGCTAAATCTAGTGTGCTAAACCATCTCGCACCTGAAAACCATTGGAAGGCATGATTTATGTTAGGTAAGGGTTGTGCTTCTGAGTCAATTATTAAGTTAACCGAGCGATAATCTACGACCAAACGACTCGTACCATTGGATTTTGGAATTAAGAACGCCGGGGACGAATAAGGTGAAACACTCTCTCTTATCACTTTATCTTTTAATAATTTTTCTATCTGATGTTTCATCTGAAGTGTTTTTATAGGGTTTAACGGATATGGTCTTGATTTAATTATTTCTTTATTTTTGAGTTTAATGTCGTATGTCAAGACATCTGTACATCCTAGTTTCGTAGTGAGTACATCTGGGAATTCGTTGCATAAATTAATAATTTTATTTTTGATGTAATTAGATTGTTCGACATTATTAATCTGATTGGGATGTATATCCGTTAAATAAAAATTTTGATTTTTTAACCAATCAAAAGTTATTATTGATTTCATCGCATTAAATACGGCGTGCGTTGTTTTTAGAAAATGTATGCCTAATATAATATTATGTTGTATTTTCGCTAAAACCTTAAAATTTATTTTCCAAGATAACTTTTCTAATTTAATTTTGATCCAAACTTGTTTATTTATTTCTAAGGGAAACTTGTCAGCTGTAAGACAAATAGCGTTAAAGTTTTCCTCCTTTATAATTGCATTTTTATTTTTTAAAAGATTATACAATTTTTGACTGATAATATTGTGTGTTGAACCACAATCAATAAGAGCCTTAAAGATATCATTTTTAATTTTTATTGCTAAAGTCTTTAACGCGTAATTACAGCTTGATTTTTGTTTACCTATTTTTAAATGTTTGTTTACATTATTTTCACAAATACGAACCATATGTTTATGTTGTTCGTACTTGTGTGAAATTAGTTTTTTGAAACACGGTAATTCCCCTTCTGTTGCCAAAGTTTACAATTTCTTTTAGTGTGTCCCAATTTGTTACAATAAAAACACTTCAGAGTTGTGAGCGATGTTTGTGATGTGGTGTTGTTAAACGTTGTTTCTTTTAAGGTGTTTTGTCTAACCTGAATAGGTACCGCGGTATTTGTTGTATTTAGGTTATTTGTAGTATTCATACTTGATGAACCAAGATCATTAAGAGTTCTGTCATAAACTCTTTCATAAACATAAGCATCTAGTTTATTAAAGTCCTGTAAATTATTGGGTTTACCAATTATGCCTATGTGTGTGGCATACATTTCATTTAAACCGGTCAAAATCACATTAATTAGTTCCCCTTCTGTTAAATCTAGTCTTAATACATCATGATTCTCTAAAATTTCTTTCATGTATTCCGCAAGGGTCTCCGTTTGTGACTGGTTTCGGTATAATAATTTTAATTTTAATATTTCTTTCATCTTTGGTGTAATTAATTTATTTACTAAATCTCGATGAAATTGATCGAAATTATGGTTATTTCTAACAGAGTTTTCAAAAATTTGTTCTGTGAAACCGGCCATAAACGGAGTTAACAACACCAGGGGCAAGTCAACTGCGTAACGTTTCTGTATCTGTTTAATAATTTCAATATTTCGTACTAATGTGTCAATGTCGCGACCATCAGTAATAGTTAAATTTTTTAATTCATTTTCTATTGGATTTGCAATTTTTGTCCAATTAAAGTTCAATTCACGTTGGAAACACAAGAGATTATTGTTACCTATTGCATTCGGTATTAAAATGTCAGGAACATCGTTTCTAAGAACGGGACTTTGTATTACCGGATTATTTATAAAGTCATAATTAAGGATCCCTTGTCTTTGATTAGGTAAAGGATTATTATTTAAATATGCCTCTTCCGGATTTAAATTTTGTTCGAAATTGGGTCTAGCTTCGATATTACGTAATTCATTTGCTTTCCAAATATCGAGCTCCTCTCTTAAATTTTGGAAACCTACGGCCTTATCTGGTTTATTGGGTAATACAAACGTTAAAATTTTGTTAAGTCGATCGTCAAAAATTTTAGCATTATATTTTTCTAAATCATTTAAATTTTCTGTGTTTCGTAACTTTAATAGATAATTTTGACAATCTGTTAGTTGTTTGTCAAGGTCGAATCTACGTAGTGTATTGAGGTCGATTTGTCGTCCGTTATCTACTAGTTTCTGTAATCGTTGTCGTTTTTGTCTAACGTTTCCCGTTCTGATACTTTTTCGTACTCTAAGTTGAAAGTTAAGATTGGTTTCGTCTAGTCTAGTAGGATCGAGAATCAATGCTATTTGTCTATCCATATTTATGTTGATTAATTATTGTGTATGTAACAGATGACTTACCGGTTTACGTGAGTTTACCTTACAGATGTGAGTAGTTTATAATTTTGTCGAAATTTTAGAAGAATTATATTGTTTTTGAATATATTGAATTATATTGAATTATATTGTTTTTGAATTATATTGTTTTCTTTGTCTTGAATTATTTGTCGACTCTTGTATTACTTTTATTAAATTTTTATTTTCTTGATTATGTTCTATCCTGGTCACGGCACCATTTTTGTACTCAATGTTAGTTAAAAAAAATAGATAAATTTATTTGCTTCCAATCAAAACAAAATATAACAAATATTTTAAAATAACAATTACAAAGTTTTAAAATTCTTTAAAACACTTTAAAATAATTAAACTTCTTTTATTAAAATCTTTCTTGATTAAAATTGTTGTTGTGTTTTTGGTTCCTTTTATTAAAAATTGTAAACAATGTCTTCTCCTTTAAAAGTTTTAAGATGGAATGAAATTCAACAATTCGTTTTTTATTTTTCAATTAAATTTTCTTTTTTCTTTTTTTTTGTTATTACTCACATCTGGAGGTGGTAAATCATCTGACGTATGTGTTTATGTTGAGATGTTTGTATATAAATGTTGACATGTTTATATCGAGTGTGAGAAGGGTGTGCGTTTATGTGTGTGTACGAGTGTGGGTGGTTTTGTGTGAGTTTGCATAAACGGTTGTGTCACGTGAATATTTGTGTGTATACCTTGCTCATATTACACTAATAAATATCAGAAGGACAAAGGTTAGCAAAACCAATTCATTTATTATCTATCATTAAATTGTTGAATGAGGTTTAGTTGTAAGAAGCCATGCTGTGACCTACTTTTTCGCAACAATTATGAGGCTTGCCACCTGTTGGGCATCATCCGTCACCATGAAAAATCAAAACTAGACTTATTATATGGATTTTAGTAAAAATTGATTTATATTATGAAATAAAATTAATAATTCATTTTTATAGAATTTAATTTAACTTTTTTAAATGAATTAAGATTTTTGTATACTTTCACAGTCTCCTTGGAATAGCCTACCTTAGCTTTGACTTTGCTTAAATTGAAAATAATAAAAAAAATATTTTAACACACTTTCATTTTTTTTAAAACAAAGGCTTAAGATGATCAATTACAAATAAAAGCTCTATTACGAAACAAAAAGTGTAAAAAACTGTATTAGCAACTAAAAAACAATCAAAAATTTTGACATTTTAAAAATTGCAAATAAATAAATAAGAGTTGGTAATTTAAGACAATATTCACCACACAATAGATTAAACAGTTCTGTGGCACTGTACGGCAAAAGGAAACAGTGCCCAGCTACTGGTGAAGAAATAACACCAAAAGAAATACAAAAGAACCATGGCACCTTAGAGGTGCCATCTGCCACAGAGGCATTATCCATCCGCAACATGTTAAATTCATTTTGGAAATCATTTAGATTAGAGAAAGTTTACTCATTCTAGTCTAAAGATTAGATTGTAGCACACACTAAAAACAATTAATGTGTTTTAACCATAACCGTACTTCCTTCTGATTGGATCATTTTCAAAAATTCGTATCTGAATCAAGAAAAGACAAACTATAAAAATTAATAATTAATTAATAGGTATGTATAGAAATAAAATGCCCAAAACGGGCAGGTGGAGTGTTATTTTAATTGCACTCAATCTGTTTGGTCCAGGGCTAAAAAAAATAGTTCTGTTTCTTATCACATAGTCAGCCACTTATATGACTGAACTATTTAAGAACAGAAGAGGTAGAGGTGTAAAAGACACTAGTCAGAGTTATCTCCTCTGAGAGTAATGAATTTCACTATGCAGCCAGACCCTGTGGTGAATGAAGTGAAGGTGTCATTTGCAGGGTGGAAAGTGAGTGCTTTTCGGAGGGCCTGGCATGCTGATAATCATACTCTTTCAACTCAGTGAGGAAGGCAATGGTAAACCACCTTACTCCTCGTTTTTACTTAGTAAAACCTCTAGAGGTTCAAACCAGCCTTTCGGCTGTTGACCTAAACAACATGGAAATAAAAAAAATACAGCTTACTTATGAAAAAGAATACTTACTTTTTGATAATGAATAGTAGAACAAGGCAGATAGATAACATTAACGCAGCTATAATAGGACCAATTACCCAAACCATACCAGCTTCTTCAGTATTTCTATTTACACTAACTTCAGAATTTTCAGCTGGTATATTAGGATTAGGACGACGTGGTGGGTCACCGGGAGGCACTTCACGCATATCCAATGCAAGTAACTCTGAGAACGGGCTTGAAGTGAATAAGTGCTGTAATTAAAAGAAATAATATGTTGAATCTTTGAAAAATTATAGTGAACGGATGAAATCTAAAAATAAAAGTGAAATTCACTAAAGAACTCATTTATATATCATGAAATCTCCCAAATTACAGACAGAATTAAATTAATTTAACAAAAACAATTCATAAAATTAAAACTGAAATAGAAGTGGGCACAATGTTTTCTTTAATATGAATGCAAGTTCATAAGACAATTTTTAATGGCCTACTTTTTTGTAATCCCTAATTTGTGTACGTTGCAATCTGTTCAATTCAGAACAATAAGCAACCCCATGACCCAATGATATAAGGATGATGTGTATGACGTGTAAATGAGGTGTAGTCTTGTACAGACTCAGGTCAACCATTCCTGAGAGAGTATGGTTAATTGAACCCCAATCATCAAAGTACACCGGTAACCACTGTGTAGCATTGAAATCCATATAAAAGTAACTACCTTTACTAGGATTTGAACCAGGAACCTTCGTCTACTTAATGGCCTACTTAACAGTGTAAAAGTTCATAATAATAACATGAGTCAGCTGTTTAACAGCTGATTTTTGGTGATGAAGGTTCTGTGGTTAAAATCCTAGTACTGGTATTTACCTTTATTATTGATTTGAATAACAGACAGTGGTTACCGGTGTACTTTAAAGGTTGAGGTTCAACCATACTCTCCCAGGAATGGTTGGCTTGATGAAGAATAAAGCTCATTTGTTGTACACATCATCCTTATCTCATTGGGTCATAGGGTTGCTTATAGTTCTAAATTGAACAGATTGGAACATACACACGATAGGGATTTTTAAAAAATGTTGAGTTAAGCAAAAAAAAATTTTTTTTTAAATGTATGTCAAAATCAGTCCATTCACTTGACTTTATAAAAAAATCAATGAACTTCATTCTGCTGCCAGTAATTAATTCAAATGTAAAAATGCTATAATTTTTTTTATTAACCTTCTTTGTTGCTGTTTCAATTGTCCTTTTACCTTTTAAAATTTTACACACTTACATGTTTTGGTGGATCCAAGATTATCAGTGTATATAAACATACAGAATTTTTTTTAATGAATTTTTTTACAGAAGATGCCTATATCTTTAGTCATTTACATAGAAATGTAGCCTATAACAAACAAGTGGAGTGTTCAATTATTTGCACTCGATCTGCTAGTTCCAAGGCTACAAAAAATAGTTCTATTTCTTATCACATGGTTAGCCACTTATATGACTGAACTATTTAAGAACAGAAGAAGTAGAGGTGTAAAAGACACTAGTCAGAATTATCTTTTCTGAGAGTAATAAATTTCATCATTATACAGCCAGATCCCGTGGTGAATGAAGTGAAGGTGTCATTTGCAGGGTGGAAAGTAGATGCTTTTCAAAGGGCTGGGTATGCTAATAAGCATTCTTTTCCATTCAGTGAGGAAGGCATGTGTAAAGCACCTCATTCCTCGTTTTACTTAGTAAAGCCTCTACAGGTTCAAACAAGCCTTTTGGCTAATGACCTAAAAAACAATAGAATTATACAAATTACTGTGTAATTTTATATGAATCACAAAGATGTAGCATCCTCTGTAAAAGTTTTGATTAGTTTCAATTGTTGTTTTTCTTTATATACTCTGATGATAGTGGATTAATTGAAACATTTAACTGTGTGAATAACCAGTAAAATTAAAATTAAAAAGTAACAAAGGTTAGAAAAAAAATTATAATGTTTTGACAAGTGGATTCACTGGATCGATATAAAATTGCAGGTATGGTACACTCCAGAAGTTTATAAAGAGAATGTTTAATGGCTTACTAATTAATGTAAAAGTTGATAATAAAAAAGTTAGTTTCAGGCTGCCTCTGTAGCGTAGTGGTAGCACACTAGCCTACAAGGGTAGAGGTCCTGGGTTCGATTCTCAAACCCAGAACTTTACACAAGTTGAAAACCACTGTAGTTGCTAATACCTGAGCTGTAATGAAGCTTTAATAAACAAAAAAAAAAAATTGGCTTCTCCAAAATACTTCAGTACATAATACTATAAGATCAAAAAAATCTACAAATGCTAGTTAAAGCAAGCAGGGAAAGTTATTAATTTTATGATTTTTAACTGGTAATACAAATTCGAATTTTGTCTCATTACAACTATTATAAACTATATTGCTATAATATATTTTAACATTGGAGAAGTTTGACAGTTCAATATTCAAAATATTACTTTGCTCCAATACAACCATAAATCATTTGAGAACAAAAGAAGAAATTAAATCATGATGTTACACTTATAACGAAATATTACATACCGTATTATCATGTTCCATATTTTTATTTAAAAATAAATTCACTATCAACAATACAGAAATAAAAACAAAATGCACACTCACAAAGAAAAGTAACAGAGAACTAGTTGTATAACAGATACTGTATGTACATATCTAATAAAATCTTTAAAAAGTATGAGTGAAACACAAGTAAAAAACAATTTATGTCGTTACTGATACAATACAATGAAAAATATTTTTTCTAAACCTATTATTATCAGTAACACCAAATGGAATAAACAATAGAAGTATATAATATGAGTAAATAACTTATTTCACAGCAAATACATTGTTTTTATTTCAACAACAGAACACAATAAAAATTTAACAATTTGTTATACTTACAGGAAAATTTAAGAAAGAAAACAAAACATTTTCACTGAAATAAAACATGAATATTAATAAACTCATCTCTATTGAATTGATGCCAGTACTATAAATTACGAATTAGGCTGTATGTATCATTAGTTTTAACTAACGCCCATTTGATACATTTTAAGCTTATGAACATACAAAAAGTAAACATACATTGTTTTAGAGACAGTTCTAAGAATCATGTCTGTGAATAAAAATCAATTAATTATTTTATGTATAAAAATATGTACGCAGCTGAAATATAAAGGAACGATAAATTTTAACTGATTAACTATTCTTTCGATTTAACATACAGATACGGTTGTAACACATAGATTTAAAAATCATTTCAAAGGTTACAGATCATAAATTTGTGATCGATTTACGGTATCTTATTACGACCTTGAATGTCTGTTTATTTTACTTTTGCTAATCTTAATATTTGTAAAATGGATACAATATATTTTTCATTTGTACATTAGAATTGCTTGACATGCTCTTTTGATATCTGAATTTTCAAATATACATTAGAAAGATACAATAAAATCCGATTAATACGCTCACAGTTAATACCATTTCCCGCTTAATACCCATTTTTACTTTATCTTGCCTATATAAATATATAGGAAGGAAAGTATTGTTTTCATGTGGATTTTTCGAAATCGAGTTTTCACCGGATCTACACGTTTTCAGACCCCCTGAACCCAAAAAAGTGTGTATGTATACAGAATTTCTCAAGAATGGAACATTGTACAAACGTGAAACTTAAAACTTAAGTTACATACCACTACCGGAACACTATGAACATTTTCATCAAAATTGGTCAACCGGAAGTAGTAGTTTATTCGTGTAATTTTTAACTTCTTTGTGATTTTCTCAAACACTGGTCCTACAATTTTTTTTTAAATCCCCTGATTTACTAATTTTTTATGCTCTACAAGATAGGGTAGGCGTCATGTTTGCTGAAATTCTTGGTGAGGCTGTTTTCACATAAGAAAATTGTTTTTTTAAGATTACGGCTTTAATATGCGTTTTAGCGCAAAAAGTTATATAATAAAAAATGTAGAGAATTAAAAATACTACAACTTTTATTTCAAACATTTTTTTGTGTATCGCTTAGTTTAGCGGTAATTAGCAATTTTCTGTTTTTTCTCACGAAAACGTGAAAAATCGATTTTTTAAAGATTTCGGCCTTAGTATGCATTTTACAACAAAAGTGTATATAATCAAATTTATAGAAAATTAAAAGATCTACAACTTTAATTTAGAGCATTTTTCTCTACAGAGCCTAGTTTAGAGTGATTTTTCACACGCTAAGGGACGCTTCGGTCCCTTAAAAATCATATTAAGCAGATTTTACTGTATAAAATTAGACATAATTTTTGATGAACATTAGTAAGAAATATTTTTTTATTCGCATACTTAGGAACAATATTCTTTATCAGTCGGAAAATTGGAAAAAGAGTTAAGTAAAAGGGAATGGAAAGCAAGTGGTTTCTTCAAAAGTGTGAAAGGGATCAAGAAGTTCCTATGCATTGTAAGAAAATTATATGGTATAATGCACACTTTGTGCCAATTTTGGCTTATGCAGCCGAGACATAAAGTAGGGAAACATTGTGCAGCTTTTTATTTATAGATAAACATTGAAAAACAAATAGTGAATTTAAATCATTATTTACCTTTTGAGGTGTATCGACAATAGCACGGACAAAAATACGATAACGCTGTGTGCGATTAAGTTTTCTATTGACAAATCCTTCATATGTTTCCCCAGAACCAAGGTCAAAAGTATAAGGAATGCTTCTCTGAGGAAATTTTGCAGCAATATATGGTGCACGATCTTTCTCATTTTTACTTCCTTTGTTAGCAATCATCTGAAAAATATAATTCACTTTATTAAACATATCTAGACAAAATAAATGATTTAATTAAAGGAATATACAAAATTAATTAATTAAATTACTTTAATAAAAATACGCTGTTAGGAGCAGTCTTTAGGTTTGAAAAAATTAAATAGGACTGCACAATCATTTCTATAGGAAAACAATACAGCAATCCTTCGTTATTTGCAGTTTAGCGTGTTCCTTAATAAAATTGAATTTAAAAGAAAACTATTCCGTTTTTATTGACTTTATTTACATTATTTTTTGAGAATAAAATTCTCTACAAATTGTACTGAACATTTTTCTTTGTTTACAGGCAATTTAACGGAGTTATTGTAGTCCTAGCGGAAAAAAGTGTGTTTTTGACCCTTACCTTTTTTGCTTTACCCCGATTTTCTCTTAAACTATCGGAGATAGAGTTCTGGGACAGGTTTTATATGATTTGTCAGCTCATTTGACATAAAACTTATCTAATTAACAAACTCAATTAACACCCTAAAAATTTCAGTGTAGTTAAATTGCACTGAGGGAGCTAAATTTCAGGTGAAATTTTGATCATGTATAACTTGCCAACGAAGCATTTCTGGACCCATGTTTATATGAACTTTTTTCATTATTTTGATGAGAGGAATAAGCTTGTGCAGTATGGCAGATTCCTCCTGAAACACCCTGCATATTATAAATTTTGAATTGTGTTAATTTATTACGGTAAAACCGTGCGTGTCCATGTAACTGCCAAATGGCCCTCACCATTTTTCCATTATCTGAGCACCATGTTATCAGATTGGAACTTGCTATCGTCTTATCTCGTCTGGTATGTATTTAACTGTTATCTAATTGCATTCATAATTTAAAAAATAAAATAAAAAAAACGGTATTAAAATAACCAGTTTCCTACTTTACGTACAATAGCAGTGAGTTGATTATTTTCTGCGCATTAACTTGTTTTTTTGTGAGTCAACAGTGAGTGACAATTTGGATTCTTCCTGCATGTGAAGAAGATGCAATACATTTTTTCAGGAACATTTTATTCAAATCATTGAACGTTCTTATAAATTAAATAAAACTTCACCTATTTTACAGATTAATTCAATTTTTGTCAATTCTGGTACATCAGGTTTTTTCCAGTTAGATTTAACAATAATGGTGTGAATTGTAGATAACGATTAATAAGATATAATTGTATTTTTTTTTAATAAAATAAACCTAAAACTAACCTCTTCAGTACTGAACTGATCAGGATTTTTATGCATGGTCGATTTATCTTCAGGTACAACAATTAAGTAATAATGACTGATGGGACCATATTCTTCAGAAGCTTGTGGCAAAATTACCTGAAAATTATATTAAAATTTAATTAATACACCAAAAATGTCAGTCTTCATTTCACACTATAATTGAAATGCATGATTACTTACACCTCTTAGATTGTGCTGGAGAAAATTAAACAAAATATTTATTTTCATAATCCATATTTTTTCATCTAACAAACAATTAACTGCAATTACTATTTAGCTACCAAAAGAAACACGTAGTTTCCCTGTCTCTGATAATTTATTTATAGAGATCATAAATTATTCATCATATACCACTATTTAGGGTATCAGAATGTGTTCCGGCATCCATATCTTACTTGGTCGACTAATATCTCTTTTTCCAGTGGTTCATATTACAACCCTTGCAATTATAAACGAGTCTTGCATCCATACACAGGAAATGGACTGTCCAATTTTCTCTGTACTGTTTAACGATACTACTCAAAGGTGAGTACTGAGCTCTTCTCTTATATCATTGTTCCTCGTATGGTCTCTCCTGTTAAATCTATTAAAATCCTCAAAAACCTTATCTCAGTTGCCTGAACGTGAGACACTTCACTACCTCAATACCATATGATAATACAGACACAACTGATACAATGTGTAGTGTGTGAACATGCAACTCGAAGTAGTAATAGTATGAATGAATTGGAACAAGCGAGTCTGTTTATGCAGTCATGCATAAAGTCTTGATGATCCTTAACGTAAAACATGTCGCATCACTTTAGAAAACGTATCAGTAAGAAAAGTTGTATGACTAGGCTACATTTTTGTTGGAAGATATGTACTTTTATACAGTTGTATGAGTTTTTTAGTCGTATGAAATTTATGTAACTACTCTATTCGCAGCATGTAGTACAATGAAATTCATTACAGTTACTTCTGCTATTGGTACAAATGTTTCAAAATTTAAACATTGCTCCAACAAACTCTGCTGATACATCAACTAACTACACGTAAAACTAAATCCCTGTCTGAGGAGAAAAGAAAGCTGCAACAAACTGGTTTTTTTTCAGAACAGTTTGGTATCACATGTTTATGCATAATACAAATCAAATACATGAAAGGCGAGTTAACCAAATCAAGAAGAAAGTAGAAAGAATCTTTTGGTAAGGAAAATATCAAGCAGTGAAAATTTACAGTTCTCCTTCAATGTTTTTATTGGTTATAGTATTAAAGGTAATTAATTAGATTTATAAAATCAAATATTTATAACACATCCGTATTATCGCTACTAGATATATAATGATTATTATCTATAAATCTGTTTTATCCTTACTGATTTATTTAAACTTAAGAATTAACGCTTTGAATAAAAGTAAGCTATTACTTTGTCGATCTAAGCCACAAATAGAAAAAACCTGATAATGGAAATCTATCCTTAAATATTTTAATACTAATAATAAAGTGATTTGTTAATCCTTACCTGTATTTCTTCACCATTAACAACACCGTAAAAATCCGGTTTCACCATAGGTTGTGGAGCAGCCATTTGTGTAGTGACAGTGATTCTAGTAGGTGGACGGTATCTATGATCGTTAGGTATGGCACTTACATTTACATTATAAGTTGTAAATGGTGACAATTCATTAATTGTATGCGATCGCGCATTAGGTTCTAACAGTATTGTACGTCTGGGTATAATCTGTGTTTGTGTCATACCTTGAGAATCCAAGAATTCTTTAACAGCATCAAATGATATCTAGAAAAATACGAAACATTTTTAATGATTTTAAATAAATCATGTAACACTATAAGACTAGCTGACGATTTTATGATTGCACCAGAACCAAAAGTACCACAGATACAAAGTAAGATTATTTTTAAGGATGTTACAGATTAGCTGACTTAAAAATGTAACATTTTAGAATAACATAATTAGTATCAGTACTTAACTTGTCAAAACTGATTTATTATAGCTAAATCTAAGAATGTTTCTTAAAATTTCTATAGTTTTAATTAGCTTTAAAATTTAATAGCATATAACAAGACAACAATATATAATATATTTTAAGGTGGTTATCTCTTATCAATACAATAAAACAAAACAAATTTTTTTTTGTATGATCATTAGCAAGATTGAAGATGGTGTTTTCTTGAAAAATTCAAGGTTAGAAAATTGACTGGACACTGAAATGAATTAAAATACAGGCAAAGACTGACTGTCAACAAAGAACTTGACTGGAGACAGTATGAACTAGTATTAACAAGAAAGATCCAAAATCCAAAATCTACGTTAAAATTCTGTTTACACAGCAAAGTAAACAAGATGTTTGAGATGGGACTTGGTAAAGAAACTGAATTCTTGCTATTGCCAGTTCTATGTTACCTAATTGTAAAGCATATTAAAACCAAATATTGACGAACAAACACAGAAGGTTTAACCAAAGAAACGTAATTAAAATTAACTGATGAAAAATAAACTATAATTTACAGAACAACTAAATTTTAGACTTGTTGGTGTCAAGTCAGTGCAACTGGCGTCAATACCAGGGGTCCCAGGTTTGATTCCCCATCAGGTATTTTTCTCACTTATTTTCATTAATCTCCTTTTACTGTCTGCATTAGTTTTAATCTAAATTATGTACAGGTAAATTGTGTATTATTGGGTAAAATTTATTAAATGATAATGCTTATTGAAGTAGTAGTAAATAAAAGTTGTTAAATTAAGGTCATCAGTCCAAAGGCTGGTTTGAACCTCTAAACGCTTTACTAAGTAAAACGAGGAGTGAGGTGGTTTACCAGTGCCTTCCTCACTAAGTGGAAAAGTATGCTTATCAGCATGCTGAGCCCTCTGAAAAGCCTCTACTTTCTACCCTGCAAATGACACCTTCACTTCATTCACCACAGGTTCTGGCTGTAAAATGAAATTCATAACTCTCAGAGGAGACAACTCTGACTAGTGTCTTTTACACCTCTACCTCTTCTGTTCTACAATCGGTCAGTCTTATAATTGGCTAACCATGTGTTTTTGTTTTGACATGTCCAATACTTCCTTTTTGGAGCTGCCTGGATGTATCGATTAACATGAAAAATGTGCATAACAGTCAAACATAGAACAAGCAAAAAAAACTGAATTCTAATTAAAATTATAGTTTTTTTTATTTACACTTTACTAATATCCTTACCAAACTACTCTATTTTTCGGATACATTATTTGGAAATATTTTTTTTAGTTCCATCTATGTAAACACTGACTTTTATTGGGTACTTTAATTTTTCTATTTACATAACAACAAACTGAGTTGAAATACGAGGGGGTACCCAAAAGAAACCGGAATTATTTTTTAAAACTATTTATTTTTAATTTTTTTACAAAAGAACCTTATCCCCTTCAAAATACTCTCCATTACAACTAATACATTTGTCCCACCGGTGCTTCCACTGTTCAAAACATTTTTTGTACTCCTCTTCAGTGATGGCTGCCAGCTCATCCGTCGTTTTTTTCTTGACATCATCAACGTTGTTAAATCCTAACCTTTCATGCCCCTTTTCATGCGTGGGAACAAGAAAAAATCACACGAAGCCAGATCGGGTGAGTACCGTGCGTGTGGTAGCAAAACCATGCCGTTTTTCGCCAAAAACTGGGTAACCGAGATTGCCGTGTGTGCAGGCGCGTTGTCGTGGTGGAAAAACCAGTCCCCTGTCTGCCACAAATTAGGTCTTTTACGACGAATGCTGTTTCGTAGTCTTCTTAACACTTCAAGATAAAAAGCTTGATTTACCGTCTGGCCTGGTGGAACGAACTCTGAATGGACAATTCCCCTCACATCAAAAAAACAAATCAGCATTGTTTTGATGTTCGATCTGACTTGACGACTTTTTTTTGGTCGGGGTGATAATGAAGTCTTCCATTGACTGGATTGTTGTTTGGTTTCTGGGTCGTACCCGTAGCACCAAGACTCGTCACCCGTAATGATCTTTGACATGAAATCTGGATCAGTTTCAAGCTGTTGTTTCAAATCACTACACGTTTCAATTCGACGTTCCTTTTGAGTGTCTGTCAGAACCCGAGGCACAAACTTGGCAGCGACTCTTTTCATTGTCAAGTCTTCTGTTAAAATGCGTTGGACTGAGCTCCAAGATAACCCACTAACCTGTGATATTTGGTCAATGGTCTGTCGTCGGTCTGTTCGTACAATTGCTTTCACTTTCACAACATTTTCGTCTCTTCGGGAAGTCGACGGTCGTCCAGAACGAGGTTTGTTCTCAATCGACATGTCGCCATTTTTAAAGCGCAAAAACCACTCGTACACTTGGGTTTTTCCAATAGCGTCGTCTTTGTAAGCTGTGTTCAACATTACAACTGTTTCCGCGGCGTTTTTACCGAGCAAGAAGCAAAATTTCACAGCCGCACGTTGTTCATTAAAACTTGCCATCATGAAAAACGACACGAGCACAAAACAGCACTAGCGAGAACAATCACTGCACGAGAACAGAACAAGCTAGATCAACGAACAAAATGGCATTGAACTGGCAATGAGTAGCGCTACAAGCAGCCTAGTGGCGGGAATTTGTACTGCACAAGCTCCGCCCACAGCAGAGCTATTCCGGATACTTTTGGATACCCCCTCGTATCAAACTTATCAGAATATTTTAGATCAGTGGTTCTCAACCTTTCAGGCACAGTGCCCTTGAAAACTGATGTGAGGTCATGCCCTCCCCCCATCATCACCACTATAAGTGGACAAAATAAGTAGTAGCCTACAATCAGAACATAAAACAGAAACATGATCACAGTGTTGCCAGAGTAGGACAATTACCGTGCTATTGCAATAATCGAGTGCCAGACTCTGTTAGAATACAATGTACAAGAAAAGTACGATAATTTTGAAAATACACATGCAACTACAAAACTGAGTAAATTATAGTTATACTTTTTCATTAATTTGTTTATAAACACTCACGCCTCCCTTCAAATCGTTTTAGGCCCCTCAGGGGGGGGGGCGCTCCCCAGGTAAAGAACCACTGTTTTAGATTATAATATTTAAAATAAAATATTATAAATATTTACTAAAATATTATAAATACCTTGTAATTAATAGGATTTAACCGAATTGGTGGTGACCATGACAGTGTCATACTATGAGTACTAATATCATGAGCTCTTAAATTTAATGGAACATCTTCAGGTTTAACTTTAACAGTAACTTTCTCTGACAATCTTCCTAATCCCTGTAACAAACACATTAAAGCAATGAGAATGTATTCTAGTTAAAATTTTCCATAAATCAAAGAAAACATTAGGTTTAAAAAATATATACATAAAATATAGTTTTAAAATGATAAATGACAACAATCAACACTCGGAAATAAATTATTTTATACATTTATTTCTTATCTTTAACGGGATAGTTAAATTACATTCGATAGTTAACGTTAGTGTTCACATCATCCTCTTTACTCGTCTTCCAAGTTTGTTGGATTGGACCCAACACAACTCCTCTCCAAGTCTCTTTATTGCATTAGCCTTCATGTGTGTAAAGTCAGATGTAAAACAAAAAAAAATCTATTGCTAAACCATCAATCTTCCTTCTTGTTCTCTTGGCATCACAAAATTTTCCAATTCATCCATAACTGAGCCCATCTACTATTCCCTTCCATCCACTCTTGATCTTTTTTTCTTTCATTTCCAAGTACAGTATACTTTTACAAAGCTTACTCTCCTCTATCCTACTGACATGAACAAACCATTGCAGCTTTGTTTCCAACCCTCCAAATCAGGCTATCCATCCGAAATTCTTCCCTAACTATATAATTTCTCTCTCTATCTCTTCTTGACTTTCCTAACACATTCCTCTTGTTCTTCATTTCTGCCGCCTTCATTCTACTCTCTACCTTCCAACCATCTGTCCGTGTTTCAAGGCTGCATAACTTAGTATTGGAACACATATGAACAGGAATTTCTTTACCCCAACATAAAATGTTTACGAAGAATATTTTTAGATTAAATCATAGGATGTAATGGTTTATTATTTGAACTACAACAAATAAGTGTTCATAATACATTTACTCGTATCACACATTTCAACAAATAATAATTATACTATATAGTAAAAAATTAACTTTCAACATACAGTAATTAAATATTTTTCAGTATTAATTTGTAAAATATTTGCGTGTATATCAACTTACAGTCTTTGTGCGAGCAGCAACTGCAATGGCATATTGAGCGTATTTTTCTAAACTAAGTAAATCAGCGGATTCAGTCAGTCCAACAGTTTTCTGCTGCCATTCATCTAGATCTTCAACTGCAGTCATTGTATAAAATAACTGTAAAAATAATACAAAATAAACTGTTATTAAAATTATGACCTTTAACTTTCCTTTAACAAAAACATGCTTATATGTTTTATAAAAAAAACAACTTTAGCATACAAGTAAAAGACACAAAAAATGACCACTAAGTTCATTTATGACTACTTTGAGTTAAGTGATGTAAAAACAAAGGATAATTTATATTCAATCCAGGAATCAAACCCTGAACTGTTCAATATCTACCACTGTGGGACCAAGGCAGTCTTTTTCAAAATTATAAATAATGATTAAATTATTTACAGTTGAAAAATTATAAATCAATTACTCACAATTTTAACTAAAAGTTTATTTCAAAATTATTAACATTTTGCCTCTGTGATCAGTTTTGATCACAGAGGCAAAAATTATGTTCGTACAATGCTTACAATAGCATAGCATTGCAGTGGAAAAAATAGGGTTACATATACATACATACATACACGAACGATCCTTCTGATTTATTCAGTGATTCATAAACTAAATTATATGTTATTGCTTGTTGTCTAGTGATCTATAAATTTTAGATCTGTTCAAAATCATACTTCAATTATACTTTGATGTCCAAACAGACACATCCAAAATTGTTTAAAAATTCCTAGCAACAGCTAACTAAAGACAATCTTATTTGTAGTACTTGCAGAATCAATCTAAATGTCTGTAGAACAATTTTAGAAACACTGCCCACTTGTCCTTTTTCAGTTAAAGCTATAGAAAACAAGTAAGTGCTATGATGGCTTAAAGTACCATTCGATACATGAAAGACATTTGCTTTAAAGCAATGGTTCTCAACAGGGTGTGCCTTGTGCTGCAAGATTAACTGGGTGTGCTGCCAAACTTCTGAGACTTTGTCATAAAAAAAAAAAATTGAAATAAATTCACTCAATATTTATTTAAAAAAATAGAACAGGAGAATAATATTCAGGAACTTAAATTATTTTGTAAGGGATTTATTTCCTTACGCCATACAACAAAAGGTTAGTTGAGTTATTAATGAGAAAATTGAGTTATTCACTTCTTACATAAAAGTTCAATTCATGGTGGAATTGAAGACGAACACAGACACATTTCCTGTTCAACTGAGAGAAGTCTCTTACGCTTCTTGTTTTTTATGTTTGTTTATGTCGAAAAGCCCAGCTTGCACAAGTAGGTGGTTGAAAAATGTGACAGGGTATTAACTGCTTCGATTGCTATTACTGGGTACTCTTTCTTTCTAACTCATACGTCAGTGTGCCGCGGGATCTCTCTACATAGGATAGTGTGCCACGACCAAAAAAAAGTTAAGAATACTCTTATACGGCTTAAAGCATTACCTGGCACCACGTAAAACATCAACAACAGTTAAAATTCAAATAATACAAAGTTTTCTTCAAAACTGTACAAAAAGTCGTCTTGTACAGCTACATCAACGAGTTCTTGTAACACTTACATTAATCTGCACCTAGACATTTTTTTAAGAAATTTAGAGTAGGTACAAAATAATAAAAATTACCTGGTAACCGATAATCTTCCCTCTACTTGGAACTGGTTCCCACCATACTTCAACACTTTGATCTGATGTAGCGACTGCTTTTACACCCATTGGAGCACGAATAATATCTCTATCAGTCGTTACACCAACACGATCACTCCAAGGTCCAGGACCAGCACCTGTATGAGCTCTTACTCTGAATACATAATCTGCATTTTCTTCAAGATTAGAGAATACAGCCTACAAGAAAACAAACATTTTTTATTATAAGAATAAGAAAATCTTCACAGTCAAACTGATATACATTTATTATATTATACTAATACTGTAAAATTTATAATTTTGTAGGTAATGACTACACCTTCATTCTTAACATTAAATTTGTAATTGTTTTCAAAATTGAATAAAATTAGGTAATTCTGAAGAAAAAAACATCATTTTTTGTAACAATTAAGTATGTTTTGTTATTAATAATAGTTGAATTTCAATACCTTGCATTTACTTTTAACTTCCTTAAGTTAAATTAATTTTCTCAGAATTTAATTCTCTACATCGCAAATTAAAAATTACTTTATTAAGGATTTAACAAAGTTATTTTATATTAAACCTAAATAGTGTTATTTTCAACCCCAAATTATTGTGTTTTATATTGGATATTGTTAAAAACATGAGAGATGCAGTTTTGGTACTTGTTTTTCTTTCAATTTTTCAGGTCAGAAATCATAGTAAACCACTAAATTTACCCATTAATTGCGGCTCTAATAGTCTCAGTATGGCTTCTTTTCACCAGAGTAGCTGAAAGCTGGGCAAAACATTTCACTAGCTGTAACTCGGTAACGAGGTGTTTTAGGACTTTTATAGTTTACATGAAGTATTTTTCTTACTTTTAGATCCAGAATCAGATCCCGAGAGGTTAGAATGCAGTTCTGGATTACTCAGTATAGTATAAGATTGAAAATGGAGATATTCATAATTCCTCTTTGCCCACCATCCCACTGAACACCCCCACCTCTAAAATATACTAAAAAAGTACCCTATTTTCAATCTGATTATCTTTGAAACTTATGTACCACTAAAATCTACTAAATTTTGTACACCAGTGTTTGAATTTCACAAACAGATAAACAGACAAAAAATAAATTCAGATGAACTTGTTTTCAGTGTTAACTTAACAGATCCAAATTAGAAGTAAATTTGGGGGCATCTTGAAAAATTGTTTAGACCTAATCAAATTCTTTTCATAATAAATAAGTTAATTCAATTATTGACAATACGCCCAAGGTGCTACATAAGTGATTCAAAGAAGTCAGAAGGATATCGAGAAAACTGGAATAAACAAAGAAAACATAATAGATTGAACCAAATTCAGACAATAATTACTGCCTTTAAGAGTTTACATGAAAAGTGAAAACAGAACACAGGGTAAATAGTAGAATGGAGAAAAGGCTACAGTGAAAAATTCTGAGAATGTGGGCTACAAAAGAGCTTCCAGAATTGTTTAAAGTTATACTCTATGTGGTCTGAAATCGGCCCGGTACAATAAAACATTTAAGTTAATTCAAAATTAATAACATTTTTCAGTTCTTTCTAGAAAATTTCATTATCAATTAGAGGTAGTTTCAGAAATGGAAAGGAATGAGACAAAAAATTAACAATACCTTTGTTTGAGTAGTATTTCTATCCATAACTGTAGATTGATCTAATTTTTTATGAAACTGTACATCGTAATGAGTAATCTGACCGTTACGATGCATTCTCAATGGCATATCCCAAGTTACACAAACAACATCCGGGGTCTGAAAATGATGAGATAAATTAGCTGGTGGTCCAGTAGGTGGGCCTTCTGGAGTTTTATGGTACTTGATTGCTTCTTGCCCAAATCCAATGTGATTTTTACCAGAAACTCGGAACTCGTATTCAACACCACTCTCTGTAAACAAAAGATTATTTAATTTAAAAATATAAAATAAAAATGTAATTATAAAATCATATGAAAATAAATATTGCATATTTTAAAATTATTTAGATGGCTGTAAAGTTGACCAAGATTTTAAATAGGTGGTGTCACCGCCACATCTTCTAATTATTTATTTACTGTGTTGCCGGCCTTCAATACTTCTTCCGGCCTTTGTCGGTGCGGTAGGCTCTTTGGTGGCGTTCCGACAAAACCTTTCGGCTGCGCACCGACAGAGGTCTTTGTCATCAAGGTCGAGCCAATAGCCACCCTCTACCACAGTGCTCTCGGCAGCTATATAAAGAGTGCTCCACTGAGCCAAGATTCAATTCCGATCCAGACACAGAGAGATTCACTTCCACCAGTCTACAGCATCGACGAGACGTCCACCACAGCAAATGGCTGCTGGACTCCAGCGAAGACTAATCAACGACCCCGCAAGAGAGAAGATGATGCTTCCGCTCGCCGACTCACCATAAGCCGTCGACCGGACCGTCATCACCTGCTGACGTGAGCGATGCCCACAAGCCTTACGGCCACCAGATCCAACGAAGCGGCCATCGACGCACTACTGCGAGGGAAGAAGATGACGTCTCCGCTGGACGATGACACGCCGTGTCGCCCAGCTCCTCGACCACCACGATGACTATGACTGAAGCTGCACATCAAGACGGCCACCGCTTAAACGGCCCTTTTCAGGGCCAACAAAATTAAAGGTTTAACTTGCCACTTAATGTCGCCATCCGATGACAGTGGTATACTACAAACTGCATTCATTTCTACTAATCCCTAAGGTCTACTTTATATTTTACTCAATTTGTGTCTGTTTTAATGCTCCATCAAAATAAGAGTTATAAATAAGGTCAGCAACTTGGAATGACATCATGGAGCGGACTAACTTTAAAACTGTTTTAAAAGTAGCAAACTGTTACTTATGGAGCAATTTAAAATTTTTAAATTGGAGCACCTTTTTATGTCAGTATACAAGCATTACATGATGACTTCAAAATTCCTTTCCTCAAAGACGTCACAAAATCATCATATTACTTATTTCATAGTAAATTATTGTCAAACCCAAATTAACTTATTTCATGGTTGGCCACTGATCAACTTCCAGGGTTTAATTTGCTCCCTTTGCTCATAAAAACTTAAACGACAGGTTTGTCAAAAGTGGTGTTCATAAAATGATAATTAATGCAGGAAGAGACAATATACAAATGTTACTAACAAAAGTTTTTTGGCTCACTTTTTACTTTCTCTTGCCTATATAAATACATAAGAAGGAAAGTATTGTTTTCATATAGATTTTTCGAAAACGAGTTTTCAACGGATATACATGTTTTTAGCGATTGGTTTGGGTGTGTGTCTGAACAAAATATCTCAAGAACGGAACATTGTTTGAAGTTGAAACTTGAAACTTAAGCTAGATACTACTCGAGGTCCCAACACAAATATTTTCATCAAAATCGGTCAATCAGAAGTAGTAGTTTATTCGTGTAATTTATCACTTTTTGCAATTTTCTCAAAAACGGCTCATACAATTTTTTTTTAAAAATCACCTTGTATACTGCATTTTCTGCTCTACAAGATAGGGTCATTTAGTTTACAGCATTTTTTGCTCTACAAGATAGGGTAGGCACCACGCCTACTAAATTTCTTGGTGAGGCTGTTCTTTCATAGAAGAAAATGAATGGTTTTTTTAAGATTGCGGCGTTAGTATGCATTTTAGCAGAAAAAATGTACACAATAAAACTGTAGACAATTAAAAATTGTAAACTTGTATTCCAAACATTTCTTTTCTTAGGTTAGCAGTAATTAGTGATTTTCGGGTTTTTTTTCCTTGAAAATCTGTAAAAAATGTATTTTTTTACATTTTGGCCTTAGTATGCATTTTAGGATAAAAGTGTATATAAAAAAATTTATAGGAAATTAAAAGAACTACAACTTTTATTTTAAGCATTTTTCTCTAGAGGCTAGTTTAGCTTCAAATAGTGATTGTCTGTATTTTTAAGCCAAACTTTAGTTAATTTTAATTTTGCATCATTCACTCATGATTAAAATGAGGTTATGTTTTTTGAGATTAATTTTTTTAAATTTATTTCTACTGTTTTATTATTAATATTAGGTTATATTGTTCATTATTTGCATTAGCAAGAGAAAGTTGTAAGTGTTTCACACTAGATTTTTATATTTATTACAATTTTGGATTGTAGGTTTTTTTAAATTATGGTATAACTTTTAATAGTAGCATGTTTTTAAAGCCCTGTATTGTTTAGTTAATTATATTTATTAGACTTTTAGATTGAATTTTTTTTACATTTTTTTTAGAAATCATATAATTGCTTAAAAGTCATGGTTTTTAAGCCCTATCCTAGTTTTCATATCTCTGTTAAACTGGCTTCTAAGTAAAAGAAGAAAACACCTACCCTAGGATATGGCTTTCAGCCATAGTTGGGTAGGTCAATTTCCTCCACTTTTTGCATTGTAAATGTATTTTTGTGCTTTTGGAAAGAATGAGTATAGGTTAATATTATAAAAATAAGGAAAAAAGTTAAGTTTTATTATTATTATTATTATAAAAAAGGTCAGGAAGCTCATAAACATGAACAGCCTGTCAAAGCAAAAACAAAAAAACCCTCGGCAGTCAACATGTTAATGGATGCAGCAAAGTTAACAGAATGAAGTTTAATAAAAATAGTTAAGCCTTTTTTGAGAAAATTTGATTTTCATATAGCAATGAAATATGCTTATTTTTGATACAACAAAGCTAATTCCAAAAACCCTTGGGGGATTAATTGTTAAAAACTTAGTTTTTAAGTTTCAGTCCAACTTATGCAGCAATTTAGACTCAACAATGCATAACACACACGGACACCATTCTACTAAACACGTTTTTGGCTACAAGGGTCATAAAATGTGAAGACTTGTTGAAATTCATGTATCACAAATATTTCACCAACACAATAGTTTTTCACTCGAAACTATAGATGGAGCAAAAGAAATAAATATAAGATGAAACCAATTACTATAAATTTCATACCTAATTGAGAAATTTTATGAGAAGTTGTTTGAAGGAAAAGTTCTTGAAGAGGATTTTCACGCACACCATAACGTAATCTATAACCAAGAAGATCTCCATATGTTTGAGTAGGTTTGCTCCACTCCAATTCAATGCTCACTTCAGGATCCCTTTCAAGAATTCTGTAACAGAAATTGAATTTACTTTGATTATTAATTTTATTAAAAACTAAAATATAACATGGGATAAAATACATCTACAATTTACAAATAATCCTACAAATTTTACCTTATTTTCTTAAAATTCAGTAATGATTTAATTGATTAAAAACAATACAAAGAATAAAACTGACCACCTAGTTGGCAAAAATATGACATATAAGGCTGTATTGAGGAAGGCAAAAAAGAGCAAATGACCTGCGGAACATTCCAGGGGTGGCAAATTAGCCCTTGGTAAAATAAAAAAAAACATTTACATTTGCTAAACTTTTCAGTCATTTGTATAGAATAAAGGCCTGAACTCTTAAGAAACAAGAAATAGACAAAATTTAAGCCTTCGTATTATGGATGGATCATGAATATGTTAAGGATATTATGAACGGTGAGAAGGATGAATGAGGAAGTCTTAAATCAGATACAAAATGAGCTAGTACCGATTAAAATGATGAAAGGAGGAGAACTGTAGGATTTTAGACATGTTATGTGTGAAGAGAAATAATATTTGCTGCGGTTGATTATACAGGGACAATATCAGGATAGAGGAGCGTAGGAAGACAAATATCTTGGATAAAAAAACCTTTGAGCCTGTATCATTGGTCCACTATGAAACTTTTTAGGGCATCAGTGTTAAAAGTACAAATTTCTGTTATTATTGCCGACCTCCAATAGGAAAAAGCACCCAAAGAGAAGAAGAAAAATATAAGTAAATATATTTATGTGTAAACACTATACTATGAATACTAAAATTTGAAAGAAATTTGGTATTATCAGAACTGGCTTGAGAGAACTGCAAACTTCTAAATTACCTGAAAGTGGTAAATCAGCATGTAGGATAATGGGCAAAATGCACTTTGCCTCCCATAAAAATTCTAGAACACTGATGATATGAATGTAATAATGCAATGGTGTTAAATGAACAGCACAATATTTGAAAGCAATAGAAAAGCTGATATTTTTATTTTTATATTTTAAAAAAATGATAACACATTTCTAACAGTGTTAGTCAAAGAGGATAATGTTTTTCAATCAAAGAATAATTCAATCAACATAGATAGAATGTTCAATGCATACGTTTACTAAACATCACAGTTAACAAACTTTCGTATATTAATTGAACAAATATTCAATACCTACCTGCTAAATCAAACATTATCATATAAAACTTAAGCCTGTTTGTTTTCTATCTGATTTTACAACATTTATGTCTTTTATTAATAAGTCTGAAATGGGACTTCAACAATTAAATTAAAAAACACATTACAAACATCAGAATAAAATGAATTAATGATTAGAATAAAAAAGTCAAAGTTTCAGTTACTTCAAATTAACAGTTGGTCGATTAGGAACTCCACCAGGAGTTTTAACACTTGCAGGAGGACTTCGATCACCATCTCCTTTTCTTGTCAATGCAGCAACTTGGACAGAATATTTAGTGTCTGGTTGTAACCCTGTTACATTCATCTCCAAGACTCCACCATCAAGGACATCAAAACGCATTGGTTCGTTGAGAAGACTTTTACCCTGTACAAGAAAATTAATATAAATAAAAATTTTACAAGTTTGATAATCAAAATAAATATTATACTTCATTTGTTATTTAATTTATTTTGTGTATTCCTGTATATTTAAGAATTAGTTTATTTAATTAATAACGGGAATATTACAATGTTCTACAAATAATAAAATACATTTCAATATTTTGCTTTCAGTCTGATTTAACACAAAGTAACTTTTTAATTTCCTCTTTTAACCCTTTCAAAGGCCTCCAATATCAATTCAAATTAAGTTACATCTACCAGGGCCACCAATCATCCGTTTTTGAAACAAAAAGAAACACGAGAAGGCAAAGAAGCAAACAAATATTGGATATGAATTACTCAACAATAAAAAGGATAATATACTAGTTAAATGTAAACTATCCTAACTTCCAACAAAAAAAAGTCAAATTGTATGAAAACAAAAAACACAAAGTACTTGCAATGAACGGAATAGTCTAACACACAACGTTATTCTATTTGTAATCATCCAACAACAATAGGATAGAAGGAAACAAGGAAAATCATAAAAATAAAATTTCCTATATCATTCTGATGAAATATCCAATTACAAAGTTAAATACAATAGTTATTGATTTGTAGCGCACTAAAATTTAAATTACATTGTCCAAGATAGCTCGTCGTTGTCCAGTGAGTGCAATATATCATGAGATATCTCATCAATGGCTGTGAAAGAGTTAATCTTCTGAACAAGCCAGCCAAAGAAACACAAAATATTATTAGAAGCAGTACTTGCTTCTACTAGACCGGGTTGGTCTAGTGGTAAAATTGTTACCGAGAATCAGCTGTTTAACAGCTGAAACGAAGGTTCCCGGTTCAAATCCTAATACAGGTAGGCAGTTTTACACAGATTTGAATACAAGACAGAGGTTACTGGTGTACTTTGATAGTTGGGTTATACTCTCTCAGGAGTGGCCAGCCTGAATCTGTACAAGACTACACCTCATTTACACAACATACACATCATCCTCATCTCATTGTGTCATGGGGTTGCTTAAAATTGAACAGATTGCAACGTACACAAATAAGAGATTTAAAAAAAACAAAAAATGTTCACAGAGTCCAAGACCTCTCAGTGATATCTCTTCAAACAATAATGTCTGTTTCTTTCTGTTTTATGTCAATATCTTGGGAACAACCAAAATATGTAAAAACAATAAAAATATGAACAACTTCTGTTGACAAAAGGTAATAAAATGCTTTCAATCCCTTAAACATAAGTTGTTTCATATAGGATATAATTTGTTGCATATAAGAGTGATATTCATTACATTTTTTTCAGGCTGATGACTTTAACAGTCAATGTCCTATAAATTAAATCAATTCCTTATTTTATGTTTTATAACTTTTTCTCACCAACACAAGATATGTTTGTATATAGTTATAAGAACTGTCTCAAATTAAAAAATTATAATTTTCTAAAAATATGGTGAATCAAAAACTTACATCTTCTTTTGTTTCTTGAACGTGTATATGATAACCACGAATAATTCCATTTCTATCTTTTTCAGCAGGTGGTTTCCACTGAACATGAATAGCAGTAGAATTAATAGGTTGTACTTTAACTTCTTGTGGATCACCAGGCACTGTTTAAAATAAAAATTTAAACAAAAACAAAGATTAATACGTACGTTCAAAAATCAGTTTCAAATTACAAACTAAAAAGTTATATCTGATTAAACTATTACAAGAATATATAGAGTAATACTATGGCAGAAAAAAGTTATTTTCTAATACTTAAAAAATAGTTTCATTGTTTTCCTACATGAAGGAACAGCGATATACATATAAGAAATTTAACACAACTGAAAAAAAAATAATTCCTGAATTGGAATATTTAATAAACCTCTCTCACATCAAATTATATTAATATAATTACAGCTTAAATGAACTGAGGTTATTGGTTAAGGGATTCAAATTTTCTTTCTTTTCAAATATTCTCAGAATATTCTTAAAATCTTACAAACACTAAAACAAAAATGTATTGGTTAGAGAAAATTTCTTTCTTTCTTATACTAACTGAATCCTTGAAGTAAGTTTTATGATAATAACTGATTATTATACACCATTTGTTTATTATTTATCAAATCTTTGTAACAAGTTTCAGTCAAAATTTATGTGCATAAATATCTTGCTCATAATTTGCACTTTTGTTGTAGATGATAATAATGTATTTCAAATTAGACAAATATCCAAATAGTAAACTTAAATTCAAAACTCATATGAGTATACAAAGATTTGTCATACGATTTGAACATAACATTTTTCATAATGACTAAAAATATGAAAAACTGTTCCTGAAAAACCAGAAATTTATGAAACTACAAATTAAATCCATATAATTTTCTTTTTAAATGTACTGATTATTTGTAAAATTTATTCTATATATTCTTGTATTTTCTTTTAAATTATTTTTCTTAAATATATAACATTTAGAAAAATGATGTTTTTTATTTAATTAAAACGTTTTAAGGCAATTGTAATGAAAAAATCATTACTAACTTACACTTTCTATGTATTTTTTATTAACATATTCTCAAAAAAAACCAATAAACATTTAAAACTTGTAACAACAACAACAAAAATCTCTCAAAAATGTTTCATTTGAATACCAACACTTAATAGTTTGGAACATCAAAAAAAATTAAGGGCAGAATAATAAAGATAACAGTTAACAATTCTACTCTATAGGGAGAACAAAACATTTTTTTAAAGGATTACAAAAATCAAAAAACAAAACAAAAAATGGTGGAGCTAACCCCCACCCTACAACCAAAAAACAGCCACTGTAGAAAATACTCACGCTTATCAGTGTTGACTGTGCCCCAAACGCCAATGTCAAAAAAGCGGGAGAGAGAAAAAAGTGAAAAAAGAAAAACTTAGGTTTACTATTTTCAAAAAAAAACTTCGGACACTTTAAAAACTAGCCTTAACATATTAAAAAAAATCAGCAGTGCCCGAACAAAATGTTTTATCTTCTCTCCTCTCAATGGCCGGAACAGCCTGTTCAAAAAATGTAAATCACCCCCAAAAAAATGATAAGTACTTACATATAACGTAAACAATTACAGGGATAAAAACGGATAGGTAATCCCTATAGTACGAAAGTAAAAATCAAAACACAGTATTCATAAATCCGCATAAAAATTCACTAAAGAGGAATCATGATAAAAATAGAAAGGGTGGTTTAAAAAATTCAATAAACAAAAAATCAGATTGGGGTAATAAATAATGAAAGGAATTTTTTAGAACATTTAAATCTTTCAAATTATTATGACTGGCATCCTATTAAACCACTGGCTATAAAAAAATTTTAAAAACAAATAATATTACGAAGCATTAAAAACCTCAACCAAAAATACTTCTTCAATATATTTAAAAAAGCTTCTTTACCCCACTAGAAATAACAATTACCACATGAAAAAATAAAATGGAAAAATAATTTTTTTATAGAAAATAACTAAACTACAGACACGTTAAATGCTTTTGTACAAATTACTATATATTACTTCTTTGTCTTAATTTATTTCCTAATTAACTCTGCAATATGAATTAGTTTGTATTGGTATTCAAATGCTTCCCTGAAGCAGAGTTTTAACATAACTAAAATTTATGCCTTATTGTACATAAAAATATTTACTTACAAACTGTCAGGTGAATAAATTTATTTATACAAAATTAGAGATTTACGACTAAATGCCAGATATGTTAAAAATTAGCAATTGCTACATTAAAAAATACAAACACAATTATATTATTATATAAAAAAATGAACCACTAAACAGTTTTACGCAAGATTTATCTAAAAATAAACTATTTTTTAGCGTTTATATTTTTAATAGTTAAATTTTAATTAAAAAAAACTTAGTAAATTACCAATTTAAATGTTTTAAAATCTAAAATAACTATTTTAAATTTAGTTATAAATTAATGTAGCCAATGTAACCAAATTCTGATATTATTAAACAGTAAAAAATCAATTTACATACAAAATTTTGCAATTATCTCATATTCCAAATATCTGTTTATGTTAAAAATTATTAAATTGTTTAAAAGATATTAATAATAAATAGAGACAACCTTCAAACAAAAATTTTATGATTTTTTTTTTTTGTATTAAATAAATGGTTTTTAAAGGTACTACATTTTCTACTTTTATTACTGAATGAAAAACAAATTGTTTATGTTTTAACCAATAAAATACATTCACACTGACAAAATATTAATTTTTTTTGTATAAAATAGTATAAAAAATAAATTATTTTACTAAATTTAATATAAAAACCCAAGATACTTATGCTAACCAAATTTCATTGGCAGTTTTAGTTGCCAATATAAAAAAATTCAAACAACTTTTTTAAATTCACTATTAAATTAAACCAAACAGTACCAAACCTAATAACTTTATGATAGCAGAACAATAACTTAATATTAAAATAATTAGTTAAGTAATACCATGATTAATAAATTAACTAAATTGCAACTGTGTCAGCAAATTACAGGTGCTAACAACACACATGACATTCAAACCAGTAAGTGTAGGAGGCCAGTGAAGTGGTAAGTGAGATTAATAATAAGTGATAGTAATATAGTGAAGGAAAATACCAAGTGTTAGCATGCACTAAAATACAAGTGCAACTGTGAAAAAATAAGTGAAAAATATCAAATGTGATATTTAAAATTTCAAAAACAAATAAAAAAACACAATTTATAATATTAATAATATATAATAATATTATATACATATATATAAAAGTGCGGTAAAAATCAACGGAGTGAGTGACACAAAAAACAAGCGTGTTTTTAATAAAAAAATAAATAAAAACTATTAGTTATTGCGTTAGAGATTAATAAAAACTAAACGTAAAACAAAAACAAAAACCAAAAAACAAAGAGGAACAAAATGGAAATTATTAAAACCCCGGGTGAAAGTAGAAACACCTCTTCCAAGTTGAAGGCGCTGAGAAGCGTGCGAAAAAAGTTGAAAAAAGAACAAAAAATACATTCGATTAGTTGAAAAATTAATTCAAAGTTAGTCAAAAAATAGCGTTCCGCCACACGCTACGCTGTTGAAGCCTGCTGCTCAAAAAATATATTTTTACACACAAAAATCAAGAACACAGCCACAAAAATTCATAATTGCTACAGCACACAAAAATATATATATTCACAAAAATTCATAGTCACATCACTCGTAAAAAATGTAAAAATTCAAAAAATAGCTGTAAGCTTCAAAAAACAGTTTTAGTTTGTTATAAAAAATTCAATCTTTTAAAAACACTGTTGTAATATTAAATGTATCAAAATAGCCTCCCTAAAATGACAGCAGAATTTCCAAAAATAATTATTGTTTATTATTAAAAAACAGAAAAAAATATTATTAAAGAAAATTTTAGAATTTATATTCAAAAATTATTCATTAAAATTCAAACAATACAATTTTAAAACGCATGTCCTAAAACCAGTTATAAAATAGAAAAATTCAGTTTAGAGGTTGAGGAAAAATTAACACTTTTTTAGTGTATGTAGTCAGAAAAAATTTCATTTTGAAAGAAGAGACTAAAATATAGAGATCAGGACCAGGATAAAGAATATGTATTAAAATTCTGAGTATACTTAAGATTTCAAGAACATTAATTAAATGGGATAGAGTTGCATAATACTACAAAACACATATCTCTCTATAAAAACTTTGACACATCAGAGCCTATTAAACTTAATATATAATAAAGGCCTGTTAATCCAGCCTATCTAAAATCAAGGATACTCAACTTGAACGTGTAAATATTTAAAAAATCTCTTTGTACAGATTAAACATAAATTAATCAAGATTAACAGGGTTTTACAATAATAGTGATACTTTCGGTTCTTACTCAAACTAATTAAAAAACCATGATTGAGTCTCTTGGACAAACAAAAGTGTCAAAATTTTCAGTTATATCATACAAAACCAAATCTTGAAAAAATGTTTTAACAGATTAGGATATTAAATTATGTAGACAGACAAATTAACATAACTCAATCTTAACAGAATTTAAATTTGACAAAATAGCTATTTCCTTTTTAAAAATTACAAATGATTAAAAGAACCATAAAAGTTAAAGAACAGAAAAAACTTCGGTGTAAAAAATATTCTAAAAAGCCATGTCATTAGAAATTTTAATAAAAGGCAATAAGGAACACTGGAATAGAGAGGAATACCAATTGGTAGATCTATAATATCCCAACTATCAGCAGAATACATAGAAAAATAAATCAATATAGAAAATTTAACACAAAGACACCAAAACACCAACATCATTTTAAATTTAACTGTCATTAATAAATGTTATAAAAAATACTACCTTACTTAAACCAATTGTAAAAATTGTTTTTTTACTGTAATTGTAAAAATAACCACCTGAAATATGAATAATGTTTAAATCAAATTAAAATAAAATAAATGGTTAATTAAAAAATTAATAATATTGATAAAATTAATTTTTAATTAAAAATGAAGTGTTATGAGATAAATAAATTTATGAAGCTTTAAATTTAGACTGATGATCAATTAATGAAATAATAATAATAATAATAATAATAATAATATTCCAAAATATAAAGCCAGCTTAACATATTTATCTAATATACATTACTTAATAAGTTACAAAATTAAATAATACTAATAATAACAATAAAAAAAACAAATGATGGGTTATAACAATTAAAATGTCAAAGTATTTTGAATTTACTACCTACTGTATTTACTTCAGACCTGATAAAATAATTTTAAGAAAAATATTTTTATGGTAAGTCGGTGTATGAATCTAAATGATTGAGATACACTCCAATGGTCTGGATGTAAAAAGACGCCATAAGAAATCAACTACCATAATAAAATTATGAAAAAGAAAATTTTCAAAACAATATACAGTTAAACCTCTCTAAACCAAATCTCAAGAGACCAATTTTTCCCCAAAAAAAAAATTGAAATGGCACAATTTAATAAAAATTGTTTTCGAAACCAATTGTATGCCTACTACAAATATTTTTTAATTAATACTACGATTACAAATTACAGTGAAACCCCTCTTAACCGAAATATAAGGGGCGAAACCAATTTTGGATACACCCAAATTCCGGATAACATGAAAAGACATACTTTTAGGGTTTAAAAACAGTTAAAAGTGAATATACAATATTTTTTATGACTGTTTATTGGTTATGTATAAGTGAAATACAGTAATTTCAAGAGAATAAAACTTAATACTGTACAGTATAATTAATATTTACAGTATCTAATTTCAGTTATTTACAGTCTTTAAAAAAGTCTGAGGTTTTTGATGAAACCGTTGTCTAGCGGCAATATCATATCATCGTAGAAGCACAAGTTATTGCACAGGTTGGGGGTATTGGGGTTGAATTTCTGGAAACATATAGTGAGCATTCTACGGTATACAGTAGATATTTTTGTCACAACAGATAAATGACGGCTCTACATACGCATTAGTAAATGAATTAACAGAATAGTGAAAGTTGGTCCCTAAAAAACCAGCTTTTAAACACGTGATTTTGTCACCAACTCAATTGCTAGACCAACCTGGTGGGTTACAAAAATATAATACAAAAAAAATTGGAAAAATTTAACACATAAATACATAACTAAAGTAAAATGGTACAGTAAAGGTAAATAAATTACCAGAAATTTAACGAAGTAGAACATTACATAATTTACAGATACGCTATTATTTAACCAATTATCTGTAGAAAATAAACTCAAGCAGGCTGCCTCCATAGCCAAGTGGTTACCATGTTTTGCTTTGAAGTAGAGGTTCTGGGTTTAATTACCGACTAGGGTCTGGCAAATTATTAAAAGTACAAAATTTCCTTGGGTTTCTTAAACCAAAGTGGTCACTAACAACTAAGATATTGATGTAACTTTAAATAAAATAAACAAAAAACTCAAGCGAGTGTTATTTAGATTTACAGCAACTACTTAAGTGGAAGCAGAAGATTAAACATTTAAGACAAAAGTAGGCTGCAGTACAGGATAAAATTCACAAGCCTCATATTTTTAGATTTAATGCTTCCTGTAACCCCAACTATACTAATTCCAAATTATGCTTCATTAAAAATTGTTAATGCATAAAAAAATATTATCATAAAATAAATATATTCATGAAACTCAACATTTTTTATACAAAGGAGGTAATTTACTCGTAGTTCCAAGTAAGGAGATTTTTCAAGGGGATAAAGAAAATATTCGATTTAAAGTGCATTTAAAATTATGGAGGTCCGAATTAAAGAGGTCTGACTGCATAAAGCTTTTTATTAACTGTTCCAAAGCAGTATAGCTCTGTAAAGAAAACTAGTTAAGTAACCAATTACAAACTAATATCTTTTTAAAATGTATATTTTATATTTTTTACGAAAAGTAGTAAATGTAAATACTGAAGAAATTAAATAAACAAGCAAAGACTGAACAACTTTTTATAGTTTTCAAATTTCATCAAATTGTTGAAAATAAAATTTTGTGTTAAGAAATAAAAAAGTGTACAAATGAAAACTATTAAAATAGAAACTAAATAAAATAAAATGATTTAATTTTCATGACTATGTTTTTATTGTATAATAATTTAAAAACAAATAAAACTCTCAACTGTCAAATAAAGCACTCAGCAGAACAGAGATGTACAGTATAGATATTAATCTTAAAAATTAAGATGATACGGAAGGCAGATAAAGCAAAAGTATGACAGCATGATCAAGTAACACATTTGTATACTTAAGATAGACATTTCATTTATATATAATTAACTACTTTTAAATTAATATCATTCTCTGATAATATTGAATATAATTTTTATGAATTTTCAACTAAAATTTTAAAGCAATAAGTAAGTCATAAGTACACTAAGTAAAAATCTCTCAAAACATTAAATAAAATAGACCTAACATGTCAATCAAATAATGACCACATGTGAATTTCATTTAAACAAATATACTTTTATTGGTTTGGTTGCAGATTATGATAACGGGAAAATAAAAGAACACAAAACTGAAGTGAATTTAACATTTACTTAAAAGTATAATAAATTTAACAAAAGATTTGATTGATCAAAATTATCAGAAAATAATATTAAATAAATGACTATAGATAAGTTAAGTACATAAGAAGCTCTGAATATATTACAATAAGGAACAAACTGTACTCATAATTTTAAATTAGTCATTTATAGTCAATCACAGTTGAGGAAATTAACGAATAATGTATTTATAATCAATATTGTTTTCTTGACATGCCTCATGCTATTTGTACATTATATATCGGAACATTCAGAAGACTATTTGAGAAAGTAGAACATGAACAATGTTACCAGATTCTTTTTTTGCCTATAATGAAATGTTATCCCATTTGTATTATAAAGCCATAACAAAAAATGACAACCTCCATAGCACATTTTTAACATTTCCCATAACTAAACATTTTTAACAATCTTTTACAATTAACCGATTTGATTTAGCTAATAATACTCAAAGAAGAATATGCTGTAGGTTTAAATAATAGGAAAATAAAAAAAAATTAACATTACAATAAGGAAAATTGAGCAGAAAATTAGTAGTACTATCAGAATTAACTATTCTAGATTGTTTGATGGTAAAACCATATTTATACATATTTGGAGAAATCTAACATAGTAATCTTGAAATGTAATGTAAGTTTGCAAATAACTGTCATTGGTCTTTCTACATATTTGAAAAAATAAATTAAATTTTCTCAGCAAAGACATAACAAATTTGCCTCTAGGTCGGTCTATTCAGTCAACTGGTTAAAATTTCCAATGATTTTTAAGTAATATTGGTTCGGTGAGCAATTTTTTTTGGTGACCAGTACATAGATAGTCAAATATGAACCAATCGGATTTCTATTCAAATTCATAAATATTTTTGCCAAACAGTTCAGTAAATTACAACAATCACACCAAGTGATTACTTTAAATACGACAGTCGACAGTCCAAACACAAAAATTAAGTAAGTAAAAATTAAGTTAATAAATATTCATCCCAAACAGTTCAGTATATTACAACAATCATACCGGGTGATTGTTTAAAATACCATAGTCGACATCCAATAACAAAAAATTAAGTAAAAAAAGAACGTCTGTTCTCTTACAAACATCATAATGGAGATTCCTGAAATTTTCCTAGATTATATACACTAGTTTTTGAAAAGCAATAAAGAATACTATTTGAAAAAAAATTAATGTAAGCACACTTGAGAACTCTTACAACTAAGTATTCTTTTACATTTTTGGTCATTATGAACTGGAGTTATTAATCTTGACTAGTTAAAGCTGCTACGTAAGGCACACAATAATCGTAGAAGATAATATTAAAAATGTTAAAGAAGTAATAAAAATAAACTACCTAATTTGTCAAAGTAATTTTCGTGGCTAACACATACGTCCCGCAATAAATTAAAATTATATTCAACAAAATGTTCTACTATTCATTTACCAGAGAATAATAATGCATGTGGCATTAGAACAGGAGTAACAGTTCATAGGCAGCTGCGTTAAATAAAAACTATTTGTAGTATATACTTTATAGGTTAAATAATATTTCTACAATAACCTATGTGTGAACTAGTATGGAGGTAGTCAGGTAATCACGTGAACAGTGTTAGTCACTGGCTGCAACAGTTGTTCTTGTGAACTTCTTACTCTCAACATTCAATGCACAAAACTTAATCTATTATCCTACAAGACAATATTAGACAATTATTCAAATAAACCAGCAGGAGGGAGATTATAGTATTTGAAAATGGTAATTTATATTACATAAAAACCTGTATGTATAAACAGAAATAAAAATTATAAGATAACGAAGTAAATTAGTAACATAAAGTGGTTTATCAGAAATTAAACAGGTTTGAAGTTTCTATCCTGAAGTATTTTTGAAGTACGCTTATTTTACAATGAACTGTTTGTTTTTGAAGTATATTCAGTTAACAGATATATAGTATGTGACCACAGGAAAATAAACATCAGATTCTTAGTACATACTTTTTAACAGAATTAAATATTGTAGTCCTTAACGAGGATTATAAAAGTTTCATTTATATTTTATTTTGAAATGGACAGATATTTTCATACATAAAAAAATGACAACTATTACCTTAAAAAAATACCTATAGTATTTTATATATTTTTATTTTGAATTTTAACACTTAATATATTTAAAAGATAAGATGATATGAACAGAAAAATTATTTGTAGAAGTGTTAAAACAATGTGTTAAAATGACATAGAAATAATTGGTGAATGCAACCTAGCCAAATCGATCATGTACAGAACACGTCATACGTTAAAAAATGTGTACCATATATTATCTAAGACATCCATCGACACAATAAAATTTTATTAAACCTATTTAAAAAACTCATTTTCAAATGATAAAATTTTATCAAATTGGAAAATCTTCTAAAATTTTGCAATAAAAATCAAATGAGCATTATCATTATTTTTCAAATTATAATGAAAAACAGAAATAGGAATATCAATTATCATGAGTAATTACTGACACAATATTTAAAGTAAACAATTTTATCATTTGAAAATTTAATAATTTTGTTTAAAATTTATAAAATAAGTCATGCACCATTCATATATTCTACTAATCAATGTTAGTACACAGTGAAACAAGATATAACTATTTCAATACAAGTTTGAAATAGTAATTTTAACAAATCCAAGTTAAGAATTTTTCCACCACCATAGATAAAAGGATAATAAGATTTATGATCTGAATATATGCATGGCTAGATTCAGAGCTTCTGTTAGTAAATGTATAGGTAATATTTTGTAATAAGAGGTTAAATTAGTGAAATTAACACATTAATAAAGCGTACCATCTTCATGTGTTCTAACAGTGATTGGATACGACGGAGGTCCATCTCCAACACTTGTCCCAGCAAGCACCCAAATACGATATTCGGTCCATCGTTTCAGCTCATCCAGCAGAAATGATGTGCTGTTAAGCATTGTGACAACAGCCTCTGAATCAGAACGACCAGCCTCTACGACTTGTAGCTTGTAGTAGACGATACGGCCGTTACTTCGATCAGCAGGTGGTGGATCCCATGACACCCTGATTGATGTTGGCCCCTCAGCCACACCCGAAACATTCTGAGGAGGTGCTCCCGGTACTGCACCCCCAACATTATTTAACATAATATAAAGGAAAAAAGGAAAGGGGTGGATTCTATCCCAACAATTTATGTTTATCTAAATTTTTTTCTAAAATTACGAACATATTCGTAATATTCATTATAAATCTGACTGTATCATTTTTTTGGTTATGTAGGTACTGAATAATGCAGAAAACGTAGTTATATGGTTTATAAATCTGACTGTATAATTTTTTTGGTTATGTAAGTACTGAATATTACAGAAAACGTAGTTATATGGTTACTAATTTAATTTTTAACATATACCTAGTAAAATCAACCTTAAAATAATTTGTAATCTGAACTAAAAAAAATTACAACTTTTCATTTACCCGTATATCGCCATTTTAAACTATTTACTCATTTATTAATAGCACTGTTACTAAGTTTTTAAGAATAATTGCAATAATCACTAGCTTGTAAATAAAAAGAAGAGTCAAAAATACACATAACTTTACCAAGCAGCCGCGATTTAAAAGATTAATGAGACTATCATAGAGAAATATAAAAATTACACTATATTTTATCTTTTTTTTGTCTAAAATATGGAAAACCCTTTCCAACCGCAAAGGTTTCATTCCTGACAATGTTTGTGGTTACTGAATTCATGGTAGGAAAACCATTTATCTTACGGAAAATGTTAGAAAGCGGATAAATACAAAATAGAAAAATTTTCTACTGGAATAGCACACATACCTATTTGTTACTTTTTTTATTAAACATTACATAAATTGTAATATCAGTACTTATCACGTATGAAAATTACTTTCAAGACAAAGAAATTAGTAGTTTTCAAATCATTCAATTACGAAATATTGAAAAACAATAAAAATTTAATCAGGAAAATAAAAGGGATGTATGATATTTAATAAAGTTTAACATAAAAAAAAATCAATTTATGTCCTTGCTAACAAATTTTTCTTGTTCACATGGTGACAAGAGCTTTGCTTCTTGCATAAGTTCATGCAGACGCATATGACAAACCTGTACAATAAATCTTCTCTGCATATGATAAATTAATCGTTGGAAAGCGTTTTTTGCCAACAGCCTTTTATAACAAAAAAGCTCAAAATTATAAAAACTCAAACAATACCCACCCAATAAAAAATTAAAATTTCTGTAGATAATTTTAAATGACAGCACAGCATAAGCATTTTTAAACAGAAATATGTAAATGTTATACCAGTGTTCTTACTTCCTCATACTTACAAGCGCAAGTGATCTCTCTGACAACTTCTAAAAAACTAATAACATTGTTACTAATATGACAATAATTGAGAAGGTATTAAATTTGAATAAAGTACGCTTTTTATTTAATTAAAACAAAAAATAATAATGAACAAATGGTTCAACACAAAACAAGTGAAGTTTTAATAAAATTATTAAGTATGAATTATTTAATTGTTAAGCTGAAAAATCGATGTTTAGTTGCTTGATTTTATTATTTTGTACCTACTTGGCTTATAATAAAAAAAACCATTAGTATATTTATTACAAATAAAAAACACAAACCACTACTTGATTTTTAATTTAAAGTATATGAAATTTGTACTTAGAAAAACTTTGGAATACAATAAAAAAAATTTATTATAAACCGATCAGCGCCCACAAAAGGTAGAGTTTAAAAAGTATTTAAATTACATAAAAATTTGTTGAGCATTAGAACCCTTGGATTAGGTATACAAACAAGATAAATACAAATATTTAACCTCATTTCCAAATTAAAATTACAATAAATAAATTACATAAATAAAACATAAACACAATAGTAATTAAATATTTGAGAATGTTACTTTACAGTACACTATCATTCTCAAAGGCTTTAGCCAATATGGAGCAAATTAGATATTGGCTAAAAGGAACTCATAAACAAGCATAACAGCTGGTATAAAAAGAGCAAATGAAGTGCATTGGACAAATATAGGGTCTTCATGGAATTGAAAAAATTACTGAATAATGTGTACAAGAATACCAAACTTTAAATCACTAATATTCATGTAAAAGTTACAAAAAAGTGAATTATGAAAGTTACAAAACAATTCAAACTAGTTAACTTAAATAAGTATTTTTATCATGTCACTGATGTCATCAAAATAGATTTGTGAAACCAACTGAGAATAAGTTACAATGATAATGATCATGTAAGTCACAAAAAACATAATTTGTAAAACAAGAAATCAAATTTAAACATCAATTTATCAAACGCATACTCAATACTTAAATCTCAAATTAAAAATTGCTCTTTATTTTCTATAATTATAAAGACAATTCTTACAATTACTAATATTATTAATTTATAATTAACTGATGAAATAAATAGTTCATGAGCAAAAACAGTATTTACAAAAAAAAAAAAAACGTGATTACACACTGTGAATTGTGCAAAAATTTCATCTCAAAACTTAAAAGGCAAGATATAAGAACAACTTTTTTACATTTTAAAATATGGAAAAACTGTTATTTAAAATTAAATAGGAGTTAGTACATCTGAAAAAGTATCAGATGATTTATTAATGACTAAAAATTAAACAAACAAAAATTGTAATCAATTCTGTATATTAAAACATACTAAATTTATTGCGCAAATATAATTCATAACTAAAACATAAACACAAAAATTTAGAAATGAGGTTAAAAACAATGAATTATTAAATGTATTATATGATGCTGAAAAAAATTGTAAAAATGTTATCATACTATACAACATGTCTTAAATAATGAATTAGTTAAAAACTAAAATTTTCAAGGACATCAGTACACCCACTGTAGTCACTGCACTCGTTTCATTGGCCTAATTTCTTTTTGCTGAAATATTTTAATAAAAAATTTTGTTCGCAAAATGAAACTGGGACAAAACTCAAAAAAATTTTAAAGAAACTTTAAATAATGTGCACCACAATGCAAAACAGAACACAAATAAATTAAAAAGAACTTAAACTGATTTGCTCTTTACTAAACGTCGACTGGAGTGCAAGTGTGTTGGGATGGTGCGTAAAATTTAGCTGTGCATTTAAAAAAAGAACAAAAATTAAATCAGCATCTTACAATAATGTAAGGTTACTGTTTTAACAACTTTCATTTAATAAACAAAAATATATAATTATTTATATTTATAAATATATATATAAAATATACACAAATACAGTACATTCAGTGCAACGCCATCCTGAAGGGAACTTTTATAAAGAAAATGGGAATAAATTCTGTTCTGACACAATAAACTGTAGTTCACAGTTTTTTAGTTTTATTAAAGACTTTTTGTTACTGTAAAAATTGGTAATATCTAACAAATACACAAACGAAACCAATTTTCTGAGGGGAAAACCAGAGTACAAAAGAACATATTCAAAAAAATGCAACTGGATATGTTTGATTAAACAAAAGTTTTCAAAACAAAACTGTAGATGACATGTAGTTGAAAATGTTTTCTGAGAAAACAGTGAAAATTTTAATAATCCTGATGGTTTCTGATTTGAGTCAATGGTGTGGGGGTTGTATGTGCAAGAACGCAACACCATCTATGTAAGAACTTAAGAGATTCCTCAATCTCCCTCATAGCAAATCTATCTTATATTAAAGCCCATAATAAAAAAAAAACAAGACAAAACAATGACTCGATAAAGGATAGAAGTTCATGAAAATCAATCAGAAGAAACGGTAAACACTTGGCATTTAATTTTTCCATTCTTGGAAGATTTGCTATTCTAACAACCAAATACTGTTAACTAAAATTTCTTTAATAAAAGTCACTGAATACTAAAAACCATCACTAATTTAAAGATACAGACGATAAATATTATAAAAACCTTCAACATTACAATACGAAAAACTATAGTGGAATTACATTTTCCTCCTTGCTTACACATTGTAGGACTTTTTCACAATAGCTATAACATGCGGAAATTATAAATAGATGTTTAAAATTATTTCAATCATTCAATTGCATGATTACCATGCTGGTTCTGCACGGACCCACAATTTACAGAAATAAAAACCCGTGTTTAAGCAATTTTTTTTTCAAAATTAAAGGAGAGAAAACATTTTTATTTTCTTCTTCTTCTTCTTCTTCTTCTTCATTTAATTACTAACTTGAGAACTAATTATGTGAATTTGATACGATATTAAACAATTAGTACAGTAACAAAAAATGCTGTATTAAGCCTGTTTTCAATTTATTTTACTAACAGAGCAGAAAGATAAATTAAACAATCTATGGTAAAAATATTATTGTGTTACCACTGAACTTGAAGTGAACTAGCTTTGCTAGATTACAAAAAAAACACATTATAATTGCCTTGTAGTGCTGCTGAGAACTTTATAAAACTTTTAGATGAAAACTGAGGAAAATTTTAATGGAAAACATTCATAAAATGTGAATGAAACAATGTTTCAACTTTATGTTGCTGCGCTAAAATCACAACAAAATATTTTTCATTTACAAGAAAATCTATGATTTTAATAAGAAATAATTCAATAAAACATAATTTAACTGAAAAATTTAACATGAACTATGTTTTAGGACTTAAAAGGAAAAATTCTGCATTAACACCACCAGCTTTGTGTTTTTGTGAGACAAAGGGCAAGAGGAATGTTTTATGCCTGATGTCATCCAGTAGTGTGTCATTCATCATATGTTACATGGTTTCAAAAGCAATGATTATAACCCAACAAAAAATAAGTTTCTCTTGCTACTAGTTCAATAATATATATAACAGTACATGCTGTGTTTATGACATGTATTTAGTCTTGTGTTACACTTAATATTATTAAAAATATTTAATTAAATAATAGTTTTATTGTTTTTTTTTGATTTTGGTACTGTATTTTTATAAGAACCATGTCTGAGGAGCCTAAGTGTTTTAACAAGGAAAACTAATTTTGTTGTTCATAATGAAGCTCAGCAGGTAATTTTCAGTCACTGTCAAACGTGATAATGAATGTAAATCTAAAAAACTCTATTACACTGTCAGTCAGGCTACAAAAAAGCTGCTGATTCCTGTGAGACATCATAAAGTTCTATTATAAAACTCAGAAAACTTTCATGTAGTAGATTAATAAATTAAAATGCGAATTATTTATTATTCAAACTTAATTTGGGTCACATGTTTTTGAGTAGGCTAGTAAACTCCTAACATTCATATATATTATCCATGTGGCATTCCCCTCAAACACACAAAGCTGGCAGTACACAAGTAAATAAGTGAGGAACTGAAGACAATGTAAAATCTTTATAGTGAAAATAAAATCTGGAGTTAATGTACAAAAAATGTATCACTGGCAAGAGAAAAATATAATACTTAAGAAACATACAGAATATAATACACACTTCAATTTAAAAGTTTATGAAAAATTAAACATCAAATTTAAGAGTCTAGAGTAAGAAGTAAGGTATTTAGATTATCCAGTAAATAAAGTTACTGGAAAATACCTCTTAAGCAGTACTTGAATCTCCGATTTACCATGGTATAAGATCAAATTGACTGATTACAAAGTTACTTTAATTGAACATAATTATTCTAAAAAACATAACTGGAGACATATGTTTTGTTCGAATAACAAAACCGGATTTAATTTGGTATAGAAGTGTAAATATTTCAGTATTTTTGAAACTATAAAATCAATAAACCAAGAAATAATAAACCATGAAATCAATGTGGATGAAAACTGAAAACTTCTCATGATGTATTTTTTTTATTGAAGAAAAATAAATTGATTGAAGACTAATTAAGTTCTAAAATAAATTAGTAATTTCAAGTAAATTTTTATTTTATAATCAAAATACTTTGTAAATAGAACTGAACGAAGATTATACTTTCTAAATGCTGAAAATGTATAGGTTTACAAATAATAATTTCATGGAATCTGGGAAATGTTATCAAAAATAGTTTACTAACATAATTAATAACGAAATTAAAAAAAAAAAATAATAAATTTAAAGATGAAACAAAGGTCAGTCAATGTACAAATACTTTTTATACTGAACTCAAATTAGCTGTGCATAAGGTTAGACACTCGCACAACAAACAAAAAAAAACCAATTTAATATAATTACACAAAACAAAATTGTATATACAGAATGCACGCAAAACGCCTACCGCCTATGTTACGGTACGTTACATTTTAAATGATTAATAAAAATAAAAAACAAAATACTTCTCAACGATTGCACCACAATGGCACAGGATGGCTTTGCAAAGTTGAGATTCTAAAACAAATCATGCAGAATGCTGAACACAGATAGTGTTTAAAAGCCTACCTCTCAATGCTAGCTTACCATACTGTTTGGTGCGAACTGGTATAGGAGGTGTCGTTGCGCCTTCACCTCGTTGTGACCTAGCTGCCAACCAAACGTAATATAAAGTATTTGGATAAAGGCCAGTTAATGTATAGCTTTCAGAGATTGGTATTCTACGATGAAATTTCTCCTGAAAGTTTAAAAACAAGTATTGTTAAATATTTATAAATGATTAACACTTTCACTGCTGACCATGCGCATGAAAAGTTCTACTTTTACCAAAGAAAGGAAACTTAGCAAAGGGGTTATACTTTGTTTCAGATGTTCAGCAGTGAAACTGTAAAAGAGAGTAAATACTAAGTATTGTTTACCACTAAACTAGTAAAAAGGTATTTATAATGATAAAGAGTGGTAAAGTATATGTTCTATTGTTGAACAATTTTTAAAATAACTTTAAAACACTTGCTCTGCTTGTACTGTTTTCTCCTCTCCCACTCCTGTCCATTGATACTATTTTTTCTACTGTCGATCCAGCTGTTAATTATCGCTGACGCTTCTCCAGCTAACACAAAGAGGCAGTTAGAAGGGAAACTCTTCCCCAGTCTTCAGTTAGCACATGTGCATAGGAAATTTTTACTTTCTCTTGCCTATATGAATGTATTGGAAGGAAGTATGCTTAATTGTCAAATAAAGTTTTCATGTCGATTTTTGAAATCTCAAGAACGGAACATCGTACGAAATTGAAACTTAAAACTTAAGTTAGGTACTACAACCAGACCCGATGCAAACATTTTCATTAAAATCGGTCAACCGGATAGCAGTTCATTTGTGTCATTTTTTACTTTTTGTGATTTTCTCAAAAATGGCGCATACAATTTTTTTTAAAAATCGCCTCATTTACTACATTTTGTGTGGTCTACAAGATAGGGTAGGCGCCATGTCTGTTGAAATTCTTGGGGAGGCTGTTCTCTCATACAAAAGAATTGTTTTTCTAAGATTGCAGCCTTAATATGCATTTTAGCGCAAAAGTATGTAATAAAGTAATTATAATGAAAGTTGTAGGCAATTTAAAAATCTACAACTTTTATTTTGAACAATTTTTTGTATAACGCTTAGTAAGGACAGAAATGCGTATAATGAAATTTATAGGAAATTTAAAGATCTACAACTTTTATTCCAAGCATTGTTCACTAAAGAACCTATTTTAGCGTTAAAAAGTGATTTCCATATTATTAAGCCAAATAAAGGTTGGTTTTCATTTTGCATCATTCACTCATGATTAAAATGAGGTTATGTTTTTTGAGGTTACTATTTTTGTTTATTTATAATGTTTTATTACTAATGTTAGATTCTATTGGTCATTTTTGCATTGGCAAGAGAAAGTTGTGTGAGTATTTCACATTTGACTTTTTACTATACTGTTTGGTTTTAGCATTTTGAACACATTAGCCTCAGTTGCACATAAAACCCCCTTCAAAAAAAAAAAAAATACAGGCAAACTAAAAGTATAACTAATTTGAATCCTTGTTTAATTGTTTTGTATCTAATTTTTATTTTTAAGTATGTTACATTACACTTTTTTGAGTTATTTATTAATTATTGATTACATCAATAATAAGCTGATAAGTTTTCCACTAAAAGGTTAAACTTCCATAATGGATAATCTCTCATAAAATAACCCCTACCACTCCTTTTATGAACTGAAATCATGAGCCATAATTCCAGTTTGCTACATAAAAGTGTGAAAAGTTGAATACTAAATAATTAAGTATTGTTAAAAAATAAGTAAAATATTAAAGTTAATGTTATCATAATCAGTAAAATATTTAGATATAAACAAGTTCAATTAGAACACTATCTTCTGGCTTGGTCTTGGATCTACGATTCCAGAGATGGTCTTTGACATCAGTTATGCGCAAATCCTACCTTATTCCAATTTTATGACTAAATGCAGAGTCAGCACGGTACTCCTCTGTCTATGCGCATCGCCTTTCATACTGGAAAGAATCATGTCCAGTTAGAGGTGGGCTACATCTACAGACCACATCATCCTACCTTATGAAATTCTTTACGAGTAAATAATTTTATTATAAAACATAGTGATGTGTTATGAACCATTAAATACAACATTAATTATGTTACATCTTTAGGTATGAGATATTTATGGTCCATCTTAGATTACACAGATCCCCTTGAACATCCATTACTGATGTTTTCAATTGGTCTAGAGCAGTGATTCTCCACCTGGGAGTCGCGGTGATATTATAGAGGGGTCGTGAAACAATAATGAAATCATGTAATCATTTTACGACAAAAAAATCATTTATTATAAACTTACTTATAAAAATTTTACACGCAATAAGTACACTTACTTATGAAGTAAAGAAATTAATCATTAATTAATTATTATTAATGTGATAGTTGGATTTGTTTTTCATTTAAAATATTTTCTTCATATTATGTGGATCTTCGTTAGAAACATATAAAAGTAAATTGTTCTCGAGTGATAACATATGATTCCCATATTTAGTTTTTAGAGCAACCATAGAGGAAAACCCCTTTTCACAGAGATAAGACATGGAAAAAGGTATTAATATTATCAATGCTTCTGTGACTAAATTTCCATATTCATGTCGTCAAGCAAGCCAAAACGTATTTAAATATTCAGATGCAAATTGCAGTTGTAGCGTTTTGTCGGCAGACAATTCGATGAGCCAGTCGTAAATCTTCACTGGTAAATTAGTTGCGACAACAACGTTTTCACTAAATGGATTCAGTACCCATCTCTTTGAGAAATCATTTTTATCTTCTGGGAAATACTCTGTCAACTGAGTTTTAAGCTCACGCAAATGCATCATCATTATGCTTACTATTATTATCGAGGGGTGTGGGGGGGTCGTAGAGCAAAAAAAAAGGTTGAGAATCACTGGTCTAGGCCATCACGTTGAGTATTTCCTTAATGCTAGTAATTATTTGTGCCAACAAACACCTACTCCTCTAAAAGACACACTCGCCAAACAAATTTCTTGTGTCATATTCATATATATAAACTGGGAAATCCTAAATTAGTTATACAATTAATTAGTTAATTAATTAACTAGTTTAGTCAATTATTATTAACTAGTTTAGTATTAGTAGTATAATATTTAGTATAAAGTATATTAAGTAGTTTAATATTAAATAATTAAGTAGTATATTAGTAGTATACTACTAATAAGTAGTACAGTATTAGTTTAATCAAGTAGTTAGTCATGTATTAAATACTTCTAGAAGTACTTAATTTAAAAGCACCCAGTACAAAAAAACTGCAGTGGATTTTAAAGCAGGAATATACACAAACTGAGTCAATAAACTTTACAGGATTAGTAAACAAATAAAATAACTCACAGTAAAATGAATTGATTTAAAATATACTAACTTTTGCATAAGTGTCATTCCAGTATAGTTCATAACTAACAATATTTTCTCCAGAATGTGAAGGTCGACTCCATTGTAGACTAACGGATGTTTCACCGACATCTGAAGCTCGTAAATTACTAGGCTGGCTTGGAACTGTAAATTTAAATACAAGTTTAAAATCTTGGGGAGTTTAATAATTGGAGGGAATTGACATAAGAAAAATAAAAGTTTATCTCAATTTATGTCATGAATATTTTTTGGTTTTGAAGTACTAAAAATCATACTTTAATTATATAGTAGTACTCAGTCATACAAATAAGATAAGTAAAACAGACTACTAGGTCGAATGGTATTTGATCCGGAAACTCCTTTTCATTTTAAGAAGACAAAATAATACTATACAATAAATTATTACATAAATTGAAAAATTTGGGAATAAGTTTTCCCAAAATTTGGACTGACATAAAACTGTACCAAGCCTTCTTTTAATTTTCTAGCTGAATGTATAGTTCTTCTGTCAATATTTTTTGAAGCTTGTAAACCATAGATCTCAGATTCAATTACTAGCTAGGGTCTGGAAATTACAACCAGTTCAAACTCACCATTCCATAATCAAAAATAGTTGCTAATGACCAAGATGTTCATGGAACTTTAAATTAATAGAACTCATCTCACAAAATAATTAATATATTTTCTGACATTTGTTTGGAAAATGAAATTATAAGAATATAAGAATAATTCTTTCAAATTCAATGTCTTATTTTATGTTGATCACAGACGTACAGGTTAAGGAAAGTATACACATTATTAATTAAACTACACACTGTATATATAAAAATTCAACAGAAGATAAAGGAGTTAAAACTATGATAGGAAATTTGGATATAGTATAGCATTTGACAAACAAGTACAGTCTATAACAATTAATGTCAGAACCTCCGGCTTGTTATGAAGTTAGGCCTAATGGTGATCCCGCGGCAAGTCGGGATGGAATAGAAAGGAACTGAGAGGTTTTGGCGAATAGTTACCTTTGGCAGAGCTTCGTATGCCCCAGGTAAAGGACCTACCTGGATACTAGTAAATTTGGTTTCCTCTCGTAAAGAAAATAATGTCTTTCACGAGAACTTAAAATCAGGTATTTTTAAATATATATATATATGTACAACCAGAAGCATTTTAATTGCTTCAGAAACATTAAATATAAACAAAATAGTTCCAAGGGTAAACTGGAGATAAAAGAGAGGAAATTTGTGAGAAATATATTTAGTCCCTGATAGTTAAGTAGCCAGGATTTTGGTTAAGGAGAGCTGAATCCAGAGATTTTTTTGTTTTACATCCAACTTATATGCAAATTAAAGTAACAGAATGGTGATAGATGAAATGACTGATGAAGAATTTTGAGACCTTACTGGAAATCTATTTCAGGACCTACGGAATATTAGTTTGGTTCAAAATTTGGATTTTCTGTTCGGAACCTGATCCCAGAGTACATAACACAAACAGTCACAAATCAAACGCAGAAATAAAGGAACTATTAGTAAAAAAACAAAAGTAGACATTGTTACCACACATTAAACAAAATGAGATATAATAAAACCAAACCTAAATGGTACTCAAAGACTGAAAGGGGTACAGAGGTACTGGGTATTAAGTTATACAACAGAAGACAGAAGTTTAGAAATTAACAAACTGTATAAAATTACTAAAAAAGTAAATTAAAAGATTGCTAAAGAAATTTCCAAGAAGGGAGAAAACTATGAACAACAATTAGATGGTCAGAAGAAAGGAAATTAAAAGGATCAACAAGTTAAATCAACTGATTTAATCTGACTTATCTACTGGATAATTATAGTCTTCACAAGGCTAAACTTGAAAGAAAAACTAAACATTATTAAGAGTACAATAGTTAATTAAAGTGTACAGTATTATTTACACCATAATAAATATAATATTAACAACTACGCCAACCTGATATCATTTCAAATCAGTTAAATTAATCATATTTATTTGTACCAAGATAAATTTTAAATTCATAACGTATTAAATTTAAATTCAATTGAAATCATACACAAAAAGTTATTTAATTGAATTATTTCTGTATATTTTGTTTACTATTGCACCAGTTTGATAACAATAAAATGGGATAAAAATGTCAAAACTGGGATTTACTATAAATGTCAATCACATACTGAAATTGAAATAGTGTAAAATATAATAGAAATTTGATTTTCTACAGAAAAAAATATTGAATATATAGATCACCTAGAAATAATAATTGACCTGTCATTTTACGGTAACAAGTAAATTTAATAGATAAAAAGGAAACGTCACTTCATTTTATAGGTATGATTAAAAAAACACTCAATGTTTAAGGTTAATAAAAAATAATTATTAGACCTCCTTGTTGAGTTTTAACAAGAACTGGTTCCGAGAGTGGTCCTGGACCGACGCTGGTGAATGCTTGAACTCTGATTGTGTAGATCGTATGTGGAGTTAATTCACTGATAGTTGTCAACATGTTATTATCCACCATCTGTGAATCCCATGATGCCATCGTTAACTGAGCATTTTCGGTATAATACACTTTATATCCCTGCAAAAAACACATGATCATTATTAAAAAAAAATTTTTAAAGAAAATTGCTAACATTTCAGTCTAAAAATTAAAACTACTACTTAGTTGTAATTTAATGTAGTACTTTACAAATTTTATACTGAATACAGATTCACAGTGGCTTTAATATACAAGGGACATACAATAATTAAGAAGATAAATTAACGTAGAGAAAAAAATGGTTTATTCAATGAAAGGGTCAAGTTTAAAACTATGGCAACACCGTTAATCAAGAGTTCTAACATAAATAATACAAACATAACCTCTATTTTCATTTCAAAATGTCAGATGTGTTTGAAATATGTGTATCCCAAAAGAGCAACACTTCAGAGATAAGATGTTTGCTGTCTGAAGGTGTAAAACTGCAAAAATTCATTCAAGAATATTGAAACAGTAAGGTGAAAGTGTTAAAAATACGGCAAAATGTTTTGAGTAAAAACATCCAAATTTGCCAACCAAGAAAAAATTCAAAACTTATGAATCAGCCGTTAAACCAGCCAGTGCCATGAACAGTGAGTAAAGAGCATATTCTAATATGCTCTAAAAGAAAAAATACCTGCAGAGGCAAAAGCGTAAGGGTACTCTCTTAAAAGGTGTGATTCTCTTGCATGACAATGTGAGCCCATTTTGTTATTGATGTCCCTCATAGTTCAATTATAATTGAAAACTCTGGTTTTTTCAGAAGATAATGATATGCTAGTCGAAGAGATATAGGAAGACCAGTGACTAGGATGCACAGTGGTTATCAGATTTGCGCATGCATGTTTAGTCTATTCCATTTATCTTTAGAGATGATGTACATACTCTGCTCCACTATTCGCAGTATGCATAATTGTCGTTACAGAAATACGCTTAGTGCAACCGTTTCTCCATGAGAACTAATTCATAGTTACCACATTGGTTCTCACATCAGCATTAAAATTGTATTTAACTGCAAACAGAACATTGTCTGAGTAAGAATAAAGAACTGACCTACGCAAAAGAAGTAACAAAGCATTACTTTACTATCAGTAGACAAAAACAAACTATATTGATAGTTATTATACAATTTGATATTGGTACCTGGCCATGTGAAACAGATGCCAGTTTCATTCTTTCAACCATTCGCTCATATGATCTGTTCATATCAGTAAAAAATTATTTGTGTACTAATTAATTTACATGACATCAATTTATTAAACTCACGGTCACTTGTCCATTAGGAGTCTCTGGTTCTTCCCACTGGATAACCATGGTACTGGAGCTCAGTGGTCTCACCTGGACATTCCGAGGAGCAGTTCCTGGCTCTGTAACCAAAGAATACATCATTAATAATCATGAAACTCAAAATTTATAACACAGTTGAATAAAAACATAAAATGGTTAACACATTTTCCAGAATATTTTCATGTTAGTATTTATTTTTTTCATTAAATCAGTATAAGTTAGACAAGTCTCTTCATGTGAATATTTTTTGAGCATCATGAAACTGAAGAAATCCAATTTAAAAATTTCATGAATCTTTTCAAATATCCAAAACATATGAAAGAACTAGTAATGGCCATGGAAAACTCACAAAACAATGTTTTAAAAATACAGTTTTGTGCAGAAACAAAAATAGAAACTGGTTTAATATATTGCAACAATGAATAAACTTCAATTAATTCCCATGTATTTAGGACACACATACAATTTATGTAATAACAAAAGTATGCAGTAAAGCAAAAAAATAGCTTTTAGGATATTTTCAAACAAATACTAGGTTAAATCAGGTGAACTATCCCCCTATCACTTAAAATATGCACTGCATAAGAATAGTAAGGTTGTAATGGAGTGTTGAAATTTGAGTTATATTCAGTAATATGTGTTTGCAGACGATTATGTACTCATTAAAAGTGATAAAAATCAATAGGTTTTGTTAGCTCCAAGTGAAATATGGATACTTAAAATGTAGTTAAAGGAAAAACAATATCTTAGAACTGGTAGTATGACCGAAAAAATTTTCTAACAAACAACTAGAACAATAGCCATTAGTCTGCTCGAAGGCCCCTGGTCTAGAATTATTACTTATTAAAACCTACTGATTCTGAACCATAAATAATCACTTGACTTTAAATAAACTAAAAAAAAAATTGGATCAATGACGTCAATAATTAACATTAATATTTTTTAAGAAGATGGGTTCAGGTACTAAACAAAGATTTAATCACTGTGAACCACTACTCAGAAATCATATTCTATGTCAACTGTTAGGATACACTTATGTATAGTAACACTTGCATTCAAACAATTAACTATTATACACTATTCAATACAAACAATCAAAAAAAAAAAATAATAACAAAAATAAAACACCAAACTAAACATTATTTTAACCTTGACACTCTTTTTAATAAAAATAAAATACTACTAAAATAAAAAAAATCAACATAAAAAATAATATAAAATACATTCACAAAAAATAAGAACAAATTTAAATTAACTAAAAATTAAATAAATATAATGCAATCAATAAAATCAACTAAAACATGATACATTATTATGTCAATACACAAGATAATAAACAAAATACGAAAAATATATGAAGAAAACAAGAAAATATTAGAAAAGTATAAAGTGATAGAAGCGATTGAAGAATTAATTATAAAATTATCCAATTCACATTAAAAAAAGAGAGTAATCAAATTTAATAAGTAATTAAAATATGAAATATTAATTACAACATACAGAATATTAAATGCAATATGAATATTATACGGATGGTAACAAACGTAAAAAAATACCTGTAGAAAAAAATCAAAAATGAAATGTTAATTAACTACAAAAAAATCATCAAAAGGTAGAAAATAAAATATAAAAGAAGATCAAACAAAAATAATTACATACAAAAATCAACACATTTATTAATTTCCGTTTGTTACTAAGTACTTACTCGTTCCTCCAAAAGAAGAATCAGCTGTGGGAAAAAACAAAAAGCTTTTGTGAAAATTTATTAATTAAAATTTTCATTTGAGTATTTGGTTAAATACATACAAATTTATAATATAGTTTTATTTTAAAATATACATAAATATACACACATAAATATTAAAATTTCAATAAGCGTACTTATCTTGCAGTTGATATTGCACACACACACTTATTTAATATACACTGCCAGACAAGTATACTTTATAGAAATTCACATTTATTAAAATAGTCAAGTATAAAGATTACACTTCAGAATTCTAGTGTGTAGTACAAAGAAATAAAATATTAATTAATACACTTATACAAATAAATATAAAACTACAGTACTAAGAAATATTTTTTCTCTAAATATTAAAGTATAAACAAAATAAAATTAAAATAGAAAAATTTAGAAAATGAAGATGAAAATTTAATGACCAGCTGTATAGAAGAAATGACAAAAATATGTTTTAACATTAAACAACAGACCCAAGGTGTCGGATAAGTGGTTAACCGAAGATAGAAAGGATGTTGAGAAAACTGGAATACATCACGAAAATATAATTCACTGAAACAAGTTAAGATTGATTAATTATTTCACGGGTTTTCATGGAACAAAAGCGGAATACTAATGGACAGAAGAAAGGAGAAAAGTATAAAGTAAAAGAATGTTGAAAGTATAGGCAGCAATAAAGAGCTTAAAGAGATGTGTAAAGATCTAAAATTGTCATAAACAACAAGAAGCAGCTTATTTGATAAATTTTAACTCTTTTACTACATTAGTTACATAATGCAATTGTAAACAAAAAATATTGATGGCAATTTTTAAAAATTGTCAACCATCATTTTGTTTTGTTTGTCCATCCGTCACACCCAGATGTCAGAAACTACAAGAGATAGCAACAAACGGTTTTCCGATTTGTAATCTACATAAAAAGTTGGTGTGCTTAAATTGGGTTTGACGTTCCGCTTTTGATCAGAAGTGGCTGAAAACCGAAAGTCAAGAAATCAAAGTCAGAAACTACAAGAGAGCAATAAATTGTTTTCAGATTCGTAATCTACACAAAACATTAGTGGACCAGGGTTTGAAGTTTTGGTTTTGACCGGAAGTGACACTAAACCGAAGTCAAGAAATTAAAGTTGGAATTTAGAAACTAAAATATAGTGTCATTTGATTACTCTTAAAGAGTAGATACTGAAATTATTAATGGTTTTTGCCATAATCAAAGGTAAGCCTTTTTTAAAATTTCCACCAGCCATGAGACGCGTCATCTCATGAAATGGATTTTTATTGTATAACTATTTTGGAATTCTGCAAAATAATAGCCTAGTAAATAGTACATGATTTAATACTATGAAACTATAAATTTGTAGCATTATAAAAATAACTTAATACTTATTAAATAATTAAGTAAATTATGGGACAAAATGATTTCATAGTTAATATTTTTAATGACAAAATAGTTTTTTAAAAGTAAAAAAGTGATTAAGCCAATTATGATATGTTGCCTCATTTAACACAGTACTTAAAAAATTTATGAACGAGAAAATATTTAGCGGTTTGAAATTTATCAAATTAACTTAAAAATAATATAATTTATTGTACAATGTAATTATTAATGTTTCACTGAAAATTACAAGAATATAAAATTAGAGAGCACAAAAAATTATTACACTCAAAGAATAAAGATTACTGCAAAATATACTACAACAGATTAAAAATAACTCTTTTTATATGATATACATTAACGAGCAAGCAGAATTAGCTGCATAATTTTAACTACAATACCAGCTGTGTAAGCAACGCTCAGAGCTGACGGTAAAGTACTTTTACATGGAGTAGCTAGTTGTCATGAATTATTGCAATGTACAACTAACTAATCAAATAAATGAGGTTCGTTAATCTAACTTTTATCATTAAAGCATGTAAAAACGGTGGACAATATTTTGACAGAAGATTCATCGTTCATTTTTAACCAACAAATTAGTTAAAATGCTTTGTGGTCATATAGTAAGATTTATATAATAAATATGTAAAAACTGAAAACAATTAACAGTGAACACTTCCAGAACTATCTTTAACGATAGTATGCTAACAGTAAATTAAATTAAAATTGTGTGTAGTAAGGTTCTGTCAAATTGTCTGAAAGCACAACACAAAATAATAAACAAACAGCAAGAATAAAAATCTGCTGTAAGCCACCAAATAGACTACAGATCACAATACTACTGTCATCAGTAAAATGATAAATATATTTTAACAACGTTAATAAAGATTAATATATTAATAATATAAAATCAACATACATGGATGGATTTGACTGTACTGCAATAATGAGTTTTTTACATGTTCATTTGACTACTGTCTGTCTATAACTTGATGGCCTCCCACAGAGAGGAGTAGAATCAGCCCGCTACTAGCCTTCTCAATAACACTTCATTATGTACCAAGTCCAGTTTACTAGTTAGTAGTAGTACATAATGAAATGTTTTTGAGAAGGCTAGTAGCGGGCCGATTCTGCTCCTCTCTGCGGTAGGCCATCAAGTTATAAACAGACAGTAGATTAATGTACAAGAGTAGAAAAATATAAGGTTTTACTATTTTTAAAAGTTAATAAGGCACTGATATTTTCACTATATTTTACTATACTAAAAATGTAGTTAGATCTATTTTTAAGTAGAATTTTAAAAGAAATAGTTTATCCAAACTAAGAATGATGTAGTGAGTTTCACAATAAAGACCAATCTTGTTAAATATTTTTTCTGCGTATTGTTTAGAATTATATAATATAAAAAATACACTAAATACACATTAGATGATTCTCAAGTGATTAAAAAAGCAATAGGGTCCTTCGGATATCATGTTCAGTTGCAGTAATAAAACATCAATATATGCACACTTTTGTCAGATAGTTATGACAAAACAAAAATAGTAATTGTGATAATAACCTGATAACATTGTTATCTCTTTCTATTCAAATAATTTTTAGAATTGTCATGAAAATCTGACGAAAGTGTGTATCCACTGACGTTTTATTATTGTAATTGAAGATGGATACATGATATTCAAAAGGATCTACTGCTTTTTTAATCACGTGAGGGTCACCTAATGTGTATTTGGAGGTTTTTATAATTATATAAAGAACAATCATATTAAAAAAAGTAAAAAATACAGATGTTTGGTGATAATATTAACAACTGATTAAAATGATCAAACACTAGAAATAGGAACATGGACAGGAATAGTGAAGGCAGAAATAAAATGAAGAACTAGTAATGAAACTAAAATCTAAGTACAGAAGTTGGAATAAGAAATTTGAGATACTACATAAATCTTTCTGTTATTTGATATGGGATGGAGACTAGGTTTTAAGAAACAAGAAATAAACAGGATCTTTTTCACAGGATGCTTTTGAATTATGGTTATACAATTGCATGTTAAAGGATATCATGAATAGTGAAAAGGATGATCAAATTTTACATCAGATAGGTATTTAAAAAAGATTTATTAATATGATAAAGAGATGCAAACTGGAGTACTTCAGTCATGTTATGCGTGGACAGAAATACCATCAAATGCAGTTGATTTTACAGGGAAAATAACAGGAGAGAAGAATGTAGGAAGATGAAGAACATATTGGTTAAAAACCCTTCCGAGACTAAAAAGGAGCACAATTGCTCCTCTAAAGGTTTCACTGTTATGATCACCAACTTCCGATAGGAGAAGATACCCAAAGAAAAAGGCATAAGAAAACTGAGCCAACATTGTAATCATTGACATGATGCTAACAGTTAACAACAAAAATTGAGTCACAAGAATGTGTGAATGAATTGAGTACAAGAATTTGGGTGGATTAAAAAAAAATATTTTTTCTAAAAACCATGATTCCATTTAAAAGGCAAAAAAATTAGAATAGAGAGCTCAGTCAATTTGGGGGTGGGGACCAACTGACACAGGCTAAAAATCAACCAGGCTTAAATGTAAGTACTAAATCAAAATAAACAAAATATAAAAAAAGATGTATCAAAAATGAGAGAAAGCAAATGGAAAGAAGAAAAGAAAAGGACAAAAGAATATTTTTTCTTAAGCAAACAATAGAAATATGAGCAGAAGGGATCTCCTACGAACAAGAAAGAAGGAAAATGATCACAAGGAAAATTAAAAAAGAAAGAAAACAAAGAATTGATTCATGATAAAAAGTAAATAAAATAAAAATAAAATTATTGTAATTAAATAGTACCATAAATTATACAGAAGAAATATATTACAGAATGGTATTACTTGATAAAAATTTCAATTACTTGGCAGTGGGCTAAAAATCAATCATAAATAAATTATTTTTAACTGTAAGTAAACAGGTAACTTAAATGTTGTATAGTTCTCTTTTTTCTACATAAAATATTTTTTTTGAATCCCAAGCTGTTCCTTCCCTGCCTACAGACAAGATATTCTTTGTAAGTTAGGTAGTATTTTTGTCCATGATGAATTGATTTGTAAATTTTTATTTAATGTTTTTTTAGTTTATTTAAAGTTGTATCAACAGCTTGGTTATTAGTAACTACGACAGTGGGTTTTAACTTTTGAAAATTTACAGACCCTAGCCAGGAATCAAACCAGGACCACATTGCAGGCTAGTGAGCTACCACTATGCTAAGGAAGTGGCATCAACTTACTTTTATTTATATACCAGTACATGATTTATTTAATTTATTATAAACAAATATATGAAGTTATGAGAAATATTTTATACATTTTTTATACATATTACACATAATTACTGAGCAAAAATAAATACATAAATATTAATATTTATTGAAATATATATTTTCTAACCACCAGAATACGGTAACATAAAACACTTACCAATGTTTATAGCGCTTTCGTGTATCTTGTACACATCTTCAGTAAATTAACATTTATTACAAGTCAAAATTTAATACTTCCTGCTCCTACCATGGTAGATAAGGGATCAATTCCTTATCTACGATGGTAGGAGCAGGAAGTTTTAAATTTTGACTTGTAATAAATGTTAATTTACTGAAGATGTGTACTAGATACACGAAAGCGCTATAAACATTGGTAAGTGTTTTATGTTACCGTATTCTGGTGGTTAGAAAATATATATTTCAATTTTAAATAATACGGCTGTTTAAAAATCCTACATAGGATGTTTAATAAAATAATAATATTTAATTATAATTTATAACAATCTAATCCATCCATTATATTATAATATACAATTGCCTAAATAGATACACATATTTAAATATAGAACTAATAAAATAAAATGTGTTTGTAATGTGTTTGTAAAGAAACAGTGGAAGTATAGAATTTTATTATCAACCATGAATATTAAATATGACAGATTTAACAGAGAAATTATTCACACAACTAACATTTACAGTAGTGCAAGCAATATACTTGAAATGTGCTTATGAATTGTGATGAATACAATAGCTGATTCAACAACCATAGTATATAGGACATACGTAGAGGCAACATCAGGAGCCTACTGTAAATGGTGACACACGATGATTTGCATATTGTCAAAAGAGCAGATGACAGAACATCGCATCCATGTTTACAGAGTGCTTGTCATGTATGAAGGAGAGAGATTCAATCTACTTGAAGCAGTGGGGAAAAAAATCTGAGCAAGTAAGGAAGATAAGAAAGGTTTCTGTCACTTATACAACAAAGTAATGTCAGTACTTCTTTTTGAAAAAAAAAAGTTTTGTATACAATTTATGAAAAGAAAACGTACATAACGTATTCCTGTTATGACATTTAATCATGTAAAACAAAATCAAGAGTAACTAAGAATAATAAACAAAATGTTAAAATATTCAATCCAATAATACCAAAAACACACTGTGATATTCAAAGTTGTTTTTCTGGCAAAATAAAAAAATTTAGAACATAATTATATTGTCTTCCTAGTTTTTATTTAACACAATACTCCAGACATGTAGATAAATACTTTGGATATGTTATGTGTGGCGAGAAATACTGTTTGCTTTAGCTGATTATACAGAGAAAAATAGAAGAGAGGAGTGTAAAAAGATGAAGAACTTCTTGATTAAAAAACTGCTAACTGATGTATTGTTTCTCTGTGGAACTATTAAGACAGCCGTGTCAAAAGTAAAAATTTCTGCTATGATTGCCAACCTCTAATGGCACAAGGTACCCAACGAAAAAGAATTTAGTAACATAGTGTAAATTCCATGTGGGTGAAATGTTAATTACAGAACATATACAGAACTCAGTTGAAAAATTTAAAAACACTATGACCTGCAAGAAACCAATTGAGCTTGTCCACAATGAAGTCAGTGACACATCTCAGAAGCGAAAAAGTTTTTTTTTAAATTTAATTTAAAATACTGAATGTCTTGGTTGGCAACAGTAGTAAGGGTTTTAGAGTAATTGAGTCAACTGTCGGTACAATAAAAAAAAACAAAGAAAATATTCAAAGAACCACAAAAAAAATGGAGAAGGTATAGAATATTTGTATTAAAATCAAAAAAAGGATCCCTCTTTGTTCAGTTTTAATACAAGAGAAAGCATGATCATTTTGCATGTTCAGTGAAATGGCAAAGGTAGCATCACTGACCGATCATCATATTGTGTAAATTTATCATAGTGCACTAAAATTTTTGATCATACTATTAATTTTTGTTATTTTACTTGCATAAAACCACTATTGTCCGATCTTCATATTGTGTAAATTTATCATAGTGCACTAAAATTTTTGATCATACTATTAATTTTTGTTATTTTACTTGCATAAAACCACTATTGTCCGATCTTCATATTGTGTAAATTCATCATAGTGCACTAAAATTTTTGATCATACTATTAATTTTTGTTATTTTACTTGCATAAAACCACTATTGTCCGATCTTCATATTGTGTAAATTTATCATAGTGCACTAAAATTTTTGATCATACTATTAATTTTTGTTATTTTACTTGCATAAAACCACTATTGTCCGATCTTCATATTGTGTAAATTCATCATAGTGCACTAAAATTTTTGATCATACTATTAATTTTTGTTATTTTACTTGCATAAAACCACTATTGTCATGTAGGTTTGGTTTCACTATTTACAATAGATGTTTAAGTAACTCCTGCGAATAGTAAGGGATTAAAAAAGAATTTTAAATTTTCAATTAACTAACAACATATTATAATGAAACAAAATTCCATATTATTATCTGATTTCTAAAGATGAAAAAATTAAAAGCTCTGGTAAATTGTACATAGATTACAACTTATTTTAATGAATATCAGCTGATAAGGTTTGAAAAATAGATATAAAATTAAACAAATAATTACTAATAAATTTGTTTATCAGGTAAACTAATTATTGTTTACATTTTAAAAAACAATAATTAACTAAAACTTTTTTTAATTTTTTAAAGTCATATCAAGAGCTCGGTTCCGTTATTAACAACTACAGGAGGTATCAACTTGTGAAAATTTACAAACCCTAGCCAGGAATCGAATTTAGGTCCTCTGCTTTTGGTCAATCTTTCTTTATTCTTAATTTAAATAGCTGATTAAGAAGATACTGCATGAATTACATGTTTCATCTTTAAAAGACTAGGTAATGAAGTTACACGAAAATAAACCTTACAGAAACATACAAACACATTTTAATTTTATAGTTATTACATTACAGAATATATTATAAATTAAATCTATTAGCACAATAAATACATATAACAACAATAAAACAAAATGGTGCAGGTGCGTTCAAAATTTTAACTCAATAACGAATAGTAACACTGTGTGAAATAGCGGTGCAACCTACGTATTTTTTAATACTGTACAGTGAACGAATCACAAGAACAAATTCTTTAAAAAACTTACATAATATATCATCATCATAATCATCAATAAATTCCAGGTGTCATCAACACAATGACGCATGGAAACAACAAAAATCATGAGTCTGTCTCAAAAATAAAAATCATCAAAAAATCACACATGATAATCCACAAAAATATTCGAAGAAAGCTACACAAAAATTCATTACAAATACACTGTGTTGTAGAATTATATTAATATAAATATGGTGTGAAATATCCACACAACTTTTTCTTGCCAATGTAAATCATGAAATTACAACCTAGGTTTAATCATCAGTAAACAATCTAATTTAAATAAACTAATTTTTAAGAATCTAATTAGACAAACAACCTAATTTTTTAATAATAAGTGAATGACAAATGAAAATCAACCTCTGCAGAACCTAAAAAATACAGAAAATCACTGATTGATGCTAAATTAGGCTCTATAAGAAAATACTTAAATGAAAGTCGAATAATTGTCTATAACTTTAATCAAGTATACTTTCATCGTAAAATGCATACTAAGGCCACAATAACAAAATATACTTTTACCGATTTTGATGACAATAAAAAAATCATTAATTGACGCTAAACTAAGTGTTGTGGAAAAAAATGTTTGAAATAAAATGTGTAAGTGTTTCGCTGTTCTAAAACATTGACTACAAACACTTTTGCCTAAAAAACATATTAAGGCCGCAATCTTTAAAAAAAAAATTTTTTTTACCACGAGAGGACAGGCCCACCAAAAATTTCAGCAGACATGGTGCTTACCCTATCTTGTAGATCATGAAAAATTTAGATAGAGAAACAATCATCAAAGTTTATGAAAAATCGTAGGAGCCGTTTTTGACATTATCAGAAAAAAGTAAAAAAACACAAATAAACAACTACTTCTGGTTGACCGATTTTGACGAAAATGTTCATGTAGAGGCCCTTAGCTGTACCTAACATACATTTCAAATTTCAACTTCATACGATATTACATTCTTGAGATATTTTGTTCACACAAACACACATAGACCAATTGCTAAAAAAATGCTTTTTGAGTTTAGGGGCCTGAAAACATGTATTTCTGGTGAAAACTTGATTTTGAAAACTCAACATGAAAGCAATACTTTAATTCCTTATAAATTCATATAGAGCAAGAGGAAATATACTATATACACTTCAAGTACATTACTGATGCTTAAAAAAGTATTGTTTATTTGTTTTTGAATGATCGTAGGAATTTTTACAGACGTATAAAAATCCGTAACAATTTGCATCACAAAATTCATTTACATTGTATGAATGGATAAAACTACAAAGTTTCATTTATCCCAACGCTGTTAAAAGTTCATTTGTTTTGAATAAAATACACTAACAAATGTTCTAAAATCCTATCAAAGTAATTTTTGGTCAACCCCATCGTTTGGTATGCCAAACCACGGGGCCATCCTCAAAGTGAAATTTCAATTGCAGTCAAAATTGCTCATCAAAAAACATTTAAATCAAACACAATGAAAAAACAAACTAAACAATCGTTTTATCCTGCTCAAAAAAGTGAATGAATATTACGTAAACTAGCATAAACATTTACAGATTTTATTATAACATATGTAAAACATTAAAGGATAGTGTTATTTATACCCTTAATAAATATGAAAAGCCACAATAAAAATAAAATAAAAAAATCGAAACACTTGTTAACTGATAAAGATCAAAAACAACAACAAAACATGAAAATAATTTAAAAATAAATAGTTACCTATTTAACTTTAACATGAATTTCATAACGATTTGAAAAAATAAGAATTCATTTTTTCGATAAAATTTTTTAAATATTTAATGAAAAAGTAATAGAAAAGTCTGGTATTTATTTCCACTATTCACGTTAAACCTCCAGAACCAATTTTAATACTGGTCATACCAAATTATTCTTTGAAACAGCATGGATGTTTAAGATACTTTTAAAATAATTTTGGAAATTCCTCAAAAAGTTTTCAACTAACTAGAACAATCTACTCTAATCACCTTTCTACATAAGAGCAACCCTTTACAAACCCAGGTGCAGGTGTAGGTTACATGGTTAGTTAGTAGTTGTGCCTTAGTGCTGAAAGGGTAAACGTCTTAAATCCTGATTTCCAGTCAAAGCCTACAAAGTCTTGGTAAAATTTTTGTAGTACATATTGTAACTTGTTTGATTTGAAAGATACCAATTCGGTTTCTGCAGTTCATTTTTGAGATATATCACTAGATTTTCATGTAGTTATTGTTTTTAAAGAAATGGTCCTGTGATAAAGTAAAATTGGCCCACTCATACTGTGACTTTCTCTTAGCAATATAAATAATGAAAAATATAACCTATGTTTGATCACGAGTGAATGGCGCTAACTGAAAATGTTTTAAGTCCTTAAAACAAACGGAAAATCGCTAATTGACGCTACTAAGCTCTGTAAAAAGAAATGCTTGAAATAAAAGTTGCAGGGTTTTTAATTTAAAGAAAATCTGTACCATAGAGGTAAAGGGTGTTAACTCCAATTTAGCAAAATTGAGTTAAAACTACCTTTAAAATTAGAAAGAAATGCTTTAAAGGTGTACAATATTAACTCCTTCCTGCCTAACTTGCAATTTTAGAGCTTGCAATAAGCGTATTAAATTGAATTTTGTAGCTGATGTACAAATTTTGCTTGAATTTTTGTTGTATTTGGTATTTTATTCATCAGTCACTAAACAGTCTAAGTAAATTTTAATTTTTTTTTAAATTTTCTTAATAAAATGTTGCTTCTTTATAAAAGTAGTGTAGCACTCACTAGGTATTTCACTAAAGTTATTTTTAATAAAATCGCCTTACGCTGGAGTTAACACTAATGTAGAACATTAAAAATTTAACAAAACACAGAAAGCGGGAAAGTATTAAGTCCTGTTTAGATGGGAAGGAGTATAAAAGTTATAAAAGGTTATATAAAAGGTTAAAAGGAGTGTAAAAGGTTATGAAATAATAGATCTGTAGATAAAAAGCATTTTCTGTAGAATTTGGGTGTAAATTTCAAGTTTCTAACAAAACTAACTTACTGAAATTTTGTTACCATAATGAAAAAAAATGTCTACTTTTTGGCTCTCCAGAAAAATCACCAAAATGGAGGTAACACCTTTTACTTCTTATGTATAGAAATACAGATTGAAAGAATGTCTTAGGCCATGATAACTTAATTTCACCAAAATCAGAATTACGGTCTTCTAGCACTAAGCCCACATATATAGCGATTAATAAAATGCAGACATTTGTTAATCAATAACTTGAATAAAATGTAAATTGTACAAATGAAATGAATATGAAACTAAATATTGTAATTAATTTTAAAATGAAACAATAATTGTTAATGAAAAGCATTAAACAAATATTACTGAAACACTTTTGTAATAAATAACAAAATTATCAAAAACTTCATTTAAATAATTAAATTGCACTAATTTGTATGTATTATGTAGTTTATTAAATTTTAATAATAAATTAATTACGTTGTATTATATTATATTGAAACATTTATTTATATTTAATAAGTAAACACGATCAATGGACACAGCAAACATACCACAACAAAATTTCAAACACAAAATATAATTCAAACACTATGAATAATTATCAAATTCCAATAAAATGGTTTCAAAATTATTCCTGAACAAAACACATTAATAAATATACTTTTAAGAGAACACACTTCATAATCTTTACAATTTATGAATAATTGCACAGTAATATAAATGAATGGCACTTGTACAGATTTTACGATACAAATAATTTTTACCTAATGAAATCTATATAAATTACATACTATTAAAATAGCAAAAACTTATGGACAACTAATAATTTTATTAATTCGGTATTGCATTTATCTGCCCATAAAACAGGTGCAGTGCCAAATTATTTACACTCAATCTGTTTGTTGCAGGTCTAAAATAAATAGTTTTGTTACTTATCACATATTCAGCCAATTAAATTTGACTGAATCATTTAAGAACAGAAGAGGTAGAGGTGTAAAAGACACTAATCAGAGTTATCTCCTCTGAAAGTAATGAATTTTCTTATACAGCCAGACCCTGTGATGAATAAAGTGAAGATGTCATTTGCAAAGTGAAAAATATGTTCTTTTCAGAGGGCTTGGCATGCTGATAAGCATACTTTTCCACTCAGTGAGGAAGGAAATGGTAAACCACCTCACTCCTTATTTTACTTAGTAAAACCTCTACAGGTTCAAACCAGCTTAGTTATGATTCTTGCGTATCATAACTAATTTGATACGCAAGAATTTGTAATTGTGCGCAATGTAGGAAAAACAATATCAGGGAGATTATATTTTTATCACTTAACCTTTTGCAGAGAAATCATAGTACACTCGTATACTACCATACTACCGTAAGTGTGGCAACCTCGATTGATCAGTACAAGCTCGCATATTTGTGATTTCTGTTATAATATAAAATTATTAATGAAATAAAATGGAATTGCATAATTTAACTGAAGACTTTGGAACGTTGTAGCGCCTTAATTATTTTCGAAGCTCAGATTATCGATCTGTCATTACATTACGTTTTGTTTAGTAAAATTCTTTTATTTCTCGTTAGAAAGAGCAGATGTTATTGTACAGCTGTACGTACAATTCGTGAGATTAAACGGTGTCTCTCGCGCGGCCGAGCCTAGCTGCTAGCTAACTAAATACATCGTCCGCGATGGTGAATGTACTCACTACGTAAATTCGAAATTGAAAATAATATTTCATGAAAAATAGATATAAGCTACATGTAAACCTACCATTTAATATTTCAGTTTTTAAAATTGTTCAGCTAAATTTATAATTTAAACGTCTATTTAATTAATGTAATGGGTACGATGTTTGTAGAAATGTAAGATAATTACCCCGCATTGCTATCCACTCCATCGCGGTGTTCTCAAGGTCAAAGCTACCATTAAATCAAGAACTGCTCATTAAACTCAAGAACTGTACCAACGAACAACTGAATCGAATCGTAAGTAAATAATACATTGATATACCGACTACCAGGCCAGTGGCAATATTGTGAAGTTACAACACGTGTTTAAAAGAGCATTAAAAACATATTCACTGAAACACACTGATTTTCATAACCTTCTTTGCAAAAACATAAACTAATAAACGGAAGTTAGGAACGTTAAAAGTACAAATAATACAAATCGCGGTTATTAGAGAGCGGTCGATGCACTTGACAGCAGTTCACGAAGGGCCAAGACTACTGTTACGGCAAAATGGCGAAAGACTCAATTTTTACGTGCGTATTAGTACGGCAAAGTATTAAGAACACATTAACGTAAAACTAAATGCCAGAAGTATAATTTGCTATTCAGTGACAACTAAACACAGTAAAGAAATAATTTTAACGTCGCCAATACATTAAGAATAGAAAAACCAATGAAGTTTACTTAAAATAATTAAAAAATCTCATTCTACAATCTACGAAGAATAAATTATACAAACATTTATCGGAACAATAGGAAAAATGAAAAATATGTTTGTTACAAAAAAAAAACAAATAAAAAATTGAAAATAATTCATAATGGAATTACAGAACGTAATAATATTTGAATGAAAAGTTGAAAAGCCTCACAACTGACACGACTAAAGTATAATGTAACAAGTCACATTCTGGTGTTGCTACAATAAAAGCTGTTTTGCCAGGCGCAAACAAAAACCCATCACACCAATGTGAATGTGATGCAATGTTATAGAATAAACAAAGAGAGAAGAGACGAGCAGGAGAGCGCAAAACAATGGATCATATGTCCATAAACACCGTTGCCGAAGGGTAGAGTTGAACGTGGGGGTAGAAATCACATAGCAATGGTGAATGAGAAGGGTTAACTCATTCGCAGTTTGACAGATGCATCTACATATTTTTTACACTGTTCATAACTTCTGGCACATTCTCGGTGCAAAATATGTCTTTCATAAATCATAGTCGGACTAGTATAAACCCGCTATACTTCTCAATAATGCTTAATTCAGAAAATATACGAGAAAAATATATATAAATATACTAACACCTAACATCAGAATACCGTATTTCATTAAACAAAAAAAAAACTGCCAACAATGGAAGGGAAAAACATTGTCAGTATAACACTGTAATATAGCTAAAAGGTAACAGTCATTTTAAAAATATGTTAGCAAGCTTATTGTAAAAGCTTCTTTTGACATTAAAATGAAAAAAATATGAAAAAACAAAAGACAATTTACATAAGAATGAGCACATTCGACAACAGTAAACGTGAAAATATAAACAGAAAAAAATAGTAGCTTACTGGTAGATTAACTACCTGATTTCAAATTGAATGTCACTAGTTCATATTTAAGATAATAGTTAAGTAACAATTTTCTAGAACAATATGAAATTTCATTTGGATAATTAAAAGATAATTTATTAAGTACATAATATTTAATTTGTTACTGGTGAAAATATTAAAGTAACAAAAAACCTAGCAGACCCGTGCAAATAAATTCCCACAATCAATTCTGAGTGAAATCAGATCAGTGAATAAGATTAACTAGCAACGTTAAGTAGAAGCATTAAAATTATGTTTAAATAAAATAAACAATAAATAAAAAATTAAGGTAAAATTACGGTGCCCCACGATAATAGAAAAGTACCTGAAATCATTATCCCTAGTACCAGATTTTTGCATGAGCTTGTACAAGGTGTGATCAGAATATACGTGAATAATTTTATAACGAAAAACTGTTGACGCAGCATACATTTGAAGTAAGTCCGATATCCTGATTCTTAGAGATACTCAGTGTCAGGTTTGAACAAGTTGCGACTTTTCTGTTGGCTTCTAGAGCCGGAAGAGTGAAGTCGTATTTCCGTGTCGGTCGCGCAACATGGAATTCGAACAACGCGTTAACAACTAAAGAAGCTCATGAAATGTTAAAATTAGTGTATGGCGATAATAGGATAACTCTGAAGACAGTTTACAGGTGGTATGAGCGATTTTAAAGCGGAAATGAGACGATTGAAGACAAGCAACGGCCGAGACGTCCTTCGACCTCAAAAACATGCAAAAAGTGGCAAACTGGTTTGTTCAAACAGATGATTGATTATTCGAAAGCTTACCGAAGAACCGAACAACTCGTACGCGTCCGTGGAAAGCATTTTAACTGATAACTCATTTGCGAGATTTGTTCCCAGTCTTTTGACGCCCGGTGCCACACTCGATTTTAATCCGCTAGTTTTTGGCCGATAAAGATTTTTTTGTCTGCCCACATCCGCCTTACTCTTCGGATTTAGCACCATGGAACTTATGGCTTCTCCCAAAAATAAAAACCGTGCTGTCAGGAAAACGTTTCAACTCCATTTCCGACATTGAGAGGGCCACGACAGAGCAGCCGAAGATCGTTACGAAACAAACCTTGCTTCACAACATGAAACAACGTTGGGATACGTGCATCGCTAGCCAAAGAAAGTATCTACTTTGAAGGAGATTAATTCAAATTTGATGTAAGCTTATTAATTTGTTTGTAATAAAATTATTCACCGTATTTTTTTTAACACACCTCGTATCATCTAATTTAAACCAAACTGTTCTTGTAAACTGTTAAAACAATTCTGGTCAACCAATAAATTTTAATATTAATCCACGTTGTAAACAAAATTCCAAGAGCATGGCAGAAGATTGATTAATTTTTCTTCCAATTCCAGTATGCCAATTTTGTATCTGACTTTAAATCGTACGCTAACTTAAGTATTTCTGTTAATTACCAAAAAAAAGTAATAATAATACTAACCAATCCCTTAAATATAGGGCCCTAGATCAAAAATGAATTAATATAATTATTAAGCTAAATAAAAAAAATATACAGTTTTTACGAAAGTAACGCCAGGTTCATCATTAATGTCAACTTTAAAAAGTTTATTTTTTGTAATTATATTTACGAAAAATTGAATCTATGAATAATCGTCTTCCTGGAAACAAAATTATTAACACTTTTCATAAATAGGTAATTAAAAATAAATAAAAATTGTAAAGAAAAACATATTCTTACCAGTTTCTCCAGTAGTAACAATAGCAGGAGAACTAGGAGGACCTCTTCCAATATTATTAACAGCTATTACAAACATTTCATATTCTGTATAAGGACTAAGTACACGTATTGTGTAATGCATTGTGATAATTCCAGATATCTCACTGTACGCCTGGTTTGCATATTTTGGTTTGTACTGAATAACATAGTATTGAAGATCGTCACTGTTAGGATATGACCATGTCAATCGTACCGATGTTGCTGTAATTTCCGATACTCTGACGTTGGTTGGAGCCGCTGGTAGAGCTGTAATTACAAATATGTTACGTACATTAGATACAAAAATAATTCAATAATATAATCGTAATTTAATTCTATGAATTATAAATATATTAAACCAATAAAAGAAAGCTGAAAAGCTCAAAAAATTTATTTCAAAGACATTTCCAACGTTATAATCTTATTTGTAGAAATTAAAAAAAGAAGAAAATTAGGAATTGTAGTCAAAGTTAGGAAAGAGATCTTTCCAAAAATAACTTTTAAAACAATTTTAAAAACTGCACAGTAACAGGTAAAATGAAGGCTTTTGTAGGGAGAGATACTGTAAGATTAAAGGTTACGATTAATAACTCTGTCATTGAGCAGGTCAAAACATTTTGACAAGTCCTATCCTTCTTTTTTTGAAGTTTCTAAGACGAAAAAGAAATTACTTGGGGCTGTCACATTGGTTTCGATGGAGAATTAGATGTTGACAAAAAAAAAATACACACACAGAAGAATAGGGGTTACATACACATGTTACGAAGATTTCGTAACGTTATGACAGTTACGACTTATTTGTACAACTTGCACTTTTAAAGGAAGAAAAAAACAACAGCAATTGCAAGCTGCGGAGATGCATTTTCAACGAAAAATCAAGGGTTATATAAGGAAAGAAAGAAATCGAAACTGCAATATTACGAAAGAGACCCAAACAATAAGTACAGATGAAAAAAATTAGTTATTATCGCAATAAATGAAGTATCTTCACAGAATGAAGCGAAGTCGAATTCTAAAACATGTTCTGGGATGCAGGCCCGTGGGAAGAAGAAGCTTACGAATACCTGTACATCGTTGGAAGTAATCACACATAAAACATTTTGATACAGGAACAGGTAGAAGCCTATGCCGCGAAGAGAAGATAGCGATTTTTAAACTGTTTGTCAACAGTAAAGTTGACGTTAAAAAAGTAAAGGTAAAATAAATTTTTAATTGGACTATACTATTATATGAATACTTGATTTTACATTGATATAAGTGCTCCAATGCGGGCGTAAAATATAAATAAATACACTATTAACCAATTGGAAAATGTAACAAAAAAAAAAAAAAAAACAACATTTAAACCGAACAAGAGTATACATTTAAGGACCAAATCAATACCTTCTCTATAAGTAAAAAGGTAGTAAAAATAAGATGTTGCAAAACAAATTGTAAGAGCTACGTTACTTTTCCTATCACTTCGAACCAATCTGTAAACAAGACTATAAACATTTTTGCTTGCATTCAAATGCTATGAAATAAAGTTATTTACAATCAAAAATTTTTAACAGATATTTTGCTTGACCAAGATTCAATAATGAACAGGAAAATTTAACATGCTGATGAAAATACATTAATTTTTTTTTAATGCAAAAAGTAAATTATATAAATAAATACAATATTATACTGATACTGACATTGTACTTTGACCACAGTAAGTGCTTCAATGACACCAAGTGCTGATGCAGCAACGCAAGTGTAATTAGCAGATTCTTGAATATTAGGTAACTCTAGAATATTTCTTCCTATCGGTAATTTATCTTCAGGTGTCAAATCTTGTGCAGGATCCCGACGCCATTTAACATAAGGCATTGGTGATCCAACAGCTACACAAGTCAGATTTAAATCCTGTCCTAGCATTACTTCATAGTTCTGCTGTGGTCGAATCGTAAACTGAGGTGGTACTCTGCGAACTGCAACAAAAAATAAATAAAAATATTAGTTATTTTTAGATTCAAACTTAAAACTTATAGTTAAATGACAAATAAATGAAAACGAACACCGTAATATGAGAGTAATCAAGGTCACAACTCAACTGATGTTGGACTTAAAAGGCAAAACCAAAATTTAGGAATTGTTTTAGAATCTACACAAGTGGCTTGAAAATTTTATTCCCTCGTTTGTGATACCCTGCGTTAATAAAGCAGTAGTTCAAAGGACTCCAAAATACTTGTACATTCCCGCCATTTATAAATACCACCCAAAAATTTCTTATGGATTTCCTTGGATTCTCCAGATAAATGATTCAATATTTCTTTAATTAACCTATAAACCGGAGGAACTGGAACGAAAAAACAAAGACGAATACGGAGTTACAGGAAGGTTATTCAACATATCCTCGTTAAACGTAACAAGTCATTAAAGTACATTTAAAGAAGTTCAAGGTTTATTAGGACAAACTGATAAAACAAAAGATTCAAAAGCATCAAATGTCAGAACTATACAAATCTTCAAACTTAATTAAGAAACCACTTAAAACGGCCAGAGATTAATAAAATCTCTTCAAACATCAATAAAAACTTGTCTTTGATTACTACAATACTGAAATTATTTAGAAATAATATCTAAATATATATTGTATAAACTAAAAACAAAGAGGAAAATTTCGTTGAATTACATAACTGGAATTTGAAGTTAGAAAACTACGAAACCATTTTTCTGATCTTAATTCACAATTCTTAGTTCTTAGGAGCTTAATTCCATTATCGCGTCCAAAACTATTAAAATTCATCAAAAACAAATTTATTTTAAAGTACGAACTAAATAAGTAACGAAGATTCCAAACAATCCTATATCACTGTCGTATAAATAAATAAAATAAATGGTTTCTGCATTTTTTACTGAAATTGTTAAAAGTAAAATTGAAAAAATACACAAGACTTAAACTCATCTGGCATATTGAATTTCAAAGATAAGACAATAAAAAAAACAATGGTTCAGTAATAAAAGGGAAAGAATGAATGAACAGGAAGAAAAAGGGGAAACTCAAACAAGAATAAAAACAAGTTAGAGTAGTATTATAATCGATGCCTTAATGGTCACAATTTTTGTTAATCGATAAAAAATTATTTAACAAAACCACCAATTCTACCGGATATAAACACAAACTTGATACCCAAAAAGAGAAAATAAAAATTATTGTAAAACATACAATTATTATTGAGATAATACAACAGAATCAAACAAAAAAGTAAACAAAAGGGCGTGGAAACACATGACTCAGTAAAAGTAAAAGGCGGCATGGCATAGCAATGGCGTTACGTTTGTACGTTTGAAAGCAAACATTATCCACTCAGCTTGATGAGAAGCCCCCTCCTCCAACAATAGGTCGACCACCTACGACAATTTACCCACTCCTACTACGTGAAAAGCATATAGACTATACAAACACACTTACACATTTAGTTCATTTAGGCTTATAGCTTATAAGAGAGAGGTATGGACTTTGATCGTTTAACTTAACAAATGTAGTATGGTTGCTTTAGAAATCAATCAATTTGTGTTTTTCGTAATTCAGAAAAAAACATTTTGCATTCTATTTTTACAATAAAAGCTCACACGTCAATTTACAAACAGAATAAATTCAACTCACGATATAAACGAAACTGAACAAATATTTTTCATACAAATAAAATTGACAAGAAATTTCAATAAAAATATATTAAAATCTCATTTAATTTCAAATTTCGTATTTAAGTTCGTAGAAATCGATAAAAAATGAATAAAAATTAGATTATATCGCATTCATTGAGAGTTGGAAGTAATACAGTGTAGTGAGACAGGCGATCGGGAGGCCATCTTGTATTAACGACCCACCGATACGCGAATAAACAAAATGGGCGGTACAAACGCACACCAGGCATATCTCACCGACTATTTCGCAAATATAAATTTTTTTAAATTTACTTATTCATAACACAGTCACACATATTGACACTTTTTTTTAAAACCAAATCATTTACAAGGTTAATTGAACAAATTAAGTACGGCCGGCCGCATTGGCGTAATTGGTAAAGTGCTCGCCTCTCATCATGCAGTCCTGGGTTCGAATCCCACTCAAGCACGGCATATTTTCATACGTTACAAAAAATCATTTCATCTTCCATTCCATAAAGTTACACCCCAACATCGGCGCTAATGACCATTGCAGTTGATGCAACGTTAAATAAAACAAAAAAATAAAAAATTATTAGTGAAAATCCAGGCTGGCACCAGACCACATTCTCCTTATTCATGACCTGCCGAAATTGATCAACTGAGGATTATCAATCACGTTCAACCATTGAAACAGAAACTAAAATTTTATTATTCTTTCAAAATTTAATTTTAAAACGTACAGTTCTGTAATTTTTACATAAATAACAATTCTGAATACTGGTAAAGTCAGTTGTAAAAAAATGGGCGGACACGGGACCGGGAGGCCATCTTGTAGTACCGACCCACCGATACGTGAGTAAACAAAATGGGCGGTACCAATGCACTAGAAAGGTTTTTAATTATTCCCAAACTTGAGATTTGTTATATATACTTAGACTATATTTTCCGGTCAGATATATTAAGATACTTCATTGAAAACCAACTATTTTTCAAGATTAACTGAACAAATTCAGTAGCGAGAACCCCGACTGGCACTAGACCATCTCGTCCTCGTGATCTACCGAAACTGATCTACTGCAGATGATAGTTCACGTCGAAGTATTGAAACAGAAGCTAAAATTTAATTATTATTTTTAAAAATCTAATTATAAAACGTACCGTTCTGTCACTTTTACACAAATAATAATTTAAATATTGGTCAAAGTCAGTTGTAAGATCCCGGACAAGCGACCGAGAGGCCATCTTGTAGTAACCACCCACCGATACGTGAGTAAACTGGGCGGTACCAATGCACCAGAAAGTTTTTTTACCAATTATTCCCAAATTTGAGATTTGTTATACATACTTAGACTATATTTTCCAGTAAGATATTTTATTGAAAACCAACTATTTTTCAAGATTAACTGAACGAATGGTGAGAACCCCAACTGGCATTAGACCATCTCGTCCTCGTGATCTACCGAAACTGATCTACTGCAGTTGATAGGTCACGTCGAAGCATTGAAACAAAAGCTAAAATTTATTACAAAACGTACCGTTCTGTCACTTTTACATAAATAATTATTTAAATACTGGTCAAATCAGTTGTAAGATCCCGGACAAGTGACCGAGAGGCCATCTTGTAGTAAGGACCCACCGATACGCAAGAAAACCGAATGGGTGGTACCACCGCACCAGACATATTTTTATTTACCACCTATTCCCCTAAAACGAAATTTGTTAAATTTACTTAGCCTATATCAACCAATAACATTAGGTATATTTAGAAACTTTTTATAAAACCAAATATTTTTCACGATTAAATGAACAAATTCAGTAGTGAGGACTCAAACTGGCGCCAAATTATCTCCTCCTCGTGACCTACCGAAACTTATCTACTGCGGATTATCAATCACAAACAAACACTGAAACGGAAGCTAACATTTTATAAATCTTTTCAAAAATCTACCTGCCCATCAGAGCCATATGTAAGATCTCGGACAGGCAGCTGAGATGTCATTTTGCAGTAACGACCAACCGATACGTGAGTAAACAAAATGGACGGTACCAACACACCTAAACAGATAAATCACTAAAAACATGTTTTTAGGATTCAGGGAGGCCAAAAATCCCCACATATATTTTCAGAAAAAATTGGAGTATATTTTCGGTGAAAACTAGATTTAGGAAAATCGACATGAAAATAATACTTTTGTTCCCTACACATTAATATAGAAAAAGAGAAAGTAAAAATTAATAGTTTAGTACTTTTTATTTTAATTAATTTTTTAAAATTAATTAATTAGTTTGGTAAAAAGATTTTTATAAAACTGCATTTAAATCAGTATCATGGATCGACAACATCTATAATAGAAAAAATGACAAAAACCAAAAAATTAATGAAAGTGACAAAAGTTTGAAAAATGATCTAATGGAAAGTAATAAATGTGACAATGTTAGAAATGACCTAAGATGTGCTTAAGAGTTACAAAAGAGAATAGCGGAGAAAGAATGACCCAGGACAATTTGAGAAATTGACGGCGATTTACGGAGCAAGTGATGCGTGTGACCTACAAAAAACTTTAAATTTCTATATGAATTGAATTAGCAACAAAAAAAAGCAACAAAGATTGTTTGAGTGAATTAATTTAGGTTCTATAATATAAAACGTAGTAGTTTTAAAAATTATGCAATAAAAAGGATTAGGGGTCTTCATCTAAATGGACTATTCTGTTGATAGTTATGGAAACCTTTTAGAAGCCTAACAAGAAAATGAGCAATAAATTGTTTGATTATGATTATTATGGAACATAATAAGTTACTTATTACACAAGTTATAATGTAATTTTAAAATATATTACGATAGTTTTTATGAGTGTTCAATTAGGATAATAATGATATAACGGTTAAGTATACGGGTTTAGAGTGAAAATGTTGAAGAGGAAATGGTAGAGGGATACGGGAGATGGGAGAAGTATAGGGTAGTGAAAGTCATAGTAGCGCTGTTTATCATGGGGCATTAATTTTATGGTCGGGAACCATTAGGTGTCTGCAACTTTGCCCACGTAATGGAATAAAACTAAGAGCAAAGCAACCAGGAAGGTTTATTAGTTGTTGCAACTTCCTACAAAATGGCGGATATACCACGCACGGACTTTCCAGACAAATAAACATTCTTTATGCGTTCACAACTCTTCCTAAGGTTTCATTTCGAAGTAGACAATGTTTCTTGTACACTTCTGGTTATAAATTACCTAGGGAATTCAGTCCATAAATACCGATCAACAACGAAATATATTAAAATACAATCTTTAGGTGCGTTAATGCCATAAAGAGCATATCTTCTTCGCTATAGTTTATGAAGAACCAGCTAGATGCGCTTCACGGGAAACAAAACTTTAAGCATTTACCTCCTCCCACACCCTAATACGTTAAAAGCACTGGACACATAAAACCAATTATTACTGAAAACAAGATATTTATTGACCAACAGTGTGAGTCACCAGTAGAAGAATAAAAATACGACATGAGAATAACTGAATATTATTTACAAGAAAATGTAGGTAAAATTTATTTCTTAAAAATAATGGTACAACAGCGAAGATACTCACAGACTGAAACGCTTTAAACCATTAGACTTACCTCTACGATTTTGTTAGTCATATAATTTTAATTTTTTTATTTTATTTTTTATCTTTTCTACTTCAACTCCTAATCATCAGCATGTCATAATTGGCGTCGTTTTCATCTCTACCATCGTCATTGTCATCTCCAACTTCAACTCTTTGTGTTTCGGGATGTTGATTCACGGTTTATCAAGTTTGATTTTGTATAGATATAATTTTTTTTTGTTTCTTCACAGTTTGGTCTTTTTCAAACACACTACTGAGTGTCGTTTGTGTTTTAATTCCAAAGACATTACTCAGATTTTCTCATATTTGCTTTAAGTTATTGTATTTATTAACTGATTGCAAAAGAAAACTATACTGTTAAAAAAAAAACTTTTAGGAAATCTATCCCGTAAGTAATTTTCAAAAATTTAAAAAAAAGAAAAGAGTAAATGATAATGTTGTAGGGTGCTCCTGTACCGTATCTGATTTCGGTGTGATTTGATATAAAGCGTACCCTGGAATACCATCGTCGTCATCGGGGGGATCTGATCGAAACAAAAAAAATCTGGCGTAAAACACTCACACGACTTTCTCTTGCCAATACAAATAATTAACAATAAAACTAACATTATTAATAAAACATTAGAAATAAACAAAAAACTAACCTCAATAAACATAACCCAATTTTAATCATGAGTGAAAGACGCAAAATGTAAATCGACCACAGTTTGGCTTAAAAATACGGAAAATCACTATTTCACGCTAAACTAGACTCTGTACAGAAAAATGTCCTAAATAAAAGTTGTAGATCTTTTAATTTTCTATAAATTTGATTCTATACACTTTTGTCATAAAATGCATACTAAGGCCGAAATCTTACAAAAATCGATTTTTCACACGTTTTCGTGAGAAAAAACAAAAAAATCGCTAATTACCGCTAAACTAAGCGTTATACAAAAACAATTTTCAAATAAAAGTTGTAGAATTTAAAATTCTCTACATTTTTTATTATATAAATTTTTGCGCTATAATACATATTAAAGCCGTAATCTAAAAACAACACTTTTTTGGGTAAAAATAGCCTCACCGAGAATTTCAGCAAACATGGAGCCTACCTTATCTTGTAGAGAATAAAAAATTGAGTAAACCAGGCGATTTAAAAAAAAATCGTAGGACCAGTTTTTGTGAAAATCGCAAAACGTGAAAAATTACACGAATAAACTACTACTTCCGGTTGACAGATTTCGATGAAAATGTTCGTGTCGGGTCCGGTAGTGGTATGTAACTTAAGTTTCAAGTTTCAAGTACGTACGATGTTCCATTCTTGAGATATTTTGTACACACACACACACAAAGACCAATCGCTAAAAACATGTTTTTTAGGGGGTCTGAAAACGTATAGATCCGGTGAAAACTCGATTTCGAAAAATCGACATGAAAACAATACTTTCCTTCCTATATATTCATATAGGCAAGAGAAAGTAAAAATTAAAACTGGTTCAACTCAACTCCAGTTCCATTATCAGGTATCTTGACAATAGGACTCAGGACCATATTTAAAGGCGCTCTACAGAAGGACCGCTTTGGCTCAATTATGAAACATCTTCTCGCTAGGTGTAACCAATCTTGGAACAGGCTTACCGATAGTATTTATTAGTGCGTTCACATTAAGTCTTACACAAGGGTTTAGTTAAAATGAATAATTGAAGAACTTGATTGGTGATTGATTCGGTAGGGATATAATAAGCTCATATTACCTAGCTGACCCGTGTAAAGAAATTCTTACTACAATTTTGATTGATATACTTAATCTCCCACAACCTTATAAGAAATCTGTCCTATCCTATAGATAAAAGCAGAACTTTCACTTAAAATACATTGAACCAGATTTTGTTTTTTACATAATGTATGATTGGTTTCACTTTCATTACTGATTTTTTTAGGGTATGTCTATTTGATAATTTAGTTGATTTTTACTTTCTCTTGCCTATATGAATATATAGGAAGGAAAGTATTGTTTTCATATCGATTTTTCGAAATCGAGTTTTCACCAAATCTACATGTTTTCAGACCCCCTGAACCCAAAAAACATGTTTTTAGCGATTGGTCTGTGTATGTGTGTGAACAGAATATCTCAAGAACGGAACATCGTACGAACTTAAAACTTGAAAACTTAAGTTACATACTACTACCGGACCCGACACGAACATTTTCATCAAAATCGTGTAATTTTTCACTTTTTTGCGATTTTCTCAAAAACTGGTCCAACGATTTTTTTTTAAATCGCCTGGTTTACTCATTTTTTTATGCTCTACAAGATAGGGTAGGCGCCATGTTTGCTGAAATTCTCGTTGAGGCTGTTTTCACGTAAAGAAATAGTTTTTTAAGATTACGGCTTTAATATAAATTTTAGCGCAAAAACTTATATGGTAAACTTTGTAGAGAATTTAAAAACCTACAACTTTTGTTTCAAACATTATTTGTATAACGCTTAGTTTAGCAGTAATTAGCGATTTTCTATTTTTTTCTCACGAAAACGTGTGAAAAATCTATTTTTTTAAAGATTTCGGCCTTAGTATGCTTTTTACGACAAAAGTGTATATAATTAATTTTATAGGAAATAAAAAGATCTACAACTTTTATAAAGAGCATTTTTCTCTACAGAGCCTAGTTTAGTGTGAGAGAGTGATTTTCCGTATTTTTAAGCCTAACTGAGTTCGATTTTCATTTTGCATCTTTCAGTCATGATTAAAATAAGGTTATATTTTTAGAGGTTAGTTGTTTGTTTATTTCTTATGTTTTATTACTAATGTTAGGTTATATTGTTAATTATTTGCATTGGCAAGAGAAAGTTGTGTGTTTCACACCAGATTTTTTTAAAGATATAGTAGTCTACTGTCCGTTTTGTTTCAGACTAACAAGCTTTTTCTTTAACCCTTGTTTCATTATACAATGTAACAACTAAGCCTAGGTTCTTTTCGGAATCTGGGTATAATACATAATAAACGGACTTCCTTTAAACTTATACTTAACTATTATTTTTTGACACGATTAATAATTACAATTAATTATTAAGCTTAGACAACTAACAAAAACAATTATATTACTTCAACTAAAGTAACAAGAGTACTTAAGTTTAGACGAAACTTGACTATAAATAAGATGTCACTTTACAATCAAAACAGTGGTTTATCTGTCCACAACTATAGGGTGATTCAAAAAGAGCGCCGGTTTTTAAACGGCTGGTAAATTTTTGTTTATCGGTTGGCAACATTGTTTGACCTCATTTCTATTTCGGAGAACATTCCGATTGACGATTCAGTTGTAGTTTCTCTTGTTCGCAGTGTAATACTCTCGCAGTCTCTGTCTAACCATGGAGAAGTTTACTATTGCGCAACGAGTGTTAATAGTCAAAACATTTTACCAGAGTGGAGAGAGTTATGCGGCTACTGTCAGGCGACTTCGCGGTACTCTAGGACGTATGAAGCACCGAATGAATCAACAGTTCGCAGGCTCATGAAAAAGTTTTTTGAGACGGGTTCAACAGTCGACCTTAAAAGTTCTGGACGTCGTCGTTCTGGCCGAACTGAGCAGAACGTTGCGTTGGTTCGTGACAGTGTGGCTGTTAGCCCAGCAAAATCAATACGTCGCCGTTCTCAACAATTGGGTTTAAGATGTTCTTCTGTACGAGAATTCTTCGGTACGATCTCCAATATCACCCGTATAAAATTCAGTTGACGCAACATTTGAAAGTGGCAGACCACCAGAAGAGACGACAGTTTGTTGACTGGGTATTGAGAAAACGGTAGGATGATGACACCTTCGCAAACAAAATCATTTTCAGTGATGAGGCGCACTTCCACTTAAACGGTTTTGTTAATAAACAGAACTGCCGTATGTGGGGTTTAGAAAACCCCACATACGGAAACTTGTCCCACATAGTCGAAACTTGTCGTGCAGTAATATCCAATTTCATGGACAGAGTTGATGCGTGCCAGCGCAGTAGAGGAGGACACACGCATGACATCATTTTTCATACATAAAATCGGAAGGTAAGATGAACTTGTTGATGTATTTATTTTCAGTTTTTCAATAAAATAAATCTCTTAATTTGATATATCAAAACCGGCGCTCTTTTTGAATCACCCTATACTTGCAACCACCCGTATGCACAAGAACTATTAACGTAATTTTGAAATGGTACCGTAACGACATTATTTCGAAACGACCTGACAACACTAATTACATTCACAGTCCAAATACAAACTTACTACAAAGGCGCTAACTGTTTTTGTACCTGCGGTTTTATAGTTCCTCAAAAAATTCAGACCCTTTTAACAGTTTACCCACTTTGCCAGAAAATGGCATAAGGAATCAAAATAAAAACAAACGTTTTTATTAGTTTCAATTACTGAGAATTCCTATTCAAAACATTTTATTCATTGCAATATATTACCCTTGTTCAATACGCTCCACCTTGTACAATACACAATTTCTTACAATAAAATATTTCTAGAATGCCACTATTATAATGTTACAATAATAGTAATATGGATTGTAATACCGGGTGATTTTTTAGTCCTGTTACCCAATTGTTAATGTCTGGTTATTTTTTCTAGAAAGGGATATTTTGTTTTGTGACACAAAGTTGGTAGCCCTACTCAACCGGTATAGATACGACAGTTTGAGTTGATTCTCCTTAAGTTGCGTAAAATTTTGTGCTGTTTCCAGTTGTGTTACGAACAGAATGTCTTTTACCGTAGAACAACGGGTTTTCATTCTTGAACAATATTTTGCTACAAAATCGTATGCGAGTGTAAAAGAATCATTTGAAATTAAATTTTTTGGTGTTCCTCCACTCTACTCTAGTCAATTTCTAGGCTAACTAACTGATTTTTAGAGGCAGGTATTGTTTGCAGCAGAAAACGTAGTGGTCGACCAACTCTCTTGACAGATGACGTTAAGAGAATGTGAAAACAAGATTGCTCAATTCTCCATGGAAAAGTTTACAAAAACTTTCCTCGCATGTTGATTTGTCATGTTCGAGTGCTCAGAAAGCTGCTAAAAAATTGAAATTGTATCCGTATCACATACGATTAGTTCTAGAGCTTCAGCCTCCAGATTGAAACAAGAGATTGTTTTAGGATAAAAGACATTCTGTTCGTAACACGACCGGAAATGGCACAAAATTTTACACAGCTCAAGGAGAATCAACTCACACTGCCATATCCATACTGAATGAGTAGGGCTACCAACTTAGTGTCACAAAACAAAATTTATTTTTTTTAGAAAAATATTACCAGACATTAACAATTGGGTAACAGGACTAAAATATCACTCTGTATAATATCTTTGAAAATATGGATTAAAATAGTATTATTTTATTGTTATGTGTAAAAACAAATCGACGATTTTGATAAAAAATATTAGACCACGCCTCTTCGCGTGAGTTTTATATTTAATGGGTAAACTATACTTATATATTTTTTCTTATTAAAAGTAATTTACATACTTAATAACGTAGGCATTATACTAATCATATTAACCACTAGAAAGAATACTTAAAAGTGTTTGGTGTATTATTACAGTTACATTAGCCTATAATTGCGATGTAGACAGGTTGTACTTGGTGGGTAATACCTAAAGGTTAAGAAGAAGTGAGTATGACCTCGCATTTAAAAGCTGATGGGGTTAAGAAAAAATATATACGTATATACACAGACAGAAGAGGAAGGAAGTTTGAAGAAAGAAGGGGTAAGAAGAGGGACAGAGGTGATTTTTTGCAACCAAGCAACCTGGATCGAGTATCAGGAAGGCAAGCTATCATTACGAAGCCCTATTCATGATAGTATATAACCATAATCTCGTTTGTTTTTTCACGTAACGATAACGACCCAGGTGCATGCGACATTAATAAGGGAACTATATAGATGAATATAATATTAGTTCTATATAAAAAAGTTAGGCGTAAATTAGGTTAAAAACAAATTTTAATTTTTCTATATATATATATTTTTTTTGAAAGTAAAGTAACTTTCTTTTTTTAAGTGTACGCATTTTTCACAGTCAAGTTTTACGTAGTGTTATCTTCAAGTAAAATACTCCTGCCTATTCATCAAAATGGTTAACCTATTATTATAAAAACAAAATAAGGCCGTTGTGCATTCACGATGAGATATCAGTTTACATAAATTATCTTCACGTGTCTAAATATAATGAAGTAAAATTATTTATTACAATGTATTAGAATAAAACAATGTTCTAGTTAATTTATATTAAATTAAAAATAACTGGAAGAATGATTAATGACTTAGTTTACTAAAGTGGTTTTCCAATTTTGTATTAACACGAAAAACCAATAAAGTTTAGTTAAACATTGTTCTTTTACACGAATATAAAAATATATACGTATTTATTCTAAAACTTTATATAATTTTTGTTCAATTGTATGTAATTTAAAAAAATCCAATTACGGACAAAAATTACTTGATCAGTATTACGGATATCATTGGAACATCAGTAAGTGGTTTGCTCAATAGAAATACAAATAAAAATTTGTAAATGGGTGAAAAAAGTTGTGTTAAGACGGGTATTGGAATGCTAGACAGTGATTACCGGTGTACTTTGATGGTTGGGGTTCAATTAACCATACTCTCTCAGGAATGATCGACCTGAGTCTGTACAAGACTACACCTCATTTATACGTCATACACATCATCCTCTTCTCATTGGGTCATGGGGTTGCTTATTGTTCGCAATTGAACAGATTGCAACGTACACAAATTAGGAATTACAAAAAAAGACGGGTATTAAAATATTTATCATATATTTCCGAGCTTGGAGGCCAAATGAAAGAACCATAGTATTAACGAATCGCATTTCTGATGTACTACTTGTACGATAACTTCACTCACACTAGCACACATTTTAAAATAACAACAAGTATCTAAAAATACGATACATCACTAATGTATCATGGTTTAGATTTTCAGTTCATTATATAATTTAATTTGTCTATGTATTGTATAACGTAACGTAACCTTATGTTACTTAATTATCTGTACAAGCGGCAACGCTGGAAGATGAAGGGCAAAGTGAAATTATTAGTAATGCTAGACACTGAAGCACACAATCATACAACGGACACTTTAGTAACTTCAGTTATTTTATTGTATACGAGGGAGTTGAGCAGAAGATGCAAATTACTGCCAGTTTTTTAAAAATTTTATTTATCAATGTCTTTCATAAGAATTATTAAATAAGAAAGTGTGCTCGTTGGTATATCAGGAAACGAGAAGGCAGACAATGCCGCCAAACAAGCCATAAAAGAAGTGTTTCATGATCATGCTGTCTCACAGGTTGATTTGTCAAAATTTGTTCTCAAGACGACACAAGGAGTGTGGAACGATGAATGGAAAGGACATCGCAGTAAACTACACGACTTCAGGGAAAACACACATGACGTATTAATACCACAAAATAGCAGACAAAATCAAGTACTTATTACACGCCTACGAATTGGGCATTCTAGTCTCACACACAAATACCTTCTTCAAAAGACTGATGCACCGACGTGTTATTTTTGCAACGATACTACATTGACGATTATACACTTACTGATAAAATGTCCGGGATTACGTAATCTACGAGAAAATTATAACTTAACACAAAATACGAAAATCATGCTGACTGACATCAAGAGTATACAGAATGTGGTTTTATACCTTACGGACTTACAGTTACACAATGTATTTTACTCCAAATTTTGTTTACACAAGTCATTTTTAGTTCAAATTTTGTTATTTGTTTTTTTTTCTCTTAAGACATTTTAATTCAAATTTTGTTATGTTGTACTCAAGACATTTTAATTCAAATTTTGTTAATTTAAGATTGTTATGTAATTGTGGTCACTAATGACTTTATTGTTGATGCGACCTTAAACAAACAAATAAAAAAAAAGAAAGTGTGCTAGGAAGAGTATTCAAATTGAGAATGAAAATATCTATACACTAGAAAATCGGATAATCGGGTTGGTGCATGACTATGCTTATTTTATCATTGTACACTTTTAACGGCAGACAGAGATACCTTGAAAAATTTTGGTAGAGAAAGAGTCATCGCTAAAATGTTACATCCTGTTTTATGGAGAAATCACACATCATGTATCACTAAAAATATAATTTTTGGTTCTTTCGTTAAAAGCTCCTCCATTTATGGTTCAGAGTTTAGGACTCTCCAATAAAAATTTACAAGCAAAATAATAGCTATGGAAATGTTTTTCTGGAGAAGTTTCCGGTTGACTGTACTAGATTTAGAGATGAAGAAATTTTAAAGAAAAGTGAACAAAATCTTTTTATTAATTGATAAAATTGAAGGACAACTTATCTGGTACGGTCAACTGCGGAATAGAACAGGTTGCTACAGAAGATTTGGCTGTGGGTTCCAGCTGAACGGAGGAAGCGAGGACAGTCCAGAAAGGAATGGACGAATGGTGGTTTTAGGTTATCGTAAATGGTCTAGTGCTGTAGAGCAGCTATAAGAATAATAATAATGGCTAACAAAAATAATGAATGTGATCATCCAAGAAACTGTGTATACTTAAAGCAAGAATATTCATCAAGTTCTGTATAACCTCCAAGGCTTAAATTGAATTATGTAAAAGATGTTCGTTACCCCTCGATTCGTAGAATACAGTTTCAATTAAGAATATGTAAATTTACATGATAAATTATGTAAAGTAAAGCTGTATTTTTGGTTATGTACGAAAAGAAGGGTTTGAAAATTGGTCTCTGATATGAGATTCTCCAGGGATATTTTACTTCATCTTTTACTTTAATTTGTACTAACGACGATGAATTTCTACTGAGTTCCTTATGCCACTATTTTCAAATAATCAGTTTTTTACCATGAAATTACAATGTAAGAATATTTACAATTTGACATCAATGTAGATAAAATTCTATGATGTAAAATATACTTACACATTCTTAGCAGACAATTGAATGTAAAACTTACATTAGAAACGAGAGAAAAATGTAATACAAAATAATGTTAAGTCATTCCGACTTGCTGCTTGTGAACCAAAATGGTTGAATATTACAAACAAAATTATAATTTTAGTTAATTGGAAATTTACGATACACAGCAAAAAAACAGAAATAAAGAGCCGCCTCCGTAGCGCAGACTAGTGATCAACGTGCAAGCGTACAAAGCAGAAGGTCCCGGGTACGATTCCCGGCTAGGGTCTGAAAATTTTTACGTCACAACCCACCGTTCTAATTCCATAACCTACCGTAATGCCCATAACGGCCAGGTGGGGTATTAAATTTATTTATTTATTTACTTTATTTCCCATTGCTTACAAAAAAATATCAATACAAAATAAATGTTAATTTCCTTAATTATACTTTGATAATCTAAAAACTATTTATTTTAATTCGCGGCGGGGAAATTAATCCACCCAACTATGGTTTCCCATGTTTAAGGGTTGATCAATTCAGTGCTTCTTTGTCCATTATACTACTGCAACTACTGTACTACGGTAATATATTAGTATGTTAGTAATTACAACTCCATGTTAGTTACTTAAATACTAATTAAACTAATAAGACATTTCTATTAAAATAATAATATGCTGGTATACGTATAGATCCTAATTACATATACAAATGAAAAACAAAACAAACAATACTATAATATGCAAGACAAAAGAATTTATTTAAAATTGAAAACTAAAATTGAAACCGGTAGCCGAGCTCACAAAACTATATGTTTCCTGGAGTAACAATTTTTTCTATTGTGTCAATTAAATGTCTATAGCGCGTAAATTATTAGCACTCGATCTGCGAATTCCAGGGCTACAATAAATAGTTCTCTTTCTTATTACATGATCAACGAGCTATAAGACAAAATCATTTAAGAACAGAAGAGGTAGAGGTGTTAAAGATACTAGCCACAGTTACCTCCTGTGAGCGTAATGAATTTCATTATACAGCCAGACCCGGTGGTGAATGAAGTGAAGGTGTCATTTGCAGGGTGGAAAGTAGATGATTTTTAGAAGGCCGGCCATGCTGATAAGCATACTTTTCCACTCAGTGAGGAAGGCGAAGTAAACCACATGACACCACATTTTACTTAGTAAAGCCTCTAGAGAATCAAACCAGCCTTTCGGCTGATGACCTAAGCAAACCTACCGTAGTCGCTAATGACCAAACGGTTGACACGACTTTAAACGAACTAAAAATAAGTAAAGAAAATACAAGCGCTAAAATTTTATTCTATTTCCTACCCGATGTTTGGTTTGGATAAATTTTTTTTTTTTAAATCGCATCACAATCGCTTCATTTATAGGAGCGATGTATTGGTATTTAATACTCAAGAAGATGACAATTTTTAGTCGCCACTGAACATATTTGTAAAAGTTCATATTGTTAAAAACAGGAAGTTTCTGAAAATTACGCACAATGTTGTTCGATCCTACATTAAATAAATTTTAATGGTTGCGAAGCGAAGATTGTTATTGAGTAATAATTTTTTAATATTGTATTATTTCTTGTGACCTTTATAACGTTTTGACCTTTTGTCTTTTTTAGATTTCTTAGAAGTTAACGAGAACGTTTTGTAAAAACTTTAACCTATGAAATCCAATGGTGTTTAATTAAAGAATTTAATCGATAATACAGTCTAAGTTTTATTTACACACGTTAGGTAATAATAGTTTGAAAGAACAGGGACTAGGTCTATCATTTGGTGATAAACGGCATGAACTTTAGTTTCCTTACTAGAAGAGACTTACTAGTTTAAAGTTCTTCTAATATGACCACCTGAAACCCACCTTCACTTACAAATTTGTACCTAAATCTTCTCTTACGAAACCTTTTCACAGTTCCAAACCAGAAATGCCCTTACCACAATTCTACTCCTTTTCCCGACTTAACTAGAAAACGATAATTGTTTCAAACTTATTAATAGTAGACCTTACCTTACTAAAAAATAACAAAATTATCAAAACAAACTTTTTTTACTGAACTTAAATACCGTTATGAAATGACTGAATTTACAGTCGTATAAAATAGCTTAGAACAATTGCGATCATATTGGCTTTACACCAGATATTAATTAGATCAAGAACCTGGTTGGTAGTTTTTGTAATACTTAGTCAAGGACCCTACCAACTTACAGGCTAATAAAAAGGTTAAAAAATTTTAAAAATAGAATCTGGAAGAGAACCAGTAAATAAATTTACTATCTAAAATTCAAGCAGTATTCAATGACAACAAAGTTACATTAAAAACTGTTACGTAACAACCGTTAAGTGAGCGGCTTTATACGGTGACCAACTGACAGCCACACATGAATAAAAACCGCTAGAATTTAATGTTTCAACTCATATTTACACAAATCAAAAATTCAGCATAACGCAGCGATAAAGTAGTGTACGTTTTTTTAAAAATACAACATTCCGGTAACAGAAAAAAACAGGCCACCATGGTTAGCATGCTGGGCTGCAAAGTGGAGGTCCCCGGTTCAGTTCCCAGGTAAGAAAATTATTACATCTTCATACCCAACGTTCCTTAATCCAAAGTAAGGATACGAAACCTAAAAATAAAGCAATAACAAGTAAAAAAACCATTATCAATCGACGTGTTATGATAAAAATGGCAATACAACGGTATGTATGACCAACGTATTTATCCCACGTGCATCTGTAGGAGTAATACAAGCGCAAGTCTTAATCAACAAACTTACTACAAAAAATCTTTAACAACAATAAAATTAAAGTTAAAATATATCATTCAAGAAAATATAAAATTTAATAAAAGTACTAAATAAAAATCAATAAAGGGTACAATAATTTACATGAAAATATTTATATAAATTAATTTAACTAACTAATTTCCCTTAGTTAATTACAGTTATGACAAAAATGTAATATTTTATTATAAAGGAAGGTAAGTCATTTAAAGAAAGATGAAGAGAAAAGTTATAACTACGGGCGGAAATGTAACTGCAAAATAGGACATACAATACTGTAGAAAAAGAGAAACAAGAAAGAAAAGCTATACACTATGTTCCAAAAATACCGGGAATATTTTCAGCGGCAAAAGCCCCCTTCATCTCTTTGACATAGCTTTTATTTAATTAAAACACATCAAAATATACTGCCTGAAAATTTTACATTTATTTCATTTTACCCTCACAGATTTTAATGTTGAACTTCCATGTTAATTCATACGCCAACTTCATTTTTAACAAAAATTTGGTAAATGCATTATCAAGTCAAATTTATCTATTTCATTAAATATGCATTTTATTACGAATTCTGATGCAGATTTAAATACGGAGTACGGAATGCAATCCTTTAGAAACATGGAACTTAATTTTCTAAAGTTTTAATGCTCTAATACGAGGAAAACCTTTGACAAAACGATAACTGTATTATTATTATACGTCAGTTAATTCAATAATAATAACTGCACCATTTTAGTCATTTCATATGAAATGCAAGATCTTTTAACCTTAACCGATTTTAATAGAGTGCTTTTATTACTTAATCAGAAATAAACAATAAACAGTCTTTGTAAAACTTGTTTAATACAAAAGTTTAAGCGTTTCTGATTTCTTTCCACGTATATTTTGCAGTACTTTCGTCATAAAATTCACCTTAATGATATAATTAAAAGGAAAATCTTTCCGTCAAAACAAAAGTTTTGATATGTACAGTTCTTGAGTTTTAACGGTAGCTCTGACCTTGACACCGCGATGGAGTGTGTTTTATGTGTCAAAGTATTGTACATCTTAATGTCTAACTAACAACTGCAACCGCGCTACGCAATTGCTATCCTCAGAAGGATTGCAAACATCACAAAAATTGGTTACGCCATAGTAGATATCAAAGAAAATTTTATAAAGTATGGCACAAATACACAATATGAGAAAAAAAGTATAGTATAAAATTAAAATTCTAATCCTAATGACGCCAAAACAATGTACAGAAAAAATAACATGTTAACGGTTCCAAGCACAACGTTAAAATATTTTTTAACGTTGAACAAATACAAATACAACTAACATACACCAATAATAATACTAATACTAATAAGAACAAATATTAATAACTAATAACAAATTAGATAAACTAAACAGTTAAAAACTAAAATACTACTGCCACATTACTATTTTTTTTACGTAGATTCTGAAAAGGTGCCTAACCGATATAGTACACCCCTGATTTTATACATAGTAATTTGAATTTTTCGGTTGCTTTTTACAGCAACAACTCGAAACACTGGTTCGGAACGGAAATTTCCGTTTTTTATGCCTAAATCTATAAAAACCCCCGAATCTCAGAACAGCTGACGATTTCCAGATTTTCAAAACAGTATAATTTCATCCGGAACTAAGAATATTTTCGTAAGACTGCACCACTTAGTCTTCGTGGAGGCTGTACATTAATAAAGCACACGGTATTGGTGCGATAAATCTTCAAAGAGCCAGGTAATAAAATACAATTTTTTTTAAATTTTCAGCGTTAATCGGGGATTTGGAGAAAACAACGATAACCGATGGACAAATTTTTATTATGTGGAGAGTTAAGATCGAACTCTACAAAAAACCTTATCGTTTTAAATATTTAGATTATTTTACTTCAAAATTTAATATCCAAGCTTAAAATATATTATTTATCAATTGATAAATAAACATGAGAAACATAAAAAGCTTTTATGTTGTATTTAAGACTTCCATCTTCAGAAATAAGAATATAATAGTTAGATGCTTTCAAGAGACTTATCTCAGTTGTAAAACCCAACAGTATTATACTAAATAATTACTGTTAATATACATTATAATTTTAACAATTAAAGAGCACGTACTTGAAATTGCACTTGAAATTGCACGAGTTGAAATTCCCAAATTACTTAAGATATGGTAATGAATTCAAAAGCTGAGTAAAATAATAACTAGAGAAAGGATGGAGTGGGTGTTAATATTTCCTTATGGTTGGTTATTAAAGGTATATTTGAGGGAACCGTAATAAAGCGAAGTCGGAAAGTTCTCGGTAATAAACTTATTAGAACAAGGAGACGGTAAGCTAAATAGCATGTAAAGGAACGGAGAAAAAGGGGCGAGTTTAACTGGATGTCGAGCTTATGTATATGAGGCAAAAGCAACGAGGGTGTCGTTTGGTGGTGGTAGCTGTCGACCATGTTACAGTATAGTAGGGGAATAAGGGATTACCAGGTTTGATTATCCTTAGCTTTGCACCCTACACCGTTCCTCTGTGGAACGGTCCAATATTAAGTCCTATGTGTGGCCAACCTAAAACCAAAATACAACCGCTGTTTCCACCCTTTCGGATAACCATTAACGATTTAATATCTTTCGATAGCCTATGATAAATGACTTCAAAACAAACATGACATACTCCTATACGATTAACTTATAAAATACTATTTCGTACACTATAGTAATTATTAACTTTTGTTTACAAAATCAAAATTATCAGATGATAACCAGCGTGAACAATTTTTTTATCGCTAATTGTGTATGTTGCTATCAGTTCAATATAGAACAATAAGCAATCTTATGATCCAATGAGATGAAATTGAAATGTATGACGTGTAACTGAGGTGTAGTCTTGAACTGATCCAGTGCGACAATTCCAAATTATGTTGCTTAGAAATTAATGTATATTTAAAACAAACGACGCAAATAATTTATTTTAAGTATTTGTTGAAGAAAGATGTTGAAAGAAGGTAAGCATTTTAAAAATAAAATAATCAATTGAATGTTACAGTTAGCTCATAAATATACATTAATGGTATCGACATAATAGATACATTTTTATGTATTTGTGTCAGGAAAATATTAGTAAATGTTAGTATGGGGCGAAAAGTTTGTTAGTTGTCTAAATAGTCCATTAAATTTAGAATTATTGTGTCGGTGTATAAGTAAGCAATCACTACACCGTAAGTTATATTAACTTGTATGTAGTAATTGCTTACACGTGTCTTTTAGAAATTTTAGCGGACAATGAGACCTTCCAAAGTTAAAAGAAGGGTTCTCATTAGTTCGAGGTCATAAAAAGGGGGAGGGGGTTGTACCGAGTTTTTATATATACAGGGCAAGTTTAATTTTGAATACAGTATGGCATTATTACAGTACCTATCAGTTCAGTCATTATGACAGTATTGCATTATTTCATCATTAATTCAGTTTTGGTTTAAGTTTAGTAAAGCCGCGATCAATTTAATATTTTATAATGTGAGCTACGGAAACAGAACAACCATGTTGTTAAATCAGGTTTTTATACGTGAAATTATATAAAATTTAGATCATAGGTTTTTTTATATTTTGTGGTTCATTATAGTTTAATTATAATTACGGAATTAAAATATCATTATAAAATTAATATATTAGTTATTTTCATTGTTCTGCATTTCACTAACGTTTCCATGCATCTAAATTATTTGCTCGAACTTCACAACTTTGGATTTTTTTATTTTTTATTGTATGTTACCACAAGATAAGAATCAAACGGCTGTTTTGAGAATCGAGGGGTACGAAAAAGAGGCTGCTGTAAGAAAAGGTGTACGACAAGGTTGTTCTTTGTCACCACTACTTTTTAACTTGTATATAGAAGAGGCTATAAATGAAGTGAAGGAGAAATTTGACATAGGAATAAAAATTCAAGGAGAAACAATAAAAATGTTGAGATTCGCCGATGATATAGTAGTATTAGCCGAGGCAAAGAATGAACTAGAGGATGCCTTAAATGGAATGGATGAGATCTTGAGGAAGGATTACTTCATGAAAATTAATAAGAACAAAACGAAAGTGTTGTGCAGCAGCAAGAGTGGTTTAGAAGAGATGGGAAATTTAAAAGTAGGCAACGAAAACATACAGGAAGTTGGGGAATTCTGCTATCTAGGGAGTAAAATAACAAAGGATGGTAGAAGCACGAGTGATATCAAGAGTAGAATTGCTCAAGCTAGAAAAGCCTTTGAAATGAAAAACAGCTTACTGACTACAAACATTGATTTACAGATTAGGAAAAATTTCTTAAAACATTATGTTTGGAGTGTAGCATTATACGGAAGTGAAACGTGGGTGATAGGGGCTGTAGAACGGAAGAGGATAGAAGCTTTTGAAATGTGGTGTTATAGGAAAATGTTAAAGATTAGGTGGGTGGACAAAATAAGTAATTTAGAGGTTCTTAGGCGAGTGGATGAAAAAAGAAGTATATGGAAGCATCTTACCAAAAGAAGGGATAGGCTAGTGGGGCATATCCTAAGACATCCAGGTATTGGGCTATCAATAATGGAGGGTAACATTGAGGGAGTAAATTGTAGAGGGAGGCAAAGATTAGAATATATAAAGCAAATTACAAAAGATGTAGGGTGTTACAGGTATGTAGATATGAAACGACTTGCGCAAGATAGAACAGGTTGGAGAACTGCATCAAACCAGTCGAGAGACTGATGACAAAAAAAAAAAGTTACCACCAGATTTATAATGGTACAACACTAACTATCAAAGTACACCGGTAACCACTGTATCGTATTCAAATACGTACAAAAGTAGCTACCTTTACTAGGATTTGAACCAGGAATCTTTGTCTCCGAAAATCAGCTGACTCGCGGCAACGAATTTACCTCTAGACAAATCTGGTGGGTTGTAAATAATTTAAAACAAAATTTGAATGGCAGTTGTCAAGAAAAAAAACTACTTTCTTTTTACATCCGACTCTTGTTCACAATAAGGCTAATGCAGACAATGAAGGGTGATAGATAAAGATGAGTGAAGAAAAAGTGCCAGACCTGACTGGGAATTGAATCTGGAATTTCTGGCATAGAAACCAGTTTTCTGATCACTTCACCAACGGGTAATCCGTAATCTATAATAATATTATAAAGACAAAGGGTGTTTTTTTGTGGAGCCTAATTTCCAAAACTACTGAACAGATTTTCATGAAATTTTGACAGCATATTCGTATTTATATTCACAGTACCAATTTCTTTTTAAATTTTCAAAAATAATAACCTAAGGGCCCTAATGAAGAGTTTCGTAAATATGTATGTGTGTGTGTGTGTACATGTGAGTACATAGTGCTATTGAAGGGGTACGATGATGGTGGGAGACATACGCGGGGGAAATTATCCAAACGTAGTTTTGTGTGTGTGCGTGTGTGTACTGTTGTTGAAGAAAAGACATACATAAAAGGTACGTTATACATAAGTGTACAAACTATTGAGAGACGTACGCGGGGGGAATTAATCAAAACGTTACGTGTGTGTGTGTGTGTACGTTGGAGTATACAGTAGATCTAGCAGCTAAACAATTTCAGTTATTTATTTAAAAAAAAATTGAACGGGGCATACTAGTTCTTATAATAAAAATACACGAATAAAAATTCATGTAACAAGGAAAACTGTAACAGAATCGATAAAATTATTAATCGACATGAAATATTTTAAAATGTTTGCTATGCGAAATCATATAATGCATTTTATACAGAATCATAGGTCCGTAAATTCAAATTACCACTAAATTTTAAAGTTACTCTGTATAAATTACTAGTACGACTGATTTGGCTGTATAGTGGACCAATATTTGGAGCCTGTCATAATACAACATAAATTCTTCAGCGACACCGATCAAAACATTTAAAGCAATACAAACGCACCTTTTAACGTAACTAATCATACTCTTTGCAAAGACTTAAAAATACCAACATTTCGATGTATTGCAAATACAACATACAACTCATTACACAAAAAATACAATTGGCAACATAAATTTAAAGGTCCAATCTCTTTCAACTACCGGTCTCCCAGTTATTTTAATTATACGACTGAAACGAAAGTGGAATAGAGATCTATATTCCAACCACCAAAAAACACATTTCGATTACACTTACCATACCTATTTGAAATCATTTCATAAAAAGAATTTTTCAACAACCATTGTTAATAAGTAATTTTAAAGTAATTTTAATTTTTTTTTTTTTATTATACCTAAGCTCCTAATTATATCTTAAACTCCTTATAAAATTTCGCGCCGAAATAGATCACTGGACCGATTCACACTCTTGTCACATTCACGCCATAGTTAAGAACATTTTGAGGCTACCTTGGCCCATCATTTTATAACAGTTTGCCCAGATGTTTAAAACTGCGAATTTCATCGAGTAAATACAAAGTCAGTGTTTAGTTTTCGCTGATGGAAAACGAAATTTATATCAGTGAGTAGCTTGCCGGAGAGTCTATGGTCTTAGTTGTTGTATTTAAATAGTATAGTATTATGGCGAAGGCGTGTATTTTATTATTATTATTATTATTATTATTATTATATAGTTAAATTTTATTGTATTTAATTGGCACATATTTGAATTATAATACATTTTATTGCATTTTTATATTATTATTATTAGTACTACTGTATTTTTATAATATTCTACACTTAAGATAATTTATATTGTAATAATTGTTTAAGTTTCATATTGTTTTAATTAATGGATTAAAGGTTATATTTGTTTTTCATGGTATTAGGTTTACAATATTTTTTCATTACTCAGATTTATTGTAGATTCCTATTTTTTATAACTATGTTACAATTTATTCATTAAAATTATTTTGCTGACTGTATCAGTTGCCCTAACACATAGTTAAATATCGCGGGGTATCGTTAAACTGTTTTTTCATTTAATTTATTTTATTTTATATTCATTTAGTTTAATTAACCTGTGAATGTACATTTTCGTTAATAAACTCCTCTGGTCAGCGTTTTTGTTTGAGAAGAGAAATTATAATTATTTATGTACTTATATTATTATAAAAATTATTATAAGTTACTATTTATTTACTATTATATATTATATAATTGTCTATTATTTATTATATTATTATTAGAAAGAATCTGCTTCTATTTTTTTTAACTTTTTGTATGTAGAAATTAAAATAAATTAAGAAAAGAAAATGTAAATCTTCCCAAAAAAGCTAATATTAGTTTGGGAAGCATTCTTCGAATAATGTAATCTGTTTTTGTAATATTGTTGAAAAATAAATAAAAATAAAATAAAAAATAAATTACTTATCGATAATATTGCACGAAAATTGTGCAGTTCAAATCAAAATAAAGTTGAAGTAAAAAAATGTTCGATAGATATGTTTCTTAGTCTAAGCGCATCGACAACTTGGTCATAAGGAATCATTGTGGGTTATGGAACCTACAATTTTGACTTATAATAGATTCCAAACGCTAGCTGGGAATCGAACCTGGGACCTTCTGCTTCGTAGACTGGGGTGCTAACCAATATGCCAGCAAGGAAGTCAATGGCTTCTTTTATTTTTATTTATTCATTAATCGGTAAAAAGAATTACTAAATTAAACGACGATAACCATGAAATTTATAAGATTAATAACATAAAAAATATGAATTAAGATTTTTATTATAGTTTTACGTTACAACAGCAACTAGCTCAATGGTTAACTAGGCTGGGTTTTAACATGTTAAAAAGTTTCCAGATTCTAACCAAGAACTAATTTTCGGACATCTACTCTATTCAGTGCTAATGCTCTACCACTGCGCTACGAAAGCGGCTGGAATACATTTTCTTTAGATAATAATACTTATTTAAATGTAGTATAGAATAATTAGTTGTGAATATTTACACCTTAAATTTTGTAGGTAATGCTGAGCCGTGTTCACTGATGAGGATAACCGAGTGCAAAAGTACCAATCTAACTTCCACAGCCACGGGCGAAAACACTGATTGAGTTTGGGAGAAGGTAAACATTAACAATAACGCTACTCCCGCAACATTTTAACAAGGTGTTTTTAGAACTTTTCCTATTCAACATTTTAAGGAAACACATACACCAAAACATACTTGATTTAACTAACTAAAAATTTGAAATTCATGCTAAACAAAATAAATAACACGTAGACTGCTTTGGAAGCTTAGTCTAATATAACATGTTTTACTACTAATCTGGAAGTCCAGGGTCCAATTCATCACTGAAAACAAGCAATTTTCATACAGGTCCACAACACGTCGTACCCCAACATAATCGCGAATGCCCTGAATGATGTGGCAATTTTGAATAAAGTTAATAAATAAAAAATTGCTACTGGAATCAAAGGTATTTCAAAAATAGTTAATAAATTTGGTGCGAAAAACTCACACAACTTTCTCTTCCTAATGTAAATTTAATAATAAATTATAAAATTATGTTTAATCGAGAGTAAATAGTGTAAAATTAAAAACAACCAAATTTTAATTACAGAGATTGACGCAAAATTAAAATTAACTCTCTGTTGAACTTCAAAATACGGAGAATCAATAATTGACGCTAAACTAACAGCTGTAGAATAAATGATTAAAAAAAGTTGTAGGTTTTTAAATTTTTCATAACTTCAAATAAGCTACATACATGTTTCTCGTAAAATGCATACTAAAGCCGCAATTTAAAAAACCCCATTTTTACTGATTTCAATGAGAAAATACAGAAAATCACTAATTGAAACAATGCTACGCTGTAGAAAAAAATACTTTTGATTTTTAGAAAAAAATTGTATTTTTTTAAATTTTTTACAACTTTTATTATATAACGCTTTTTCCCTAAAATGCATATTAAGGCCGCAGTCTTAAAAAAGCAATTTTTTACCACGAGAACACAGTATCCCACGAATTGTAGCAGACATACCGCATACCTAATAGAGCACAACTTACCCTATTGCATATACCCTTGCTTACCCTGTAACTTACCTATAGCTTACCCTTGTAAAGCACAAAAAATAAAGTAAACGAGGGGATTTTAAAGAAACTGTAGAAGCTGTTTTTGAAAAAATCTAATAATGTGAACAATTGCATGAATGAATTACAACTTCCGGTTGACCGATTTTGATGAAAAATATTCTTGTCAGGTCCCCTTATAGTACCTAACTTAAGTTCCAACTTCGTACGATATTCCTTCTAGAGATTTTTGTTTGAATACAAACGCACGCACATACACACACAAATTGGTAAAAACATGTTATTTTTTGGACTTGGGGACATGAAAAAGAGTATTTCTAGTGAAAACTCGATTTCGAAAAATAGACACGAAAACAATACTTTTCTTCTTTATACTTCATACAGGGCAAGAAAAAGTAAAAATTAACTGAATTTTGACAATTTATAAATATTTTATACATCATCTCTTTTTCGTACAAACACCATAATAAATATAATCTTTTACTTTCACATAAAGTCTCCAAAAATGTTAAACCAAAAGCATTTCTGGTACTTGTCACTAGAATTGCACCATCTGCCCTCCTTACATCTTAAAAATACACCGGATATCATACGGTATAAAAATTCAGTAACCGTAACCATGTGGTAAGAGACCACCATAACCGTGAGAAGGACAACGATAGAAATAATGGTTACATCCTGTTAGCTCGTTTAACAGTTCCATAAACTATTTTTTATATTTGTGGATAAGCATCTTTTTCTAAATTTTCTTACTTTCTTACCATTTTAGGTTAGTTTTGTACGTAATATAGTGTAGCATAATATTTTACTTGTTATCTTAGTAGTTAAAGTTACTAAAACATAGTTTAAATTAGTAGGAAAATAAACATAGCACTAAAATTATCTAACCTTGAACATGAGAACCCGTAGTTGGGTAGATTAACTTTCCCACCACAAAGTTTAATTTAACTAAATAGATTTTAAGTTGTAATTAAGAAAGCAACTTTGTATTGAATGATTTTTGCAAAGTAATGGGCAAATAAGTAAATAATGTAATGTAAATATTATTAAAACACATAAAAACAAAGTAAATATTATAATTTACAATTAACTATCTTAATTAACAAAAAATTAAGGGTGTGTTTAAAAAACTGCAAGAAGCAGAGAACAAAATCTCAACTACGAGTTTAAAAAAAGTAAAAATTCTGACAAAGATTTTAAAAGAAATTGATTACACAACTGTAGGTGAACTGAATTCTTAGAGAACGAAATACACAGTTCGAGGTACCTTAACATATTTTCAATACGAGGAACTACCCAATTTAAGCCGATAGGCCGGTTTTAATTCAAATATATTGCACAAAGCGTAATCCTAAAACCCGGAAATAAATACGGATTACCTTATATATAATCTGCAACGAAATAGATTATTCCAATCGATTAAAGTTTGGTAAAAGTTAAATTTATTCCATATTTCACCGATTAAAAACCCTAAATATAATTATAAATTTGTAATAAAACATTAAAAAAATAACTAAATATGAAACTTTTTCAGAACAAATGGAATTATCCGTAAGTGACTCGTCTCTCCACTTCACCTTACACGGGCAAAGTTAGGAGCGGTATATTATACTAAGTATAACTTTACGTCATCTGTTCTAGTAGAAACATTTGACTGAACACCAGAGAAAAACATAAATATTATTTATATCCCCAGAAGTCAACAGGTCAATTCCAGTATCAACGGTACAAATTTTTACGAACCTCTTTGGGAAAGGGACACGGAACCTTGGAGTTAACAATTAAGATAAGACTGTATGATGGTTTTGACTGAAAATTTCGATTTTCGGTTTTTTATGTTTTTCAATAGTTCAGCCCTAGATCTACAAGAAAAAAACATTAAATTACGTCAAAAAAATTATTTTAATAAACAAATGATGTTTTCACCAGGTCTGCCCAGAAAAATTATCATGTAACCAAGAACGAATATTTTTCATAATTTTATACTGATCATTTTAAAACAAAGGGAATTTTTGTTTTTTAAAATATCTGCATCACTATTTTTAGTATTTTCACCTGTTGGTTCACCTTTCTACCCAACTGTTGATGGGAAATTTACTTATGTGTGTACGTTATGTTTTTGGTTCTTTGTTTTTGCCTGTTCTAAATTTAGATTTTAAAAATTTTCGGTAGATTTTTCTCGGAAACCATCAAACCTACCGGGCTGAAATTTTTACCCGTTATTCATCTTGTACACGCACATGTACCGGCATTTTTATGACTTCCTTAAATGCTCCAACAATTATTAATATGCAAAAAAACGTAGAAAATAAATTTGTAAAAATCTATGTAATTCGTTTTTTTTTATTTTTTTGTCCGACAGATTAAATTGAAAAAATGTCAGTGGTTAAAGACACCCGACAACTAAACGTGTGTACAGTTTTATTCCCCTATCTTTTATCAATTCTTTGAAAAATGTACCAAAAAATATCAAATTTAACATTGGTGGGATACAAAGTGCAGTCTTCCCTTAAGTAATCTACCCATTTAACAATCGAGAAGGTACAAAATATTAAAAAAGTTTCATAATTAATCCAAAAGATTGAAACACTTTCTGTAAATAAATAAATAAAAATAGTAACGTAAATGTAAAACATTACAATTTAATTGAGCGTTATGGGACTTTTCATTAAAAAGAAAAGAGTAAATACTATATCTGAATCAGGCAAAGCTGTTTTCATAAAATTAGACAGAACGAGACGGTCAAAATACAACAACCCTTTAAAAACATTACGAACTTCACACTTTCCAATACATTCATTCATTAAAATAACACTTATGGCCTACAGACCAAATGTACAATGAATTGAAATTTCACTTAATTTAATAAAAATACAAAAATGTAGGCAAAAATTTAATTAAAAACCGTTTCCAGGGTAGAACTAAATTAATAAACACCGGAGGTCAAGAGGCAAAGTAATAAAGTTAAAAAAATAATAAAAGTTTTTACATACATGACATTTTGCGGGGGAGTTATTAAAAATCAAATAACAAGCAACAACCGTCTTTTTCGTATCAACATATTGAATTTTCAAAAATCAAAACAAATATTAAATAAAAATGGCATAAAACTGATGAAATATTGTTTATTGTATTACAAGAGTAATAATAAATATAATATAAACATTTCTAATTCAAAATATTACAATTAAATGACTTTTTTTATTCATAAAATTATGGCGGCCAATTAACATTATTGTCAAAAATTTGCAGTTAAAAATCTAACACTAATTTATAATATTCATACAGAGATAATTCCGTCAAAAAATGTTCGTTAAATACCGGGTGGCGCACATAAAAGTAGCCCCGTAAATAAAGTGCAACACAATTGAAATGAAATCTGTTTATTTACAAATACCAATAATTTGTTTTATTATTTTATTCAATAGTCTAATATTGTTACGTTATGACACGATATGTTGAAAGTGATAACCGTCAGCTTGTACAGATAAGATAGCGCAGCGTAGCATATTCTGAAATACAGACTGAAGTTCAGGAGCTGTAATGGTGCGTATGACGTTCGTGATCGAGATCTTTAGGTTTTCAATGGATTTTGGATTGCTGGCGTATACTTTATTCTTTAAATTTCCCCATAAGTAGTAATCACAAGGAGACAAATCCGGTGATCGCGGTGGCCATAAACCTAAAGAGATAAGGACCTATCTCTTTTTACCGATGAGAGGACCTCATCGGTAAAAACACTACGCACACGAGCCAGTGATCTGCGAGATGTGTGACAAAGTCACTCCGTCTTGTTGAAAAAAAGAATATGTAATTTCGTGTGGTGCTAATTGATTAATAAATTGATCAAAAATCTGGTTAAACATGCAGGTTGTACACGGGAAGGCGAAAATGGGGGGAATTTTCCTTGACTCAACATAAACATTATATAATCTCGGCTAAGTTATGGGGCTACTTTTATGTGCACAACCCGTTAGATTGCACTAAACAAGGTGGTCCCAGAGTGATAAAAATAGTTTTCTATTTCCCTTAGTATTCTTTAAATGATTAAAACATTATAGACAAAAAAAATAGCAAAGTAAACAATATTAATAGGAGTCATCCCCACTGAAATTAACGGATTTTAATACAAATCCATCCTTGTGATGAAATAAGTTAGGATGTTTCCACAAAATTGGAAAGTAAATAACTTTAAAGTGGCCTTATTTTTAAGTATAACAAAACCCATCATCTTCGTTTCAGTCGGCGAGTGTCGGTTAAATGATTTAAGAATGAAAAAACAGATTATTTCTGTAAAGTTCGAATCTTCTTTGGTATTTTGTACTGAATCTGTTAATTTTTATTAAATTGTTTGAATTTTAAAATCTTTGTATAGTATGTTTTTTAACATGTACCAACGTGATGCTGTAATTTTTATAGAGTAATTTTTACTGGAATCATTGCAGAATTTTAAAATTTACATGGCTTGTTGAGTCCCATAATTGAATTTCATACGTCCTAATTGGTTTGAGAATTGATTTGTATTACAACAGTTTATTGTTTGATTGTTTACCTAGTAACCAATAAAATTGTTTCAATTTTTAGTTCAGTCATTTCCTTTTGTTCTATATGAAATTGTGTTTCCCAAATCAGGCCTTTGTCAAGATGTATAACAAGATAATAAGTGGAGTCCGCTTCAGGTATCTCTGTGCTATTTATGTAAATTGGTGAGAATATTGAGGCCTAATACAGTAATAAGCAATCATACTGTAATAAATCAAACTAGAAAAAAAGGCGAAGGTAAACAACTTCACTCTCCGTTTTAGTAGTAAACAATAATATGGTGATTATTTGCAGAGTTTAGACCAGCAACAAAACAGAATACCTGAATATCAATGCTAAAGATCCAATCTGAACAATGAACATCAAATACGGTTATATTAGGGAAGTCAAGAAGTTGCAATATCTAAAAGATATTTTAACTCCGAGCATCAATGGGAAGGCAGCAATTAAGCAACGAACAAGAAAGATGGAGGTTATTTTAAGAACATTATTAGGTTAAATTTTTAAAATGTCGACACAGGGTTCTTCTTCTTCAACCCAATCATATGATATTGATTGTTCTAGTGGTATGTCTATAAATAACAACTTATCGGTCGCCAAATTTTCAACCTCTTCCGATCAAGAAGGCGCTGCTAAACCATGTGTTGATAGATTTGCAAATCACACATCGGAAAAACGATTCATTCGGGATCCAAGACTCGTTAATGAATCACGTAATTTATCGGTTGACAAAAACATACCGACATTACCATTAAAACCTCAAGACGAGTTTACTGTTGTAAGAGCGAGAAATAATAAAAGAAAGGCGGAAAAGTCATCAAATGATTTGCGTGCAGGGAAGCGACTCGATAGTGCAGCCACAGCGTTTCCACTTAGCAACGCTTACGATGTGTTGTCAGACAATTCCGACATGGAAGACGATTCATCTTCAACTGAACCAAAGCCGCCCCCTGTCTTTATTCCCAGCGTTAGCAACCTGCAACTGCTTTTAAATATAATCACCAGCAATGGTGTAAACAAAACAGATTATGTGTACAAAATTATCTCTCGAAGTCAAATGAAATTGAACGCCAGCAACAGCCGTGCATATTCGACGATAATAAAAAACCTGAAGTCTTCTAAAATCGACTTCCACACCTACCAGCTAAAACAGTGCCGTGCATTCAGGGTTGTTCTACGTCACGTCCACTACTCAGTTGACGTCAACGACGTGATACAAGAACTGGCTACGCATAACCATGCCGTACGGAACATCTCGAACATACGGCACAGAATTACGAAGGAACCTCTTTCGCTTTTTTTTGTGGATTTAGAACCGGCGTCTAATAACAGAGATATTTATAAAATAGAATTGTTGCAAAACGCCAAAATAAAATTTGAGCCACCCTACCAAAAAAACGATATTATTCAATGTAAGCGATGTCAACGGTACGGGCATTCAAGAGCGTACTGCAACAGACCATTTCGTTGTGTGAAGTGCGGTGATAATCATGACACTACTATTTGTGGTAAACAGAAGGACGCCCCACCATTATGCGCTTTGTGTGGAGGAGACCATCCCTCTAACTACAAAGGTTGCGAAATATACAAACAGATTAAACAACGAAAATTTCCACCTTTACGCGAAAGAACAGTTACACCACCGGAAACTCAGACGGTCAGCTCAAAATTTGTCACCCAAGTTGTTGCAAAAAACAGCGTCCAGGAAACATTACATCAGACACCTAACGATAACAGTATTTTAGACTATGCGAGAGCCGTAAAGGGCAATTCTACGCAACCAATCCCAACCAGTCCGTTGCAAACTGATTCGATTTCAAATCTACAACAATCATTTCTAGAACTACGAAACGTAATACAAAAACAAACAGAACAAATTGCGACACTATTAAATTTACTTACAATCGTTGTTTCGAAATTGAATTAAAATGGAGCAAGTATTATATAAAATTGCACTCTGGAACGCCAATGGCTTAAGTCAACATATTCAAGAACTAATCACATTTTTAAACATATACAACATCGATGTCATGCTTTTGTCAGAAACTCATTTCACTAACAGGAGTTACATCAGGTGCAACGGTTATTCTCTATACTTTACTAATCATCCTGATGGTACGGCGCATGGAGGCTCCGCTATATTAATAAAAAATAATATAAAACATTACGAACTTCAAAAATTCGAAACACCTTATCTACAAGCAACAAACATTGTCATTGAGGACGTGCGCGGACAAGTAACAATTTCAGCGCTATACTCTCCCCCACGGCATCACATTACGGCCGCTCAATTTGAAACTTTTTTTGAAAGTTTAGGTAACAAATTTATTGCGGGAGGTGATTACAATGCGAAAAATCAGGCATGGGGTTCTCGTTTATGTAATCCAAGGGGTAGAACTCTGTTTAATGTTGTACAAAAAGATAATTTAGGCTTGTTATCGACAGGTGAACCAACGTACTGGCCAACCGATCGACGCAGAATTCCGGATCTCCTCGACTTTTTTGTTACCAAAAATATAAGTCAAAATTCTATTCGAGTAAAATCGGTCCTGGATTTGTCCTCAGATCACACTCCTATAATCGCCAGCGTTGGTTGTAAACTACAAAAAAAGAAGAAACTCCCTATTCTGTGTAACAAAAACACAGATTGGGCCTCCTTTAAGCGTCTGGTTACCGAAAATATAATTCTAAATGTATCATTAAAATCGCAAGACGAGATTGAGGAAGCGGTTGAGCATTTTAATACGGTAGTGCAAAATGCCGCATGGAAATCAACTACAGACGCCAACAAAAACACTCATGGCAACAGTTGTCCTGCTACCATTCGAGAATTGATAAACTACAAACGAAGATTACGTCGAATTTGGCAGCATAGCAGACACCCAGATGACAAAACAAGATTCAATCGTGCAGCACAACATCTAAAGTACACGCTTCTAGAACTGCGTAATCATTATTTCCAAGACAGGTTGGTTCAATTATCTCCAACGGCAGCTACTGACTATTCATTGTGGAAAGCTACAAGATACATAAAACGATCAAAGAAACAAATTCCACCTCTTCGTCTAACGGATGGAAATTGGGCTAGGACCACAAAAGAAAAAGTGGAAGCGTTTGCGGAATATCTGTCCACTGTCTTCCGTCCACACGACGATGATATCGATCGAAAATTAGAAGAAGACATTTTAGAACATCTTGAAGCCCCATTTCAGCTATCACCTCCTATCAAATCTTTCACTCCGGCTGAAGTGATAACTACAATCCAAACGCGCCTGAGTTCCAAAAAAGCTCCTGGCTATGACCTAATTACCGGTGAGGTGTTAAAGCAACTCCCAAGGAAGGGAATTTTACTCCTGACATTCATTTTCAACGCAATTCTAAGGACGGGTTGCTTTCCATCTCAATGGAAAGTTGCCCAAATAGTCATGATTCTCAAACCTGGCAAGGAACCTACCGAAATTACGTCATATAGACCGATCAGTCTTCTATCCGTGACATCAAAAGTTTTTGAAAAATTACTACTTGATCGTCTAAAACCTTTTTTGGAAGAAAGTGTTTACCCGGATCATCAATTCGGTTTTCGTGAAAAACATTCTACGATAGAACAGGTACATCGGATAGTTAACCAAATTCGATATACCTTAGAAAAAAAGGAATTTTGCTCAGCCGTCTTCTTAGACATAGCTCAGGCCTTTGACAAGGTATGGCATTTAGCTCTTCTACACAAAATTAAATTAAACCTGGATCATAATTATTTTCCTATTCTAAAATCATTCTTAACCGATCGTTTTTTCCAAGTGAAATTTGATGATGAGTTATCGACCTTGCACCTAATTCGTTCAGGTGTACCTCAAGGTAGCATTTTAAGTCCTTTTCTATATACGCTATTTACAGCAGATATTCCTGTAAATGAACATGTAACAACAGCAACTTTTGCCGATGACACTGCTATTATTGCATCTGATGCCTCCCCAGTCCACGCTTCTGAAAAACTACAGCAACATCTAAATGACATTCAAGACTGGTGCCAAAAATGGAGGATCAAAGTAAATGAACAGAAGTCTGCACACGTAACCTTTACGATGAAACGAGAATCATGTTCACCAGTAACGTTTCGCAACAACGTAATTCCACATTCAGATGATGTGAGATACTTGGGCATCTATCTAGACAGGCGATTGACGTGGAGAAAACATATATGGACCAAACGGAAACAACTTGGACTCAAATTACGACAACTATATTGGCTTGTTGGGAGGCGATCACAGTTGTCTTTGGAAAATAAATTGACACTGTACAAGGTGATGATAAAACCAGTTTGGAGTTATGGAATTGAACTCTGGGGCACAGCAAGTACATCTAATGTAGAAATATTACAAAGATTCCAATCGAAGTTTCTTCGACTTATTTGCTGTGCACCTTGGTATGTGCCTAATGAAGTACTCCATCATGACCTGGGCATACCTACGGTGGGAGAAGAAATTAGCAGTCGGAGTGAAAAGTATTTAACCAAGTTGGACACTCATTCCAATCATTTGGCTATAAATCTTCTCGATGACAATATTGAACACCAAAGACTCAAGAAGGCGAGAATATTAGATCTTCCATTCCGTTTTACCTGATCAAAAATGTTTAACCATCCTTTTAAGATCAAAAACACAAAATTATACTGCGGTTGTCAACTCTTATTTATTAATAAACTAAATCTTGCTAACTCTCATTAATCTAAAATTAATCATCTAATAAATTTTCTATCATCAGTTACACAGATCATCAGTATCACGTTTTCATTCGCTCCTTTTCCACCTTCATTCACTTCATCCGTATAAAAATAAAAAAAAAAATTGTACGTCACCAAGACCAAGAAGAAACCCTTCATCAACTATAACCAAACGATGACATGGAAGCAACGCTGCTGAGTGCTGTCTTCTTCAAGTTTTATTCATCATCAACACATTTACTGAAAGTTTTTGTTAAACTGTTTGTAAATAATTCTTACTGTTAAAAAAAAAAAAAAAAAAAATAATTTCAAAGTCCTGTACAGATGTGTAAACATAATTATATACGTAGTATAATGTGTATAACAAGTAGAATTAATTCCTTAAGAAGTTTTAAATTGTAAAGAAACAAATTGAATAACCATAACAGCTAATCAGTGATCTTTTAATTTTCCATAAAAACGTCTTAACTGCCAACAGTAATGTTACACCCTAACCAGAGTTACTAACTGAAGTGTAAAAAAATTCTCACATACCTTTTACATAAAGTGTAGTTGCATGCGAATATTCAGTTCCCACTTGATTTTCAGCGACGCATTCATATTTACCTTGATCTTCTTCAATACTATTCATTATCTGCAATGCACCTGTAACAAAATGATTTAATAATGTAACATTGTACAGTGATATTCTAGAAATGGTTGAGGATTGTTAATTGTAAGAACTGTGTGTAGTATGGGTTGGAGGGTGTTGAACAAGGATAAAGGGTTGAGATGAATGAAATGTTTTGAATGGAATTCTCGGAATTGAGCTGGTTAGCCTTTGTTATGCCTGTTATTGGTCATTTCTACTATGTTTTGAATTTTTCTGGTAAAGCGTAGATGGGTCATCTATTGTGTTTTATGAAGGAAATCTGCGCCTTTCTAGAAAAGACAACCACCACAGGCATTTAAAGGCGCTAGCCCTTTAGAATTCAGATCAATTCCGTTCAACTTGCTACATGATTATGAATGAGTAAGTGCTATCATCAAGTGTTTGTAAAAATTGTAAACAAGTACGTGAGAAAAATGTTCTCCGTACTGTAAACCTTGTAAAGATTGATTGAAGGTATAAAACAACTGTTAAGTGTAAAATAATGTTTATTATTAAAGATAATTTTTAAGCTATAAGTATTGTAATTAATTTAATTTGAGAAATTTGATTAAAATTTTTTAGTAATCGTAGCACAATAACTAACTGTAATTTATAAGTTTGTAAATACATAATAGTAATAAGTTTAAGGAATTCTGTTTGTTATTTATTATACCCATATCCCGAACGAACCAATGCAGGTTTTACAATATATTACTGTAATTGTATATAATGTATATTATGTACAATTTAACTTAAGTAATTAATAATCCAGATGCACTTTTTGTACGGATACATAAATAGTTTAAAGAATTAGACCACCTTTCATGATTTTCTTTTGTTAAAACGAGGTTCCACATTTTGCAATTAATTTTGTAACGAACAAATTCAGGAAAAAAATAACTTCGCTAACAAAGTCTAATGTTTACGAATGTTGATATACTACCGAATACTTTCGTTTTGATTGTAATAGAATACAGATATCAACATCCGGAACGGCAAAAATTCAAAATAATACTCAAAAAAAATTTCAACGGAACTACAACACTAATTGCTGTATGAGGATTGTTTGGTGTACAATAAATTTCTTAAACCTGTATTTTCAACTGAGACAGAAAATAATCCTTACATCATAATAATGTATCTAAACCATAAAACTCCGGTTCATCAGCAACAATAGTACTACAATTAGTCTGCAGTGCCTGATACTTAGGCAATAAGTAACACACGTAGTGTAACAAGTATATTTTAAACTATGAGGTCAGTTTCACTGAATATTTAGTTAGTTTTATTTTGAAGATTAAATTTGAAAAAAAGTGTAACAATTTGATAAATTTATTTGATGTTATTTTTTACCTTATGAAATTTTATTTTTATTTAAAGAAGATATGAAATTTTTGACCTTTATTAAAAATTGTTTGACCCCTAACCACCAAAGTAAACCGGTAACCACTGTCTAGTATTTAAATCCATTTAAAAGTAACTACCTTTATTAGGATTTGAACCAGGAACCTTCGTATCCGCAAATCAGTGGTTAAGCAACTGTCATGCGGCGACGATTTTACCACTAGACCTACCCAGAGGGTTTAAAATTCTTAAACGTACATTTTCAACTGTGACAGAAAATAATCTTTACATCCTAATACGGTACCTGGAATATAAAACTCAGGTTCATCAGAAACAATAGTTACTACAATTAGTTTAAGATGCCTGAAACGTAGGCAACAAGCAACATAGATAGTACAACAAGCGTAAAATTGAACAACAAAGAGATGTTCAAAAGGAAAACGAGTCTAAAAATACAAAGCATTTAATTAATAATACTTTAAAGAAGGTAGAACGACCAATGTTCAATTAAACTCAATGTAAGAAGAAATTAAAAGTAAACAAAGAATTCTTCACGGTCAAGAGATAATTTCATAAAGTAATAAAATTAATAATATGAAAACAATTTTGTTGGAAATGTTTAATTAACGCTCAAATATTCAGAAGGCTTAATTAATTTTTTCGCTCATTTAAATAAAACGTTAATTTTAACATAACAAACGGTGTCTTCAGATCCCAAATAAAAAACTAGACATAAAATAAAAACGGATGATCTTACCTAACATTTACAACGTTTAATTGTTTAGTAAAGAATTTACAGTTCAAAAATAATACTTTGTAAAACAAAGTACCTGCAAAATGTATCATATCGTTTCTAAAATAGTTTATTAACAAAAGTTCAATTAAAGAAAGTAAGTGCTTGACAAAAATATTTCATCTAATTAACTCAATTTTATACTACATTAGTTTCAAAGAAGAAATTATGTGAAGAAAAGATGTAGGAATTCTAATACAACGACAAGAAAGTATTATTTAAGTAAGGAAAAGTGGAATGCTATCGTTGATTTTTTTCGGTTATTTTAAGTCGCATCAACAGTTAGGTTATTAGAGATTACTTTGGGTTAAGGAAAAGTTGGTTTAAAAATACAAAAATTTCTCAGATGCAGGCCGGGAATCGAACTCAGAATCTTCCACTTTTCAACGAAGCACGCGAACCAATGCGCCAAAAAGGTGATCGTTTACTTTTGTCAATTTTTGAAAACGATCTTACAACTTGTTGGCGTAATTAAAAAAGTAAATATATTATTAACCAGCACACCGAATTTAACGGTCCTGAGTTCGTGGCTTTGGAGATTTTGCAACTACTAAATCAGTGAGTTAGAGACTGAATATCGTTTTTATGTTATACAAGACAAAAACGGGGTAAGAAGAGGAAGGAAAACTATATAAATTTATTAATAGCATTCTGAATGTGTATAATTACAAGGACAAACCAAAAATTGACACGTTACATTAAGGCTTCAATTCGTTGACTAATATAATTAAAACTGCGTAACAATCTTTATAATAAGACTAAAGAGAGAATATACAGAGGTAGAACATTTTGTTCATGTGGTCAAAATCCACTTACTATTTAGTAACAGGTATGAAAATATTGGGCTGTTTAATATTATAAGGGGTTGGGAGAACGACAACAATGTATACAAAACTGTATTTTGCATGTAGAAAGTAAAGAAGAAGAAGAGTAAGGAGGTGAACGGAAGCAGGGGTTTTAAAAACAGTACAAAGGACACATTACGGGGTAAAATTGTTTGTAGTAGAAGGAAAACCAAGCAAGTAGCATTAGAGGAAGACAGGATGAGTGCGTAAGCAGGAACGGGCTCAAACCACGTTACGTCACCGACCCCTTCCTCCAAACCACGACGACACAGTTTCACCACCCTTCTGTATATACCAATTCTCCACTAATGGGTTCGGGTAAGTGCTCCGGCCACACCTGTTCTGTCTCCCTGTCCTTCCTATCTATCCCTTTAAAGCATAAATCCCTTATTTCCATATGCTAAACAAGCACAAAATAGCTACTAATACACCAATAGTATTTACACAATAACATTATATATGTAGTGGTATATATTTATATTAATAAGTATTCATTGGAGACATAAAAGCTTTTATTGTATCATAACATCTAAGCCCATCTCAAAATGGTAAGGCAATAATAAGGAGATAATAACATGATTATACCCGAGTTAATAGTTTAGTTAAGATAACTTAGACTTCGTACTTGTAAACTGATAAATTTGTGTTGCCACTTATCTCGCGCGTGTTAAAATATTAATCGGCTAACGTTTTACCTTCCATCTTAAAAGCCGTTTTATAATTCCTTCTTATTACTGAGGATAACAGATCATTTACAACATTCAATTTAAAACACGGCTAAATTTGTTGTGACTAAAAAAATATTTATAATATTTGTTCATCATTTATTTATTTTCCTATAACTTCAAAAAAAACATTATACAAAATTACTCCTTAAATTAATTAAAAAACTGTAAATTTACTTAAATTAACTTCACGGTGGGAATATTAATCTATCAACTATGGATTGTCATGTTCAAGGGTGATTAATTTAAGATTCATATGTTTATTTTCTAATGCGGTACTGTATTAATGTGTCAGTAATTAAAACTATGCATGAATAAGTAATTGTGGAGTTTGATGGAAAAAGGAACCTAAAATACTATAGACCCTTTTTTCCGTCAAAATGTTTTTTGAGTCCACCATTTCTCTGTATTTGTACAAAGTTTCATATCTCTATGTTTTTTCTAAAAGATGCAACGACGATTTAGAATGTCATGTCAAGGCAGGAAAATTCGTTAAGTCGTAGGCAGTCAATGATGTTATGTTGTAAATTAATTAAATTGTTGTAATTTACCTAATTAAAGTAGTAAGTAGTTTAACATTTTTGTTGTGCATTCTGTATTATAATTTTTTGTGGTTTCTCAGTAGTAAACAATTCAAATTTTATATAGATATACATATCTGTCCGCCTACTTCTATTGTAATGCATTACAATACTTATAACAATGATTAAAGTATCGTTTTCTCAATATGTCGATTTTGTAGATAGGCCCTTTTTCCATCAAACTCCTTCATTACTAATTAATATTAACATGCATATAATGTAACATGCATAAGAATATTAACATGCATTAGTAATATTTAACTGCTATAAAGTCCAGCCTTTCTTAGTTTGCTCCTAATGTAAACAAGTAATGACGTCACTAAGCATGCGCATTATATAAAAATGAGTACACGCTGATTAAAAAGTAACAATAAAATATTTTTAAAAGTATTTAAATGCAAAATACTTTTAAAAGTATTTTTATAAATGAAATTGTTAGGCCAACATCATATCATGACTGATGTTTTAAGTAGTTATAATTCAAAACATAGTTAACTTAATAGGAATACGACATCCATAAAGTCGCTGACTCTAGCGTGCACCCTGTAGTAGCTGGCTTTGGTTTGTTGACAGCAGGAGCAAACTAAGAACGGCTAAACTGTAGAAGTAACCATGAATTTGCGAGCCTGGGTCTAGTTAGAGAATAATGCAGTGTTGCCGTATTTTGCAGAGTGGGAACAAACTTTTTATCTTATTTGAATTACTGGATTTGAACACACTCAGGATGGTAGGCCTGAGTCTGTACAAGACTACACCTCATTTAAACGCCGTATATACAAGACCATCCTTATCTCATTGGATCATGGGGTTGCTTATTGATCTTGAATTAAACAGATTGCAACCTACCCATTATGGATTAAAAACCGTGTGAACTAATGAAAGAAAATTAGGTTATAAGTTTAAATAGGGTTTCTTATTTCAACGGTGAAAAATAAGGCAAATAGAAATTGCTGTGTGTTACCAAATTATCAGTAAACTATCAATAACATGATTATCTTTAAGACCGAAACATGGGACACAAAACCCGAAGAAATGTCAAGCTACAACCACATAATGACAAGAATACTCTATAAAATAACTAATTGAACATTACACTTATAAATCTACTCTGAAAATAACTTGTTCACTGTAATCATAGAAATAAATAAATAACACTTTTATTAAAATTACAGAACAAAAAGTTATTGAAAAGGCAAAAAGTAAAAAAGTTGAAAGTGTTATTTTAACAATATCATAAAACAGTACCAACCTCCGCAAAGGATTTAAAATTAATGGAATGACGTGATCAGATGTCAATAACGAGTGATTTTGAAAATGTTAAAATAAAACCACGTATTTAATAAAAATAACGTATGAAATTTATTAAAAACTCTGTATACGTAAAAACATAGCAGGTTAGTAATTGAAATACAAAATACACACATCAGTAAGATATAATCAACGAAATTTTAATGAAATAATTATTCAATCGCGGTGAAATGATTAGTAATAAGGGTGAAATGATAAAAACATCACCAATTTCAATTGACATTTTCTCTGTTTACAAAAATATGTTTGAGGAAGATTTTTGAAATTTTTAAACAGATAATCAATTACACAATTATTCATTGTGAAATAATGAGATGGTGTAAAACTACATATACCACACTTAAGGGGAGCACTATACCCCGAAAATTGAAAAAAAAAAAATCAATTTTTCTAATTTTGGCACCACTGCCTTCTGCATCTTTTCTCTGTAATTGCATATAACAATTGTAACTGTACGATAGAAATTACGGAAACTATGCAAATTTCTGTTAAGTAATATTTTGACCGGAATTTCTTTTAATTGTTAACCTGTGGAAACAATTTAAGAGTTGCGATATTCAAAGAACACAGAAAGCTGAGAAGGCAATGGAAAGTGTGTCAAAAGAAGCAAGACAAGAGAAAAAAAAGAGGAAATTATTTGAGGAAAAAGAACAGTCTGGTGAGGATCAATATTACGGTGCAGGCCGATTTTAGGGTAAGTAAAACTTTACAGCTCATTTCCCGCAAATTCACTTTTTTCCATAAAGGTACAGGTTTCTCAAAAACTATTTGACTTTGAAGGTTGAAATTTTTTGAGCATGTTTCCCAGTATAATAGTGACTTATGGTACTAAAATCATTGTAGTTTTATAACTAAGTTCAAAATAAAATAAAAGATTCTGCAAAAAAATTAAATTGTCTTTTGGATTTAAAAAAAAATTCTCGACATGGTATCGCTAGCTGTATAATAATTATTTCAGTACCAGAGCTTAAAAAATGTGATAGAAAAGGCACAAACAAATTAAAGCCCTAACTTTTTACAGGTTCTTAGAAACGTGTACCTAAAAAGAGGTCAATTTAACATGGGTTCGATAGGAGGTATAGTGCTCCCCTTAATAAATGGTTCAAGATCTATATAAAATTATAAGTAAAGTTAAAGATTAGAAAATCAAAAACAAAAGAAGCAGATGAAAATAAAATTATCAGTTACTTCTGAAAGTAATGAGTTCATTATACCTTTAGATAATAAAAATTAAAATGTCGATTCCAGGGTGGAAATTTAAATATTTTTAAGGAAGTCAATGTGTCATTATTATACAGTTCATAAGGAAAAGAAAGTTAAACCACTTTTTCCTCTTTTCATTAAATAACTTTTTTTAGAGGTTAAAACCAGTATTTTAGCTAATGATCTGAAAAAAAATACGAACATACACATTTTATCATAAGATAATTTGCCAACGTTAGATTTAATTTCCAGAACGCTTGAACTTGAAGGCTGTTATGCATATGATATGATTAACGTTGTTATTAGCATCGTGAACTATTGGGAAATGAGAAGAAAAACCTTCCACGGTAGAAGAATGAGAAGAGCGAAAAAACAAAAAACGTGTTATTGAAATAAAAAAAGTGTTTGTCCAAGGAGGATATGCGTTTAAAGAAAGAGAAAGGATAGTAGAATAATTAAAGACTGCTGAAACACGGGGTAGATTTCTTAAGCCACCAAAACAAATTTGACCTTGTTTGAAAACAACTAAAAAATGTACACGCGATCAACAACATTAACTATCTCAATTTCGCAGGGTCAAGAGGAAATTGATACGGCTACATTCGTTACTGTATGTTAATAATTTTAGTCTTGCCTAAATTAAGAGAAATTCTGACTTCGAAAAGTGAAAGAAAATCAATTTTCAGATTTTTAACACTCATACAGTATGAAATGCGTGCCTTCCAATACTACAAAAATCACGTTTCTGTGACAACTAGAATATTCTTAAGAATTTTGTCAAAAAAAAGTCATGTCGCGTAAAATTTTGGTGTTTCGTTTAAAAAATTAATTTCATTTGCGTTTGGTATTTGCTCGTTTTCTTAAAATTACCTTTTTCAAATCTATTATGCCCGATTTCTCAGCATTCATTGATAAAAACTTTTGTTTCCAAATTTTCAGTTTGTTTAAATATTAAATACTTCTTTATGTAAGGAAAGTTCAATACACGTATTAGGTTTTGAGAAACATTTTTATTTTTATTTTTTTAGTGGATTTAAGCAATTCAAATTATTTTTTAACCTAGTTTCATTCCAATTAATAAAATTGTCAATGTTAGCTGATAATACAGATCTACAAAACAGGAAAAATGAAATCCTATCTTTTACAGGTTTTGAAAAACTTATGAAAAAGTTTATCGTCGAGTTCTGATGAAGGACGGACTCCCTTTCGTTTTACAGTAAAAACTAAAGAGAATGTTATGGATACACAATCATTGAAAAATATTAAAAATGTAAGTAAAATAATCAATTTTACCGTTTACTTTGTAGGAATGTAAGTTGATTCGTTCAAAATTTTGTACGAAGCGGTAATTTTTTACATAAATAAGCATACCTAAACTAAACTTAATGTTGGACCTAAAAATTAAAGATTACTTTTTTATGAATGTAAACAAGCAAAGCATAAAATTTTATATTTAAAAACAAAAACGAAATGGTTATTTATATATACACCGCATTGTATTTTGTAGCTTTGTTAAGGGAAAATGTGAAGGGTGTACAAACGTGTACGCGCGTGCGTACAAAATTAACACAGAAATTACTCCTGTGGTTATATTAAATAAATAATTCATTTTGCTTAAATTTAATAGATGTAAATAAATGCATAAGTTTGCCAACTTTTGTCTTTTGTTGTTACGAAGTCCACTTGAGATGAAACAGTGCTTTTCAGTCGGGTTAACGAAGAGAAAGGGTTTTGTAGTAATTCGTTAGACTAAGAGAATGGAAACGGTTATAGCTGCATCTGTTTACCTGAGCCCTCTACCGATCTTTTAGGAAGAAGGGCAATGAGTCCGTAGACTGACCCGTGCCCCCTTGCGCAGTTTCCTTTCCTGCCTTGTACTCATACCGGATGCATAATAAACCGACTTCTCTACAAATTGCCTTACCAACAGAATTGGATATGAACTCCCCTCCGACCTGCCAGTAAACAGAATACGCTCCAAGAATGCCTAAAGGTCCTTCCATAAAGTCTCTGAAAGTTTGGTTCTCCTCTGCATTATATTTCTCTTCTCGACCGTGCAGAATAACTATTAACCTCTCTTTCCCGCTCTCCCTATTTTCGGCAACTACTCGACGTCCTCTCTTTCCATTTTCTGACTTCATCACCATATTGTTATCTCTTTGATCCCTTACTCAGTAAATTCTATTCAATTTAAGAATACAACAGAAAAATCCAGAAGAAAATAAATTACAAATATTATAACTCCAATTTAATAGCGATACCGTAATAATACTAAAAAGTCCATTTCAGAAAAGTAAATTACCTTATAACTTTTATCCGATAATGGACTATATTATAATTATTTCTGAACTCATCATTAATTAACAAAATATAATCCTTCAAAACTTCTATCCTGAAAATACTGTAATAATGAAAACTTTATCCATTATCATTGTCCATTCTCGTACCTACAATACCATGACATTCTATACCATAATTCTTTCATTTAATTTACCTGAATTACACGAAACCAATGAAGTTTATTTTATTACAATTAATCAACTTTCCCAACAGTATAACCAAGTGGCGTATTTATTACAAAAACTTATAAACAAAAAATGTTCTAGATTTGGTTAGAATACTAGATTTTAAAATAGCAGTATTAATATTCACCTCTGTAACACAATTTTCGAGTGCTACATGGCAAAATGGAAGGTCCTGGATTTGATTTCTTGTAACGCTTAGGAAAATTTAACATATTAGAACCCATCATTTCATAACCCATTGTAAACCGACCTAATGACCAACTTACTGATACAACCCTAAATAAGCTTAAAAATATCAATTAGTTTTTACTTAATTCCCACTTGCTTTACTATTTTCCTTATTACAACTGTGACCTCAGACAATTTTTAATACAATTTTGTTTCAACTTTGTAAAAACTCAAGGAGGAGAAACAACGAAAAAACTAAGGCTATAAGAAACATTTAAAGGGTGCTCTCAAACGGGGTAGATAGACTTCGATATATTAATGTAAATGCACGATGATGATAAATAAAGGATGATAAATGAAATTTTCTTTTCAATCTGTTCAATTCAGAACAATTAGCAACCCCATGACCCAATGAGATGTGGATGATGTGTAAAACGTGTCAATGAGATGTAGTCTTGTACAGATCCATGCCAATCATTCCTGAAAAAATATCGTTAATTGAACGCGAACCATCAAAGTACACCGGTAACCACTGTCTAGCATTCAAATTCACCTAAAAGTAACTACCTTAACAAGGATTTAAACCAGAAACCTTTGTCTCCGAAAATCAGCTGACTCACGGCGACGACTTTATCTCTAGACCAACCCGGTGTGTCAAATAAAAATTAGTGATGAAAAAATGCCAATCCCAACCGCAATCGAACATAAGACTTCTGGCATAGAAGCCCCTTGAAACAAAGAACTGGTATTACTTCAATGGACGTTTACCGTCCAGTAGACGGATAGAATTAAGTGGATAGAATTAAATGGAACATGATCATCCCAACGTCCATTGAAATTACGATACTCAAGAAGGATACGTTGAAAAAGAGTAAATGTTAACTCTGAACTTTCAAAATCGGTCAAATTCGGTTCATCCCATAAAAACAAAACGCAAAAATTATTATTCTTTTAAATATTTTGATTTAGTATCTTAAAGGAAGTAAATACTTTCTGTGCTAATAATAAGTCAAGACTAAAACGTCGTATCAAAATTGAGTCTTCGAAAACTTTCTTTACAAATTTTGCCAAATACAAAAAACTGTTTAACAATGTACTTTTTCTGTGTGCGATTGGACATTGTCATTTGATTAATATTTTGAATAACGACTAACTAAGCTGCATTTAAAATTAAATATTTCATCGTTTTATTACAAAAAACAAGTTTGAATGTTAACCCGGTTTTGTTTTTGAAGTGGGATAATACATTTTTCCCTTGGAAGTCCAAATAATCACAATACGGTTGGTATACACAACATGTTGTGATACCAGCTATTAGTAAAATACGCTAATCCAGTATTTTAATTTGTTAAAATAATAAGAAAAGTTGCGAAACAGAACAATATAACCATGTAGCTGATTGTGTATCGCTAATTTTGCATGAATTTCATTAGTATTATATACCAATATAATTGTTATAAACCGTTAGCATATCATAAATCAGCGTTAGAACTACTATCCCATTACACTAAGGTATTTTTGTTCTCAAGTGGATAAAACGAATTTTCAAAATTACTCCACAATTATACTAATTATTGTTTATAATTTATATATACTATTTTTGCCCATAACAGACAGGTGGAGTGTCAAATTATTTACACTTAATCTGTTCGTTGCAGTGCTAAAATAAATAGTTCTGTTTCTTATCACATGGTCAGCCAATTAAATGAATGAATCATTTAAGAATAGAAATGAAAGAGGTGTAAAAGACACTAATCAGAGTTATCTCTCTGAAAGTTATTATTATTATTTACACAAGTTACTATTACAAATTAATTATTTACAAATATTAGTTACAAATTATTATTTACACTCAATCTGTTCGTTGCAGCGCTGAAATAAATAAGTCTGTTTCTTATCACATGGTCAGCCAAATAAATTAATGAATCATTTGAGAACAGAAAAGAATGAGGTGTAAAAGACACTAATCAGAGTTATCTCTCTGAAAGTTATTATTATTATTTACACAAGTTACTATTACAAATTAATTATTTACAAATATTAGTTACAAATTATTATTTACACTCAATCTGTTCGTTGCAGCGCTGAAATAAATAAGTCTGTTTCTTATCACATGGTCAGCCAAATAAATTAATGAATCATTTGAGAACAGAAAAGAATGAGGTGTAAAAGACACTAATCAGAGTTATCTCTTTGAAAGTGATGAATTTCATTATACAGCCAGACCCTGTGGTGAATGCAGGAAGGTGTCATTTTCAGAGTGGAAAATATGTGCTTTTCAGAGGGCTCGGCATGCTGATAAGTGTACTTTTCCATTCAGTGAGGCAGGCAATCGTAAACCACCTTACTCCTCGTTTTACTTAGTAAAACCTCTACAGGTTCAAACCAGGCTTTAGGCTGTTGACATGAACAACAACAATATACTATTTAATAAATTAAATCAGTCCAGAATACCTATTCAACAGAACTTCAAATCCAGATAATGAAGTTAAACGACAGTAATAAGTTTATTTATTAAACCGAGTCACTTCAAAAGAAAAATAACATAGAGCTTCGTTAACGAATTTTGTATAAGTTATTTACTAAGAGAAAGCTTACAATTTCTTTAGACTACGCCAAGGTAATGAACGTGATAAAATGTACATAGACGATGGCGAAAGGACAAAAGTAAGGAATAAATAGATTTTACTCTATATAATAAAGATGTGACGATCATACGGTCCTTTATAAGATGTGTAAATACACAGAATAAAGGTGAGAAAAATGGTAGTGAGATAGACAAATATAGAAAATATAAGAAGCTAGTGAGAACATATCCGTTAGAGAATAAAATGTATTAAGGGTTGAAGATGGAGCGTACAGAATAAGTAAAGAAAGAAAAGCAGAAGCAAGAAGGAGAAAAGGGAGGGGTTGTTTTTCCTTCAAACACGCGGTAGAAATGAAAGGGAGGTTCCTACCTAAATTCAGAAGGAGACAAAACATGAAAGAGAGTACAAGGAAGATGTTAACAGCTTCTTTTGAATACAGTAACTTCTTGTTTTCATTCAAGCTCTTCTTATGCATTTCGCAAGTTTAATGGCATTAATTCTTACTATTTTGCCCGAGTTGTACGCATATGAGTAAATGAGAGAGTAAACAAAAGGAGTCAGAGAGAAGATAGTGTAGTAAAGTAAGTCAGATGTTCAAAGGAGTGTTTCAAGCCTTAATTTAATTAGGGTTTCCGCTCCGAATAGAAAGCCAAGGTAAGGCAAGGTTACTTCGTTCATGTAAACAATTATTATCATTACAATAATGAAGGTAGCGTGAGTCACAACAGTTTACAATGGACTTTTGCGGCCTACCAAGATCTCTTGTTTTCAAACACAAAATCTTATTCATCTACCAACTTGACACGATATAATATACAACGTCTTCATAAATTGTTCTTAGTAACAACAACTTACTGAACAATCGTTTAAGAGTTTCAAACTTAAACAGTTGAACATTAAAGAATTGGGGTCGGTAATTAATTACCGCAAGACAATTATTTTATATTTCTATTCTAAATAAAGCTACTGTAAAAATAATTACTTAAATGTTTTTAAAAACAAATACACTAACTAATTGTATGTTAATAATTTTACAATATTTTATTTCTTTCATTATTTGTATTTACTTTGTAACAAAAATAATACTTCTAAGAACTTAATTGAATTGAATTTAATTGAATTCATTACGGAAGTTAATACATTAGCAAATACTTTTTCGTGTAGTTTAATATTATGTAACCGCGTGGTAATTAGTTTTATGAAATAGTTTGGAAGTTAATACAAAAGAATTGTATGACAACATTAGAAACCCCGGAACAAGTATGCCAGTATATTACAGTGAATACCATCAAAGAAGTCCGTTACGTTTGAAGAACTCTATTTAATAAACTACCAAACAGAACATTTTGAACGTTATTCGAAAAACAAGCTTGTTATTTTCTGCATTGACTGATATGACTGAAATTTTTTAAAATTTAAATTAAGTAAGAGGTACAGAAGTTTATGCAAAAAAACCCTGTTTTTAGCTGGTTTCCTGTTCAGCGCTGTTCGTTTTAAAAATAATCTTCTTTTAAATGACCGCCGTCTCAAATCAAAAAATTGGAATTTACTTTTAAAAAATTTACTTTTTAGAAAAAACTGTGATGATTAACCTACGAGAAAACCCATTTGTATATTTTATTCTGGACCAAGTGACATACTTTTAAAATCGCATTAACAGAAAACCAGCTAAAACCTGGATAATTTTAAGCGTAAACTTTATCTATTTATTTTTAAATAAAAAAACTTCAATTATACCAGTCAACAGAGAAAAGTACGCGATTTTATTAGGTATAACATTCAAATTTTACCGTTTGTTAGTTCATGAAATACAGTTCTTCAAACACAATGAACTTCTTTCGTGGCAACCAGTATAGTTGAGTGTCGTTCTACTAGATTCAAGCAATAAATTCTTTGTACGTAGCTAATTAATTAAGTTTCTAGTTTATGTAAATTTGTCGGTAATTATTATTCATGAATAAATTCTTTTAGTCAATAACTATATTTGACCATATTTTATTAAATAATTTACAATTCTTTTTTACAGTATTATTTCAGAAAGTATTTAAATTACGATTCAATGATCTACGATCTAAAGCACCAAAAGAGTTCAGACGATCTGAAGACTCTAGGTATTTAGGTTTTTAAAAGATTCCACCGATTAAACGATTTCTGAGATAAGATACCCCGCAACAATAAAGAAACAATAAATCATTTTCTGTAACAAACAGAAGCGTAAGTCTACATTCTTCTCCTCCCGAACAAGAATCAGTTTGTTCTAACCTAAGTCAATCCTTCATTTATACGCAAGGCGTCGCAAACGTTTTTAACCGATTGGTTTGTAATTCTTAGGTTCTTTAAATGAAAGGTTTCTATTATTGATAGCGTTCTTAAGAAATTAACTTGTCTGCTGATTCTTGGAACTAAAATGCAATCCGGGAATTCAAAATTTGCACGAAACAGGAAGCGTTAATAATTAATTCAAGAGACAAGCTTTAGTGAATTCAGGCAAAAACTAAGTGATGCGTAAATTGCTGAACTAAAATCAACAAAAATGGTCTAAGTCGAACCGAAAGTTATACCTAACCGAAATATTTATAAATAAATTGTAACTTAGTTATTTGTTTTCAAAGTAACAAGTTATCAATTAGAAACAATTGCTGTTCTGTGAAACCATAATCAAAGTAACTCCATGAAGAGAAGTAACTCTAACTTGAAACACGATTCTCCATTCACGTCTTTAATGACATTCAGAACTTCTCATACAAGGACATTCTTGAAAAGCAGAGTTCCTAAGAATGAATATAATCTCCCCTACTTTACATTCCAACAGGGTGATCATCAATCAACTCGACGAATTGTGAAATCTAGAAATGGAATTCTACAGCAAAATTAATTTCGAATACCACAAAACATTTCACAAGAGGGTTCCCACAAAATATTAGAAAATGGCAAAACAGAAACTTAAAAATTGATGATTACAATCTCACTACAAAAACTTTCATATTCATATTAATGTCAAAAAATTAAAAACGGTCTAGAACTAACCGGAAACCTTTTTCGACTGGAAATACAGAAACTATTTTATTTTTTCTGAACTAAATACTTTTATCATGTACGTAGGATGGCTTTTGTGGGTCTTAATTCGGAAGGTAAGGAATTGTTCCAAGATCTTAATAAAGAAAAGCGGTAAGTTTCTTACCTTTATATACCATGAACGTGGTACAAAGTTGAAACTGGTCATTTATTAAAAAAAGTAAATTATTATTTATATTTTTATTAATTTCAGCTCAGCCGTTTCTATGTTCAGATATATTTATTACATACAATTTGTTATTGGCTCACTATTATCAGTCAATAAACCTTTATTATGCATCCTGCAGACTATATCTAATCCTATTGTAAAAACACTGAATTTTTCACTGACCTTTTACACTTGCTATGTCACTTGTTTTTACATTTTTTATTTTATAAATAATCTTATTTTCTACAGATATGTTTCGGTGGATCCACCAACATCAGAGTACACAAAATTAAGACTAAACTGATATAAAAACTATAATTAAACAGTCTCATACGAATAATCGAAGATAAAACATACAAAAATTTTAATAAAATTGAAAAAGTTTACTTTCAATTTTATGTTATTTACTCTGATGATGGTGGATCCCGCGAAACATATCAGTACGAAGTAGGATAATCTATTCTAATATTCTAAAGACAAAGCGTGTTTTTTGTGCAGGCTACTTTCCAAAACTACTGAACGGATTTTCATGAAATTTCAAAAGCATATTCGTATTTATATTCCCAAACAACATTTTATTTTTAAATTTAAAAAAAATGATGACCCTACGTGCCCTAATGAAGATTTTCATAAATATGTATGTGTGTATGCGCATGTGAGAACGTATTGCTGTTGAAGTAAATGAAGGGGTTTGATAATAACGAGAGACGTACGCGGGAGCAATTATTAAAACGTTCTATGTGTGTTTGTACTTATTGTTGAATTAGATAGTTGAAAGGGGAGATAAACGATTGATGAACGCGGGGGAATTTATCAAAACGTTTGTGTGTGTGTGTGTGTGTGTGTATGCGTGTGTGTGCGCGCGCGCGCGTGTACGTTGGAGTATATACAGTCGATTTAGCTTCGCGTGCGAAGCTGCGCGGGCCATGCTAGTAATACACAAAAACAAGTTATGTAGCAGTACTAACAGGTCAGTGAAAAATTAAATATTTTTACAATATTATTAGTATTAGAAATCTGTTAGCCTATCAGCATTTTTTTTTTTTTTTTTTTTTGAATAACTGTAAATCTACGATCTGCTCTCATAGAACAATGAGTAGATGTGTTGTAAGTATAAATCTTGAGTAAGTAATACCCCTTGGTATTACTCTATAAAATTTCCCATTTTGTTGAAGTGATCTTGCGATCGTAAAATAAATTACACAATCACATATTAAAATAAATCTGTAGGGTGTAGTCTGCATAGTCTTCTGTGTGTTCCACTGTTGTCTAGGAGATTGATGGCTTCTGGATTCTGGTGATTTTCAAGTCTTGTTTGGTAACTGGTGCAAAATTTCTGTATAGCTTCGTGTACCGTGGGAGTGTTCGTGTCTCTGTGCAATATAGTGTTGGATATGTACCAAGGTGAGTCCATGATGTTTCGAAGTATTTTTGACTGAAACCGTTGAATTATTTCAATGTTACTGTGACTTGCTGTGCCCCAGAGTTGTATCCCATATGTCCACACAGGTTTAAGTACAGTTTTATAAATTAACAATTTGTTTTGTGCCGATAATTTGGATTTTCCATTAAGCATCCAATACAGCTGTTGGTATTTAAGATTTAACTGTTTTCGTTTGTTCCATATGTGAGTCCTCCATGTTAGACGCCTGTCCAGGTGGAGGCCAAGATATTTTGCCGTATCGGATTGTGGAATTTGTACGTTGTTCAAAAACACTGGTGAACATGTTTCCCGTTTTAGTGTAAATGTGACGTGCAGACTCTTGTGTTCATTTGTTTTTATACGCCACTTTTTTTGCCAATTTTGTACGCTGTCTAAGTGTTGCTGCAAGTTATGAGATGCAATTTGTGCATCTTCGTGTATTGCCTGAATGGCTGTGTCGTCGGCAAATGTTGCCACTGTAGTGTTGTCATTTTGTGGAAGATCAGAAGTGTAAATGGTGTACAAAACAGGAGACAGCATGCTTCCTTGAGGAACAACAGCTTCAATTAATTTTAGAGATGATTGTTCGTCCTTATATTTCACTGTAAAGTATCGGTCCTCCAAATAAGATGCAATAATTGAGTAATACTGATAGGGAAGATTTTGTTTAATCTTAAAAAGAAGACCCGCATGCCACACTTTGTCAAAGGCTTGCTTGATGTCAAGAAATGCCGTGGAGCAATATTTCTTTTCTTCAAGTGCTTTGTAGATGTTGTTTACAACTCTGTGAATTTGCTCAATCGTGCCATGACCTTCACTGAAACCAAACTGGCAATTCGGAATGAGATTTATGGTATCCAGTACTGGGCGTAATCTCTGAAGCAATAATTTTTCAAATACTTTTGAAAGAATTGGCAACAAACTTATTGGTCTGTAAGACGATATTTCGTGCGGTGGCTTCCCAGGTTTTAGGATAATTATAATTTGAGCAACTTTCCAGTAAGAAGGAAAGTACTCCAGACGTAATATTGCATTAAAAATTATTGTAATCAGCCTAAGGGCCTTGTCAGGAAGTTCTTTCAAAATTTTCCCCGTGATGAGGTCAAAACCTGGTGCTTTATTCGAACTCAAATTTACTTTAATGGTGTGTTTTATTTCAGACAATTTAAATACTTTTATTGGAGGACTCATTTGAAACGGAGAACTAAAAAATTCAAATAATTCTTTTTCATCGTCTGGATTGCATTCAGATGGGAAAGGTTTAAAAACCTCTGATAAGTACTCGGCAACCGCTTCAGCCTTGTCATGATTACTTTTAGCCCAACCAGTTGAAGTTTTAAATGGAGATGTGTGTTGCTTCGGACGTTTAGCATTTTTAATGCATTATTATCATAATTTATTGCTGTTACTACTGTGGTAACGTGCTCGCCTCTCATCATGCGGTCTTGGGTTTGAATCCCATTTAGGCACAGCATATTTTCATACGTTACAAAAAATAATTTCATCCTTCACCGTCTGCAGCAGTAATTGCAGAATAGGCGGACGTTAAACAAAAAAAAGTTACTACTGTTATCACTATTAACGTATTTTATTAACTGTTCATTTTCCCATTGTCGACATTAATGATTATATGGTTTGTATTGTTATTATTTAGGTGTTTTATGTGAGTGTTAAGGAAAATTATTGATAAATAATGATATAGTTGGTACTACAACTGCTGTACACTACTAGAATTATCATTTTTATTGTTAATTTAATTTTTCTTCATTATTGTGAATGTTATAAATGAAAGCCCATGAAATGAAATGTCATTTCAGAAAGCCCATAAGTCAAAAAAGTAATTTTTGGAAAACACTGTAAAAAAACTGGGAATTTACTACGTTTCAATAAAAAAACAATATTAAAGAATATAAATTGTTCAGAAGGCTGTCCCCTTTAATAAAAAAATTATACTTTTGTCTTTTTAAAGATAAGCCATTGGTTTAAAAAAAAAGTTGAAAATTTTGACTTCCGGTGTTACTAAAATAAATTAAGAGTAAAATGTTAACTTACGCAGTTTTCAATAAAATACGTTGTTATACTAAAAAAAATTGTGTTGTACAATAGTATTAATTTACTTTCATTAGTTTACATTAGCGACTTAAAATAGCTTTTTGCAATAATAAAAATTGAAATTCGTAACTTAAGAAAGAAAAATGTTAATTTTCTGGACTATATACGGTCATCGTCATCTTCATCATCACAGACAGCAGACTAATTATCTCCCTTAAAAAGATTTTCGCATAGAAACTTTGTGTAACGTCCACTAGAAAGTAGAACTCTAGCTTCAAAAATCATCCACTTTCATTTTTTAATTAGAAGGAAGCACTTTATATCACTTAGGATACGCCTTTTCTTAGTGTTATACTACTGTTTGAGGAAAGCCAGACTTAATCTGATTTCTGTACGGATGGTGTCTTTACATTCAATTAGTCCTAAAGGAAAATACACTAAAGGAAAATGTTAAATTTTGACTTATGGGCTTTCTGAAATGACTGATTCAAATCGTTTTTTTATTTAATGTAATTCTCCACCAAGCAGGGGGTAGTAATATTTATAAATAAATAAATAAATAGGGTATTATTATACATACAAAGAATAAATAAAATAATTACAGTTATTATTCTTCGTGGTTCTCTTGCATAGTAATATAAAAGAAAGGCAATAGTAAATGATAAAGTGAAATTAATGATAATGGTAATAATGATGAAGGAACAGTTTTCTTTTATTGTAAGTACAATAAAGAATATATGGTTTTTCAAACAAGAGTTAAAAAGAAGATAGGAGACGGCTAGTAAATGGGCAAGAGTGTGGTCGGTCGTGCAAATAAAAAAAGAGAACAAGATGAGGGTTTGTGGTCTGCAGGAAGAGGTTTATGTGGGTCTATCATGGTCTAATAGGGGGGAAGAAATCAAGTTTATCGGCATTTCAGGAGGACAACTTTTATTGGAGACCGAGTCCTAGTCGGTCTCGGTCCAGTATGTCTGGCAAATTGATATTTTATAGTAGAACTATAAAACTGAAGCATAGCCGGAGTCTCTCAAAATCTCTTCTTTTTCCCTTTTCTCAATCTCCCTGCTTCTTTTCCAAACAACTTCCTCAAACCTCCGCCTACAATACACCCCTTTCAATCACAAAACTTCACTCAACGTAGCTTCTCTCCAACATATATATATATATGAACTCTGGATACTCAACCTTCTCATCTTAAGAGGACTCACTACTCTTTAACGGTCAGACATAAATTACTGAACTTTATATAACGCCGATAAAAATAATAATACGATTTGATGGCGTGATACCAATACCGATAGAATTTACGCGCTACGTTTGAAATTCAATTTACTTTACGAAATAATAATTTTAATTTAGTTCACTAGTGTTTTTCAGAATTCCCAAATGAAAATTTTTTACGATTTTTCATTCAATTTTTACCGACGAAAATATTTTACAACCGTCTGAGACAAAATTAATAAACTCACCGATATTAAAAGGTGAAAGTTATAGGAATCCACGAATGTTTACAAATACTGTTAAACAACAGGCATTTAGCTTTGGAATAACTTACTAATTTATTACTGTACGTAGATGACACCGTTGTTATTTTTAATATAAAAGACAGACTCCTATATGCCATTTATAAGTTGCATAACATAAGCGCATAGTTTGGCATGAGAATATCGGCGCAAAAATAAATTACGGCATTTAAGGAACGATGGCCGGTCCGCTCAAAATTTATACTTGGTAACCGAATTACATAACAAGTTCAAGATTTTAAGTATTTAGGATGCAGGATTTCCTATGACAAAGATAATGACATGAGTGAGAAACTGGTAAAATTCACCGCTGCATGCGGTTCTATTCGCAGGAAATATGAAAGAAAACGAAACAGGTCACCCAAATGAAATTTTATAAAGCAGTGGTTGTACCACTCAAACATATGGAAGTGAAACATGGGTGTCATTACAGAGAAACGAATCTCGTATCCAGGCTGCTGAAATGAGATTTTTACGGGGATTCAAAGGTTGCACCCGGTTAGATGAGTATGTCACGAAGCTATTCGCGCCGAGTGAAATGTTCAGTCACTGTGTGAAACATTACGAATATATAAGAAAAACTAATCGGAAGATTTCCTTCGCATGCCAGCACACAGACTTCCTCTGCAAGCATGAAAATATAAATCTAGAGAGACGTGAGGCGTTCGAAAAACGTGAAACAGATGGATGCCGGAACAGGCCATTGACCCTAACCCTTGAAAAACCTTGATTGTTTAATAAATTAAAGCACACAACTCAATCATAACATGAGTTAAAATTAAAACAATCAAAAGAAATGATAATTAAAATTTAATTGTAAAAACATAACAAAATTGTAAAACACCAATACGTATTTAACTTAATTTTAAATATTCTATAGAGATTTATTTCAAGCCATTGTCAATAAATCACAAGCAAGTGAGAAACACCTGTATCTAAATCATTTTCTTTGTTATTAATGGCCAATTTTACCAATTTTTTAAGTAACTTTTAGACAATTGTCAAAGCTCATTTTGCAATCCAAATTCTTTATATTCGTTCAATGTAAACTTTTCTCCTTTTTATTATTCATCTGAAATTCTACTTTTGTTCGTCGTTAAAGCCCTTAAAGTCAGTACTAATTTCTCTAAATTTCATTGGATCCATGAATTCATCAGTTTTTCCAATTTTCTTAATATCCTTTCTGACTTTCTCAAACGTAGGTTTAACAAAACCTCTTCTACTAACAACATTCTTTGCATGGTTCACAAGGTAATATATTCTGTATTCAGAAAAACTGGTGGAAAAAGATTTTCTTTCTTGATAAAGCACTCAGTATCATAAGTTTCAGTTGAATTTTAAAGGAAAACCAAACAGAGGTATATTGAAACGACGAAAGAAAAATTAAGTACAACTTCTTAGTGTTTCATTTATCTACGACACATATAGCCTGTTACAACGATTCATACGTAATTTTTTGTACAGTCAAACTCATATTAAAATGGTTGTTAAATTTTGATCAAAACTTTATTAAATAACATTATAAAAATACAACGTTTGCTTTAATAAGTACTTTCGTAAATACTTTTAATTGTAGGCCTGAGACAAAGTTAAATATTTATAATGATACCCTGGAGAGTGTGTGTACCTATGGCGCGGAAGTGTGGGTATGGACAAAGAAGGATCGCCTAAAACCCGTGGAGATGGATTTTTGGAGGCGGAGCTGTGGTGTGTCTTGGATCGATCGAATTCCAAAATTAGGAGAAGAATCGGCTTTCAAGGAATGATTATGGATACCATATCCCGGAAGCAGTTAAAATGATTTCACCATTTGCCGTGAATGTAGGTGGCCAAAGAGAGTATAGGAGTGGACGCCAGCCGGTAGAAGAAGGACGGGTAGGCCGAAAGTGACATGGTTGGATGGGGTGCAGAAGGCAATGTCTTTGCGGCGGCTCTCCGATGGAGACTGTCGAGACAGAGAGAGGTTGTGCTTCGGAAGCGAGACACAGCTGGGGCTGTAAATCCTAGCATGTTGAAAAAATTGTAGGCTTATTAAATTTACAATTAATTTCATGCAGTGTTAACATAAAAATCTGTAGAGATAAAATAAAATTTTTTAATATGTTTAGATTATTAGCAAGAAAATGTATAAACTGTTTTGTGACATTTACTACTATAATGTCATTTAAAAAAAAATACAGGTCGCATAATTTTCCTCTTGGGATGAAACATAAAATTATACAGTTTTCTTCATAACTGGAGAATTATTCTCAAATAATAATCACTGTAATAAAGATTTCGTTATCCCAAGACTAATTAAGAAAGTTTTAATTATTTTTAAAGGAACAAGAGAAATAAAACTGTTCTATATACTTCTTTTAAATATGACCTAATTTTTAATACGAGATCACTTCAGTTGTGTACAAAATGGAAGAAATAAGTATAATATAGGATGAAGAGAAGAGAGGGAAATGTAAAATACATGTTTCAAGAGGCTTTCAACATCTCTGTCAGTACTATGTACATAGCAGTGTATGAACAACAGGATGATGGTCGGACGAAGAGAGTGATATGATAAAAGTAAGTAGTGAGGAATGATAACGCAAAAAGGAAAGAGAAAAAATGAGAGGTGGTTCAAGTAAGGTAATCCCTTTTCGTCCATCCTCTTTTATACAATTGCATTGGAGATTCCCGTGGGAGACGGTCTCCATCTCACGAGGACAACACTATCCTTACATGTACTACATCTCCAGACTATCCTTTTCCTTCGTATAATCCACTGTCTCTTTTTAATGTTCTTATATTTTTGTACTTTATCTCTCTCCGAAAAGTATATTTTTCATAGACCTCACCGGTACCACATCTATCTATCATACACCAGTGAACGATGTTTGGTTTTATTTGTATTCAATTTGTTCCTTGACAAAAGATAAAAGTTCTGATTGCTTATTTTCCCTTATTTCTTGTCTCGTAGCAACGTGATATCATTATATTGTCCGCAGAGGCTATTTTTTCTTATTTCGAATGAAATTCTACCGATCTTTAGTCATAATACTAAACATACCAATTTTTATAGACCCACACAAAGTACCTACATAAAAAACTTTCAAAATAGTAAACATTTTTCTTTTATAAATTAAATAAGAAAACATATTACTCGTGCAAACCTATTTTAAATCTATGAACCTACTTTAAACCTATTGGTTTCAATTTCAAACACACAACACAAAAAATATCAACTTCATGTCAACTTGGTTCGTGCAACTTGGAAGTCAACAAAAATTTTAATTAACTAATATCACCAGAACTGTAATTGCCTACGTTACCGATCATTTACATACAGAATTTAGATGACTACAATCATAATACAAGACACAAAATTAATTACTATATAGCCTACCCAATATTAACACTAAATTTTGAATAAAAACCTACTTATATAGGGATTGAATACATCAAAAAATTACCACATGTTAATTAAAAAGTTGAGGTAATCTGGATTTGTTTAAAAAACTATACTTGATCGATGAACGTTTAATAGTGTACAAGAGTTTCTGAATTACCTTTTTTGTTTTAAAAATAAATATGTTTTTCAGTAAATGCTAAGGAAATAAGTAAAAATTTTAAAAACGTAATAACAAATTAATAAACGAAGGTAAGTAATTAAGTTAATTTAATGTCATGTTAATATTTCAATTCGGCAGTCTCTGTTTTGACATGTTTTATGGTCCCATATTGAAGTCTCCTGGATGCAGTTAAAAAATAAAAAACCTAGAGCTGAATTCGACACCGTTCCTTAAGGGTTGCACAGAAAAATTAAACTTCTTTATTTCGGTCACTAGGGGTAAAATTGGAGTCGCTACCATACATCAACGCATATCATTCCTACACCTTCCAGAAGAGTATTACAAACCGGCAGGCATATTTTGTAAGTGTTACCTACCAAATTTAAGAACTCAAATTTCGATCACTTTCTTTTAAGGGGTAAAAAGGGAGTAATTGTTTTACAGGTTTGTTATTATTGTTTATTATTTAACTAACTTTCCAAAGAGTTAAAATTCTGTAAATAGGCATCACTATCTTTAAAATGATATTAAGAAAACTAAGCGTGAATTGAGACCGGGAAAAGGAAAAAACAAAAAAAAAACAGTTTATTAATGACGATTACCATTAACTTTCAATCCATTTTTTAAAGCTATCAAAATATTTTGTGCATCCTAGACTTAAGAGTAAAAACTACATAACCCAGCAAGAATAAAAAAAAAATCATTTTATATACCTAAGTAACCTCAAATTACCTAAAACTTTAAGAATAGGTTATCTCAATAAAAATTAATGACTTACCAGGCATTCCAGTTTCTAACACAGTGTATCTTGAATTCGCCGTTGTATCAATCGGTAGCATATCTCTGACCCAAGATATTTGAGGTGGTGGCGTACCAACAGCGGCACAAGTGAGAACTGCATTGTGTCCGATCTCGACTACTTTTGTACTTGGAGCTTGTGTTATCTGAGGGAATCCAGACGGTAGTTTATCACCTGTAACAAATTAAGTTGCATAAGAAACAGCAATCTTCATAAAACTGTCTGATAATAAAATCAAAATAAACAGGTATTTCATAATATCATTATTATAAAATACAGTATCTAGATTCCAAAAAAACAAGATTTCACGAAGGTAATGAAATTTTACAATACGTATTGTGGCACTTATCTTTAAGGTCCGTTTCGGGATCTGGGTAAATTAAATAACTAACACACTAAAGTTTAAAATTACAAGTATTTATTACAACTAAGGATTACAATTAAATAAGTGAATAAAATCTACAAATATATTACAATTAAATTATTGAATAAATAACAAACTAATACAATAAATAACAACCAATTTACTTAATATTACTTACAATAATATTATACAGAATAAACGTTAAACAATATACAATAACGTTGTTGTTTCCTAACGTAACCACTAAGCACTACGCCATTCGTTCACTCAAACACAGACAAATCGAGACTAAAACTACAACGTAAACAAATCGGAGGTTATATAGGAGGCTAATGGAGAGTTCGAGAAAAGACAGAGATTTTCGATATAATAATAAAATACAAAATCCTTCTGACGGCTTCTGGATAAATCTTAACATCTGTAAACAAGTTAGGATTGAATAGAAGGTCTTAAAAAAAGGCCAATTATCGAAATAGGTACCCGGCTCTCACAATACCCGTACAACAATAAACCAGTACTAACTGTTCTATAAAAGACCATTTCTATTACACATAATATTTCGAACTATTTCTCGGAAAACCCTATTTATTACTTTTATTAATTATGTTAACATTTTTAAACTCTCGGTTATTCTCGAACACTCTTTCCTTTTCGATATTATCACAGTATACTATAAAACAAATACAAATTTTCCCCATTAGCAATTCTTTTAATTTTATAAAACACTGACTTCCACATAACATTAATGTAGACCTCAGTAGAATTTTACTCAGAAATGGCCTTTCAAAGCTGATATTCTTAGAATCCATCACATGTGAAATTTCAGAAGAAAGAAAAATCATTTACCATAATACACGTGATTTATTTAATTAAACTTTCTTCTTTGTGATGAAAACCAAAATTCATTGACCTTTACGAATATAAAATATATACACAGTAATGAAATATCGGCTAATTATGTACGTAACAGAGACTGAAAATAATTTTGATTTTCCTCTTTTTGTTGAACCAACTGCGGTATGCATTTAGGCACTTGTGCATATCATTACGAATTTTCAATTTAGGTATCAGAATTTATAAACCATTGCAATCCCTCAATAGATGTCTTATAGAAAGATTACAACAGTTACATTTAGGAGTGTCTTTTTCGATTAAAGTTGAAAATGTGTTATAAGTGAGAGTCCTATGCGCATCCTTGTGAGAGTAACTTCATGATTTTTTGAGTCGTTTAATGTCGGTTGTTTTTAAAAATGTTGTGTCGTGATTCATGAAATTTTGTTAGTGTACCACTCGGTGTACCAAACACTTGGTGAAGAAATAATTGAGTTTTCTCAATTATGTTAGATCTCTGTGTGAGTTGGTGTACATCTGTTGTGTAAGTGTAGTGGTTTTTTGGCTAAATTGCCCTGAAATAATTTTTTTTAATCTTCTATAGAGGATGTGTGTATATTCTCTATAGACTCCTAAACCCCTCGACCGATTTTGATCAAATTTTCAAGAAACATGTACAATAGTCTTGGGATAGTTCCTGTTAAAGTTTGGTGCCGATCGCATCAAAAAGAAAGGTTTATTCACCTTTTTCCAATTCCCCCCCCCCGTGAATATTTGCTGGTAAAAATAAAAATAGTTTTTGTTGGCCAAAAAATTCTAAGATGTAGTGCGCAATATGATTACCATGGAAAAATTTTATTTTATATTAATCTCTACAATAAATTATTGTTGCAATGAAAACTAAATGATTATAAGTTTCTTTATTAACACACTTCAGTTATCTTACACGCAAGAAACACGTACACTGCCCTAAATCAAGCAAACACATACTAATAATAAAAAACAAACCAAATTGATAGAGACAACAATCATCAGCAACAAATTCAAAGGGAAAGATGTGTTGATTCCACGCATACCGATGATTTCCAACGATTTGCCCTTCGATTTCAAGCAGCTACAATTCACTTTGCGTCTTGCCTTTAAAATCACCATCAAAAAGATCAAATGCAATCGTTGGCAATAACTGATTTAAATTTTCAAAAATTCATGTTTTTTACACGGCCAATGTAGTATATAGCCCCGAGTTGCACACCAAAAAATTTGTAAATTTATACACCAAATAAAAAACCCTAAAACATTATTTATCCCCAAGCATTAAGATAAAATAAATAAATTTAATTTTATATTTTTCATTAAAATCATGTGATCTTTTCTTAGGCGTAACAAAGTACGCCGGGTACCGCTAGTAGTAATACGATAAAAGAAATAACGGATTTCAGGTACAAAAAGTTTTTTACTAATTTGTAATATAAAAATTCTTACAAGTAAACTCCATACTTCATTCTTATATGAAAAATGAATAAGCAGACATATTTAATCGGACCAATTATAGATATTATTACAAAATTAAACAAAGTTTAATTGGAACCAATCAATTTTATTATAACAATAATAATATTTGATAAATTAACTAATTGTTAGATTACAGGTAGCTTATTTGATGTTTAACAAACATACGTTTAAATATGCATACACACCTCTGCGCCCTATGGAATAGAGCAGATCCATCAGTAATAATGTAACTGTGTCCAATGTAGACCTTCAATAATATAATAGTAATAATAGTAGCAGAAGTAGGTTTGAGTATTATGAATGGTGGCAGGATATACCAGAAGAGGACGGGGGATTGGGGGATCGAGGTTCAGGTACACAACACAAACGATACAGTTTAATCATCAGGGTTAGTGTTTGCTTGGGGGAATCAATCATAGCAATTCATACGGCTATCAGATATGATGCCATCCACCGAACAACCTACGTTATATCAACGTATATATGAATATGAATAGGCTTCCACGTACAAACACTATTCTCGCACACACAGAAGATAGTATGAGCCATAATTAAAAAAATATTAACTAGATAATTTTTTCAAACAGAAAAAACATCTGGTATAAAAATAAAAACCGCAGAGTTGAAACAATATCTTCCACAAAAATTTAAATACGATAAAACTAAATATCCTAAAAATTTAGGATGCAAAATTTCATATGACAAAGAAGATGACGTGAATGAAAACTTGCAAAATTCAGCGCTGTATGCGGTTCTATTCGCAGGACAATAGGAAAGAAAACGAGAAAAAACACCAAAAATGAAATTTTATAAAGCAATGGCTGTGCTACTCATAATACTATATGGAGTGAAACATGGTTGTCATTACAGAAGAATGAATCTCGCATCCAGGCTGTTGAAATGAGATTTTTGCGAAGAGTCAAAGGTTGTAACCGGTTAGATAGAGTACGTAACGAAGCCATACGCCATACGGGCCATATGCCATACGCGCATGTTAAATATCAGTCACCGTTGGAAACGTTAAGAATATATAAGAGAAACTGGTTCAACCATTAACTTAGTATACCAGCTCACAAACTTCCTCTGCGAGCATGGAAATATAAAACTAGAGAGAAGCGAGGCTTGGGAAGACCTAAAACGAGATAGTTGCCGGAACAGGCCATTGAGTCAAATCCTTGACAGATGATGATGACTATGATAAAAAATAAGCCTCACAAACTTTAATTTTCTATGCCGTTGCGTCCCATGGCTTATTTATTAATTGAACACATACAATTAATTAAACGAAAAAAATATTTGTCATTAATTTTAATAAATTCTCAGACGTTTAATCTTTAAAAATCTGTTGAATTAAATTAAAATATTATGACAACATTCAACAATACAGGGCTAAATAAAAAGTAACGACAGAGTTGTTTCGACGGGGTATTTCACAGGAAAATTTTAGGTTTATTACCGACATATTTTTGATTCCCTTTTAAAATATAAAATATTAAAAGTACGGCAAAATTTTACAAAGAAGGAAGAAGTTGGAAGAACAATAAATCTAGGTGCGGCTTAGGCCGTTGGTTTAGTATGTAGGTTGAAAGGAATGAGGTTAGAAGAAAGGGTAAGGAAGAAAGAGAAAGAGAGAGTCAACGGTTACGGTAGGAGCAGGAAGCCCATCTAGGGGGTTTATTAATATTTACCGTGAGGAAAGGGGTGGTGATGAAGGGAGCATTAGGGCCGCCCCAGGACGTCTTCTGATGACTTTTTGGGGATTACCTTGATAAAGATCGTTTATCACTGAGCATTTACTAGACACCCCGCCTAACTCTCTTCATGCCCGCCCCTCGCCAATTCCAAAATGAACCAACTATACTACGATGTATTCTGTACGACAACCTAGGCTTATTTCATTACTCATATTCATGCAACTTAATTAAATTCTAAATGTTTATTAACTTGCCAGTCCGCCTCTACCGGTACGATATTCCCTCTTTCTCGCACCCAAAACGTTGAATATATGTACACATATCTATCTTTCTCTAAGCAGCTCTATCCTCTTTTGCTCTGTTGCACTCTACAGCTACTGTCCCAGTTCATAACATCAAAACCCCCACCGACGTTCTTTTGTTCTATGCACCCCGCTTCGTCTACGCACTCTCATACTATTTACATCTAACCCTTTGAAATACCGCGTTCCTACCGCACGCTAATAATCACTCCACACACACACTCTCACATATTCACAAACCTAAACGTTAAACTGAATACAATATCGATCGAATAGCGGCTACACTAACCACAATAAACATACAAATGTACTACTCTATATATACTGTATTGGTACACATACACATAACTTTACGCAAATCCTACGTTAACATACGATAAATAACGAGACTGCAGTATGGAAATGAGTTTGAAACTACAGGTTGTTAATAGGTGTCAACAAAAAAATACTAATATTTACTATCTCGTAAACGAGCTGCAACATTCATTTACATAATCTGACAACAGTTATTGTATCTGATTTATTTTATATCACATTCATAAATAATATTTTTCATCATTAAAAAATTGTATAAACAATAAATGATCCTTCATTACATACATTTAAAAAATACATGTGAATACATTTAATACATGTGGATTTACCAATGTATTTAATAACAGGTGATAACGATCTGAGTGTAATATATGACCAGTTAAACAGTATAAACTTTTAACTGCCCTTTACGTATTACGTCAGTAATAAAATCAGAAACCACAATATAAACTAAGTAAATGAAATATTTATGTAATGTATAGACAAAATGTTGATTTAGAATTAAAATTAATTAAGTCCGTGTGTTGTAGTATTATTATCATCATCTCAATAGATATTTATCCATTTCTTTTATTTTATGTGTAAAAGAATATTACGACTTCCTCAAGGAGTAACTCCATTGTACCACTTTTCAAAACAATTCACAACAAAATTTTAATTAAAAGATTGTTCATCTATTTAGTGGTCTTCAACCTTTTCTTAATAAAGGGCCTCATTTTTATTACAGAAGGAAAAAAATTTGAAAATAAGTTTGATTTAATTTTCAAATTACAGTGAAAATCAATATTCAAGGAGTAGTACTTGAAAAAGTAATAAATTATTTTTGTTAAAGCAATGCTTAAGCAATATATTGAAACGTGTAAAAAAAACACAAAACTAAATTAAAAATATGAAAATGGTGATTTTTTTTAGTTCAGTGAGAATCTTTCTCTTTCACTAATCTGTCAACATTGGCTTTTATGTTGGATGAACCAATTCGAAAAGAGTTTTCTAAATGAGAGTGAAAAACAGGATTCCTCAATCTTGACTTCACGTTATTCATTTTGGAAATAGCTCCTCACAGATGTAGTAAGATGTACTAAGTGTCCAAAAACTGTTTGTTCTCTGTATCATACGTACATCAAAATAATACTGTTGTAATTATCAAAATATCATTAAATATGAACAAAATATTGAAACTAATCGTTAGGCGGGCCGCAAGAGGTCCACTGGTTGAAGAACACTATCTCATAAGTACAGTACGGGGTTTATCTGGAATCCATTTATCCGAAACAGGAAAAAATGAACAGGAACATCTCGTAATTTTATTTTAAATTAAGAAAAACCAAAGATTAGTGTATTTTAAAATGTCTGTGTAAAGGTTTTTAAGCAAATTAAACAGCTTCTTGTACACGACTGATAAATTAATGAAGCGTCCACGATGATCGACCACAGTTACAATTCAGCCCGGTCTAATGACCTTGACTAATGTAATAAATCGGGTTAAGTGACAAATCTTATATCTGTGCATTTGTAAAAAGATTACATTACTGTGATTTCAAATATAGTTGCACTATATTTATATACTATAAAAATATATAAACTTTTTTTAAATTTTTTTTCTATTTAGGAAATTCACAATCTGTTGGAAACAATCAGTGAATGTGATATCACAAAATTTGGAAAAAATTAACATGGTGTACAAACGTGAGTGGAGACACAGTCTAGCGCCAGAACTCCGACGTGAATAGATAAGTGTAGCATTAAGTGCAGCATTTAGAACATTGTAATGGATAGCCAATTACAGTACTACGTTAATAGATGAGGTCCCGGCTCCATCGACGTTTCAGACGTCTTATTGGATTGTTTGGGAGAGTCTGGGTAGCCAGATTTGAGATCAATGGGTTATGGTGGTTCACGAGTTTCTTCCTAAATTTTGTAAAAATATATAAACTAAATTAAAAATTTTCTATAGTTTTAATATAATATCGGAACACATAATAAATAAAAGAATTTTTCCTTAATAAAACATTAAATATAACGTTTGTAGTTAAAAAAAATAAACCATACTTCTATTAGTTAAACTTTATTCAATCAAATCCAGAAAGAAATACCCGAAGAAGTTCATGACAAAAGGTATGAATCAAAGAATGATGCCAATAAATAGTGACAGACCGTTTACAAGATGAAAAGAAACATTTTGGCCCATTTCAGTTTTCGTTCTCTTCAACTAAAAGGCAACTTTCAGTCGCGGTATAATAAACTATTGAAAAGTAATACTTATACAATGTGAAACTCTCATTGAATGTTTGGAAGACTTACAAACAAGAGTGTATAGTATAGAGTTGTATGGTAGACAGAATCTTTCTTTAGATGTGTTCGATCTTAGTGTCCACTTCCTATTTATTCTTATACAAGAGAAAATTTCTCACACACAGACGCACGAGTACAGTATATCTTCCTATCTCACGTGTTCAACAATTTATTACCACAACTCCCGACTGGAATTTTCTTTTAACTTTCTCATCAGGTCCAGTAAGAAAGCAAAGAAACAAAACTTTATTCTGAGTCTTTTCCCTCTATCCATTCATCACAGGCGAACCGAGGAAAAGCGGGAAAGTGGGACGCTATCCCCCCCCAAATATACTGCAGCTTTCACACTTCCACACCTCCACATCAGTGTTATTCCTCTCCTCCTCTATCTTTCTTCTACAACATTTACCTTCACCAAGAGACCACTCTCCGTATTCAACTACACTGAACTTTGTTGTTATTTTAAAAGTATTTTCTACTTCCCTGTCATAGAATAGTTGTAAAAGTAAATTATATATCATAAATTTATAAAATATAATAATAACTTACGTAATGGACTAACCCTACCAATATAATGAGACTAAAAGCAATAAAATGTCTTGAAGACAAATTAATAAAACTATTTTATTATTTTATGTGTTAGTTAATTACACTGTACTGGTAACACACTGTAACTTGGCGATCAGCAGTGTGAATAAGTATAGACCATGCGGGGAGAAGAAAATATACTATGCGGTTCCCAATAAACTACAGTCAAAAATCCGAACTAACTATAATTGTAGAACCATAGGCAATTCGCATTTTCGATTTTTGCGGATTTTTGAACAGTCTGTTAACAACGATATATTGCCTTATGCAACAGATTAAAAGAATAAATTAAAAAAAAAATCTGGTATGAAACAATCACACGACTTTTTCTTACCTATATAAAAATGAAAAATATAACCTATTTTTAATCATTAGTACACCAAGAAACATGCAGAACATAAACTAATTTTAATCATGAGTAAATGACGTAAAATGGAATTCAATATATGTAGGAGTAGAACTTAAAAATACGGAAAATCATCAATTGACGCTAAACAAGGCTCTGTAGAAAAAATTCCTAAAGTTGTAGATTTTAAAATTTTGTATAACTTTAATTTATTCAATTTTGTCGTTAAATGCAAACTATGGTCGCAATCTTAAACAATCTCGTTTTTTACTGATGTTAATGAGAAAAATGCACAAAATCACAAATTGACGCTAAACTAAACTGCTGTAAAAAAATGTTTGAAATTAAAGTAGTAGGTTTTTTAATTTTCTACAACTTTGATTATATGCACTTTACCCTAAAATGTAAATTAAGATCGCAATCCTATAAAAAAAAACAGTTTTTAACACGAGAGCACAAGCCCTCTAAGAATTTCAGCAGACGAATTTCAGCAAATTTGTAGAGCACACAAAATGTAGTGAATGAGGTGACAAAAAACAAAAATAGTAGAACCCGTTTTTGAGAAAATCACGAAAAAGTGAAAAATCGCACGAATAAACTACTACTTTCGGTTGACCGATTTTGATGAAAATGTTCGTGTCGGGTCTTCTACTGATACCTAACTTAAGTTCCAAGTTTCAAATTTGTACGATATTCCGTTCATGAAATATTTTTTCATGTGCGTAAGACAATAGGGCCGTTCAAATTTCTGACGGTTAAAAAGACAATAATTTAAATAGCAAGAAACGTTGTTATTGAACATGTTAAACGATTTTAATTTTAAGTATTTATAAAGGGATTTTATATTATATTATATCTGACAAAAGTTTTGATAAATTGAATTAGATTATTTAATACAAATACTTCAATTTTCTTTCAATAACAAAATTACTCCATACGTTATTACGTTTGTAAGGGTCACAAATCTGATTTCATGAGCTCATACTCACATATCCTAAAGCAGCAGCTGTTATAGTATCGTTGCACCGTGACTGTACATCCAGATAGTTCCTAAATCATCAATCTGTTATCCTAAACATCAATATGTTATAACTGTAAGTTGGACAAAAACATCCAGCTTTTAAGAATATTATTACGAAACATCACGTTTTACAAACTCGCGAACAGATACAGTATAAATTTTCAGTACTTAAGAGGGAATTAAACAATTTTACGGCTATCTGGTGAAATTTATCATTTTTTGCTGTTATTATTTAAAGAACACTCAAAGTGATTTCTTGACAAGCGTACCAATGAAATGTTTATAACGGTTAATTAAAATGAAGTCAAATGTTTGAGTTAAATAGCAGCAATAAACAGTTCAGAAACAATTATTGTAGTAATTTTACTAAGTACGATGCTAACAGACCTTTAAAAATACTGAGGCAATTCGTTTTAAAAACATTGCCCGTATTTATGTAAGACAATTCAGTAGTAAAAAAGTAGCGGTTAAGGCGGAGCTCAACAAGCTCCATTTTAACTATACTTAAACCTTTCCACTACTAGTCCGAATCCTTTACTTTTGGCTACCAAATACATGTTACCTAAGATTTAAGGGTTACTTTAAGAAAACGGCAAAACCGGAACTGCTAATGGCCAAAGGTTTAGAAGAGGGAAAATGTTTTGAGAGAGTATTTCTCCATTCACCACCACAACCACTATTCCCCATCCCTCTTCCTCTTCTTATTTTTACCTTTTTTTAACGATTCATCCCCTATTCTAAAGGTAGAAAATTAAATCCCCTGTTAAAACACCAAACGGCCGTAAACGAATGCAAAACCTTTTATGGGATTTACCTTCACTACGATAATCAAAACATTCTCTTACTTAAAAATTCCTCAATATCTTATCAAATTTGTTTTAATAATACACAAAGATGAGAAATTCCAAGCATAATAACAGCCGACAACATTTACAAAGTGCAATGTAATTAATTACCTTCCATTTTGTTTAAAAGTAAATAACAAATACTTAGAATAATTTAAAAGAATAAAAAAGGAAAGCTTTTATGTACACCTGATAAAAACGTCAGAAAATAGACTGACTAGACAGATTAAATAAAAAACTATGGAACCTGAAAACACCAACCATTTGTATTAGGTAAGTCAAAGAAATATGATAAAATTGGGTCTGAGACACAAGATGAATTGAAAGAGAAACCAGAGAAACTAAAAACATTGAAAAATATGATTTCAAGATTTCAACGAAGAGCAAACAAATTAGGATTGGTCAACAGAGTGTGCTAGATGCAGAAATAAAGGCAAGATTTGATAAGAAAAAATAATGGAAATAAAAAAAAATTGAAATTCCCAGTTTAGGAAACAAATAAATGATCAGAATAAATGACTAAAGTTATCCAATGAGCTTATAATTTTTCCTCTTACGGGGCCAAATTTAGAGTTTGAGGTGATATTATATATTTCTGGAAGCTCATTTTGCAGCCCACATTCACAGCCTTTGCTTACTGTAGGCAATTTCCTTTCTTCTCTCCACCCGGTGTTCTGTTTTTGCTCTTCATGGAAGCCTTTAAAGTCCTTAATTAGTTGTCTGAATTTGGTTCACTGCATTAAGTTTTCTCAATGAGGATGTAACACGAAAACGTAGAAATTTTATGGTAAAATACGCAACATGAATAATTTTATTGAATGTTGCTATCACAATGCATCCAATAATGAACTGTGAGCAGTGCTATAACATTGATAACAATATTTTTTAACATATTTTCTTTTAATTTGTTTCAGTTACTTCAAACAACTACAAATGATTAATGGACAAAATGTGGCATGAATGACATGAAAAAGATGATCACCCAAGTGACACTTCATATTTTAAAATGTGTACTGTAGTTTATTTCAAAATTCTATTGTTTTAAAGACTATAATTTTCATAATGCTCGTATGTTTACTTATATGTTACACAATCTTGTAGCAAATTTCTGCTCCATTTTTCCTTTAACCTCTGGGGACCGTTGTAACGAGTCAAAATGAATTGACAGCTGGTTGTGTTTATGTTTTGGTCTATTAAAGTATGAAATAAATAGAGCCAGCTGATTGATATTAAATATTCAAAATTATTTAACATTAATAAAAATTTATCCAAACAAAAGTCTCGTCGCTAGGCAACTAGAGTAAAGGAGAAGAATTATAAAAAATTATTTCTTCAGTGTGGGACTGAAAGTCAAGGGAAGCAGTAAGTCCTACATTCGTTCATTCGTTTTTTCTTTGATTATTTAAAATAAATATGTATATAAATATAAAGTAAGTTTATAAAAAAATATAATAGACTAATAATAAATTGTCAAAGAATGATAAATAATACTAGATTAAAAAAAAAGATAAATCAAAAGTTGTGTTGACAAGAAAGAAAAAGAAATACATTAAATAACAGAAAATAATATATTAATTAAATAAAGATAATAATGTATCAGAGTATTAATTGTTTTATTAATTTGTATTGAACATTCATAAAGCATCGAATTACTATCCTAATGTGGGGACATAATTAACAGTACAAAATTGGCATCTCCATTGTGAGGTTACACAGCAAATTGCCATTCCCTTGTGGGGATATAATCATTACACAGCACCGTCAAGAAGGTGTGGTGTATGCATTCCTTTAATTAAGTCATTTTTATGTTCGTCAAATCTTCTATGAAAAGTTCTATAGTACACTTGATAAAATAAGGGATTGGTAAGTCGTTTTTTAAGGTTTCATTGCGCACGTACCAACGAGAGTTGGTGAAATAACGCTGAGTATTTTAGACTGAACTGCTTGTATACGAAACAAATTGCTATTAGCAATGGAAACATATTATATTTGACAAAGCTTATGATGAAATAGGTTTTAGAAGATACTTGTACACGGAAAGTCTCCGTTTTAAAGGTAGGTACGATAGTTTTCCAATAAGACCGTATTTAAGTTTTGTTCTGCTAGTTGATATTGCTGTTTTAGTTTGATGTGGCTCGACCAGATTAAGCGTTATTTACGTGTAACTCCAAAATATTTAACTTTATTTAATTGTGGAATCTCTGAGGTGATCACGAATATAAGTGAACACGTACCAGGATGGAGAGGAAATGAAACATTTACAGATTTGTTAGAGGTACTTTAATTTTCCATTTGTTAAGCCACATTGAAATTTGATTAACGTAGTATTGAAGGCTCATAAAAGCATCATGAATAGTTATGGAGCTTTAAAGAATAATGTCATCAGGAAAAGTTACTGACAAAATGTTTAAGTAGAACTGACATGTCTGCCGTGAAAAATGTATACAGTAATAGGGAACGAATTGCCCTCCAGCTTTGATAGGGTGGATTCCTGACAAGGTGCTATTTTCTCGAACAGAAAAGAATCAATCCGTCAAAAAACTTTATTATTAGAAAGTAAGTTAAAAAAAGATCATTTTTGAGTTTAAACCTGAAAATCCTGGTACAGACCCGGTCGAATGCCACGGCAACATCAAGAAATATTTATATAGGCTCACTTATAGGTAATATTAATTCAAGAAATGGAATGTTATGAATGACAGTTTTGACTTCCGATAATTATAATCAATAACTAACAATACTAACGACACAACAATAAATTGAACAGCTGTATAAACCGATATATTTTATACATACGAACAATTCCATAAAATCCAGTGGAAATGGAAGATGAAAGCTAACCCCAATTTTACTTCAATGGAGAAGTAATTCTGAAAAGATTTAATTTCTATGAACCTTCTTCTACGAGCTACACATAAAAATGTCGTAAGAATATCTGTGAAAATTACATTTTTGGCATGTTCATATAAAAATCTTTTTAGCTGAAATAAATACTGATTATTCATGACTGCAATATGTTCTCATTGTATAAAATGTGTGGGAAAAGTGAAAAGTATATCAAATAAGTGACTAAAACCTCAGAATACTCAGCTCACAAAAAAACAAAATATTTGCCAACCCAAGCAATTTGAATTGTGTCAGAAAAAGAAACGACTGTAAACAAACTGGGTAAAAGTTTCTGTTTGAGTTCGTTGAAAAGAGTAAGGCGTAACCCACCTGTAGAAAGTGTAGATAAATTGCGGTGATTGTAGGGGTGTGTGTGTCTGTGTGTGAGAGAGAGTCTGTTTGTGCCTAAAAGAGGCAGTTCTGCTTCAGTTTAGTTTACAGTGACTAACATTTTTTTCCTTACTAACTTATTATTCCTATAGTCTCTAATAAAATTTCATCAATTTAAGGCATACAAAATTCAGAAATGTACGATATGGCAATTGACTTTATAAAAACAAAGAAGTGAATTGTTGTACTTATAAACCACCCCAGTTGGTTAGTTAATAATGCGATAAACTACTAATTAAAAGATCTCGGTTCAATACTCCGATAGCTTGAAAAAGCCAAAGTTATTTTTTGTTTCTTAATATTTTGAACACAATATTTTTCTTCTTTGTGTTTAATCTTTTCCCATTTTACATGGGGACAACTCGTTCACTTAACCCTTTCAGTGCTGAAACAATGCTAAAAAGTTTGATCTTAAGCCATTTAATTTGAATAAGGGTGTACAAAAAGTGCCAGCCCTTATTTCGACAACTTGTAGGCGTGAGCCTCCCATTACCAAACAAAATTTCAACGTAACAGAAATATAAAATTTCCTGATAAAAATTAATTTTTATTCTGTTCATAAAAAAAATCGTTAAAAAATGAAAACACTAAAAATATTCAAAATAGTGTTTTTGGTTTATTTTAAGTCACATCAACAGCTACTACTACTAGTCGCATTAGCGACTACTGTGGGTTTTGGTACCTTAACGATGGTTTTCACGTGTTAAAATTCCCAGACCCTAGCCGGGAATCGAACCCGGGACTTTTCCCTTTGCAGGCTAGCGCGCTTGTCACTTCGCCACGGAGGCGGTTTCAAAATACATTATTCCATTAATTTTTGTTTAATAGAATTTTTGTAATTGTTCGGTTATCCGGACGTTAGCAATTTATGCATAGCTTACGGACGTCCGGTAAAACGGATGTTGACACTACGTAAAATATATCGATGTCCTGTTTTACGGACGTTGGTACTGAAAGGATTATTTAATTTTTTAAATGCTACAAAATATTTAAAATATTGATTATACAACACTTGATTCGATTGTAAAAATAAAATATATTTATATATTTAGGCTATCCATTAATTATAATTTTATATTTTTGTGACATTTACAGCTACTATTGCTGTTTTTTGCATCCCAAAACCGAAACTTCTCTTTTCATCCAATCACTCTTCTGAAGGCTTCTGCCGGTTACTTCCATGACTCCACTCATCCTTTACTGACCCACCTGTTCTCATTCATCCAACGATAGTGTCCATACAAGTGTCCTTTATCTGTTTCATTTAACATTGTTACATTGGTTGAATTTCCCACCTTATCCAAGATTTCTTCATTCCTCATACGGTTCAACACGAGACCCGATCATTTCATCTCCAAAAGTACAACGTCACGGCTGCAATCATCCTCTTACCAATTTCTGTCAGTTCTCACGTTTCTGCATCATACACATGAAAGATTTGTCGTATTGCTCTCCCAATCCTTTGTTCTGATTCAAATTTCTTTTAACCACAAAAAGGAATTAACATTTGTGTCACTGATCATCTCCTTCGGCTGTTCGCCTTTTTACTCAACACCACACCAAGATACTCCTCACAAACCTCCATTCTTACAGATTTTGTCTAAACACTCCAATTGTAGATAGCTTATTTTGTCTTCAAGTGGTTTAACTTTCAATTAGCATATTTTCTCATTACATTACCAGAACCATTACATTCAAGAACTGATTACTTTGTCGATTCCTCATTACTTTCGAAAATAATTTTGAATTTTTTTTTATAATATCTCTAATTTTCTACAAGGAACAGAAAATTAACAATTTCAACTTCTTGTACCAATGTTTAATACCATTAAAATGAAAGCAAAAAGTTTTTAATAAATATTTTTTTTAGTTATACAAAAATGAATTTAATTTACATTTAAATATTTTTTAATGTATTTTACATTTTTTTACTAATGTATTTTTTGTTTTGTTTAATACTCTGAAAAATTAGTTTAAGTAAGTATCAATAAAATGCAATGGTTTATAAATTTAGAAATAAACCCATAAATTGTTAACATGGCTAAATTTCACTCATCAGAAAATTGATGTAAATACAACATGAGCATTTAATAAAAAAACATTGTTTACAAAACGATTATTATTAAATCAATCGGTTTACATTGAATAGCCCACTATTTGAAGAACAATTACTAAACCGAAATGTTGAGCATTGGATCCGGTTCAGGAAAATAAAGGGATAAAAACAGTACGATATCATAATAGTAAGCGAGTTTTATGGTATAGGTTCATACAAAACACAATACTGTTAGTAGTGGTGTAAGCTGAACAGAATCAACTAGGGGTTTGTGTAATCAGTGGTTGCATATGACCAATGAAAGTTGTAATGTAAATGAAAAAACACAAATGAACAAATGTCTATACAGGGTATACCAAAAATTGATGTTTCATACAATAAATAACATTCAAACACTAAAATGAAGTTAATGGAATCTGTCTACCTATGTATCATTAACTTAACCAGATAAGTATTTTTGTTTAATCACACCAAAACACACCTTACAGATGAAAACTAAAATATTTAATAACAAATATTATATGTGAAAAAACCATTATAACAACCATAAATAATACATCATAATTTTAGCGTACAATAAATGTAAGTAGCGCAGCGAAAATTGACTTAAGAAACTTTAAGATAAAGTAACCCACAGATAAATCTTGAACATTTCAAATTAAAATAAAACCTGTTGTTGTTAAGGTAAACAACCGAACAGTCGGTTTAAACCTCTAGAGGTTTCACTAAGTAAAAACGAGGATTGAGGTGGGTTACTTCTTCTCTGAGTTGAAAAAGTATGCTTATCAGCATGTCAGACCCTCTGAAAAGCTTCTAATTTCCACCCTGCAAATTACTTGACTTCATTCACCACAGGGTCAGGCTGTATAATTGGATTCGTAACTCTCGGAGGAGATAACTGAGACTAATGTTTTTTACAACTTCTACTTCTTCTGTTCTTAAATGCTTTAGTCATATAATTGACTGATCATGTTTAATAAGGAACAGAAGTAATTTTTGTAGCCCTGGAACTAGCAGATCGAGTGCAAATAATTTAACACTCTACTTGCCTGTTATGAGCAGTTTATAATTATATAAAAAGTATATGGAGGAGAAAACTAATCTACTGATCTATAGCTAAATGCCAAATCCCATTCCCTAAGGTAAGTAAATAAAACAATTGGATAAATAAAAATGTACGAAGAAAACTGTATTGAATTTCAAAAATCTATTCTTTTTCATATTCAATACAACTGATCGCCGCAGTAAATACCTCTTTGCTGCAGTATTAAAAATTACCCATATGTGAATGGAAAATTTTTATAAAATTTTCCATTTTAATACCCTGCTAAATTATTTGTCATGAAATTTTCAATCCGAATATTTCAACTTCAACAGGAAGGTATATAATAAGGAAACGAGAGAATAAAATCAGTTACGAATATCCTTTTGTCATTTCCCCAATTTGAATCGTTAAAAAACTACGGCGGGTACATCTCAATTTTTGTTACACCCTGTATATATTATGTAAAACATTTAGAGTAGGCCTACTCAACAGAGAGGAACTAAATTGGAGGTCGACTGTACTACAGTCAGTTAATTCAGCAAACATACATTAGGGCAGCAACAGCCTAACCTAATAACCCTAATGGAGTAACAACTAATACTTCAAATAATGATAAAACTATTACATCAATTTCAGCATTACATTAATGCCAACATATTCAAAATAGTTCGAGTTGTTACAGCATATCGCATGTTAACAACACATTACATTTAAATTTGCAAGACACAACCGCATTAAGGTAAAAATGCAATAAGCAGAGGGTAAAAATAATCCAGAAAAATTCAAAATCAATAAATATTAATAAAATAAACTTATGAATTAATCAAGCTACTATATTTTTTTATGGAGAAAACATTACAGAAGTATTGAGCGTGGACAATAACAATTAATCAGATATAAAATTTAAGCGCAAAATATCTTAAGATCTTTTGCATAATCTATTTGAACACTGACATTCTACTAATGAGTCAACTACTGTTAACATCAAAAAGTGAATTAGGTTAAAATGTACTACACTTTAAATGAATTTCAGTATGAAACCTAACTTTTTTATATATAAATGGAAAATTCACACCCTGAATCACTTATCACGAAATAGGCTTTCAAAGAATTTTAAATTCCGTACGCAGGTTCCATTTGGGGAATAAGTGCTCGAAGAGAAAGTACGTTGAAAAATTCTATGTTTAGAGGAAGAAAATGGAAAAAACTATGAAAAATAATTTTTTTATACAAACAAATCTAAAGTGCATTTTATTAAAAAAAGCGCACGAAACATTAATAAACGTTAATTAAAAATGTTAAACTTTTGTATTTTGAAACTAGTCGGAAATGCAGCAATTTACTCAAAAAGAGTACTCAGATTTTAGCCGGTTTTTCGTTAATGTGGTTTTTAAACGGCCGTTACTCCGTCCAGGCTTTTTATAGAACGGCGTTTAAGTACGTTGAAAAACAGAGTTTTCTCTATATGAACATTTTAAAATGCCGGCCATTTTTTTTAATGTGGATTTTGGCTTCACGTAAAGATAGGGAAATAATTTTTGGACTGAACGATGGATTTTTACAGCAGTATTGCGCCATGTAACGTATTTTGCACTTGTAATTAGAAATAGATATGTGGTGTTAATAGAAAATTCTATTAGCCTCGAACTTCTTGAGAGGAAATTGAGCTCCATAGCGGTATCCGCTCCGAGTAAAGTCGTTTAGAAAAACAAACTTCTGTATTTTTCCAGCTGCAACTCATTCCGTAGCTCATTTTCAATTATTTAACGATGTTTTTATTTTAAAAAATAAACGTTTTGCTTGACATAATACTGTTGTGAAAATGCAGGTTCAGTTCAAAAATCATTTCCCTACCTTTAGGTGGAGCCAAACAGCATTTTTTTAAAAAAAATAACCCGCATATTTAAACGGAACATGAGATTTAACTTTGAAAATATTCATACTATAGAAAAAACTCTGATCTTCGACGTAATTAAACGCCAATTTTTATGGAAAGCCTGGGCGGAGTAACGGACGTTTAAAAACCTCATTAACGGAAAACCGGCTAAAAACTGAGTACTCTTTTGCGTGAATTGCTGGAGGTATCTCCGATTAATTTCTAAATAAATTAATCTAAATCAAACCAATCAATGCAGGAACCGGCTTTAATTTAGTGTAGTGTTCAAAAATATTCGTTGTTTTATTTTTTTAGATAAAGCTCTTCAAACGAATGCGGCAAGATGGTATGCCTCTAAGCGCATTAGATGTAGCATGCGACATCGTAAGTTGAAAAAGAAAGCGCACGAGTGTGGACATACCCATTGAGGCAGAGAGATAAAATAAGGAGATTCATTATAGGAGGTCCTGGCTGCGAAAGAGAGATAGAAGTCGGTTACAAACGAACGAACGATGAAGAGATGACTTGTAACTGGTGGCAGGATTTACCTGGATAGAAAGAAAGTAGAATAGGAAACTGCAGAGAAAAATTGGAAGAGTGCGATGCCTATATCCAACACTAAATGGTGGACAGACTAATTAATGATGACGGAAAGTAGAAGTGAAGTTGTAAATTATAGTAACTGGTTTGGTTGACAATAAACATCTTAAAATAGTAAGATAATATGAACTAATGCAAAAGGTTTGTCTCGGTTATAACCATACCACTTGAAAAACTGAAAAGTTATGAATATAACAATATTGGTGATCTTTTATTTAGTTTAAACTTTTCTACTACAGTCATCTTTCATCTAAAACTTGGAAACTTTTGCTCAATTAAATACATCTACAAATGATAATGGGTTCACAAGTAGGAACTTCAATTCACCACTAAGAATTTTCTCTGTTAAGAAAAACTGACTTTTTGGTAACAATAATATTCACAAAAAAATATACAATCTAGAAAAAATTTAACAAAAAAATGTAGTACATGTTAAAAAGATACGAAAATAATACAACGTTAAACGACGTTGAGAAATATTCAATTTCCAATTTAAAATTATAATTAATTTATTCACTTCAACTTAAACGAGATTCACTTTCTATTCTGATGTACAAAGTTATAAGTTGTAAAGTGGAAATAAGTTACAAAAAAAAAGAAAAACAAAATGAAGAAAAATATGTATATAATAATTTCAATTTCAAAGCTGACCTTTTTTCTTTTTTGTAAAGTCACAGTGATTTTAAGTAAGTTTTTTTAGTATAAAAGAAACAAAAAATGAAGAAAAAGAAGAAGAGGAAGAAGAACCGGCCATTAGAAGGGAAAGACTTACAGCGAATGAAAAACTTTAATTTAGTCTTGCTCAACGATACTGGATGACTAACGAAATATTGTTTAAATTCTACTTTGCACAACTTCATCTTCTTATTGGAAAGTTGCGCTTTAACGAGACAAACTTGAGGAACTGCTTTCTCTGTAGTCAGTAAAGAAGTAGTAGTAAAGTGTTGAGAAAGATGTACAACTCATTCCATTTTCTAATACTTCTTCCTCTCTTATCTGGTGTATCTCAGTCGCACATTGGGAAAAAATCCAACAAACTCATTTGTCTGGGTACTCAACTTATTTTTACTATGAGAAACATTGTTCGTTTATCATAAGAAAAATTAATTCTTTAAAAAATATCTGGTGTGAACACTCACACGACTTTCTCTTATCAATGAAAATAATAAACAATATACTCTAACATTAGTATAATTAACTAACATTAGAAAGAAACCAAAAAACATAACTTTATTTTAATCATGAGTGATTTGATGTAAAATGAAGATCAACCTTAGTTTGGCTTGATTATATACGGAAAATCACTATTTCACGCTAAACTAAGCTCTGTAAAGAAAAATGCTTAAAATAAAAGTTGTAGATCTTTTAATACTCTATAAATTTTCTTATATTATTAGTATAAAATTATAGTATATTTATTATAAGTGGGTAGGGGGCAATGTGTACATCGAGAGAGCTTATCAACCTAGAAAAATAGTATAGATTATATTGCTCAAAATAAATTTAATTGTTTTTCATTTTTATTGTTAGCCTATATGAATTCTTTTAACACTATTCTGTGATTATAATTTATAATTATAATTATAGATATAATTATGATTATAGATAATAATTATAGATTATAATTTAATCGCAATCTGTCTATTGTTCAATAAATTCTTCTTCTAATTGTGGGCTTCTACGGAGCCCACAATTATGGTTGGCTAACATATGGGGAAACTTCAGATGATAGGTAAGCAGGTTGTTGTATTATAATTTTTATTTAAACTTCTGTTATATCTGTTGGACTGTTTCATTTAAGTACGAAATGTTAAGATCTGTGTTAAATGTATAGTTGAAAACGCATGAAGGAGCGTATAAATAACCCCCATGTCAACAAGGGGTAAAGGTATTACCATCCATAAACTACTAAATTTATTAAAATGAAATGATAAGAAATATTAAAAAATATTAACACATACAATACAATAAATTGATGATAAGCTTTGTTAAAGGATAACTTGAACTGGATAAAGCACTAGAGATTTACGGAAATAACTCTGCCACGATTCCATAAATGAAGAAAGCACTTAAATAAACCACTTGAAAATAAAAATTAGATCAGGACTTTTTCAATCTTATTATCTTACGCTTTTACACGTATAAATATTTAAAAAAAAAAATCATTATTTCTTTAGTTAGTCACATTAAAAGCTTTGGTTATAAATATTACGAGTTACGGTGCGGAATCGGTGGACAACGCAAAGCGGAAGGTCTCTAGTTCGATTCTTAAATTTTCGGATGCAGCCTGAAATTATTAAAAATTAATAAAACTATACAAACGAAAAATTTAATTGGTTCAAAATCCTAACTCGTCCATTGCTTTGGAGTGATTTAATTTTACCAGGGAATGAAACCAACCCATCCACTGAACACACGACCACAAGGTCCAGAAACTCTATTGTCAAGAGTTGCCACACCTTAGCCGAAATATCTACCACCTACTTCCATCTTGTTGTATAACGACAACCCAAATGCCACCATGCACTCAAGAGGTCACGCCGAGAACTCATGGAAGTACGATTTAAGAACGAAAGGAGATTGAATTCCAAAAAAAGGTTCCAGAATACAATCGGGGGGGGGGGGGTAAGAAGCTTAGGATGATCACCTCCTCTGCAACGCTGGGAGTAATTAACTTAATTTACAGCTTTCTGGTAAAAATAAGAATTTTTTCCAGAACAGAATAGATGTCCATTGCCGAGAAAAAGGAAATAAGAAATTTCCGGAATATACGATTATTTATAAGCAGGTTAATTTAATTTATGGTTTTTCTTATTTCAACACAGTTTTGGCATTTTAATTTTAAATATTGTAATGGAAGGTACAATGTTATGAAAATTTCCAGAAGATTCAATCAGAAAGATTAATTTTTAACAGATACCCTATTAATATTTTGCTGGTGATTAACAATACATGTGCTGGTAAACATAAAGAATGACATGAAAAAGGTGATTATTCACTTTCTGTTATTAATTTGCCAGAAGGGAATAGTATGATAACAATCAAAACTTAACTTTGTAAACTTATTTTAAATTAATTTTCGGTTCTGAAGATCATAATTTAAATTATTTAACGTTCAGATATTTTAATTAGGTTATTACAACACAAATTTTTTGATAAAAATCAGTTTTAACTTTGAAAAGTTTATAATAACAGCACTTAAGGTCCTATAAATTGTAAGTTAAATATCGATTCGGTTAGAAGAAAGGAAAGCCCGGATGGAAATGATCGAAGAGATGATAAAGAGAATGAGATAAAGTAACGAAAGAGACGGAGCTAAAGATAAAGGGAAATATAATTTTGTGCGTGTGTGATTGTGTTAAGTGAAATAAAGGGGTAACAGAATGGTAAGTGACTTAGTGGAGAACGCAGAGGGATATTACCAGATGCTATAGCACATCTTTCTAAAGCAGGTTCAGTTGTTATTATTATTAGCAGAGCAAAGTCAGAGCAACTTTGAACGGAAATTTCTATAACTTCTTAACAATTAGATATGGTACATAGTAATGAAAGTTGAAGGGAAAAGGAGGAAGAGAAAGATGCGTTAGGTTTTGAACTTCACTTTCATCAAATGATGTAGTAGTCTTCGTTGTAACCCACCCACAACGGCGGAACCTACGCTTTTATACATACGAAACAACTTCCACCATTATTGCACCTTCGACAATAAATAACAGTAATTTCCATTATAACTAATAATTGTTACAACACCCACTCTCTTCCAAAACAAATTTTTAATTCACCTAAAGAGATAATTACAAATTTCACATTAACGGTTCACTTATTGGATATCAAGCCCCTAGATTGCATAAAACCATTAATAGCACTGCAGCACATTATAATATAGCCTCAATCACATACCTTAATTTACCAGAGGCTATCCGAAAGACTGATGTAACTCCTCAAATATACAAAAGAAAAGTAACCAACTGGCTGATTAATTTAGGGAGAGGGCAGTCTGAGGATTTAATTAGTTCTATGTATTTAAAATAATTGCTCTTTCTCGTGTGCCAGCTAAGAAAAAAAAATTTTTTTTTGTTGTTAACATTATCATCGAAAGTCTGCTTTATCCTTTGCCATTACATTATTTTTTATTTTAGTTTTTAATTTATTTTTTATACTATTATCCTGTCTTTTTGTATATTTACGTTAGGAAATTTTGTTGTATGTTTTTTTTTTTGTAACTTTTTGTTTCTTTCTTTTTTGTAAATTTAGTGTAGATATAAAAATCTATTATTATAATAGAATAAAATATAAAATAAACCAACTCATACCAGCGCACAGGCTAGACCTATGCGGGTATTAGGAAATAACATAGGATAAGATTCATTGTACTTTTTAGCAATAATAAATAAATAAATAAATAACTTATAGAAAACCACGGACACCATTGTTTTCTTACTTTTCTAGCAGCTAGTGTTAGAAACATTATATTTTTGAGCAATCTAACACTAGCTATACAATTTATGCACACAAAAACGTAATTTTTATGCAGTAAATTAAAATAGCATTAAAAGATTTTCTATTATTACAAATTATGCCAATATTGTTTGACAAAGAGGCCTCGCAAAACTACAAACAAAAATTTTGCAAATAGTTTTATTAGGTTACATTGGAACAGACTTTAATAAGATACATTTTCAGCGGTTCTAATCCTAAATTTAAACTTAATAAAAACCCGATTGTACAAAAGCTGAAATTTACCTACTCACCAAATTTTATAAATTTTTTTTTGTAATCCCTAATTTTGTGTACGTTGCAATCTGTTCAATTAAGAACAATAAGCAACCCCATAACCCAATGAGATGAGAATAGTGTGTATGACGTGTAATTGAGGTGTAGTCTTGTACAGACACAGGTCGACCATTCCTGAGAGAGTATGGTTAATTGAACCTCAACCATCAAAGTACACCGGTAACCACTGTCTAGCATTCAAATCTGTATAAAAGTAACTGCCTTTACTAGGATTTGAACCAGGAACCTTCGTCTCCGAAAATCAGCTGTTAAACAGCTGATTTTGGCGACGACTTTACCTCTAGACCAACCCAGTTGGGTTTTATAAAAATAATCTTGTAGAATGTTCTTCTTCGCGAAGAGCGTCATGAACATTAATAAGGAACACAATGATGTATTGCATTTAGGGATCTCGAATGCATCTCCCAATGAAAATCTCAGAAACGAATTTTATGGTCATCAGAAAAGTAGAAAACACTATCTTGTACTTGTTGAAAGAAACAAAAAAGTATTTAATTGGGGATGTAGGATGTACAGTTTTCAAACTAAAATCAAATTAAGATATTCTTTTGAATACCAAAAATTACTTTACAAAAAAATAGCACTCGAACTATAGATATATGAAATTTTATTCCGGACATCGAAAAAATCAACAGACGGTAAGTAAATCATGTATCTTAATAACATTTCAAAAACCTTTTAAAGGCGTGGAAAGTAAATTTTCAATAGCCTAATGGTTTCAAGAAAAAAAATAATTTAACAACACTACTATAAATATTTATTTACGTCGATTAAAAGAACCTAGTGCGCGATAATACATTCGGTTATTCAACTGAATCAAAATAATTAATGTTCCAGTTAATGTGAAAAGTTAAAACAGTTATAGCGAAAATTTGTCGAATGAGAGACAGAATATCCGTACTATACAGTACTAAATCAAGATGACTGAACGATGACGTCAATCAGTCACAACTGGGAAACATGGAATATATTTCAAAGAAAATTTCAAACCAAAATACGAATTCACTTAAAATAATTCTGCATTAATTAAATAATTCTCTACATTAATCAAAGTTACTGTTTGCATGTCCGTTGCTTGTTGTCTCTGTTAGAATTAATGTGTCTTGTAGCACCAGGAATTATTTTATTTTAGCATAAGTACAGCACAAAGAAGAAGATTAGAATATGAATTTTCATCACGAGCTGACACATACAAATGTGTTATTTTATTATGATGTACATCTCAAGAGTCCATGCTGGGTATTGGTGTAATACAAAATAAAATATCTTTTTAACCCCATGTCGAGGGGGTAGAACAGAAATGAAATCGTATTAACAAGATGTAGAAGAGTTGTGTCGGGTAGGATGTCGGTGAGTTAAGAGGACTCGGTTGCCGAGTTTCACGCTGATGGATTAGGCTTTGAAAATAATGTGTTCCATGTTCCATCCAGTCTTACGGCACATATTTCTCTGTACTGCCACCAGATAGAGGGTCGGTGGCTGCACACAATGAGTGCATGAACGGCTGTTATAAAGAAGAACACAGAACATACAACAAATGTATCATGAAATGAGATACGTTATTTCTAACCTTTCCCCCTTTCCCCTTAATACATCACATCTTCCTCCCGTTTTATATTACAAACATTGTCGTGTTATAGCGTGTTATTTTCAACCCTTACCAACGTTTGTACAGTGTGTGACGCCATATCACATCTCCCTTATACAGACATATTGAATATATAAAGCTCAAAGGACTCCTCCCAGACACACACATTTATTCGCTGGTTACATCAATAAAGTTTAACATAATTTTCATTAAATAAAAGGACATAGGGTTAATTGGAACTATCTAGTACAGCATTACTTTATCAAATCACTAAGTGAAACTCAACGTAATAGAAGGACTGTACTTTTAAACCAACATTGCTTTTACAGTTTCCTTAAAAGCTTTACTTCCAATTTCTGAATATTTATCATATGAATAATTTTCTCAATAAAAATCTGCTGTGAAACACTCACACTACTTTTTCTTGTCAATGTAAATAGACCAATATAAACTAACACATTAGTAATAAAACATTATAAATAAACAAAAAACCAACCTCAAAAAACATAACCTAATTTCAATTTTGAGTGACTAATGCATAATGAAAACCAACCTTAGTTTCGCTTAATAATACGGAAAATCACTCTTTGACGCAATACTAGGTTCTGTAGAGAAAAAATGCTTAAAATAAAAGTTGTCGATTCTCTTAATTTCGTATAAATTAATTATATACTTATATAAAAATTATATACTAATTAAATTATATACACTTTCGCTGTAAAAGGCATACTAAGGCCGAAATCTTTAAAAAAATCAAATTTTTTACAGATTTTCATGAAAAAAACGGAAAATCATTAATCACTGCTAAACTAAGGGTTAGACAAAGAAATACTTAAAATAAAAGTTAAAGATTTTAAAATTTTCTACAACTTTTATTATATAAACTTTCGCGCTAAAATCCATATTAAAGCTGCAATCTTAAAAAAAAACGATTTTTTTCTACGAGAGAACAGCCTCCCCAAGAATTTCAGTAGACAAGGCGCCTACTTTTATCTTGTAGAGCATACAAAATCCAGTAAATGAGCAAATTTAAAAAAAAATCGTAGAAGCCGTTTTTGAGCAATCGCAAAAACTCGATTTCGAAAAATCGACCTGAAAACAATACTTTCCTTCCTATATTAGCATATAAGCAAGAGAACGTAAAAATCTATTGTGAAGCACACTTATGTACTTTCTCTTGCCAATGTAAATAATGAAACACAACCTAATTTTAACGATGACTGAATGACGCAAAATGAACACCAACCACAGTTGAACTAACCGAAATCACTAATCGATGCTAAACTAGAAAAAAGTAGAAAAAACGCTTGAAGTAAAAATTATAAAATTTTTCTATAACTTTGGCTATTACAGTTTTGCTCTAAAATCCATATTAACGCCGCAATCTGAAATACTATTTTTTACCACGAGATCACAGCCCTGGCACCTATTTCATCAGTCATTCTGCTTAGGCCTACCCCACTTGTAGAACACAAAATATGTAGTAATCGAGGCTATTTAAAAAAAAAAATATTTAAAAATTTATTTTAGCGTTTTTCAGAGAACTGAAAAAAAGACAGAATCGCAAATGAACTACTACTTCCAGTTGACCGATTTTTATGAAAATATTCGTGTCGGGTTCTCTTACGGTACCTAAAATATATTCCAAGTTTTAACTTCGTAAGACTTTCCGTTCTTGAGTTCCTTTGTTCACAACACACACACGCGCGCGCGCACACACGCACACATACCAATCGGTAAAAAGATTTTCTTGCTTACAGGTTACGTAATTATATTTTAATATAATTAAAATATTAAATGATCAAACAGAATCTTACAGAGCTTCCACAATAAGTTTCTGAAAATATGTAACACTCTTTGGTTTACTAGGAATAACGAAATGCATGAATTCATGAACGTGCCGGGAATGACCAGCTGACCAATAAACAACAGGTCGGTCAAAAGATTACCAGTTTTTTGCATGTACAGCCTCATTGGACCACTTGAATCAAATTTATAAATCTTTCTTGGTTTAGTTTTAGGATTCTTACGCTTTTCCCAATAATTTTTCATATTTTGGGATCTGATCTGTCTGATTTTATCTGCACAAATTATTGACAACGGAGCTCGAGTTTTATCGATAAATTTTATGTCTTTATCTTTAAGCAACTTAAGTTGTTCAGATTTTTCTAAAAGATTTCGTTCTCCAATATTAAGTTCTTGAATATCTTGCTTTATTTCGGCCAACCACCTGGGAGGATTTTTCAACGAGTTAAATTTAGAAATAAGTTGTTTAGTTACTCGATTCTCCGGTATTTTAAGTAAATGACCGAAGAAAGAAATTCAATTTTTCCCCATAATGTCAGTAACTGGCTCGATTTCATTGTAGAGTTTAGAATTAGACATTACACTTTAGATATTGTTGAGTTTTTACCAGAGTATTTTAAAATAATAAATAAATTGTACAAAACGTGCCATGGTAAGGTCTATCCTATTAATTAAATTTTACTAATTTTCTAATTATAAAAACAAACAGAAATATTCCCAAAGACTTAACATACTATGAACAAATAAAGATAATGAATTCAAAATATTTTAGAAACATTTATAAAGAAAGAGATAAATATTGGTCAAATTTAAAATAACTTCATGACAAAAAATATTATTGGGGGAGAAAAGTCGTTATGTTAGGCCATTTAGTATGATGCGACAATACCAAACAACGCACGTTGGTATGTGAAATTAGTTTCATTTAGGAGAGGAAAAAGAGAGCAACGCCACGTAGCACTTTATCAGGCGTCACAAAAACAAAGGGGGTATCATTGTACGACACTATAAACGGGGTTGATGGCATCCTCCACTCGAATTTGGCGCCCCTACCCGAACGACAATTTTTCACCCAGAATCCCACTACAACGAATAAGATTTAGCACCCGAAATTGCGTTTGCTCTAAGCCAAGATAAGACAATGGTTAGTTACAGTGTTATTTTTACAACGAATTTAAAAGCTGATTACAATTACACTTCGGACCTACTACTACAACAATAATTAAAGATAAGTAACAAATAAATTGCCCGTATAATACCAACATACATGCTTATGTACGATCTTAAGAAAGATAACATTTTAGGTTCTTTGATGATTAAGCTTACCGAATAATTCAAAGGACAATTTACTACAAGATAAATTTAAATCAATTGACTGTTGTAGCAGTACAGCTAGATAATTTACTATCGATATATGAAAGTTATTTATACGAAAATTTATTAAGTTCATTTCATTTATACTTTCTTTTGTATATATGAATACAGTACATAGAAAGGAAGGTATTGTTTTCATGTCAATTTTTCAAAATCCTGTTTTCACCGGATCTACACGTTTTCAGACCCCCTGAACCCAAAAAAAAAATGTTTTTAGCGATTAGTCTGTGTGTGTGTGTGTGTGTGTGTGTGAACAGAATATCTCAAGATCGGAACATCGTACGAATTTGAAACTTGAAACTTAAGTTACGCTACATACCACTACCGGACCCGACACGAACATTTTCATCAAAATCGGTCAACCCGAAGTAGTAGTTTATTATTTTTCATTTTTGCAAAACGGGATTTTCTAAAAAACTGGCCCTACGATTTTCTAAAAATCGCCTGGTTTACTAAATTTTTTATGCTCTACAAGACAGGGTAGGCCATGTTTTCTGAAATTCTTGCTGAGGCTGTTTTCACATAAAAAAAAATGTTTTTTAAGATTGCGGCTTATATTATGCATTTAGCGCAACATTTTTTTATAATTAAAGTTGTAGACAATTTAAAATCCTACAACTTTTATTTCAAACATTTTTTTGTATAACGCTTAGTTTATCGGTAATTAGCGATTTTCTGTTTTTTTCTCACGAAAACGTGTGAAAAATCGATTTTTTTTAAGATTTCGGCCTTAGTATGGATTTCACGACAAAAGTGTAGGCTATATAATCAAATTTATAGGAAATTATAAGATCTAAAACTTTTATTTAGCGCATTTTTCTCTACAGAGCCTAGTTTAGCGTGAAAGAGTGATTTTGCGTATTTTAAAGCCAAACTAAGGTTGATTTTCATTTTGCGTCTTTCACTCATGATTAAAATAAGGTTATGTTTTCGAGGTTAGTTTTTTGTTTATTTCTAATGTTTTATTACTAATGTTAGGGTTTATTGTTAATTATTTGCATTGGCAAGAGAAAGTTGTGTGAGTGTTTCACACCAGATGTTTTTTTAATTAGAATGGAATTTTATAATTATTTATGACAATTAAAAAATATTTAGACATTTTCGTTTATATATGCATTTAAAATCTGTGACTTGGTATTAGAAGAGCTAAAGTCTTAAATTCCATTTTTTCAGAAGAAACCGACAAAGTTTTAATCAAATATTTGAAGAACTGCAATTTGTCTAATTGAGAAGATATTAATTCGGATTTTCTTGTTAGGTTTTTGGAGATATCTCAGAAGGTTTCCAAACCTAGTGACTTTTTTACAAACAACAAAAGTGACATGAACTCTTTATATATCCCTTTCAAAACTATCTTATGACACTAGCTCATTTTCTTAAAAGTAATTGTTGAAAAAAATGACTAGTCGTGTATTTTTCAAAAAAAAAAATTAATGCATCAAAACATAAGGCAAAACTTTATTTGGGAAATAAAAAGAAATAAAATAGCTTTAGTTAACATTGACTACATTACTAAATACACAAACATATCTTTTCAAGAAAGGCTCAAGTAAACTTTGGCAATTCTTATAATAAAAACGAACATAATATGTACAGCTTAGCTTAAGGGCAGGTGACCGCATCTCAGCGACGGCGACGGTTTACGGTAAACTTGCCCCTTTTTTGCAGTAGAAAATGTGTGTCAAAAAACTTCGGTAATAACTTAATTTTGCAAAAATCAGGCTTTGGCCCTTCTATTACTCTTCAATTGCAAAAAAGCTACCATCAAATAATCAAGAGAAAATGATAACATTAAAAACAAACTCTTTCAGATGGTAAAATTTGTCAAAAATTGTAATTTTTGAACACACACCAAACCTTTAATGGGTCAAGGAGATTTTGTAGTGCCAGAAATAGCAAGCGTAAACTAATTTACTTAGAAAATTAATATATTACTCACGGAACCTTTTTTATGCTACAATAATGTCTACGCCTAAGATTTAACTAACAAGGACCAATAATACATTTTTCCTTTAGAGTCTCAATCAAAATACTGTTTATTGGCGATTACATTCGGTTGAAGAACGGCGGGGGTTAAAATTGTAATAATTTTCCTGACACTGGCCAGGAATCGAACCCAAACCTCAGGTTTGCAGCGTAGCACGCTAAAATTTTAATTAAATTTCCCTTTTTTCGTACATTATTTTTATCAGAAATTTAAATGACAAGTAGTAAATAAGATGTTACATTTTGAATATACAAACATGGGTTATTACTTGATAGAGCTAACTGTCATTTAATACAAAAAAAAAATACCAGCTTAAATATTTTTTTTTAAATTCTACATTTTTAAACTTCAAGAGTTCACAAACATACAATAGGCTTTATATTTTCTACACGTTAACGGTCTTATCACAAATGAAAAATCTTAATGGAGTTTTCTGTTGTGTCTTTATGTAAATAATTTCACCTTTAAATTAGTAATTGTTATTTTCAATTGTTAATTAGTTGAAAAGAGATAGTTACGATTACATGAGAAAGTAGACATTCGGAAAGAAAATTAAGAAAATTCGTTAAATTAATATTAGTAAAAACATATTTTAATGAATATTTTCATATGGTTGTCCTGGTGAAGGTTTTTGTTAAGTACCCTTTGACTACTCTAAGGAAAAACCTGCTCCCTTTTTTGCGTTCTGTACTATGAAACCCTATCGTAACCCAAACCCCATCCAAAAATTAGACACGACATAATTATATAATTTATACTATTTTACGTAACAGCTATGTGTCATGGAATGTTAGATTTCAATGTGTTTAAATTTCCAGACTCTAACCAGAAATAAACCCTGGGATTTCCTAATTTGTAGTCTAACACGCTAACCAATACTCCACGAAGACAACCATTAATAATTATTTTAACGAAAAAATTAATATAAAAAAAGGAATTTCATGTTTAAAAACTTACAATGAGTTGCTTAGAAATTTATAGAAAAAAATAAAACCAAGATATTAAAATATAATGCAATGTTACGGTATAATATAAAGTACAAACTTTATATTTTATAGTAAATAAAATTCAGCTAACGAGAATTAGATTACGACCTTAATAAAATAAGATTTTCAGATAATATCAAACCCGTCAAAATACTAAAACAAATAAGCTAAAATTTATGCGGTGACGACAAAGAAGAAAAAAAGGGATTTCCTATTCAGTATATCAAACTATAGGCTATTAGTCGACAGTTGATGAGTCGTAGTGAAGTGCATGTACAAAAGAGGGAGTGAGTTAAAGAGGGTTATGAAGGAAAAGTGATAAGCATGAAGCAAGAAGAACCCAATCTTGACAAGGATCGTTAGCCACGACCTGCTTTGCATTCAGGAAGCATTGCATGATGTTGTCAGGGGTAGGGAAAAACGTACCGAGAACACATTTGCATATTTTGCATAGAATGCTCTTTCCATTAACAACAGAACACCCCGCGGTCGACCAGTGGTTGCCCCCGTTGTCCATGTCTCTCGTTTGGTCACGGTGGTGTGCTGCGTTAAACTAAGCAAATAGCTGTTGGATAACAAACATACATAACATACATTTACGGTACGTATATATCATAGTAAACTACACAAGTACACGTGCACACATACGAAGACAAAAAATATATACTTGTCCATGGACCCGTACAATTTTCTGCGTAACCGGAAACGATTACCCGACGTATCATGGTACTTAATTACATAATCAGAATAATTCAGAACCATACATTTCTTACTACAGGAATTAATATTGGCTTATAACCATAAAACATTAAAAAACACTCCTCTAATCTTACAAAAAAATTAAAATAAAACTTATCCCTTACTTTTGTTCTTAGATCTTATCGTTTATCGGGAACGATACACTACTGATAAAAGAAACGGTCAAGTTAAGAAGCAATTGGAATATTTAAGAGAAACAAGAGAATCCGAAAATACTTGAAGACCAAGATATTTGATTCGTGTGTGCTCTCAGTACGATCATCATTTATAATCTACTTCTGCATAACAGATAACATGGTCACCATATGTAATTGATACTATTCGCTCACCCCGTTGCAGTTTTTTTATCGCTTCTTTAACTAACTACATAATCATCGTTGTACAGCTTACTTCTCAGTCAACCATTTGCTTTGTCTCACTTTTAGGCTTTCTACTTTCTGGTTTTTCATTTAATCTACTCCATTTAGCCTCTTGCTATCTATCGATCCCCATGTATCTTAAATACCTAATATTTTATTAAATTCAATAATTAGGTTAAATAGTAAATAAAACTAATTTTTATAATTAACTTGACTGTATTTTAAAGCATTAAAAATATTCTTTATTATGTTAATTTGGCACAGCAGTGACATTCCATATTAATTAATGATTTACACATTAAAATTGAAAACATTTTTTAACATACTAAACGGTAGTAGAAATAAAGAGAAAGGAACGTTGTGAAGCTGCAAATGAAATTCAGGTATTTTACAGAATAGAAAGGTCATATTTCATCTGATTTAGGCCAAATGTAAAAATTAATCTTCTAACAGTTAGCCTCAGGTATTACAATTGATATTGAACTGAAACCTCCTGTGCAGAGCGAATGAAAAGGCCGATGTAATGCGCTTATCGCTTTAATAATACGGCACGGTACAGCAGAGCGCAGCGGTACTTCACTACAATACTCCCTTTTACACAAAACAGTCTATAAAATGATTGGACGGTACGAAAGAATACATACTAGCTTTTATACTAGATAACAATAAAGAAAAAAACGCCTATCTGTAACTGACACAGTGTGCTTAAACCATTAGTAATATTTATCGAAACAAAACAATGACGTAAATTAGTATTTGAAAGCAAAACCGAATCAATGATGAATACACCATAGGAGAAAGAAATCTAGGATTGTAATTAAATCTCTTGCTAACCGTAAAACAAAAAAAAAGTTTATTTTTATTCCGAGTTTGTTTAGAATAACCAAAAATTTCCTTAATAATACTATTACAATTTTTCAAAATAAAGAAATAATTCAGCGGTAGGTATAATTTGACAAAATTTAGAAAAGCTCAGTTGACGCGCAGACTTACTCAGTCCCGTACCAAGAAATATTCACACAACATTTCGCCACGCAGAACGAACTCAATTGTCCATTCTATTCCTACTAATACTTAATTATTTATCATTTTTTGCAGTCCAGCTACAGCCTGATCTACATTCGCCACCACAGTTACATCTCCACCGTTTTTAGTATTACTTTACTTAACCAACATCCATTATTCACTTACAAGTAATAAATACACGTACTGTACAAGAAAATAAAGTTAAAACGTAAGCGCAAAGATTGAAGGATCAATTACTGTACAGTATCAGTAGCAAAACTGAACACAAGTAAAGACGTTCTTAGGCAAAATAAATATCTGTTATTAGCAACACTAATATTTAGTAATTTAGTAATCCTAAAACCAGTTTGGACTTATGGGTTAGAGCTATGGGGTACAGCTAGTTAATCAAATATAGAAATACTGCAGCGCTTCCAATCAAAATGCCTGAGACTGCAGCCCCATGGTACGTAACCAATGAAATACTACACAATGACCTAAACCTGCCCTTCATAAAAGAAGAAATTTAACAACATAGCGAAAAACATTTACAAAAACTAGAAGACCATCAGAATCTACTAGCGATTAACCTCTACGACAACAACGAAGATACTCACAGACTTAAACGTTTTAAAATACTAGACTTACCTTTACGATTTTGTTAATCATTTAAACATTTTTTTCTTTTCTACTTCAACTACTAATCAACGTCATCTCTTAATAGGCATCGTTATCATCTCTATCATCGTCATCATTTCGAGCTTCAACAACTTTGTGTTTCAAGATGTTGATTCACAGTTCATCAGGTTTTGTACATATATATACATATATATTTTTCTTCACATTTAGTCGTGTTGAATCACACGACTGAGTGTGATTTTTATTTTAATTCTAAGGACATTACTCAGATTTTCTCGTCTTTTTTTTAAGTTTTGTATTTATAAACTGATTGTAAAAGAAATACACTTAGGAAAATAAATATTGTACAACGAAAAATTGAAATTTTGGTTCTAAAACGTCCAGGAAAAAAATCGGAAAAATGAATAATAAAAATAAAAACCTTAGTTCCATTTTTTTACGACGGTTTCCATAGACATTCTTTTAAAAAGCTATAATTAATTTACAACAATTCGCATGTACGAAAATGGAGGAAATTGACCTACCAACTACGGCTAAAAAAATGTTCATGTACAAAAGCCATGAACAGAATGTACGTACAATTTATTAATAAGTAAACTCCCTGATTAAAAAAGAAACTGTAGTAAACCCCAATTATCCGAAACTCACTTAACCGTAGCCCGCCTTATTTGAAAAACTTGTTTTTTAATTTGGTGATTACTCAATTTCAGTATGTGTAATGTGTACACGCACAGTACAGCATTAAGTGTTACTTAAGTGTATGTAGTGTACTTAAATTAGGTAGAAGTACAGAATAGTGTCAAATGAAATAAATTACGAATACAAAGTTTTATTATTCTATAAATTCGTTTACTCGTTTTTCACCTCCACAACGTGCTTATAATAAAACGACCGCAAAAAAACAGTTTCAAAAAATCTCCCACTTTTTAAAAAACTACATAATTTAAAAAAATACAGTAAATACTACACTCTGCTCTCTTGTAATTTAGTATTTCCGTTTAAACATAGCAATTAAACAGTCGTAAAAAAGCCTAATTATTTTTACTATTTTAAATCCTAAAAATATGACTCTGCGTGTTATCCAAAATCAGGTTTATATTTCGGTTAAGCGGGATTTTACTGTATTAATTTTGTATTTGAATTTTCATGTAAGTTACTTTTTTGTAAATCATAAAATTTGTCAAATAAATTTAATGTAAGTAACTTAAATAAACATCAACAACGAAAGATATATTGAACACTTTTAAAGAAACTGATTATGTAAATGTTTTCTTGTTATTAAAAGCTAACAACTTTTTGACCCTTAGACAGCAATTAAATATGTCAAATTGAACAAAATAATTTCTATTAGAACAATAATAATTGTTTATTAACGCTGATAAATATTTTAAGGAAAATAAAATACTAAATACATAGTTAATTATATACTTTGAATTAATCAATAATAATTATTTTAATTGAATAAATTTACTTAATTAACTGTTTTGTATCTAATAAGCGAACATTTTCTAGTTACTTAGAGGGTGACATTATACAAAGCAGACAAGGAATAATGTTTCAGTTATATCCAGGTTGACCAACCTTTTAGACTGATGATAGATGACAGAGCAAACAAATGGTACCAACCAATAATAATTTAAAGCTATCGACCACTGAGTGTGCTGTAAGTGTATAAATATATACGTATATTTACTGGGTTCAATATGTACCCTTTTGTGCAGCAATAGTAGCAGTAGTATTAGTAGTAGCAATAGTAGTAGTATTTGTAAACGTTATGATGTTAGGATAACAGGCAACGTCCTGTTTGCAAATAGAAATAAATACACAAACCGATATTATTATGATATACTGTATTCAATGGTATATACAGAATGTTAAATGTATGAGAGCATACAAAGTCTCTAGAGAGCCACTTGAGTGTCACTAAACTGTGGAAAATTACAAAAAAAAACACAAACAAACAAACATAAACAAAATGCAATTACTTTTACCTCAGTGACAAGAACAAAATTGATATTTCTGTTTGCTATCGAACAGACGCCACCAAAATAGACTATTCAATACACTTGATTCTTAATAAATCGGATACTTCAAAATCCAATGTATTTGATAATCCGACTGCATTTAGAAACAACCAAAACTGTAAAACATTTTAACGAAGAGTTAACAAAGAGGAAAAGATATAGCTTTTAAAATACTTCAATAAATGAATGTAACCAACTCTTTAAAATTATCAGACAGATATATGAAATGTTGGCCGCCTCTGTAGCGTAGTGGTTAGCGCGCTAGCCTACAACGCGGTGGTCCCGCGTTCGATTCCCGGTTAGGGTCTAGAAATTTTTATAAGTCAAAACCCACTGTTCCATTAGCAAAATCCACCGTAGTCGCTATTAACCAGGCTGTTGATGCGACTTTAAATAAAAATAAACTTAAAAAAAATACGAAATGGTAATTTTAGTTTGAGTTTCATTTTTGATTGGTTCCGAACATTTTTATGTGTTTTATATGTTTTACTTTATTTAATAGTAGATGAGAAGTTGTGCCCACACAGGCATATTGCTAGCCTTTGAGGAGTTGAATTAAAATTGTGTTTTTGCAAACACCTACGAGTGAATAAATATTACGATAGTATTTAAAAAAAATACATTTTAGGTTAGAACTCTCGTTAAACCAAAAAAAAAAAAAAAAAAAAAAAAAGGTTAGAACTCTCGCTTTCGGAATGTACGGAGATAATACTATATATATATTTCTGGAAGGATAGTACCCCTTTTAGATTTTAAGTGATCGTAGTTAAAATATTTTATTTTTTCTAGTATACACTTACATAAGTCGCAAGAAGTAGTTCTTCAGAAAGAGTAGAAAAACCCCCTTTAAAAAAAAAATAAACCGTAATAATTACATTATTAGGAAACAAAATCTTTATATACAGAAATCTTCAAAAAATAAAAACGTTTGTTCAATTAACGAACCACACTGAAGCATTCAAAGTAGGCCTATAACTGTTTTCTTGACAAACAGAACATGCTTTCATAAACCGTTTAACATTTTTGGAAGTTACTTTACAAGAATTAACTCTTGGAACAGGACTAAACAGGACTGTTGATAAACGTAGAATTCAAGGCTCTTTTATGTATGCCTAATTACGATAAGTATAAATTTTTACGATGAGATAAAGTTATGACAAAAATTGTGAAAATCTTTTGTTTCAAAAAAGATTTTCACAATTTTTGACAATTTTCACAATTTCATAATCTCAATAACCGATCTCGGTTATTGAGATTAGTACAAAATACCTCGGGTCAGGTTTTTATCAAAAAAAGAAACAAAAAAAAACGGGTGAGCAGGCTATCAGGGATTGTATGAGCTCGGCTCGATCTGCTCTTTAAAAAATGCTCTGATGTACTAAGAAAAAGATAACCATAACAAAGTTAGTAGCTACATTAGTTATTGGAGCACTTAACTACATACGAAGCTCAGTTCTAGCAAAAATAGCTCCAGGAATAAACGAAAGATGTACCTAGGCTTTAAAGAGGGCCTGGTTGAGAAGATTGAGCAGGAACTCCAGATTGAGGCTTATGAGAAATGAAGGGTCAGGTTTTTATCAAAAAAAGAAACAAAAAAAAACGGGTGAGCAGGCTATCAGGGATTGTATGAGCTCGGCTCGATCTGCTCTTTAAAAAATGCTCTGATGTACTAAGAAAAAGATAACCATAACAAAGTTAGTAGCTACATTAGTTATTGGAGCACTTAACTACATACGAAGCTCAGTTCTAGCAAAAATAGCTCCAGGAATAAACGAAAGATGTACCTAGGCTTTAAAGAGGGCCTGGTTGAGAAGATTGAGCAGGAACTCCAGATTGAGGCTTATGAGAAATGAAGACGTAAGGCAACTACATGGTTCCCAGGATGTTGTTTAGGTCATCAGCCAAAAGGCTGGTTTGAACCTGTAGAGGTTTTACTAAGTAAAACGAGGAGTGAGGTGGTTTACCATTGCCTTCCTCACTGAGTGGAAAAGTACACTTATCAGCATGCCAAGCCCTCTGAAAAGCATATATTTTCCACTCTGCAAATGACACTTTCACTTCATTCACCACAGGGTCTGGCTGTATAATGAAATCCGTTACTTTCAGACGAGATAACTCTGATTAGTGTCTTTTACACCTCTACCTCTTCTGTTCTTAAATGATTCAGTCATTTAATTGGCTGACCATGTGATAAGAAACAGAACTATTCATTTTAGCCCTGCAACTAACAGATTGAGTGTAAATAATTTGACACTCTACCTGTCTGTTATGGGCAAGGTTCCCAGGATATCATATAATAATCACCAGACATGAGTATGAGATGATATGGGTAAACTCAACGAATAGATAAGAAGACGTCACCTTCGGAAACAAGAATACGGGGACGCTACGGACGCACGGAATCTCAAGGAGAATGGTTAGGAAGACACAAAGCGAGAAGAGGAAAATCCGTAGAACCCCACAAAACAGTAAAAAAATCTGGCGTGAAACACTCAGCAGACTTTCTCTTGACAATGTTTAATAATAATTAAACCATGTAAAAATCAAATTTTAATCATGAGTGAATGTGCTTTGTAGAACACATTATTAAAATAAAATTTGTACGTTTTCTAATATCCTAAAACTCTTAATGATATACGCTCTTGCCCTGAAATGCATATTAACTTAAAAAAAAAATTACACCGAGAACACAGCCCCCTCTAAGAATATCAGTAGAATCCCACTTACCCTATTTTGTACAACATACAAATTTAGAAAATGAGATGATTTCCAGAGAAAAATGTAGAAGCCGTTTTTGAAAAAATTGCAATAAGGTGAAAAACCAAACGAATAAACCACTACTTTCGGTTCACCGATTTTGATGAAAATATTAGTGCAGGGTCCTCTTGTAGTATCTATGTATTTAAAACGCAAAATCCCTTCTAATGTATTTTAAATGGAAATTTTATTAACTCCTAAGTACGGAGCTCTGCCGAACGGATTTTTATGATTTTTAGACGGTTTTAAGGAGTATTCTTTCCTGATTAACCCAAAAGTTCTAAACTTGAAATTCACGCTAAAATGAGCTTAATTTTATGAAATGAAAATAAATAAATTTCGTTTACAACTTACCGGTAATCTACAGCGTAATGTAATGCGGTTTCCCACATTTACTCCCTCTATAGTAATACTACCCAAAGCTATATTCCATAAACATACAGGATATTATAACTTTTTTCATCTCACAACACACTCAGTCAGCATTTGACATTATGTTATTTTAAGTCTTTTGTCTAAAACCGTTCTTTTCAGAACGAAACTATCGTAATACTGCGCTTTAGTTGTTACTCATCGTTCTTCTAAGAACGGTTAAGTTTGTAGTTAACTTAAATCCTTTAATTATTGCCGTTTGAAACCCAAGAACACTGTACGAATTTATTCGCACGGTCCACTATCCTTATCTTACTAGAAAAGAAACCAACCGGGATTCCCTTAGTAGCTGCGAGCGAACAGGGATCAGCCCAGCGTTGAATCCCGCGGGCGACGCAAGCCGGGAAATGGAAATATAGCGTTAAAGAGTGTCCAGTTATCACGGCGAACGGACGGCGAGTCCAAGTCCATCTTAAATGGGGCCATGGCCCGCAGACGGTCCAAGGCCTGTAGGACCGCTTTCGCCGCCGGGTGGACCTCTCCTTATAGTCGGGTTGCTTGAGAGTGCAGCTCTAAGTAGGTGGTAAACTCCATCTACGGCTAAATACAACCACCAGACCGATAGCGAACAAGTACCGTGAGGGAAAGTTGAAAAGAACTTTGAGGAGAAAGTTCAAGAGTACGTTAAAGGTTTCATATTCGTAAGCTATTCCGTTATTGAGATATTTTGTTCATACAAACATAGACCAATCAGTAAAAACATGTTTTTTGGGTTCAAGGGGCATAAAAACGCGTATTTTCGGTGAAAACTCGATTTAGAAAATCGACACGAAAACAATAGTCAATGTTTCCTTACGTAGAATATTCATATAGGGCAAGAAAGAGTAAAAAAGTGTGAATACTTTACAAGAAACCTGATATAAAATTTATGAAAAATACAAAGTGGTGATAAAATAAAGGTAGAAATTTATGATCCCTCAATTTTATATCGAATATTACAAAACTATTATATTTGTTTGGAAAATAAAAATGTATTATCATTATTATAGAACTATGATATTTTGTAGTGGAGATAACTACCACTAAAAAATACAATACTATTTAAAAATATCCGTGTAAGTAGTTTTTACTACGTATTCATCACCAAATAAAAATATAAAAAACATAATCTTAATAATACGAAGTAAATAATAAAATATTTAAGCGGTACATTTATATATTCGTCTCATAAAAAACAGGTTTAAAAAACACAATACTAATAAAATAGAATAGAACTCCATTTCATCTCAATTCTAAAGCCAGCTTCATTCACTGTCAAGGGAAATCAACTAACTTAAATTTTAGGTTAAACTAAAATACTACAACATTACTGTCATAAAACATTTATTGCTATGCATAAAGTGAAATATATATTTTACATTTTCTATTATTGGATGTGAATTACAGTTACACAGGCAAAAAGAGCTTTACTGACTGTTTAAATAGTTTTAATAATTAGTAAACTATTTTTTTTAACTTCATACAATATTTTAAGTATGAATCAGTACTGTACTAGATTGAAATCGTGTTTTAATTACAAGATAATTGTGGAAAAATATTACAATTTAAATCTAAGGATTATTTTTATTTATGAGCAATACAAAAATATTACACACAAATATTTTATCCATAGATTTTACTACGTTACACTAGGGATTTTATTAATAAAAGATGAAATGTAAAAAGATTCAATGTAATCCGATGATATATTTTATAATATAAGTCTACAATAAAATTATTTATTTATTAGTGTAAAAAAAGTATATGTATTATCAAATTCTATGTAAACTAAAATTTAGTAATTTAATATAGTCTATGTTTCATTACATTTATATCTACGATTGAATTTCCATTCAACAACTGTTATACAAGCAAAAAAATCTGGTGTGAAACTCTCACACAACTTTCTCTTGCCAATGCAAATAATGAACAATATAACCTAACATTAGAGATAAAAAAAAATAACCTCAAAAAACATAACCTAATTTTAATCATGAGTGTTCATGCAAAATGAAAATCAATCTCAGTTTGGCTTAATAATGCGGAAAATCAGTCTTTCACGCTAAACTAGGCTCTGTAGAGAAAAATATCTGAAATAAAAGCTGTAGATGTGTTAATTTCCTATAAACTTGATTATATAGCACTACACTTTTGTCTTAAAATGCATACTAAGGCCGAAATCTTAAAGAAATACAATTTTTACAGAATTTCATGGAAAAAACCAGAAAATCACTAATTACTACGCGTTACACAAAAAAATGTTTGAAATAAAAGTTGTAGGTTTTTAAATTGTCTACACTTTTTATTGTATATACGTTTGCCCTAAAATGCATTTTAAGGCCGTAATCTTAAAAAAAAACTTTACGTGAAAACAGCCTCCCCAAGAATTTTAGTACACATGGCGCCTACCCTATCTTGTTGAGCATAAAAAATGTAGTAAATGGGGCGATTTTTAAAAAAATCGTAGGAGCCGTTTCTAACAAAATCGCAAAAGAGTAAAAAATTACACGAATAAACTACTACTTAACTTAAACTAAAATTGGTTGACCCATTTTGATGAAAATGTTCGTGTCGGGTCTGGTAATAGGTAGTATCTAACTTAAGTTTCAAGTTTCAACTTCGTACGATGTTCCGTTCTTGAGATATTCTGTAACTACACACACACACACACACACACATCAATCGCGAAAAAACATGTTTTTGGGTTCAGGGGGTCTGAAAATGTGCATATCCGGTGAAAACACGATTTCGAAAATAGACATAAAAAAATATTTCCTTCCCATAGCCTATATTCATATAGGCAAGAGCAAATAAAAAAATAAACGTATAAAAATTGTTTAAAATTTACTTATATTGACATAAAACATGAATTATAGTTTGTACAAAAGAAAAATTCAAATTTACGCCTTATTTATAAATATATATTGAAACCAATATGAACGAACGAGATACAGTTTGGGGATCACCAAAGATTTCCACATCGAGATATACAACAAAAATTTCAAAACAAGTTTATACTCTCAATCACAGGTGCATCTTGGTTTACACCAAACAAGATATTGCATAACGACCTTTCCAGATACAAACCCAGTATCAGAGAAGATTGGAGTCTTACTCCCTACCATGAAGTTATTGAACAACTCGGAAACAACAAGACGATTAAACCGCAAACATACAATTTGCATTTTAAAAAAACCTAGCATATTCATCATTCCTAGGACTACAATATTAGATTTTACACTCTGCTAAATTAGCAAAATTACATTTTAATTAAATAATAATTTCAAAGAACTGACTCCGCATGGAGATTACTTCAACCAAGAGATAATTCAAAAAATTATCAAATAAATGTTGAAGGTTTCAGTACAAATTATAGATTCGGTACGTAAATGAAAAAAAATTTAGGCCTACTTGAATACCTAGCGAATCATCATTCATTAAGTTCCTCCTGATAACTCAGTAATTACAAGTTTTCTATACAACTTATCAAGGTTGTAGAACCTATTTCAATGTATTTTAAACTGAATTTCAAATATTTCTAAGTTTCACAAACAATTCTACTAGTTCTCTTAAAGGAATTTATACAATTTGAACATCTAATCAAAAACAAAACTATCATACACACCATCCGCATTTTAGGGAACGTTACAATAATTTTTTTACTACTAGAAAGGAGAATATAAAGAAAATTTGATGAACAATGAACAATGTTCTCTAGTGCGTTCATGACAGGTTGTCAAATGAGAATCTTACCCAGTGGCTGAATAACTGAAATTACTAAACTTCAAAGTCGAATTTTTATTAACTCGGTGATAAAATAAAACAAAATTCTGACTAATAAAAAATTAGGCCTAATTCTAATCAGAAAATTTGCAAAATTTTAAAATATTTAACTTTATAAAAAAAAAGAAAAATTAAGATGAAAGTGAGAGAGAGGAGTAGAACCTAACTGAATACTTGCATGAAATACAGAGAACGGAGAAACGAAGGGAGATCTTGTATAGATATATCAATTGAATTTCGGAAGTTATGTCCGCTATGCCATCACTGGGAATGTCATCACTCGTGCACGAGTTCACAGGCGTTGGCGTGATGGAGTGTGCATGTGTTTCTGCTATAAAGCTTTACAAGCTTTTGTGAAACGTTACATTTGATATAAATTTTATCAAAAAGAATCGGAAAAAATATAAGGACCATCTAATAATATCGTGTATAAAAAATAAAAAAATTAAAACAACCTCAGTTTTAAAGAAATTATGTTTTTACACATTGTGTAATTCTTCGTGATAAATCCGATATAAAGAAGCGTTTTACACTTCAATATTCTCGTTAAAACCTACTAATTTAAACATAACTAAAAAATATTGAACACTACAAAGAGCGTAAAAAAATTACAACATTTGCAATCAATACATATCTTGATCTGATTTATGGTTTTTCTCGATGTAGCAGGTTTTACTCAACATTTTACTTTCCCTAGGTAAGACTTTTGCCCGTAACAGGTAGGTGGAGTATTAAATTGTTTGCGCTCGATCTCCTATTCCAGGGCTACAAAAAAATAGTTCTGTTTGTTATAACATGATCAGCACCATTTGTGATATGACTGAACCATTTTAAAACAGAAGAGGTAGAGGTTTAAAATACACTAATCAGTGAAGTGAAGGTGCCATTTGCAGGATGGAAAACAGATGCTTTTAAGAGGGCCTGACATGCTGATAAGCATAATTTTCCACTCAATGGTAAACCACCTCACTCCCGTTTAACTGTAATTTAAAACCAGCCTTTCTGCTGATGACCTAAACAACCACACAAGTAAGACTTAATGAATACTAATACAGAATTTTCAGAATTAATTACAACTGTTTACGAAGGTACAGAAACAATAATTATCGCTTAAGCATAGTTACCTTATTTTCAATCTCAAGAATAATCTTTTCATTAGGACAAAAATAATGTGTATTCATAAACTTTACGGTAGTACTCTCCATTTTACGCCTTAGGCGCAACTAGTCAATATATAAATCTTTCAGTTTTTTTATATTTATCTTTTTAACCTATTTATAGCAGTACATTTTTTATCCGAATAGATCTACATGTATTTACCAAACAAAATGTCATTGGTTAACACTAAAACACAACTTTCTTAATTTGTAAACCTACTTTAAAACAATTATTAATAAGTTAAAACAGTTTCACATTGAACTTTTAACACTTTTAAACGAAATCAAAAGTAGTTATTCTTTTTTCTTTAATTATTCTAATTTCATTTAAAGTTAATTTCACTTGAAGGAAATAATTTTCATTTTAAAAGGAAATCGAAAAATAACATTTCCGACGAAATAGCTCCTCGTTATAAAATATATAAAGTACAATATTAATTAAAAATATAAAATGTATCAATATATTTTTGTAAATATTGTAATATTTGTATTTTTTGTAAATAATATTTAGCCGATATAAACATTTTACTCGGCCTCAATAACATATTACTAGGGTATAATTATTCTAGTTTATCTAATGATTCAACAAAATATTACAACCCGACAACTGATTAACGAACAGCCGTTTTAAGAGGTATTCGAACTTTTGAACGAAAATGTAATGACAGGGTTAGTTAAATTCGTTCCAAAATATATTGGCTATGTTATCAACAGTAAGGATCTTGGACTCCCACACCGAATTAGATTGGTCCGCTGTTATATATTCTCGGTGTTGTAAGGGGTAGAGGCTTGGAAACTGAACCAAATTGAGATAAAAAAAGACTCAAGGTATTCTACATGTAGTTTTCTAGGTGAATGCTGTGAATATCCGTGCAGAAAAAAAATTAAGAACACGGAAAAGTATTGGTGAAGTTAAAATAGAAATTATGAATACTGTGAAACGCTGAAAACTGGAGTACTTTAATTGTGTGATGAGAGGCAAGTAATGCCGAATTCTGCAGAATATGATGATGGGAAAGATAGAGAGATAACCGTGGTCCAGGTCGACGTAGTAAATTATAATTGAAAATCTTCGGGACTGGTATAAGTACGATAACCCTTTTCTCGACCGGCAGTCCACGAAATTCAAGTGGCTTTGATAGTAGCCAATGATCTCAGCAGACATGGGATCTGAAGTAGAACGAGACCAAATAAATATTTTAAAATTTTAAGCCATGAATAATTCAAGACTGTAATCTGAAAGGGTGTCAGTATTAGCTGATTAAAGATTTTGTCTCGGTTTCATATAACCATTCCAAGATATTCAAAATTAAGACAAATTACTTTTACAAAATTCATGATGGAAATATTACACTGTTAAACATTTAAAAAAAAAGTTCTTTATATAGTTGTTTAAATGCCCGTAACAGGCGGGTGGAATGTTAAATTATTTGCTCTCAATCTGTTAGTTTCAGGGCTACAAAAAAAGTTCTGTTTCTAATCACATGGTCAGTCAATTTAAGACTGAAGCATTTAAGAATAGAAGAGGTAGAGGTGTAAAAGACACGAGTAAGAGTTATCTCCTCCGAGTAATAAATTTCATTATAGAGGCAGACCCTGTGGTAAATGAAGTGAAGGTGTCATATGAAGGGTGGAAAGTAGATCTTTTCGGAGGGCCCGGCATGCTGTTAAGCATTCTTTATCTCTCAGTGAGGAAGAAACGGATAAACCACACCACTGTTCGTTTTACTTAGTAAAGCCTCTAGAGGTTCAAACCAGCCATTCGGCTGATGACCTTAACAAACACAGTTGTTTATATAGTATCTTAAAAACTGTGATGATAAGTTAACACTTTATTTCATATTAATTTCAAAACATCTATAACATCTAGAAATTACAAAAGCGTAACTGTTAATATGTTGTCTGTAGAGAACAATGTCGGTGATAAAAAAAGAGCGTGGAAGTGGATCACGCAATAGCGTCAGCGGTGTGGCGATTCGGCTTTTGTTTAGGACTGAGAGAGTTGAATATTATCCACCGCAGTTTTTGTTATACATTCTATTCGATTCGAGAGTAGGAGAAATGGGTACCACTCGTTAAATCGTGGGAAATAATAAATGCCTGAAAGGTTTTTAGAATCGGGGGAAATATCGGGCCAGGAGGATTCAATGAAACAAATCCGGGGGAATAAATCCCAATGATAAGGGGGTAAAATGCATAAGATAGGTGCTTTAAAACAATGGTCCCGTTATAAAAGGTAGCGGCGCAGATTGGACTGGAATTTATGCAGAGAGCCGCGAAACAATGGAGAGAGAGAAACAGAGAGTGTATGTGTTCGAGTGAGAATCTAGGAGAAGGAGAAAGAGAATCCGGGTCCATGGGGCCTGATATATTATTGAACTCACACCTTAGCTGAGCCCCCTATTCCACATTTATCTCACCCCCAACGGATAAAAAAATTTATCTTCACAGATTAATGGTTATTTTTATTAAAACACGTTATTAACTGTTAACTCTATAAAAATAAAACCCAAATAAAGGTTTTAAAAGGTAAAAGAAAGGGCAGGAGGTATTAGGCTATTAGGCGGGGGTCTTTCTCGACTCATAATAACCGTGCGTTTCCCGCTAAGCTAAGATTACAGTACTGGTAATGGAATATATTACCACGGAAGCAAAATTAAACAACTCATACAAGTCGTATACCTTACATAAAGTATACCGACGCGATTAAATCTCCAACCGGATTATTGTTTACCCTTCTACCCAGACTACAGTTTATTTTTCAGTGCGTAAATTAAATTAAAAGTATGTAAAAAATTGCAAATAAAGAAAAAAATCATTAATAACTCGGTGACGTAATGAACACTTACTTTATTAACAAGTTTATTAGTCATTTAACTTTGGAACGTACCAACTTCATTTAAAAATTAATTTTTATTTGATAAAATAACCATGAGTTATTTAAAGTTTTATTAATTTTATAAATAAGCAAGATCACATTTTCTTCCAATTTAAGCTGATGACAGTACACTACTTTTGTACTTGGTAAGGGAACACTTTGAATAAATTTATTAATGTTACAACTTAAAGAAATGAATCGGTCATTTCAAAAAGCCCTTAACAAATCAAAAACACTAACTTTTGAAAAAATTAAAAACTTCTAATTTATTATGTTTAAATTTTAAAAAAATCATTAAAAAATATAAATTGTTCAAAGGGCTGTCCCTTTCAATATAAAATATACTTTTGCCTTTTTAAAGACATGCCACTTGATAAAAAAATTGAAAATTTAGAATTAAGGTGTGTTTCTGAAATAAATTGGAGTAAAATGTTAACTAACATTTTTTCCTGTAAAATATGTTGTTAGACTAGAAGAAAATTGTGCGCTGCACAATTGTATTCATTTATTTATTTCAGTAGTTTACATAATGACTTAAAATAGCTTTCTGCAAAAATAAAAAATTGAAATTCTTAACTTGAAGTAAGATAAATATTGATTTTCAGGGCTATTCACATTCTTCATCGTTATCATAAACAGTAGCCACACAACTTAAAAAGATTTAAGCATAGAATTTTTGTATGACCTCTTCTACAAGAAAGTAGAGCTTAAGCTTCAAAAGAACACCCACTTTCATTTTTTAATTAAAAGGAATGAATTTATATCATAAAGGATAAACCTTTTCTTAGTGTTATATATTACATTAGCGAGACGCGTGATTTTTTGTAGGGATGGTGTGTTTACAATTAGTTAGTTCTAAAACGCACTGAAGAAACAATGTAAAATTTCGACTTATGGGTTTTCTGGATTAACCGATTCAAAAACGAATTTTTTAAAAATAGATAGGTTCAACGCGCAGTCGTACAGATAAAACTGATTAACAAAAATTACATGAGTTGTTAAATCATAATAAAAAAACAATTCGTAAAACTAAAAATGGAAATAAGTTGGTACCGTATAAAAATCTCCTTTGTTGCGGCACATAAGGACAAAATTAAGATATCAAAATATGTGGACCCTAAATAAATCGTTCTAGTATTTTTGTTTACCGTAAACATCAGTCTTCCTTAAAAATTTATCAATCGTCCCTGTATAAATATAGTAATTTATTTTATTACTTGACTAAACAATTAAATTAAATTAAATTATTACACTTTAAAATAAAAGTACAATAAAATTTAAAAATAGCATGGGTAAGACAGAGGAAAATACCTTCACAAAAAATGAATCATTTGCTACATAACCGGAATCTTATTGTAGAAGCCTCAATCAGATTCGTGCGCTGCTACATCGTTTCTGGCCTTTTGTGTAAAATGGAAGTGTTAACGATATCGTGAATGGAGAAAACGACAAACAGGATTTCTTAAAAAGCTACAAAAAAAACCTTTAGCCAGTTAGAACAATATATATGCCCATAACGGGCAGGTGGAGTGTTAAATTTTGCACTCAATCTGTTGGTTCCAGGGCTACAAAAAAATAGTTCTGTTTCTAATCACATAGTCAGCCAATTACATGACTGAACTACTTAAGAACAGAAGACGTAGAGGTGTAAAAGACACTAATCAGAGTTATCGCCTCTGAGAGTAATGAATTTCATTATACAGCCAGACCCTGTGATAAATGAAGTGAAGGTGTCATTTCCAGGGTGGAAAGTGGATGCTTTTCGAAGGGCCTGGCATGCTGATAAGCACACTCTTTCAACTCAGTGAGGAAGGCAATAGTAAACCACCTCACTCCTCGTTTTTACTTAGTAAAACCTCTAGAGGTTCAAACCAGCCTTTCGGCTGTTGACCTAAACAACAACAATGAATATATGAAAATCGGAGTGTTTCGCATACGATATGTGGACGAGATATACGGTTGCTGGATTGTTTATTTACAATCTGTTATTAGAATAACAATTAGCAAATTTTAACTTAAGGTGTAGAATTAATTAGCTGTACTGATTTGTTTGGTGCGGACACCGTCGCAGCAACCAAACTAGTTTTTTTGAAAAAGTCACTTGGCTATCGCCGAGCCTTCTCCACAGATTCCCTATTATGTGTCGCGAATGCATCTGTTATATGAACGGATTTTTGTTTGAATAAACCTCTTTTGCTAGGTCTGTGACGTACGGTGGAAGTAGTCGTTATCAAGTTAAGAAGTTCATTATAATTTTCTTGTTGTAATAACTGTAATAATTAATTAATTGTAATTAAATATTTTATAAATAAATATCTGTTTAAATTACAAAAAGAAGTTTTGTTATTTATAAACAACCAGATCTTATAAGAACTTGGCATAAACGTTCCAATATAACACATCAATGTTATTACAAGATAAATATTTTTTCACGATAAAAATAAAACCAAGTTTTCCCGTATCAATTTCGTATGCCTAAACATTTTCATTTTGTGTTGATGACATTTTAAATTACCGCTTTTAAATTCATGGAAATTATATCACAATTTTAATCGACCACATTATATGAATAAAAAAAAGAAAAAACTGGAAAAGTTACAAAGGTAACTACAGATGAATATTAGATAAAAATGGGATTATTTTGGTGACAAAAAGTCCAATTCAGTTTGTGTGGACGGATGAAAAGCGAGAGAGCAAGTTTGAATGGCATACCATAGAATGTTATTTATTTATTTAGCCGGTGCAGTGCAATGGTAGAGACCCGGTATCGATTTCGTCAACAGAGTTAACTTAGTCCTGTCCATCCATTACCGGCTCACCTCTAACCTGTCATGTTACCTGTAACCTAACCGACCTATGGAGTGACATTTTCATGTTGCTCTATTTTACTATCCACATAATAGAAATTATATAAAATTCACAGTGCCAGAATAGTAATGTTATTATGTAATAACATAAATTATAAACTGTTTGAATATATCACACGAACAAAAACCATGTACAATAGTTGGTACGAATACAAGTTGCATTTTGCATAATGTTATGAAGAAAACTACGTTGATATTCTATGTATAAGAATAAAGTTAATATTATATTTAACAGAATACATTTAGACAGCTTTGTAAAATAAAGTTAAACATACATCAACAATTAGAATCGTACGCTAGAGTACTTAAATAGATTTCAAACTGTCCTAAATATTTAGTTCCTAATTATATATTAAACAACTCGCAAAATTGAAATAGGTTCAGTAAAACTAAAATTGAACCACTGCGGATCAATCTAATTACTTCATGATTGATACCCGCTACATAAATTTATTTATTTATTTGCATATAACTGGTATTCCAACATCATTGATCTCATACAAAACAAGAAACAAAGGAATTTTAAAGAAAAGGTACAAGATTTATTTACTTAATTCAATAGAAATATATATATGTCTAAAATGTAATTTGAAATCTCTCGGTGACTGACTGATTCACTCATTCATTCACCACTACGATTTAAGGCGTCCCAGATTTGGTGCTCATATACTGAGCATGTCACGAATGAAGAGGTCCTCAGTAGAATGGGAAAGCAGCTGGAACTCATGGTGGAAGTTAAGGCACGAAAATTAAGGTATCTTGGTCATGTTATGAGGGGACCAAAATATCAAATATTGCATCTCATCATTCAAGGCAAAATATTAGGAAAAAGATCAATGGGCAGGAGAAGGATATCCTGGCTGTGTAATTTGAGAAAGTGGTTCAGGTGTTCCTCAAACGAACTCTTTAAAGCAGCGGTCAACAAAATTCGTATCGCCATTATGATAGCCGACCTCCGTCATGGAGATGGCACGTGAAGAAGAAGAAGATTTGGTGCTAAAAAAGTTGGAAGTTTCTTTGATGGAAAAAGTCTGAGACTCCGAATTACTCCATCGATTAGAAGATCATTGAAATTACAGTCTTCGATTAAAAAACAAAACAAACAGCCAAACAGCTAATTCTGAAAATTGGTATTGGAATTCTAAAAGTAATATCTAAAAAAAGTATAACATGGAGATAAACCGGGAAAAGTAATGAACCAATTTATTTAGACCACTCCTCTAAGATTAAAAATAAATACGAGTAGATAAGTGCGCGGAGCGAGGGCACAGCATAATATTAATCATACGCATTTATAATCATATTCAGGTACTCTACTGCCACATAAAATCGAACTAAGAATCAAAACAAATTACCAATGAAAATTTTTTCGAAATTTCAATAGAAAAATGTTTTCAGAACTTACAAAGTAATAAAACACAAATAAACAGTTCAAGAAATAATAAATTCCGCTAAAAATATCTTCATCTATAGTAAAGAATTTATAAAATTTCTTACATACCAATAAATCACAAGTAAAATCCATGGTGAAATTAAAGATCATACCTGAAAAGTAAAAGAAGAGAAATTAATACATTTTACGACAATAAAAAATCGAGTAAACCAACAATAAATTATGCGAATACATACAGAATAAAAAAAAATTTTATTTTGTTTTATAGTTGTTTTTTTTGCCAATAACGGGCAGTTGGAGAGTTAAATTATCTGCTCTCGACGGTTACAGGGCTATAAAAAATTGTTCTGTTTCTTATCACATGGTCAGCCAATTATATGACTGGAGCATTTAAGAACAGAAGAGGTGTAAAAGACACTAGTCAGTGTTATCTCCTCTGAAACTAATGAATTTCATTATACAGCTAGACCCTAGGGTAAATGAACTGAAGGTGTCATTTCCAGGGTAGATGCTTTTCAGATGGCCAGGCATGCTGATAAGCGTACTTTAAGAACTCATAAATACGCCACATAAATCACATAACATGTCCTATACTTCCTCACTCCGTGAAGTTTCCTGGATGCAGGTATCAACAAAGAAGAAGGAAAACAGAGCGATTGTGAAAATCATTATAAATTAATTTGTATGTTATTAATCTTCATACACAGATAAACAGACAACAGATAAACTCCTAGTTCTGTAGAATATCTAGACATTTTAAATAATTCCAGAAAAATCTGAAATCACAAGAGAAAGATCGCTAAGAAACTCGAGTAGCACATTCTCAACAATCTTTAAATTTAAATTTTTTCCTTCCTTCAGTTCATCGGGCTTTTGCTCTTCTTGGAAGTCCTTGAAGTGAGTAGTATAAATTTGGTTCATCATATTTCCTTGGCTTATTCTAGTTGTCTCAATATAATAATGCGGCGCAACGCTAAAAGTTAAGCAACACGAGATGGTTATGAATCGCAGTTTACACAAAGTCAGTTTACTATTGCAAAAATGTACAAATATTTAAGTCCCACAAATTCTAAAAATAAAACAAATATCTATTTATCGCTTAAACAATGTATCATAATGATAATCTTAAACCTATATTAAAAAAAACAATATACTGTCGAAATTAATAACTGTTTTTAACCCCCGACGAAAAATGAGAGGTGTTAACAAGTTATCGTATGTATTTGTCAGTGAGTCTGTCTGTGGCACCGTAGTTTCCGAACGGATGAACCGATTTTCATTTAGTTTTTTTGTTTGAAAGGTGACTTGGATAGAAAGTGTTCTTAGCTATGATTCAATAAAATAAGCGTAGGCCTATAAAAATACTATAACCTCAAAAATCATCGTCTCGTGGTGTGTCTGTCTGTGGTACCGTAGCTCCCGAACGGATGAACCGTTTTGATTTAATAATAGTGAACCAATTTTAAAATACAATGGTGAGTTCTTCAGAGTGCAGTGGTTATCGTGCCTTGTTTGATGTTGTTTGTTTCCTTTTTGCTGGTCTTCGGTTATATTATTTCCCCGACATACTTAAAGCTATCGAGTTTTTTGTACGGTGTCTTCAAGTGACACATGGGTGTTTGATTGTACGTTACGTATTTAGCTAAAAATCAGCAATATTACATGAATTGAAATATTCAATAAATGTAAGAAAAAATATACCGATTGTAACGCGACACGTCAAAAAAAAGTTAAAATACTTAATTATTTGTGGAAAACAAAGTCATTAATTATGCAAAAATTTGTTTTCAAGTAACGAACAGTAACAGAACGAAATAAAAGTATGAGAAAAGGTTTGAGCAATGCAGCAGGTTGGATCCGTTGAAGTCGCGTGTAGTAACAAAATTGGAGTGGTGGTTGGCGGCATGCTGTTGGCATGTAGGCCTGCCTATTAATTTCTATATCAAAATTCTCCCTCTCCAATATTGTTACTCCTTTAACTCATACCCTATCAAAATAGCCCCTTCTATTAATTTATATTTTTATCACCACGCATACTGAAAGTGTACGAATAATAACACTAATGTAATTTTTATACTTTTAAAATATTTTTTATTTAAAATTAATTGTTTTTCTTACACGAAGAGAAAACAGCCATAGATTTATATAATTGTAAATAAACACACATTTTTCAGGTTGACTCCCAAAGCAATTTTTGCAGTTTTGCTTAAAAACCCCATACCTATTTTATGGTTCCTTTGATTTTTTTTATTTAATTTTCTTTCAAATCGTATTGTAAGGCTTAAATTTTTTAGATGAGAGACTGATCAGGTCCTCAAGAGTAAAAAAAAAATCAAATTTAATGTGAAAGACTGATGTGTGTCTCACTGAAATTTTACTTGTATTTCTATAAAATATTATATGTATTTTATAAGTAATTTACGTACTTTGGGCTATTTTTCAATAAAACTACATAAATATCGAGAAGATATGTCTCCCTATCAAGCAGTTTTACGTACCAGTTGTCTACATAAAGGCACCGACCAGAGTCAACTTTTACAATGAAAAAAATATTGTACTATGAAAACCATAAAAAAATAAAAGATAAAATGATTTGTCATAATATAATACTAATAAAACATGATTGTTGTTTAGGTCATCAGCTGAAAGGCTGGTTTGAACCTGTAGAGGTTTTACGAAGTAAAACGAGGAGTGAGGTGGTTTACCTTGCCTTCCTCACTGAGTGGAAAAGTATGCTTATCAGCAAGCCGGGCCCTCTGAAAAGCATAATTTTCCACTCTGTAAATGACACCTTCACTTCATTCACCACAGATCTGGCTGTATAATGAAATTCATTACTTTCAGAGGAGATAACTCTGATTAGTGTCTTTTACACCTCTACCTCTTCTGTTCTTAAATGATTCAGTCATTTAATTGGCTGACCATGTGATAAGAAACAGAACTATTTATTTTAGCCCTGCAACGGACAGATTGAGTGTAAATAATTTCACACTCCACCTGTCTATTATGGGCAGAAAACATGATTAATAATTCAATAATAAACTATAATAATAGTCAATATTATGTAATAGTAATAATAATAAAGTTGTCAAGTATCACCGCCTCATTTTTGACTCGATCGGATCGAGTAAATCATGAAGCATGACTGGGAAAATGTTTTTTGAACTCATTTCTACCAGCTCAGTATATGATTCAATGCAAACGAGTACCAATCCGTCTCACAATTTTATTAAAAAAAACTATTACGGGAGACACGAATCAGTATCTCAAAAGTAAATTTTACAGATCGGTGAGAGACATATAAGTGTCTCATGGGAATCAACCTGAATGTTATGAATGTACAATAATTATAAATTTCACATATTAACTTGTCTTAGATGTAGTAAAACAACGCTGATTCAAATCCCCGAATGTCCTGTAAATTTTACGAGGTGTGGCTATTAAATAACGAGATTGACGTTGTAAAAATATAATTTTTATTTTATACATAATCACTTATTGTCAACTTCAATATACACTCCTTCTTTATCCCTACAACGCTCCATGCGAATTTTCCATTGTTGGAAACACTGCTGGAAGTCATCTTCTGACAGCTCCTTCAGGGCACGTCCCACTTTCTCTTTTACAGCTTCCACAGACTCAAATCGTGCCCCCTTTTAATGCAGATTTCACCTTAGGGAACAATTGGAAGTCACATGGTGCAAGATCTGGTGAATAAGGTGAATGTTGTAACACTGAGATGCTGCACTTGGCTAGGAACCTCTGACAGATAACGCGGAACGAGCTGGCGCATTGTCTTGGTGGAGAACCTATGATTTGTCCTTCCACATTTCGGGGTGTTTTTTCCTTACTCTTTGACGTAGTTTAGAAAGTACCTCAAGATAGTAATATTGATTAATTGTTTGACCTTCAGGAACCTAGTGACGATACACAATCCAATGGATATAAAAAAAACAATCATCATTGCTTTAAATTTTGACTTGCTCATTCGAGATTTTTTGGCTCTCGGTGAAGTTCAGTGTATGGATTGGCGCTTCGTTTTCGGATCGAAAGTAAAAAACCACGTTTCATCACATTTTATTTTCTTCTACCTGTTCCCTAAGGTGAAATCTGCATTATAAGGGACAAGATTTGAGTCTGTGGAAGCTGTAAAAGAGAAAGCGGCACGTGTCCTGAAGGAGCACGTGCTCCTTCAGAAGATGACTTCCAGCACTGTTTTCAACAATGAAAAATTCGCATGGAGCGTTGTAGTGATAAAAAAGGAGTGTATATTGAAGGTGAAAATAAGTGGTTATGTATAAAATATAAAATTAAATTTTTTACAACGTCACTCTCGTTATTTAATAGCCACACCTCGCATTTTGAATATAATTTAAATAGTACTTTTCTGGGGTTGATTAACCTGAACTAGCATAATACTACAACTTATAAAGCTTTTTAGAAAGTAAATTTTTTGAATATGCCTCTCTGGGTTGCTGTGGAAACTACAAAATCTCTTTAATTGGAAAGATCACTAACAGTGCTGTTCTAGACGTCCTTACCGTAGTTCCGGTATGGTTTGGCTTTTCTAAAATACCAGTAACGCTACTATAATATGTAGACCTGTAATATATTATATAGGTCTTGCACGGGAGAAGAAGCATCCATTATTATTTGCATTTCTTCACATGTACACAAAGGAGAACCATCCCAGAGACTTCCCGCATTGTAGTCCAGTCTTATGGATCACGTAAATGTTTTAATGATAAGATCTAGCATTAACCAAATTACGATCTTAAGATTTTTTTAAATTTTTTTCACAGAAATGCCGGAATAGTTCTTCATTTGGAATAAATTATCAAACTTCCATTACTATTTAAAAAAAAACGAATATATACATGTATAGTATACGCCTAGTAAGTATTTTTTTATGTTATTGAAATTCGTATCAACAGCTTGGTTATGAGCGACTACAGCGAATTATGTACCTGTGACAATGGATTTTGACTTGTTACAATTTCCAGACCCAAGAAGTAAGCGGAATCGAACAAGGGACCTCCACGTAGTAGGCTAGCGTGCTGCTACAACTACGCTAAGGAGCCCAAAGCGTATAGTATTATTTGACAAAATATAAAATAAAATATTCATTTACTTATAAAAACCGCTGTCAAGGATTAAAAAATTAACCCAATCAAGCAGTAATATACAATTATTAAGAAGTGAACATAAAAATAATACCACTTACAACAAAGCAACAACGTTGACTATTAAAATACAATTGAAAAACATAATTTGAATTAAATAAATTACAAAAATAAGTAACCACAATTAATTAGATAGTGCAGTAAACTAAATATAATATAAATTAAAAATCATTCAATGAAAAATAAAACAATTAAAATAAACAAATTTTTTTTTTTTTTTTTGCTTCAACTCGGTTTCAATATTAATTTATTTAAATGAATTTAAAACGCTAAATAAAAGTCCGGAAATAGAAAAAATAAAAGCAGAAAGCTGTAGAGTACACTAGTTAGATTCGTATACGTAAAGCAACCTAACCCAACTTGAACTATGAAACAGACCATTAAATTGGCGAGCTACGTAAATTGGCTGTACGCCAGTTTTTCCGGTGTTTTCTTTTTTATTTTTAAATAAAATATTGGATACAGCATTTACTGAACTAGTAAAACGAAAACTATCAGAAGGAATTCTTTATAAACAAGTTTATAGATTCTTTTTCAATCTGTATAGGGAAAAATATGGAAGCAATTAGGTAGGTAGTTAAAAAGTTTTATTATCATTAGTATTTCCTAATGAAGGAGTTTTTGAAAGTAATTATAATAAATAAATGGTAATAATAAAGCATTATACTTTTTCATATCTATACTTTATTTCCATTTGTACCTCAAAACTAGTTCAGTTAGTCTGCCAGTAGAAAGTCGTCCTGAATTTTTAAACTACACTAACTGGGCAAGTTACTTCGTATGATAAAGATTCGAAAACCGTACATTAAAAACCACTACTGGATATCTCTTATTCAATTACACGTCAATGCAAAATAATGCACGCACACCAATAGCGAGAAACATGTTTTTTGGGTTCAGGGGTCTGAAAACGTGTATAGCCGGTAAAAACTCGATTTCGAAAAATCGACATGAAAACAATACTGTGACAGATCGAAGGAAAGGATCGTTCGCGAAGGTTCTAGTGTTTTCGTGAAATGGTACAAAGTAGATAATAAGAGTGAATAGAGTGAGGACAATAATAACCATAAAGGTATGTCTATTCATAAAAATTGTAATAACTATCGTGTAGGATACAAGGTCGGGTATTGTAAAACTGTTATGAAAGGGACCCGTAACAACTTTTATTCTATTTAAAATAAGACCTATTGTTGACTTGTTTACAACGGATTTTTCTAGCACTCGTTAATAAAGGGTTATTTTTGTACCTTATTTTTGCATGTTGTTCTAGGCTCTTCTCGAACGATCTTTGTGAATGAGTATATAAAGAGACCCCCGAGCGCGGTCCAGTTCAGTATTCGTTTGATCGAGCGATTATCGGGGTGTTATACAGGTTAACGATTCCGAGCATTGTGTTGATCAACGATTGTTATACCGTCTTTGTGTGCGTGTGTGTATTGTGTAAAGTTAATGTGCAGTTTTTGTGAATTCAATTTCTGTGTTTTGTATGTTTGTGTATTTTATAAAAGTGATTGTAAGTAGTGCTAAGTAAATTATTTATTGTATTACTTTATTATAATTAGTTTATTATTTATTTTGTAAACCTTTAAGTGTAATAAATATTTGTAATTGTAAACTTAAGTGTATTAATTATTTAATAACCTAGATCCCGAAACGGACCTTAGCGATAAGTGTCACAATACTTTCCTTCCTATATATTCATATAAGCCAGAGAAAGTAAAAAAATGTGCATAATTACCGTAGTCTTACACTCTACACATTTGTTGACCTATTATGAGAAATAAATACATCAATTTCACATAAATTCAACCATAAAAATCTGGTGTGAAACACTCACACAACTTTCTCTTGCCAATGCAAATAATTAACAATAAACCTAACATTATCAATAAAATATTAGAAATAAACAAACAACTAACCTCAAAAACATAACCTTATTTTAATCATGAGTGGAAGACGCAAAATGAAAATCGAACTCAATTTGGCTTAAAAAAAACGGAAAATCACACTTTCACGCTAAACTAGGCTCTGTAGAGAAAAATTCTCTAAACAAAAGTTGTAAATCTTTTAATTTTCTATAACTTTTATTATATACACTTTTGTCGTAAAATGCATACTAAGACCGAAATGTTAAAAAAATCGATTTTTCTCACGTTTTCGTGAGAAAAAAACAGAAAATCGCAAATTACCGCTAAACTAAGCGTCATACAAAAAAATGTTTGAAACATAAGTTGTAGGTTTTTAAATTCTCTACAACTTTTGTTATATAAGTTTTTGCGCTAAAATTTATATTAAAGCCGTAATCTTAAAAAAACAACGTTTTTACGTGAAAAGAGCCTCACCGAGAATTTCAGCAGACATGGCGCCTACCCTATCTTGTAGAGAATAAAAAATTGAGTAAAATAGGCGATTTTAAAAAAAATCGTAGGACCAGTTTTTGAGAAAATCGCAAAAAACTGAAAAATTATACGAATAAACTACTACTTCCGGTTGACCGATTTTGATGAAAATGTTCGTGTCGCGTCCGGTAGTGGTATGTAACTTAAGTTTCAAGTTTCAAGTTCGTACGATGTTCCGTTCTTGAGATATTCTGTTCACACACACACACACACAGACACACAGACACACACACAGACCAATCGCTAAAAACATGTTTTTTGGATTCAGGGGGTCTGAAAACGTATAGATCCGGTGAAAACTCGATTTCGAAAAATCGACATGAAAACAATACTTTCCTTCCTATATATTCATATAGGCAAGAGAAAGTAAAAATTAAATGCAAACTTCTGTTTGACTTCTATTTTTTTATCAGCTCTTACAGAAAAAAAATTTGTGCAAAATTAAAGATACATTTTTTAGACAGTCTCTATGATATTTATTGAATAAATGTATTCTTTCCATAATCTGGTTAATAAATTCCAGTTGTATTTTTAGTTCAAATGCGTAATAACAAGCTATTAAAAGTTGAATTTTATAATACTACATTATTAAAAAAGTAAAAATACATTTTATCTTTAAACGATGTAGGCCTAAGTTTTATAAAATAAAAGAAAATGTAGTCGTCAGTTATTTATTTCTTGTAAGTTAAAATTTCAAGGCGTATTCATTTTAAAACATTTAAGGACCTAAATAAAAATTCTGCTTGTTTTTTATTTATTTTAGTTTTTAATTACAATTTTCTTCTAAATTAAATTCTGTACACTAATTAACAATACTTTCTACATGTTAATTTTTTTTTTTTATAAAATTTTGAGTTTAATTTTCACACCGTTTAATTACCGAATTTCAAAAAGAAAAAGTAGTACATATAATAATTGTTAATTACAGTGAAAATCACGTTCACCTCGATGGATAATTAATTTTTTGAGCTATTACAAGAATCTTTATTTTCCAGATCAGAAAATATTCTGGTAACGTCGAGAATTAAAAAAAATAAAACAGATTTTTCTTCCTTTCACTAAAGGTGCATATATTGAACATTCATAAGAAAAATTAGGTAAATTTTCGTTTAAATTGATGTATTATTAACTGAACATAGTCAAATTTAAACTGATATAATATACAATTGAAACTGGGACATTCATTTACGAGCACTTGGTATAATAGAGTTATTAAGTACCAAAACTTTATAATGGACATATTTTGAAAAAAATCATAAAAACTATTCTATTCCAGCACTATAACCTAGGGATTGTTGCCTTAGTCATGATATTTGTACGGGTTTCTTTGTTCGCTCCCAAACAACTTCTAATAAGTTGCTAATTTACAAATAACTGTAGTTTAAAATCAGTTTAGACTTAACGTATTTAGCTCTGGAGCTGTACCAAACTCAGGAATACAAAAATAATAAAAATATTCTAAAATAAAATGCTAAGAAATACTGTTGATGTTCCTTTGTAAATTGGGAATGATAATCAGCATCGCGATTAGAACATCAAAATGGTGGCTAAGAAAACCAAGAGATTCGCAAAGAATCACGAAGACCGACTTCTACGCCATGCAAATGTTAAGGCACTGCAATACTTCAACAACTCAAACCTCATGAAAACACTGAAGCGCTATAAAATCTTCGACTTGGTGATTGAGTTAATAAGAATACCCATAAGGTTGTTCCTTAAGTGTATTTTATCAGTTTGTTTCAAAAATGGCTTTAGGAGTCGCGAAGAACCAGAAAACCATCGAATTGGTTTTATTTAGTAGGTACGTACGTAGTGAAGAATATTTTATTTTTAGAAAATATAAAAGGATTTTATTCAGAAATACACAGTAGTCGTACGGTTATTGCCTTTTATCAATTTATTATGAATTTTATTTACTATTCTGTCAACCAACATTTTATTTTGAATTTTATAGAAAAACCGTCTTAAGTAGTTTATGTGTACCTATATTAGAAAAAAATAAGCTAAAAGCTATAGGGCTGCATCTACTTTAATTCGACATATATACTAATATTATAAAGAAAAAGCGTGTTTTTTTTGTGCAGGCTAATTTCCAAAACTACTGAACGGATTTTCATGAAATTTGACAGCATATTCGTATTTATATTCACAAGAACGTTTTATTTTTAAATTTTCAAAAATGATAAACCTAAGGGCCCTAAGGAAGATTTTTATAAATATGTATGTGTGTGTGTGTACATGTGAGTACATATTGCTGTTGAAGAAGATGAAGGGGTTTGATGTCCTGCGAGAGACGTAGGCGGGGGAAATTATCAAAACGTCGTTTTGTGTGTGTGTGTGTGTGTGTGCGCGCGCGCTCGAGTGTGTGTACGTAGTGGAGTATACAGTTGACTAGCAGTTACACAATTTCTGTTAAATATTTATTTAAAAAAAAAATTGATTAGGCCAACACATATTTCGCAAGCGAAGCTGCGCGGGGTATGCTAATTAGGAAATCAGAATAGGATTCGGGAAATACTAATTCTCAAAAAATAGGATTAAATAATTGTAATCGAAAGAAAAATGAGAATGGCCACTGGAGTTTTCCATATGATAATCGAAATTTTAGGTAGTTTAGGATTGAAGAAACATTGTTTGTACATCTAAGACTAGTTACGATAAAAATAATAATAAAGAAAACTCAAAGCGTATTTAATGGTATTCCATTTTCTGCGTATAGTGTAGTCCATCAATCCGTACTCCATCATTTTACAACGTGACAATAGAATTAAAATTATAATTATCCATTTATATGGAATATCAAATTGTATAAAGACATTATATTATGTCAAGAAGTGAGAATTTGAAAAATATTTGTAGCTATATTTTAAATAAAAAGTAAGTAAACTTACTAAGTAGGCTAAGCATTATAACTTACATAGACAAACATAACAGACAGTTTCATTAGTTAGTGAAAGTTGTTCATAAGCGCACAACAGAAGATTGTATGAAAGAGAAAGTGTGAGAGTAATGGCATAGGCTGTTGGTAGAAGAGGGTGGATGGAAAGGAGAACGAGAGAGCGACTCTCAGACACTTTGTAGTTTGGGGTTTACTTCCTATTATAAGTTTCTACTCTCCTACACAATATATGGTGAACCATCTTGCTATATTATTCTCATAACACATCCCTTTATGTTTTAACTAATCTAATATGTCTGCTTATCTACCGAAATAATAATTACTACAATTAGTCTGTAATTATAATATGATTAACTTATAACTAACGTAAAAGATTATGTTATTAAAAATAATAACAACGACTTTAAAATATAAATTAATACTTGAGAAATAAATTAAATTTGTACACACGAAACGTAAAGAACAGGAGTCATCTAGTTATGTCTCTCAATTTTTGTATGTTAGTAATCCATGTGAAAAAAACTTGAACAAGTCAGCAATATAACAAAAATAATAATTATTGTTTTGAAATATTTCAGAGGTAAGTTCCTCTCACCAAAACGGGACTTTACGCAGAGAATGATGCGTAATCAATTATTCAAACCTGTTTGGATGTTTGATTATACCCAACTTTTAAATTTTCTTTCGCTTGACCGAACCAATTTCAGTTTATCTGTTTAATACTTTACGACACAACCTCACTAATAACAAACCGCCCAAGAGTAAAACACATCAAATTTCGATTAATCCATCAAAAATTGTTTAAAATTTTTATTTGTAGTCCTCTATCAAGATCCAATACTTCCGCTTCCTTTACCAGAATTGGAGTAAAATTAAGAAAATCTGATAGATAAACCACGTCAAACAAAAGGAGTCGTCTAGCATTACTTATACTTTATAATAGCAGTTCTCTATCAGGTGAAAGAGGGGGGTTCTGGAGTTATTAAACAGTACAAGAAAAAAAATTTAAGAAACAAATTTTCGTCATAAGGTAAATTGGGGAATATCATCTAATAACCGACTTTTTCGATTACAGTTGGCGAGATTAAGACACGATAGAAAAGGACTCACGTGGTATGGGTACGTTAGAAGAGCTTCAATAAACAGATGGTTAAGAAGTTAAAACCCACCGTAGTCGCTAATACCCTGAACTAACTAAAAAATAAATAATTATACTACTACAATATGTAAGAAGTAATAATTCAACAACACTGACAATTTGACATACCGAAGGGAAAAGTTGGAAAACGAGAAATTTACTTTAAAATAATTTTTCTGGAAAATGTGACAAACGTAGCATGAATTTAAATACTAAACTCAAAACTGAATAATGCCTATAGCTAATTTTACGTTTTAGGGAATACAATAAAAATTAAATAAATAAATAAGAATGACATAGATTGTCCTTACACAAATTTGAGGTTAGTATTTGATATAACAGAACGACTAGATAAAATTCCAGGTTAAACCAAATCAACAAAAATTTTAATTAAACACTGGTTAAGTACTGCAATATTCTAATTCCATTAAAAACTGGTACACCACAATAGTGCAAGTAAATTAATTAGTTTATAAACCAACATAACTAATATAAAATAAAACATAACGCAATGCATTAACTATGCGCATCATAAATAATGGCAAAATGTAATGTTTTAATCTAATAAAACTGCACACACCAACTCCATGGTTTGTTGTCTAGTGTATGGAGACTATCATAGTAGTTTATATCAGAATTAATAGAGCTAACGTACCATGCATAATAATAAGTTAATGTTATAAAACAAAATAATATAGTATAATAAAATAAGCAATAAATGTGGCAGATATGGAATAATACTTTTAAAATAGAGAATATACAAACAGAATGATAGAATGGGAAGTTATGACCTGTACAAAATATATTTATACAACACTCGTATATCAACGGATAAAGAAGTGTTGTATTTGTTAAAAGAAGACTGTATTTTCTATACCGCCAATTTTAAATTTGTTATTTTTAGGAACATTTTTCACAAAATTGGTAAACGATAGGGAAATGAAACTTTACTTACTTGTAGTTGTCGGGTTGCTCAAGCTACTGACATTTTCGCAACTAAATACGTTAAACCATAAAGTTAAAAACAGAATAAGGAATAAAATAAAATGTTTACAAATTTTTTTACGTTATTTTACAAATTAATAATTTTTGTAGCTTTTGAGGAAGTCATAAAAGTGCCGCAATATGTGAATGTACAAGATAAATAACAGGTAAAAATTTCAGCCTTGTATGTTTAATAGTTTCCGAGAAAAATGTACCTAAATGTTAAAAATCTAAATTTACGGGAACGGGGAAAAACACAAAAAGGCACAAATCAAAAACAAAATGTTCACAAACAACTTAATTTCCTATCAGCATTTGGTTAGAAAGCTGAACCAACAGCTGAGAGTACTAAAAACAGTAATGCAGATATTTAAAAAAACTAAAATTCCCTTTGCTCTAAAACGATCGGTATAAAATTATTAAAAATATTCGTTCTCGGTGACACGATAATTTTCTGGGTAAACCTCCTAAAAACTTAATTTTTTCATTGAAATAATTTTTTTTCACGTAATTTAATGTTTTGTGGTTGATTTCGGTCTGAACTATTGAAAAGCGTAAAGAACCGAAATTCGAAATTTTCAGTTAAAACAATCATACAGTCTCGTCTTAAAAGTAGCACTAATATCTGGATCGTTACCAAGTACAAAGTAAGTTTTCAAATAGTTTTTGTTGTTTGAGTCATCAGCCAAAAAACTGGTTTTAACCTCTAGACTAAGTAAAAACTAGGGTTAATTATGGTCGTCCTCACTGAGTTGAAAGGGTATGCTTATCAGCATGTCAGGCCTTTCGAAAAGCATCTTAATTTCCACTCTGAAAATTGCACCGTCGCTTCATTCACCACAAAATCTGGCTGAGTAGTGAAATTTATTACTCTCAGAAGAGATGACTCTGACTATATTTCGATTCACGAAAGAAAACACTTGTCTTTACACAGCAATATCTTTTGAACCGTTGTATATAAAAACAATTACGATACATCATATTAAAGCTTGCTTTATTGTTGGTTACAAGATCTTTGTAGACCTATACAATTTAAAGTACGCGTGAACAAAGTAATAGTACCTTGAAGTATACTAGTATTGGGTATATTGGAAAAGTGGTTAAATCAGTGTACTTTTTATGTGTAATTCGTTATATTTTAATACACTATTAATTTATAAAAATGTTAATGTATTCTAACCAACAATAAAACAGGCTTTAATTTGATTTTTGTTTTACATACAACGGTTCAAAAGATATTGCTGTTTAAAGACAGGTGTTGTCTTTCGTGAATCGGACTACAATTTCTTTTACACCTCTACCTTTTATGTTGTTAAATAGTTCAGTCATATAATTGGCTGACAATGTGATAATAAACAGAACTATTTTTTTTTACTCTGGAACCAGAAGGTCGAGTGCAATTAGAGTAACACTCCACCTGCCCGTGATGGAAATTTTCAAATAGTATGAAAAAAAAATTCTCGACTTTAACCGGGAACTAGAACGCTCAGCTTAGCAATCAAAAGCACTATTGACAAATCCATCTTGACTCAGAACTAGTTAAAAAAATATAAACAACTTAAACCTAATATTTTATTTTCAAGCTAAATACAAAATAAATAACAAGATCAAGTAGCTTACTTAAATAAAACACATCTACGAATCGGACATTGTAGACTCACACACGATAACTTGCTTCAGAAGACTGATGCACAGAACTGTTATTTTTTCTATACTACATTGACAATATATCACTTATTTCTACGCCGTGGTCCTTGGTTCGATTCCCGGTAAGGTCTAGCATTTTTTCATCACATATCTTCATTTATCATCCTTTTCATAGTCTGGGGTAGCAGTATATGCAAAATAAGCGGATATAAATTAACCAAACAATGCCTAGGATTACGAAATCAAAGAGAACAGCATAACTAAAAAAAAATCCGAAACTCATGCTAACTATAATTATGGTAAAGAATATTCTAAAATTCGAGTAATGGTATTTCAAGTACTCGAAATGTTTTAAAAAAATACATAATGCAGGTTTTTATGAAAACACAGTAAATTATATATAAAATTAATTCTGAGTATTACGTTTTGTATTAAACTTAAGTAATAAGAAAAATAAGTAGCCCACGATTTTTAATGCTTGGGTCGTACGGTTGATAGTAGATGGTAGAAAGAAATAGAAGTAACCTAGACTACTATAGTATTACCTAAGTATAAACCAGACTATGCGGGATCCATTAATGGGCCATAACAACTCTGTTTACAGCGTAATAAAAAGAGGCCCTTTCCATTATTTTAATCATTTCCCCGTGAAAATATACACTGTATAAGCATATTTACTCCAACAGAAACGACCTCTGCATTAGAAAGAAGTGGTCGTTTACTCGACCCCATCAAGAGCGTGCCAACAAAATGGTATGTAGACCTATATAGATTCAACGCAGATAAATCTTTACACAGGCTAAAATTCTTATTTTGATTCAACACAAAGGTTGAAATTAAAATCACCGTATATGCGGTATAAACATACAAATTTTACATAAAGACAAACACAAGACAGGTTATATGGTTCACCAACACAAAACATATATCGTTGTACACAACCCTTTTCACATCACACAAACAAAACAATACAAACTTATATGATCATAACATACACGCACTGTCAACAAAAATACTTATCTAAGAATTTTATGTTAGCCGTAACACGCGATGCATAAACGACAAAGTTGGATTTACGTTGCAGTCGAATGACCAACTAAACTTACAGTTTGGTCATCTAAATTATACGAGTAGATTACATACTGTATTCTTTTGCTTCATAAAAAATCAATGTAATAAAAAGTATTTACAGAATAGAAATTTAATACATCAGAATTACAAATAAAATATTTCTGTTGTTGTTAAGTCAACAGCTGAAAGGCTGGTTTAAACCTGTAGAGATTTTACTAAGTAAAAATGAAGAATAAGGTGGTTTACTATTGACTTCCTCACTGAGTTAAAAGAGTATGCTTATCAGCATGCCAGGTCCTCCAAAAAGCAACCTGGAAACGACATCTTCACTTCATTCACCAAAGGATCTGTCTGTATAGTGAAATTCATTATTCCCAGAGGAGATAACTCTGACTAGTATCTTTTACACCTCTACCTCTTTTGTTCTTAAATAATTCAGTCATATAATTGGCTGACTATGTGATAAGAAACAGAACTATTTTTTGTAGCCTGTAACTAGGAGATCGAGTGCAATTAATTTAACACTCCACCTGCCCGTAATGGGCATAAAACATTTGTTTTGAGATTTAATTCCATAAAGTTTAGATATAAAGGTTTAAACTGATGTAAATAAACCTTTCAGAATTCCTTTAACAAAATGTAATTTCTTTGGAACAGTTTTTTAAATTTAATTATAAACTTTAAGCAAAGATGATAGATGTCTGAATTATATCGTTCGAAGACTAAAAACATAAAAAACAGTCAGTAGTAGCCTATGTTAAAGAAAATTGAACTGAACAAAAAATAAAACTAAACTTGACTCTGAACTGTGCTTCAATATTTTGAAACATGAAGTATAATAGTTGAAGCTGAAAATGACGATGACCATGATGGAGATGACAATGAAGCCTGATTATGAGAAGACGATTAACCCTTTCTAACCCAGTGTGGCATAGAAGTCACATTGGAGTGAAATAACAGACATTAAAATTTTAATTGTTAGCGACTACTTTAGATTAAAGAGTGCTGGATGTGAAGTATAATAATTTTCTGTACCCTACCCAGGAGTAGAACCTGAGACCTCCGCTTTGCAGTGTAAGATGCTGACCACTACGCCACAGAGGCGACCATTAGTTTCTTTTTAAAGTTAACTTCAGTTTTAAATATCGTGTTCATTTACTAAAATAAAGTAGCATTTTTTCGAGTATGTTGAATGTACATAGACTACAAGTATATTTTTTAGACTGTAAATAGTGATTTTATCCAATTTGCTAGGATTTTTGAATTGTAAAATTTTTTAAGTCTTAAATAATGCTTTGATCTAAAATCATATTTAGTTTTTTTGCTACAAATCTAAGTTAAGAGAATATTGTTTAGGAAGCCAGAACAAGATTTTAGTTATTCATATTGTTGGTAACTTTGATATCAAGTCCCAATGTGACGTATGTGTCACACTTTTTTGTCAGGCCATCAAAAAGGCTGAGGGTCTAAAAGTGATTTAAATTCACTTAAATGTCAGTAAAATGTATGAAACAATGTACACGTATTTAAAAAATAGTTAAAAAATTTGGGATTTAAAGGGTTAAAAGGAGAAGAAGAAAGAGGTAAGAAAGTAACAGAAGCAGAAGTAGGTGGATTTGAACAAGTAGTAATAATTTTCCATACCCACGCCGGGAATCGAATCCGGGACTTCTGCTTTATAGTGTAGCAAACTGCGTCATGGTAACGGAGGCGGTCAAAATTCACCTTTATTTCCCGAAATAAAGAAACTAATTAGTATTAAAAATTATCTTTTCTATTATATAATTTATATAAAGATCTAAATTAATAACTGTATAGTCTACATAACTTCTGCTTATATCAAGTTCGATAATTAGCTTATCGGCCTAGGCTAGCTCTAAAAGAACACTAAATTTCGTAATAACAAGCTAATATTAGAATAACACTGGGTTAAATAAAATAGAACACTGTATCAATACAAGCATGCATATGAAAATATAAAGACAAGCAATCTACGTAACAAGTACCGGAGAACTGAAACTAAATGCATCTGAATTATTCAACAGTAGTACAGCAGAACGAATGTGATGGTAGGGGTTACTTTGACCAATGAAACCACATATGAATAGAAGTATGACCAATTTCTTGAACAATATGGCGGATAGTGTACGGTGATAGGCAGGAAACCGAAGGAGCTCTAAACCGGTTTCTGTAACTCATGTCTATATTATGTAATAACTAAACAGCGTACGATGAAACAAAATGCAGTGAAAGAACCGAATCGCAGACCATCATACATTTAAAATACTATCAGAGCTCTTTCTGACAGAAAATAAACTGTTTTCTTTTTTTAAGATCGTAGGTTATTAAAAAGGTAATAGAACATTTGAAAATTCAAATCAAGTTACGATTGAATAAAACTTAACACCATAAAACTTCGAGTAGGAAAATTATTTTGTGAATTTTTATTATACAATACATATTATAAAATAATATAGAATCAATCGTGATAAAACATTGAACTTTTAAAAATATGAATAAATAATTAAATAAATAGTAATTAACACGTAGTACGCCCGTACGCGCGCGCACACACACACACACACACACACGCACACACACGCGCACACACACGCACACACACACACACACACACACACACACACACACACACACACACACACACACATATATATATATATATATATATATATATATATATATATATATATATATATAACACCCTACAGGTGTTCTGTTGAGCCGAAAACCTTAAAAATTATTAAAATATTTTTTACACCATCGAAAACTTTTAAGTTGGTTTTAATCGGATGACTGATTTATGATGTAATGCCACAAAAAGTAAAGATCATGTTAGAATATAAGTCCGTATTATAAATAACCAAATTAGTTGCTTACTTTAGCACAACGCTCCTTGGCCCAAAGCAAGCTTAGTATGGTACGGTTGAGATGAAGTTATATTAGTGCAGTGGCCAAACAGAACACAGCTCCTGTTCCCCGAAGGGAGAATTAAGATGACGCGTGCTCGATTACACCCTTAATGAAATAATGAGTCCCACATCCCTTTGCACAAACGTTACTGTAAGGCATCTCTGGTCAACCCCCGCACATTACAATCTATTCCCTAGCAGAGACATAGGACTCTACCGGCGTACAAAATTACTATTACGTACTTGTTTTCTCAGCTTGTGATGTTCATGGGCCGACCGTTAAATCGTTATTTATCTTATTAAGCCTATAGACTTAAGCCCGCAGAGATTACGATGCATGTGTAAGCTAACCGACCGCCAACGCAAGTAGATTTATTACTAGAAACATACAGAAATTTAATTTATAAGCGGCAGAACTTTAATAATTTACCAAGTTCCAAATGTAAATCTCTGTTTATTACGTTACAACTCGTGATAGTGTACACGAAAAGCAATCTCATTAAAAACACGTTATTCATAACTTAATAAGAATGTCTTCTGAGAATAATAATTTATTGCACCTATTTTAAACTATGATTACACTAATTACTACGAAATTATAATTATGGTAATACTTCTAAAAATAATAAGTCGGTCATGGACATTTAAATTCATATGGGTACTCTAATTATCCACAAACCTTAACCCTTTATAGGGCAGTACTACGGGGGAAAATATGTTGTAAAATTGATTGGTGAGTTTTTGCCTTTTTCAGACTCCAAGAGGCTGACATTTTTTAAGATGTAGAATTCTGGATTCTGTATTCTACCCACTTGAAATACAATTCTGTTGGCTGTAACAATCGTCATATCACAAATATAAGGAAATAAAGTAGCCAAGATCTCCCACGCTAGCAAAACAGGTTGGGAGATATAATTTTTAACCGCTTTCTTCTCTGTTACAGACGCTGTTGCTGCTAGTTTTAGTTCGAACTGAGTATTTCGTTTACCCGGTGCCACCCATATCTCCTCTTTCCACCACATTGGGAGGCTCCCGATGGAGAACTAACAATCCCATACGGATCATTTGCTCCTAAGGGATAAAAAGATAAAAATTAAGTAACTACTGTACCCAAGGTTCGTAAATAAAAATCCAAATGTTTTAAGATCTCGAAATTCAACGTTTCTTTATTCAAAATTCTTAATAAACTTTTAAAATATTTAAAATTATTAAAATCTTAAAATTCCTTTTAAAATTTGTTAAAACCGTTGAAGTTCTTTATAATTAAATCTTCTAAAAATTATTGAATTATTTCTTAATAAAATTAATAAATATTCAAATCCTTTTTATCTAAAAAAATTATAAAGCGTGTCTTGTTCCTTAAAAGATTTAAAATGGAATCCACTAACAATCCATTTTATTATTTTTTAAGAAAATTTTTTTTTTTTTTTTTTTTTTTTATTATTCTCATTACTCACATCTGTAGGTGGTAAATCATCTGGTATTTATATTGAGTGTGTAAATTTGTATGTTTATGTTTATGTGTGAGTGGTTTTAGTAATGTACGTATGGTCTGTTGTTTGTATGTATAAGTGTCTCATATTACAATCTTCCCCTCCCCCGGGGGAAATGCATAAGCAAAAAAGGATAAGGGGTGGGTGCTTAAATGTGAAAAAGGAAGGCAAGTACGTAGCAGTTGTCGGCTTGAGACGGTATGTTTCGTATTTGTACGAATTTAGTTTTTTTGAAATATGGTAATTCTCTTTCCGTTGCCAAAGTTTACAGTTTCTTTTAATGTGGCCTAATTTATTGCAATAAAAACACTTCAATGTTGTGGATGATGTTTGTGATCTGGTGTTATTAAATGTTGTTTCTTTCAAGGTATTTTGTTTACCTTGAATAGGTAATGCTGTATTTAGGATGCTTGTATCATTCATTTTTGATAAACCAAGATCATTAAGAGTTCTGGCATAAACTCTTTCATAAACATAAGCATCTAGTTTATTAAAATCTTGTAAATTATTGGGCTTACCAATTATGCTTATGTGTGTGGCATATATTTCATTTAAACCTGTCAAAATTACGTTAATTAACTCACCTTCTGTTAAATCTAGTCTTAATACATCATGATTCTCTAAAATTTCTTTCATATATTCCGCAAGGGTTTCCGTTTGTGTCTGGTTTCGGTATAACAATTTTAATTTTAATATTTCTTTCATTTTTGGCGTAATTAATTTGTTTACTAAATTTTGATGAAATTGATCGAAATTATGATTATTCCTAATAGAGTTTTCAAAAATTTGTTCTGTGAAACCAGTCATAAACGGAGTTAACAACATCAAGGGTAAATCAACTGCGTATCGTTTCTGTATCTGTTTGATAATTTTAATATTTCGTATTAGTGTGTCAATGTCACGTCCATCAGTAATAGTTAATTGTTTTAATTCATTTTCAATTGGATTTGCCATCTTTGTCCAATTAAAATTTAATTCACGTTGGAAACACAAAGGATTATTGTTACCTACGGCATTTGGTATTAATATGTTAGGGGCTTCGTTTCTAGGAACAGGATTTTGCAATTCTGGGTGATGCATAAGGTTAATTTGATCATAATTAAGAATTCCTTGCTGTTGATCAGGTAAGAAATTATTCCCTAAATGTGCCTCTTCAGGATTTAAATTTTGCTCGAAATTAGGTTCAACTTCGAAATTATGCAACCCATTAGCCTTCCAAATATCAAATCTCTCTCTTAAATTTTGAAAGCCTACGACTTTATCTGGTTTGTTGGGTAATATAAATGTTAAAATTTTGTTAAGCCTATCATCAAAAATTTCAGCATTATACTTTTCTAATTCAGTTAAATTTTCTACGTTTCTTAACTTTACTAAATAGTTTTGACATTCTGTCAGTTGTTTGTCCATGTCAAATCGATGTAATGTAGTTAGATCAGTTTGTCGCCCGTTATCTAAGAGTTTTTGTAATCTTTGTCTTTTTTGTCTTACGTTTCCCGTTGTTGTGCTTTTCCGTATTCTAAGTTGGAAGTTAAGGTTTGTTTCGTCTAGTTTAGTGGAATCAAGAATCGGTGCTACCTGTCTATTCATGTTTCTATTTGTTTTGTTTGTTAATGATGATTATTTATGTGTATGTAATAGATGACTTACCAGTCGACGTCGGTATACCTGTCAGATGTGAGTTCTTTATAATTTGTTTTTTGTAAATTTTTAGAAGATTTATATTTTATTTTGGATTTCTCTCCCCTTTTTTTTCTCGGTCTTGACTTATTTTATTGGATGTTGTTTGATGATTTTTGTTTGATGATTTTTCGCTGGTTCGTCCTTTTTTATTGTTTTGATATCCTTCCCAATTTTATTGTTGAACTTATTTATTGAAATCTTCTATAGAAATTATCCTGGTCACGGCACCATTTTTGTACCCAAGGTTCGTAAATAAAAATCCAAATGTTTTAAGATCTCGAAATTCAACGTTTCTTTATTCAAAATTCTTAATAAACTTTTAAAATATTTAAAATTATTAAAATCTTAAAATTCCTTTTAAAATATGTTAAAACCGTTGAAGTTCTTTATAATTAAATCTTCTAAAAATTATTGAATTATTTCTTAATAAAATTAATAAATATTCAAATCCTTTTTATCTAAAAAAATTATAAAGCGTGTCTTGTTCCTTAAAAGATTTAAAATGGAATCCACTGACAATCCATTTTATTATTTTTTAAGAAAATTTTCTTTTTATTTCTTTTTTTTTTATTATTCTCATTACTCACATCTGTAGGTGGTAAATCATCTGGTATTTATATTGAGTGTGTAAATTTGTATGTTTATGTTTATGTGTGAGTGGTTTTAGTAATGTACGTATGGTCTGTTGTTTGTATGTATAAGTGTCTCATATTACACTACTATGCAGCAATGCATATTTTCAATAGATCCTCCCTTTACCAATTTCTTCAAAATTACTGCTGTATAAATCATAATTTAAACCAGTTTGGACTTACCGAGTCCAGTTATTTGGCTCAGCAAAATCCAGTAATCTTAATCATCTACAGACGTTCCAATCAAAATTTCTACATTTAATATCAAGAGCTCCGTACTACGTAAACAATGAAACTCCACACTCCGATTTAGGGATTCCTACCGTTGAAGGAGTAGCGCAGTCCTATAATAAAAAATTATTCACAAAATTACTACTAAATCCAAATCCTCTAATTCAAGAACTTCATCGCTTTCATCTTCCTGCGAATCCAACCCGGCGCCTAAAACGAAGATGAAATACAGATCTTCTCTGAGTTATATCTTAAAAAACAATAATTACTATTTTATTTAAATTTAATACTTAATTATATACCCAAAGATACACCAATGGTTATCAATATTTGTCTTTGAGTTTCCTTTTATCGTGTTACTTTGTTATGCACGTATATCATTTTCTGGTTGTGTATAGTTAAAAATTTGAAATAAAAAAAATGTTATTTTGCCAGTTCAATTTACATATTAAAGAGTAAATAGGAAATTCCTTGTGACCATATGAATCACATTCTTATTCCTCAGTTAGCGGAAGGAGTGATAATGTGCTTTATAGGTTAGTAAACGCAAGCCTACTACGGGTTATAAGGTCATACGATAAAACTTTCACGGCGATAGACCTATTTCGATAAAATTTACGCCTACACACAAGTCAGTGAGTGCTAATGTTTATACCAGAAATTGTTTAGCCTAACATAAAACAAATCGGATGCAAGTAAGAACATACGCCTTCAGCGAAATTGAGACGAAGTCGAGAAACCCTGAGTAAAGGAAAGAGGTATTTCCTATGCAGGTGGGTGGAAAGGGATGGAAGCTGGGAGTGGGTAAAAGCAAAACGAGAGAGAAAGAGTGTGTGCGCAAAATAGGAGTACGCGTGCAGCAATACACCGATAAACAATGTCACGCAACTCGCATAGTTCAAAGGGAGAGAAAACAGAAAGGGGCTGGTTGTACCTGCTATACTTTATATATTGTATATATAACCTGTATACATCGTGTATATATAACCTATAAACAAAGTGTGTTCTATATAGCATAGCAAACTAAGTTATTCACTTGTCAAACATGACACAGAATCAAGCCAATAAGCCTAAAACAGGTAGGTGGAAAAGCTTTGGTGCTGTACGAAATAAAATAGTGAAAATCAACTAAACGAATTAAAGAAAGTTTTAAAAACTATTATTATTTTACTAAAACAAAAAATACAATTCTACAATGGAAAGACTATTTTTCAAACGGTTCAATAATAACCTAAAATTCAGAAGCTTTAAATTTTAAAATTTGTAACTTAGTTTCTTTGTTTACTACAATGAAATTTAAAAAATAATTTAGCCGATTCACAATTTCGTCACCTGGAAAATTGGTTAATTACTCATTTAATTAAAACACGATTATACTCTATCCCATGGAACAGTGCAGTACGTCAAAACATAAATGTATTAAAATTGTGATTAGGCCTAAACTTAGCGCGATCAATTCGTTACAAAAAATGTTCTTTACTTATCTGATGAAACTTGCTATATACTAATTGAAACCTATACTAAATACAAAATACGACAGTACCAGTAGAAAGAACTCATACAGTAGGCCTATTGTAAAACACCCGGTTGGTCGCCGGTTGTTTTGACTAAAGGCGTTGGTAGCGCGAAACATGATTACGCATCCTTTTTACTGACTTTCAACCCGTAGTCTGTTTATAACTCCTGCACGATTCTGTTGGATATACTATAGTGTTATACATCGGGAGCCATCTCATTCTGAACAGTTCACAGATCCTTATTAATATTAAGTAAAATAACATAAACAAATAATAACCGAAGTGAGATCTGATTCAAGAGAGGATACCAGACTGCAAGCAGCACAAATGAGATTCCTTCGGGCTGTCAAAGGTGTTCGAGATTAGACAGGCTTCATAATAAAAATATTGTAATAAAACTAAGAGTCAAAGGCCTGAATACTAAAATCAGTAATTACAGGAGACAGAGAGATCATGTGTAACGGATAATCCCAGGAAGAATCTCTCTCAAAGCAATTTCTGCTAATGCACACGGTGGATAATGATGATAATGAAAATGAGTGATGAAAAAATGCCAGACCTAACCGGGAATCAAACCCTGGATTCTGGCGTAGAAGCCAGTTGCGCTTTTGGTTTCCAGTTGCCATAGGTCTTTTGGTTTCCAGTATTTGTGTATTAACCTAATTTCCCTGACGCTTTGGATTCAGTTCACATGATCTCTTAAAAACCTTCGTCGTGATTTTAAAAACTAATTAAAGTATGGAAAACAATTACATAATTACAGTTTCGTTATGTTAATAACAAAATAATTAAAAAGAAATCTAAAGATCAGTTCGAAAGACAGTGTCCGGTTTAACCGTAGAATGACAATTTTATAGAAAAATACGATTCACTGAAGATTTAATGTATTAGATTTACTATACAGATTTTAGATTTAGTTTTTTATTGTTTTTATTTAAGAATAGAATGTTTTTTTTTAAATTGAGATGTTAAATTGTTCAAAATTTATGATAATAAAATAACAGTACGTACTTTAAAAATGTTTTAATTTATTTTGTAAACTGAAAAAATAACTGAGAATTTCTAGATTGATTGAAATTATTATAAGATATAATAAATTAATTACTAATTCTTTTTAGTTTCATTCTTACAAAGTATAATTATTTAATATGTATAAAGAGTAACTGATAATTACTTGTTAACGTATCCCAAATTAATACAAACTTTAGCTAAGCTTTACGAAAATGAACAGTGTTTGAAATCAGTCAAGTTACATAATAATTATAAAATTAGCAAGTTTGTTTGATATATTACGTTATACATTATATTAAATAATGATGTAATTTATTGTGATACTATTTTAGCATTAATTTCAATATATTTAAGCGGTACGTCAAAATTATTGTAACATTAGACCATTTTCTGAAGTATGAGTAGAAAACAGAACGGAATGAAGTAACGAAAGAAAATACAAATAAAATTTGGGGTAGGGAGTGAAGGAATGATGAGGGAGAGGGGTAAAATAGGGGATATACTTAATGATTTATGAATTAATTAAGCGTTGTCGATAAAGCTCCTCATAATTAGTAGTAAGGAGGGAGAAACAAAGTTAAGTTTTCCATGCGGAGTTCAGTACGACACTGCAAACTGTTATTATGATTAACGATACATTACTAAACGCAGGTTGTGGGAAGGAATAAGATGAGGGTATGGTTCGGAAAGAAAGGAATAGCGTTGGACTGAAGGAGATGGAAAACAAAAATAGAAAGGGATGGAAGAACACAAGAGAAAGAAGAAAACAGAGGCGCGGCGGTAGAAAATTCTACCGTCACGCGATTCAAGTTTACCAGTCTTACATATTAATATAATAACAGTTTAATAAATCGACAAACAACAAACTTAACTCTTCTCCTCAAGTCCTCAAGTACTTATTGCTACAAAATCTCAGAAAATTGCCTATTTAATCCTTCTAATAGAAATAGCTAATATAAAATCTTAACAACCATATAAACAATCATTTATAATAAAAAAATATGTATTTTTTGCTGTTCTGATCAAGATTTCCCTTGTTCCATTCAGATGAATTGTGGGAACAGGCCCTTTTGTTCAACTCATGAAGTAGCTTACCTTTCCATTTTTAACCCTAAATTTATTAGATTGCTTATAAAGATACACTCGACTACGGTTATAGTGAACGGAATCCCTTAAGTCCCGACCTCTTTTACATATGAAATACATTGAAATTACTTCTGATAAATAAAACCGGAACTCCAGTTATAATGAACATACATGTAGATTCTAATCACTGTAGTCAGTGACGTCACAGGGCCGGCCGTCTCGGTATCTGTACATGATGAAATGCCGCCTAACCCTTGGCTAATTTAAAATTGTAGGCCAAAGGCTAAATTAATATTATTTTTACAAAAGCTTTTAAAATTGGTGTTATACGAAAATGTTAAAGATTAGGTGGGTGGACAAAGTGAGTAATTTAGACGTTCTTAGGCGAGTGAATGAAAAAAAAATACATGGAAGCATCTTACCAGAAGAAGAGATAGGTTAGATAGAAGAGACAGGTAGTTAGAAGAGATAGGTTAGTAGGGCATATTTTAAAGACATCCAGGTATTGGTCTATCAATATTGGAGAGTAATATTGAGGGAGTGAATTGTAAGAGGAGACAAAGGTTAGAATATATCAAAAGGTTAGCAAGTTACAAAAAATGTAGGGTGTTACAGGTATGTAAATATGAAACGATTTGCGAAAGATAGATCAGCTTGAAAAACTGCATCAAACCAGTCAAGACAGATGACAAAAAAATTCTTACAGATTTGAATGTATTTTTTAATGTCTATTATACGTAGAAATAAATAACGCTGTCCTTTTATAATTGAATACCTATTAAAAAATTAATATTCGACAAAACTTAATTTTTTATCAGTCTAATACAATGTTGTTAATTTTTTGTTTTCGCAAAAAACAAAAAATTGAAAACACTGTACCGAACGGTATTTACTTACAAAATTCTCTTGTCTTCTCAAAAAATTCTCAACGACGTCTTCTCCCTTCGAAAATTTAAAAAATGATACATAATCAGCATTACTCTGGTCTGATTTGTAATAAAATTACTTTTACATTTCGGTACACAATATTTTGGTAACATAGTTCTAATCTAAATACAATAAATTAACTAAACAATCTATTTTTTAGTTATAAAAATATTAACAAAAATACTTAATAATAACACCTAATATTCACTTCACTGCTTTAACACTTGCACGATTAACGGATGACATTGATCCAGCCGGCTGGAGAGCCTGCTAACGTCATCATCCCTTCCACTACATCTCCTGAAAATACAGTATGCCCTTCTGTAATAAATACCAAGTAAAAACTACATTCCATACATAAAACTAATTCAGTAGATAAACGAAACCGAAAGTAACATGTTCACTGCAGATTTTCTGTTGTATTTTTGGAGAGTTGTAAAACTGCCGTTAGGCTGCACAGTAGCCTATCTTCGTAAACTATGACAATGGAGTGTGAGAAAGGGTACTACCCAGTGCAATACATGTGTGTGTGTGTGTGTGTGTAGGTGCATTGATGGTCAGTAGCTTAATTCATAGATATTTCCTTTAAAAAAAATATTTTTTTATAATTAATCTTTACTGTTTTATTGTTAAACACTTTAAATTTTTAATGATCATTTGTAACTAAGATTTCCACTTTATTTTATGCAATAGAATTCTCAGAAAAATACTTTTCGGTTATTTACAACTAGATACGATAGTCTCTTTAGGGTTCACTATTAACCCAATGACGTAAATAAAACTGGAGAAACTACTTCCACTTGAAACCTGGTAGTCGAACCGGTCTGAAGTTGTACTTTGTTCACCACACTGAGATACATTTTATAACTACTGGAGAAACTACCTGAGGCGCAAAAATTTGTATATAATAGACCTACTATTAAATTGACAAAGCAAATTTGAATAAAACAGTAAAATATGTAATTACAACTACAGTCCAGAAAAAAGAAATCGAAAATAAGCCAATAAGGTATATTACCACAAAATGTGTAATTATAAGTACTGAATAAATAAAACATGAGATCTTTAAAAGGTACAATGCAAAGTTAGCTGTACTGTGAGAAAAACGGTAATAAAAATATTTCTCCCAAAAATTTATTGTTTTCAAAGCGTTGAGTTGATTAATACTAACTTTTCAGAACTGAAGTAATAAACATGAAAATAACTCTAAAACTGTATCCCAATTGAATCTGAAATGTAAGAAAATATACTAAGACATCATTAAATAGGATACCTTAGAAGGCATTTATTTATTCACTTAAATGGCAGATTTTATTAACTTAATTAAAAAATTAACTTAGGCCTGTACCTTTTGATTAAACTACTTACTTTCAGAAAAAAGATCATTAGGATGATATCTGAAAGAAGAAGTAAAAAGATTGTCAGTGAATAAAACATGAGATGCTATTTGGCGAACGGGCATCGGTTGGGAACAATAGTGAGACCAGCAACAAGTGGGCGGTCTTTTCTACAGTTCAGCTAAAATCTAAAGGTGTTTATGTTTCTCTTCCTTTTTGTACATTTGAAGCTTTTAATCGCACTGAATAGTTTATTTTGTAATAAAAAAACCGAATGAATACGTCAGCACCATCTTTCTCTTAGAATAAATTTTACTTTAATTTACTTTTACTGCTTTATATTCCGTTGATATTTACAGATAGCTTGCTTTATTAACTTGTATTTGATGAATTTTAAGAAGATAAACAACAGCAACAGTTAAATTACTTCTCGAAGTTCATGCAGCACCGTTCTCAAGTAATAACTTCAATTTCCAATAAGCTGCTATTAAATTTCAAACTTAAATGAATATTAAAATACAACACCGAAAGGTCTTATTGAAAGAGAACCCTTCACGTACTCTGTAAACAATGCGAAGTTTAGATTTCTATTAACAGTGCACACAAATTTTTTCCATAGAAATTAGATAAGCATCTAAATAATATACAAATACTTAACCGACTCCTGTTAAACAGATTACAGAATTACAAAATTAAAGCAATCCCTACAAAATCAGTCCACGTAACATTCATTTTCTCAAACAATTGTGTCCTGCAATATTAACTCGCTCATCCCGGAATCTGGAACAGTCAAAAATTTGGATCTAACCCCAGACAGGGACTCATATGGTTATCACATGTAACAAATAATCGTCAAGTACTCTTTTATCAACAATACAACTATTTTGAGCCCTTTCATTTAACAATACAACTTTCGAGCAGCAGTCCATAAAGTTTTGACTGTTAATATGGTAGCCAACATCCGGAACGGATAGGAACCTGAAAAAAAGACTCTTTCATCGTTCAAAACAACTTTATTATTTAACTTCACTACCACTAACAAAAATTTGTCAGTATAAAAGTGTCTCCTCAATTTGTATTTATGGAAGTAAGAATTTATGGTTTAAGAATTTATGGAACATAAGTAATACTGCTCATTTTTCAGTCTTTCCAGTCTAGGTTTCTGAGATTCATAACAATTTTATGGTGCCTGTGGTTGTTTATGTCATCACCCGAAAGGCTGCTTTGAACCTCTAGAGCCTTTACTAGGTATAAAGTGGAGTGAGGAAGTTTACTTTTCTTTCCTTTCTGAATGGAAAGGTATACTTATTAGTACGTCAGGCCCTCCGAAAAACATCTACGTTTTACCCCGCAAAAAACACCTTCATTTCATTCGCCACAAAGTATGGCTGTATCTTCTTCTTCAGGTGCCATCTTCGCTTCGAAGGTTGGCAATCATCAGAGCGATTTTTATCTTTGATGTCACAGCCCTAAACAATTCGTTGTTGCTGCAACCATACCAATCTCTTAGGTTTTTCAGCCAGGATTTTCGTCTTCTTCCCAAGGATCTCTTTCCTTGGATTTTCCCCTGGACAATCACTTGTAATATTTTATATTTTTCTCCCCTCATGACATGTCCCATATACAATAATTTTCTTTTCTTCACTGTTAATAGCACTTCTCTTTCTTTATGCATACGTCTCAACACCTCCACATTCGTCATCTTTTCCACCCATGAAATCCTCAGAATTCGCCGGTACAGCCACATTTCAAATGCATCCAGTCTCCTTTCATCAATCTTCTTCATTGTCCAAGCCTCCATCCCATAGTACAGTACGGATAGGACATAGCATCTTAGGAGACGTGTTTTTAATTCAAGGCTTAAATCTCGGCAGCAGAACAGTTTCTTCATCTTTATAAATGTTTTTCTGGCCTGTTCTATTCTGATGCGAATTTCCTGAGAGCTGTCATTGTTTTCATTAACAGTTGTGCCTAGGTACTTGTAAGCATGGACTCTTTCAATGCATTGGTTCCCTACATATATCCTACCAACGTTCTGATATGCTTTAGCTATTAACATATACTTTGTTTTATTAATATTAAGTGAAAGACCGTACTCTTCACTAACTGTGGCCACTCTGTTTATTAGCATCTGAAGGTCTTCATGTGTTCCAGCTATAAGAACTGTATCATCAGCATATCTCAAATTATTTATCGTCATGCCATTGATTTTAATGCCTGTGTCCAACTCATTAAGTGCCTTATTTACTATATCTTCCGAGTATACATTAAATAGGATAGGTGAAAGTATGCACCCCTGTCTAACACCTCTCTGTATTTCTATTTCCTCGGATGTCACGTCTTCTATCCGTATTGCCGCTGTATAATAACGCTGTATAATAACGTATGGCTGTATAATGAAATACATTGCTCTCAGAGTAGATAACGCTTAGTGTCTTTTACACCTCTACCTCTTCTGTTACATATGTAACAGAATATTTCCATATTTTCATACGTTACAAAAATCATTTCATCCTCCACCGTCTGCATTAGCAGTAAAATTGTAGAACAGTCATATGATTGCTGACCATGTGATAAGAAACAGAATTCTTTTTGTGGCCCTGTAAGTAGGAGATCGAGTGCATTAATTCAACACATCACCTGGCTGTTATGGGCAACCTTGGTGCCTAAACCACTCAATGCTTCACAACGACCTAAAAGTACCATGCACGTACGAAACACCATTAAACAATTTTACAAAAAAAATCAATGAAAGTTAGGTAGATCGTCTCAGAAACTTCGATTTCAATTTTTTCAATTTTGTGGAACTATTGTTGGTAACCGTATACTTTTCTGAGTAAGCCTCATAGTCTCCTAAGCTATAAGGCATTACGTGATTCTTAAATTTTCAAAAAAATTTGGTAAAACGAAGACATATTTCATTTTACTTATGTGGTGTAAGGTCGTTTGGGAATCTTAATTCTTTTATCCACCAGTATTTTTACAATCTATTGTATACAATGTATTACAGAATATTATGGAGTCAGGTACCACCCTACAATAGGACTACATCCTGTAGTGGTACCCTTAATCAAAATTTTAACGTCACGTTCGATTTTGATATAGAATTACGTTAGTTACTTCTAAAAATCAAAAACATCATACCACTTTTTTAAGAAACGGATTGTTACTTGCTTATTACACATGTTAACTTATTTTCAAATCGTATTTCTCCTGTTCCACGGGTGATTTATACTGATGTCACAAAAATCGTATTTACAGTACTAATTGGTTTTATTTCTACAGTTGTGATTTTGTTTTACACGTGTAAGGTTGTGTGAGAAGTTAAATACGTTAATTTTAGTTTGCAGTGAAGCGCAGCGAGCAATAGACGGGGTTGCTAACCTCAGAAGAAATAACTTATCCGTTAAAGACTATTCATATTTCATAAAAGAGACTGGCCTTACACGATAAAAAAAACAAAATATTATGCATTCTTTCTAAACAATTAATATATACTTTTAATTTTTGGAAAAAACCAGATAAAATCAGCAACACAAATCCTGCTATTAATGTAATCCTAGAACAATCCTACTGAGAGATATCTGTAAGCCACAACACAATTTTTTTTTTCATTTTACCATTAAATTATTTAAAAAATTCACATACAAGCCTAAAAAGTAGAATTAAACACATAATCTATGACAAATTTTTCAAAAAAAGTCTGATAATATTTCATTTTCTAAATTTAATGTTCTATTAAAGATAAGTAGACCTAAAAAAATTTATATTCTTTTGTTTTTGTTACGATCACATAGTACTTTCACCCTAACGTACCAACTACAAAACTGTTTCGCTCCGTTTAAAATGCTGGGTATAACAGTAACGAACGCATTTACGCATTGTGAATGCTGTAATTTGGCCGACCGTTAACATGCAATAAACATAACCGTTATCTAACATGACCTCTTAACCTTTATAAATTTACAGAAACAACAATTTTACAGTTGGTATTCACCTTAAAACCTGCAGAAAAAAATACAACTAATTAAATATTATTGTTTATTAGTCTATAGTTTTATAATCTATGGTGAACGAAGTGAAGATGCCATTTACAGAGTGAAAAATATGTACTTTTCAACTCAGTGAGGAAGGCATTGATAAATCACCTCATTCCTCATTTTACTTGGTATAACCTCTACAGGTTCAAACTAGACTTTCGGCTGATGACCTAAACAACAACAGTTTTATAACTAAAGATAGAATAGATGAAATGAACTAAAACGATATTTTAAGTATACAACAATGTTCCCTTTTACTTGTAGTATTCTAAAAAAAGTAAAAATCCTGACTGAAAATAGCAAAACTATTATAATTACGTACATTATTTAAAAAGAAATCGATTGGGTCAAATTCGCAGCTTTTGATTGAATGAAAATCATTTAACTCTGACAAAAGAGTTTGTTACGCTTGCTACATCATACGAACCTAGTACCTATTTTACGTCCACTATAATTTTAACAGTACTCCGACATCTTAATAAAAAAAAGTTTATAATTTAATATATTTATAAGGTAATATAGTATAAGGTATACTATACTACAGTAGGTTAGATGTTTATTTAATATAGTTCTAACGTTTGTTTTGCAGTTTGTAGTAGAGGCCTACGTAAAATTGATCTTTAACTATCCCTCAAAAGTTCTCATTGAAGAGATCCCATGCCGCCATCTCTCCCGTACAACCAGGTGGTACTCCCCACGACGTCGTCAATAATATTGTGTCAATATCATTAATGTAAATAATGAACCAGAATAAAAAAAAAGTCTACAAATTATTTTAATAGCTAACATTTAATTATTAATAAATAAAGGCTGAAATCTGGTGTGAAGCACTCACACAACTTACTCTTGTCAATGTAAATAATGAATAATATAACCTAAGTAATAAAACATTAGAAATAAACAACAAACTAACCTCAAAAAACCTAACCTTATTTTAATCAAGAGTGAAAAACGCCAAATGAAAATGAACCTCAGATTGGCTAAAAAATACGGAAAATCACTCTTTCTCGCTAAACTAGGCTCTGTACAGAAAAATGGTTTAAAAAAAGTTGTAGATCTTTTAATTTCCTAAAAATTTGATTATATACACGTTTGTCGTAAAATCCATACTAAGGCTAAAATCTTTAAAAAAAAAATCGATTTTTTACACGTTTTCGTGAGAAAAAACCAGAAAATCGCTAATTACCGCTAAACTAAGCGTTATACAAAAAAAATGTGAGAAATAAAAGTTGTAGGATTTTAAATTGTCTACAACTTTTACAATATACATTTTTGCGCTAAAATGCATATTAAAGCTGCAAGCTTAAAAAAATAATTTTTTACGTGAAAAAACCTCTCCAAGAATTTCAGCAGACATGACGCCTACCCTATCTTGTAGAGCATAAAAATTTAGTAAATGTGGCGATTTGAAAAAAAAATCGCAAGACTAGTTTTTGAGAAAATCGCAAAAAAGTGAAAAATTAACACAAATAAACTACTGTACTACTTCCGGTTGACCGATTTCGATAAAAATGTTTGTGTTGAGTCCAGTAGTGGAGTCTAACTTAAGTTATAAGTTAAAGTTCGTACAAGGTTCCGTGCTTGAGATTCTGTTCACACACACACACACACACAGAGAGACCAATCGCTAAAAACATGTTTTGGGGTCAGGGGGTCTAAAAACGTGTAGATCCGTTGAAAACTCGATTTCGAAAAATCGACATGAAAACAATACTTTCCTTCCTATATATTCATATAGGCAAGAGAAAGTAAAATTGTTATTCAATTTTGATATAGCACGGTACTAATTTAAAAAAAATATTTCGTGTCTGTTGTCGTCTGAACATTAGCCGGACATGTAAAAAGGTCATTTGATATTTTACTTTTGATATTACCGTACGAGAGGCCGTGAGTTCGAATCTCACACACTAAAATTATTATTAAATAAAACGTTACTATTTTTTTATAGACAGTTAGTTATATTATTTTGAATTAAAAATTACAATATTATAATTTCAAATGTTTTTCATAATTTATATATATATAGTGGCGACTATTTACAACACTATGGGTCGTTTGTCGCAGTCAAAACGCCATTTTTGCCTGTCTTGCCATGACTCCTCCTCGATGTTTCTTCTCCCCATGGCTCTGTCAATACCTTCCATCCATCTCTCTCTCGGTCTTCCTCTTTTTCTATTTCGCTGCGGTCTCCAGTTCCACGCCTTCAGTGGGATTCGTACGTTGCTCATTCTTCGCATGTGACCATACCAGTGCAGTTGTTTTCTGTCAATACGGTCTATTATTGAGTCTTCAATGCCCATTATCTCTCTTACTCTTATATTCGTTACCCTATCTCGTAACGTCAATCTGCAACATCTTCTCCAATATCTGTTCTCCACTGTACTGATTCTACTTTTCATGTTTTGTGTAATGGTCCACACTTCTGCCCCATATGTCACCGTACCTTCCACTATTGCTGAAAATATTCGTTTCTTTATGTCTTTTCTTATGTTGAGACTCCACAGAATTGAGTTCAATTGACCAGTTAATGCCTTTCCTTTCACAATTTTATTAGCTATGTCTTTTTCGTCCCTTCCATTTTTTGTAAACGTCGACGTTTTCATAATTTAATAAATAATAATCAATGATCAATAAACAAGAAAAAATAAAGAAATTTTAATACGTAGGGCTCGAACTCACGTCCTCTTGGTATACCTTGGACAATTCGAATTGGTACAAGCAGCTTCGGTGTTTATCTACTCCACTCTTCGCCCCACGCCATACAACGACGTACAGTCACAAAAGTGCATAATTGCTACTGTAATGTGCGACTCACGCACGGTCACTACCGCTTTGTTTTCACAGTTATTATTAATAATCTGACAGACATAATGATATGACTAATTTGTTTTCATATATGATTTTCTGTTCATTTTATATTGAGACCAATTTGTTTACTTAGTCGCGTGCTTCTGTAGAGTATAGTTTAGTGAATTTTGCAGTTTAGTTCATGTAATTTATAATTTAATTTTTTACTGGGACAAATTAAATACATACTATATTAAAATGAAATAATTATTTGTATGTTTTTAAATTGAAATAAGGTTTTAGATATTTGCGTATATTAAAATTTATAGACCTTGTTGAAAGAATAGGTTATGGTTATACTTTATGCGGAACCGTGTGTACATGTAGAGCAAGAGTTGCGCCCGTTCGAATTATCCACGGTATACGCTAATATCAAAAATAAAAAAATACCACTCCACACGCCCGGCTAATGTTTAGACAACAACAAACAAAAGATTTTTTTTAATGTTGCTATATCAAAATTGAATAACATTTTTACCTCTATTTATTAATAATTAAATTATTAGCTGTTACATTCTTTTGTTAGACTCATTTTTATTCAGTTTCCAAACGATTGGAGTAATAAAAGTAAGATTACACTCTAGTAATTAGATTAATGTTGACAGTACTTAGTCCAATATTAATTTCCCTACACGTCAGATATGTTGGGAAGCACAGCATGTACAGGTATCATTTAATCTAGTTATGTCATCCATCGAAAGCCTTATGATATAAATAAAAGAGTAGAATAATTTTTCACAGAAAAGAGCTAACTTAACAAAGAAGTTTACTTAAAATATGTTTTTGACGAACGCCACTTTTCTCTAAGGTTGTTTTCGAAAATGAACAGAAATCTATTTTTCGGATAGAAGAAATAAGATGAGAAACCACAGATTGTATTATTATAGTTGACCTTTTGCGTGAAGATTTTAAAAACTTTGTCTTAAATTATTGTTGTGGATTAAATTGACATTGAAATTCCTACATTTTATATTATTACGCAAAGAATCCGAGTACAATAAATTCATTAAAGTTTCAAGAAAAACTTAACAATAATCTTTCTATTCTGACAATTAATTTTTATGTTATATAAGGAAAACTATAGTTAATATAGAATTTATGAATGTAAGCAGGTTGTACGAATATCTAAATGTTAGATAAGTGGAACAAGCAACTCTGATAAATAATTGAGTTAGAAACCATTTTAGCTACTACACTACTGTAATGGAAATTAGAAATATTAAAATACAGGTAAATTAAATAGTAGTACTATGTACAGTACGACTTAGCAGTTATAGAATCTAATATTATTTAACAGCTTATTTCCTAAACAGAATCTAAAACCGAATGAATATAAAATAACCTGAATTTATAATTTTACTTTTTTGTTATTTATAAATTTCTGAACAACCGTTTTACTAAAATAACTTATTATATTTTAATATTTTAATTTCTTAACATTATTATATAATATAGACCAATATTTTTTTAATTTTATTCATCAAAGTGTTATGTATTATTTAAGAATTCAAGTAGCTATTGTAACTTTTGTACAATTAAAAATTAGGAATCCTTAGACAAGCATATACAGTAACTACGTTAGCGTTTCACTGAAATTCGAGATATTAAGATATTTATTATAAATAATAAGGATTAGTCCTCCGAGCCTCTCCAACTACAAAATTTAAACAAATCTGATATTTCGTAAAAAAACTGTAGATACTCATTTCTTCTAAAGTCATCCAATACCACGTTATCCGGTTGGTTTCTAAGTAAACAATTGTTTACTTACAAGCCAACCATCATCTGGCATTTGCAACAAATAACTTTACCATACTGTCATATAACATTTTCGAATAGTTTATAAACCCTGGCACATTAATTTCGTTCTTAATATCTACATTTTTTATATTACGGTCCAAAAAAATCGATTCTCTTGTTTGGTGATTAATATCGTCAACTGTCGTAAATTTCAGTACCGTTGGCACATCGTCTTGTTGTTTAGGTCATCACCCGAAGACTAGTTTGAACCTCTAGAGGCTTTATTTACTACGTAAAAACGAGGAGTAAGATGGTTTACTCCTCTTTTCCTCACTGAGTTGAAAGAATATGCTTATTAGAATGCCAGGACCACCGAAAACCCCCTACTTTCCATCCTGAAAATGACACCTTCGCTTCATTCACCACAGGGTCTGCCTGTATAGTGAAATTTATTACTCTCAGAGTACATAACTCTGACTAGTAACTTACACTTCTACCTCTTCTGTTCTTAAATTGTTCAGTCATGTAATTGGCTAAATACGTGATAAGAAATATAACTATTTTCTTCTTCTTCTTCTTCCTTTCACGGGTAAGGCATTATTGCCTGTTCCGAACCTCTTCGCCTCTACAATCGGTCCATCTTTTCATTGGACGCCCTCTATCTCTTTTCCCAATTGGTTGGTATATCAGGGCCTGCTTAGGGATCCGGTATTCACTCATTCTGTCCACATGTTGAAACCAATCCCTCTACTCCCATTTATTTTATCTCTCACTGAAAATATATTCAGCTGAGCTCTGACGTCCGTGTTTCTGAAACGATCCTCTCTACTGCACCCATATGTTCTCCGCAGAAACCTCATTTCAGAAGCTTGCAATCTGCTTTCATCACGCTTGGATAGCACCCAAGTTTCACTTCCATATAGTAATGTCGGAGCCGCAATTGTTTTATAGAACTTTATTCTTGTTTCTTTGGTGGCACTATTCTTAAGAGCTCTATGTATGGTTCCACAGATATGTTGGAAGCGATGTATCTTGGTGCAAGCGTCCCTATCATGTTGATAAGAGATATCACAGCCAAGATATTTGAAATGAGATACTTGTTCCAGAATTTTCTTCCGTAAAATAACTTTACTTCTCACCGGATCCTTTCCACAGAAAGCCATCACTCTTGTTTTTGAAGAGGAGATTGTCAAATTGTACTCTTTACACACATTATCTAATTTAAAAAGAGCTCGCTGCAGATCATCTTCACTCTCCTGCAGCACAATTAGGTCATCAGCAAATAACAAACATTTAAGAGCTTCTCCCTCCTTCATGTGAATACCAGATTCTACTTGAGTTCTCCACTTCCTGATAACGTCATCCAGATACATGTTAAATAGAGCAGGTGAAAGTCCACACCCTTGTCTTACTCCTCTATTAATAATAATTTCATCAGTTTTTGAAGTACCAACATCAATCACTATCTTGGTATCATGATACAGGCTTTTGACTGCCTTGACAATCTGTGTGGGATATCCTGACATTTGCAAAATCTCCCATAGTTCTTGAGGTTTGCCAGTAATTAGTTGAATCCTCTGGCCGCGTTACGGGCGCTACTATTTTATTTTATTTTAATTGGATAGCCCTAGAACCAGCAGATTGAGTGCGATTAATTTAACACTCTACATGCCCCTTATAGGCATGGAGACATCATAAGGAATAAAAAAATGAAATTCTACAACTTATCGAAAAAGAGCTCCTGGCAGAAGAAAAATTTCCTGGCTCGCTTTTCCGAGAGCCTTGTCTTCTTCAGAAGGTCCTGATTTTTCTTTCGAGAAGAAGAAGAATCTTAACAATCTCATCTCAGAAGCCACAAATCTTGAATCTAATGTGAAATCTCTCAGAACACTACATTAAAACTGGCAGAACTAAGAAATAATCCAACATTGAAAACGTTCTCCTTCTGTACTTTACCCATCAGCATTTTCCTCAAAGTGTATATAAGTTTTGAAACTTTTCCAATTAAATTTCATCTTGTTATTACACATACGAGATATCATATCCAAAGTAAATAAACAATGAAGATATTCAGTATTGAAAATACGTATTGGGAAATACTCTTGACTGATAGTAATGGTCTTCTGTACTTGAGACGTTTGAAAATGTGCATAGATATTGTAACATTATTCCAGAAACGGTTGACAGATTATATTTTTATTGTAAGAATTGAGTATTGTATGGAGTGGAGTATGTTGAACAAAAATAGTAAATTGCAATGAATATGATGTTTTTCACAAAAATCGAAAGTGGTAAAGTTTGTTTTCATTTGTATTCCCCTTCTACGAGAAGCCAGAATAGCGGCAAAGGATCTTGAATGTTTGGGAAACTATTAGACCCCACGTATAAAAAGATTAAGCGCCCTTTGTAATGAGTCGATCAAGATTTGAATTTGTGAATAAAAAATGCGTATCCGGTCGTTCGAAATAGTGTTGTTACGCGACCGGTTGAGTTACGTTAAATATGCTTATAGGTGGTAGAAAAGGTTTATGGATAAGTAATAGTTTTGGTTCTATCCATGTCGCCTGAATCTGACTGTCTACCTGAATTGACAATGCATTCTGTCAATTCAGGCAGACAGTCCAAAAAGATGTCACGCACACAACCTGGCAACATGGATAGTAGCGCCCATTCCCCGCATTACCATGTCTATTTTCCAAAATTTTAAAAATTCTACCACAACATTGGCCAATCATTACCTCATGTTATTAACATATTTGTACTAAGTTTTTACCGCTGAATAAAACGATTGTTTGCCCATGCCGAACAATCAAGCGGTTACCGAGATAGCAAGGGTTCAGAATATTGTTAATAAATAAAAACTTAAATTATGTACAAATTTGAAATTTTGTACACGCTGTAACAATATAATTGTCTATGTTGTGTTTAAATTTCAAACTTATCGGTCAAATAATTATCGAGTTATATGCCTCTAAACGCATAATATTTGTTGCGGTAGCAAGAAAAAACAGAGTCTTTTTGTCTTCCAACCTCGATATGGGAATTAAAAAAAAAAGAAAACATTAAAAATATAGGAATATTATAGGTCAATGTAGAATAAAATGAGCTAAATTATGATGTAAAATATGTTGAAATCCGATTCATAGTTTTATGAATGCAAGGGTTCAAACTCGGGTGTCTATGATTATGAAACCGATAGTACGTTTCGGTATTACAATTTTTTTTTAGATTTTTCTTATGGTTGGAAAATTTAGCTAAACAATTGTAATTGATAGAATTTAATATAATTCTTAAAACTTGTATTTTTTTATTTCTCAGAATGGCAGACAATGGGAATGTAAAGTTTGTATTTTAATAAACCAAAAGTAGAAGACCTTATTATACAGACGAAATGATGAGCACGTGCCTAGGTGGTTAATCTTTACAATTAAAGTATATTAAGGTTTAAAAAACTTCCTTAAGGGTTGCGGATTTTTAAAATGTAAATTCTGTGGCTTACTTTTCCAACTGATTATGGTATTTAGACTAATTTATAAACTTTTTACTCGACAAAAGAATATCATTTGAATATGAAAATTCAGTCATTATTCGACGTAACAATGAGAAACGAAAGACAAATTAATAAACATGAAGTATTGATGTCACTCCCTTATTTATTCATACAAATATAATACATAATTTATTAATAAATTCAAGAGAACAAGGAATGAATATTGTTTAGTTTCCAACTGTCAAACTGAAATGTCTTTCTTGTCTGCTGCTCTAGTGAGTTCTTCCACTTTAATACTGCTGCTACTATTTCTTCCACAACTCACGTCTCCGATATCACCCTCTTCCATTCAAATGGAAAATAAATAAGCAAAAGAAGGGGAATGAGGAGAAAAGTGAAGTGATCATGGCGTTATTCCAGAAATTCTTTCCAAGTTACATAAGAGAAGATGTTGAATGGTTGAAAGCGAAGAGTTGGAAGAGTTGCGGGGTACATTCCCTACGGATAATCTTGGAAAGAATAAGTGGAATAACATGCCGTATGTTTGATATTCACATTTGTTATTGATTGAATAAAATAACAATAGTTAGCCCGTGTAACGCAAGAATGCATTTTCATAGTTGATCCTCAGATAGTATCTCAAGTACTTAATGCTATACTCTACAAATAACAACTACTTCAGTATGAAAATAAAGTTAACTAGTACATTGATTCGTCAGGCTATCAGATTGTTTCCATAAAAATAGCTTCTTTACTACTTTACTTCATTGAATCGGAAAACATAGAAGCTTTACTTTCAAGTAAAACAAAGTATAAAATATCGTCTAAAATTTTCACAATGCATCTACAAAAAATTTACATAACACCCACCGGTTTGGTCTAGAGGTAAATTCGTCGCCGTGAATCAGCAGTTTTTCGGAGACGAAGGTTCCTAGTTCAAATACTAGTAAACGTAGTTACTATTATACGGATTTGAATATTACACAGTGGTTACCAGTGTACTTGAATGATTGGGGTTTAATTAACCATACTCTCTCGGGAGTGGTCGGCCTGGGTCTGTACAAGACTACACCTCGTTTACACGTCCTACACATCATCCTCATCTCATTGAGTTATGGAGTTGTATTGTTATGAATTGAACAGATTGCAACGTAAACACATAAGGGATAAAAAGAAATTAAAATTTACAAAAAACCGGTTAGGACTTTAATTTACTTATCTATTTTGGGATATTAGCTCATCCATTAAAATTATGGTTATGACAAACGGCAGAAAGGAGGCATGACTGTTTTTACTTTAACCTCACATCTTTCAACTAGAGGATATTAAACAGTGTTTTAAATAAGCTTATTCTATACTGTACTACAGTAGAAATCCGAACCCTAGTTTTCCAGGCCAACAACTAGCCGAACCAATAAAAGTTACATTTTCAATAACAAAATAAATTCCTCAAATTTATTTTCTGCCGCAATTTACTTACTTCGGATGTGATCTTGATATGTCCAACCATGAAATGCAAAAATTATATTGTAAAAGTTTCAGAGGCAAATATAAGCTTTCAAGGAAAACGCTGGTCGGTAAATTACGGAGGGAAACAATTTTAACAAACGTTTTATTACATCTAGACTGCTAATCAGATATCAATAATAGAGGCTGCTGGGAGATTGTTAAGAACATTAGCAGGGTATCAGTTGTTAAATCATAAAATAAATGAAGATATTAGGCATGAACTTAATGTGCCATGGATGATCTCAACTATTTGAAACACAGACAAGATTGGAATAGTCATTTGTTGAGTATGACAGATGATCGAACACCTAAAACAAAATTATTTATAAGCCAACCGGACAACGTGATATTGGACGACCCCGGAAGAGATTGGCATGTTAATTTCTTTACAAAATTGCAGATTACTGAGTTTAAAGTTGGAACAGGTCAGGAGGTTTAATCCGTATTATTTATGATGATGAGATAACCTTAATTTTGAGATGACCATTCTAATCAAAATAAACCAAAACGAATTTACAAACTAATCATCACAGATAATTTTTGCGGGAGTATATTAGGTATCATGTTACTGGTTTCTTTCACGTGGGTTCGTTAAACGTGGGCCGGGTAGAAGACGAATTTCCTGGCTCACGAATTTTAGAGTGTTGTTCTCCGAAACAATTACTGAGATACTCAGAGCATCTGTCAGCAAGGTTGTCACAACCAGAATTATCGCCAATATTCGGATCGAATAGGCACCGTAAGAAAAAGAACAAGGTTCGTTTCACGAAAATTTTCACCAAAAAGATTGGAAAATAAAATAAAATTATACCTATTATAAAACCTTACAACATAAACAATCATTTTGTAAAATAACACTTTGACTACTTATAACTCATGAAACACGAATAATCCGAATTTAGTCGGCCTCACTGTTTTAGATAATCGAGAGTACAGGTCTACCATTTAATCAAGTTTAATGTATGCTAACATATGCGAAAAGTTTGATTTATGTAATAAGGTAGCCATGTTGCTACGATAATAATATAGATTTCCAAGTGTTAACGTAAGCAAATTGAAAATATATTACCGACTGTTACATGATAATAGATTATATAATTATACATTAATACTATTTAACTCTGATCTAATTACGGGCTACAACTATAATTATTAATTAGTTCAATAATTACATTAAAATTAATTTACCTTCAATAGAAATAATACTAATTATTATAAGGATTAATTACTATTTATAGACATAAATAATTATACACAGATAAATTACAAATAACGTCGTGTTCAAGGTGCCGAAATTTCTTTAAAAACTGAAGGTGATACAAATAGACCGTAAGTCGTAAGTTGTTGTTTAGGTCATCAGCCGAAAGGCTGGTTTGAACCTCTGGAGGTTTTACTAAGTAAAGCAAGGAGTGAGGTGGTTTACCATTGCCTTCCTCGCTGAGTGAAAAATTACGCTTATCAGCATGCCAGGCCCTCTGAAAAGCACAGATTTTCCACTCTGCAAATGACACCTTCACTTCATTCACCACAGGGTCTGGCTGTATAATGAAATTCATTACTTTCACAGGAGACAACTCTGATTAGTGTCTTTTGCACCTCTACCTCTTCTGTTCTTAAATGATTCAGTCATTTAATTGGCTGACCATGTGATAAGAAACGGAACTATTTATTTTAGCCCTGCAACGGACAGATTGAGTGTAAAAAAATTGACACTCCACTTGTCTGTTAAGGGCAGAAGTCGTAAGTTATGTATTGGTAATGTATTTAACTCTGTACATTATCAAAAACCACAATTCGCTCGCTATTTAGCTCACATTCTTGACTTTTTTCAGTTCAAATTATAAGAGGAACGCCAGGGTGTTTAATATTATGGTTATCAATTATTTACAAAATAAAATAGCTGGATCACGGAGAGTTATGTGTATTAACCGCCTTTTTTGTCAGCATACTTACTGGCTTGGTCTGGAAAGAAGCCTATTTAAACTAAGATTTTAAGTACAACACAGTTACTATATAACTAGAACAAACGATTAATATTATAAGAAATTTCAAGATTATTTTTATCAAGTAAAAACTAATAATTTATTCCTTTTATTTTTCTTGATAAGCCTTTCATTTCCAAATGGTGTTGGATATTGGCCTTGACTGTTTGCCTCCAAAATTCCCTAATCTGTGGCCTTCCAAATGTATGGTTAGCGCAATTGATTTCTACACCAGCGGTTCGATTCCCGGTCAGTTCTGCCATATTTTTATCTGTGTATCACCTCACATCATTACCAAAGCACAAGCCAAAGCTAACGTAGGCATCACCACTCAATAAAAAATCTGGTGTGAAACACTCGCACAACGTTCTCTTGCCAATGCAAATAATTAACAATATAACCTAACATTAGTAATGAAACATTAGATATAAACAAAAAACTAACCTCTAAAAATATAACCTTATTTTAATCATGACTGAAAGACGCAAAATGAAAATCGAACTCAGTTCGGCTTAAAAATACGGAAAATCACTCTTTCACACTAACCTAGGCTCTGTAGAGAAAAATGCTTTAAATAAAAGTTGTAGATCTTTTTATTGTCTATAAAATTAATTATATACACTTTTGTCGTTAAATGCATACTAAGGCCGAAATCTTAAAAAAATCGATTTTTCACACGTTTTCGTGAGCAAAATACAGAAAATCGCTAATTACTGCTAAACTTAGCGTTACACATTAAAATATTGACATAAGAGTTGTAGGTTTTTAAATTCTATACAACTTTTATTATCTAAGTTTTTGCGCTAAAATTTATAATGAAGCCGTAATCTTAAAAAAAACTATTTCTTTACGTGAAAACAGCCTCACCGAGAATTTCAGCAAACATGGCGCCTACCCTATCGTGTAGACTGTAGAACATAAAAAATGAGTAAATCAGACGATTTAAAAAAAAATCGTAGGACCAGTTTTTGAGAAAATCGCAAAAAACTGAAAAATTACACGAATAAACTACTACTTCCGGTTGACCGATTTTGATGAAAATGTTCGTGTCGGGTCCAGTAGTGGTATGTAACTTTTTTCAAGTTTCAAGTTCGTACAATGTTCCGTTCTTGAGATATTTTGCACACACACACACACACACACACGCGCGCGCGCGCGCACACACACACACACACACACACACACACGCCCACACACAGACCAATCGCTAAAAACATGTTTTTTGGGTTCAGGGGGTCTGAAAACGTATAGATCCGGTGAAAACTCGATTTCGAAAAATCGACATGAAAACAATACTTTCCTTCCTATATATTCATATAGGCAAGAGAAAGTAAAAAATTAATTAAATGCCGCGACCAGTTACAAATTGTCTCTGCACTGTATTTTTAGAGAACCTCTTTCCAGCCTGGATCTCCACAGCTGAATCTCCTTACTCCGTCGTTCATTCGTTTGCCCCATTGAGTTTCCGGCCCAACACTATTTTACATTTATTATCTCAGTCCTCTACCTAATATCCTCATTTCTTTCTCGGTCTTTAGATTTAATATTCAGCATCAATCAATCTTTTCATGGACCTTTTTGTATCTAGGTCACGCTCTCCATCCTGCTTTTTGTAAAAGCCCATGTTTGTGCAGCGTAAGAGAGTACGGGAAATACACTCATTAAATACGGAATTTCCTGGTTTTAAAAGATTTTTGATTCTTCACGCTTGTACTTTCATGCGCCAATTTTTTTCAAATGTTTGGGTTGTTTTCCCATCTTTAATAACTTGCTCGTCATAAATGTATTCGTCGTTACACCGTTTAACAAAGTCATTGACCATAATATCATTTGAATATTGGTTCATTGAACGCTTTTCTTGTCTCTATTTAGTTTTAATGCTATATTTCGCATTTGTTCTTTAATTCTGTCAGCATTAACTGTAGTTCTTCAAACCCGTCTAATTAATCTATTATCATCTATTTATTAATGTATTGACCATATCATCTAGTAATTTAAAACATATAAATTATTAGTTTAATCTAAATTAAATTACAACTCGAAACAAATACCAAAAGAAGATAAAATAAGATTACACTTCAAAATTTTGATAAAACTAAACTTCGTAAACCTAGGTTACATAATTTACTATTTAACATAGATTAGGCCCTACAAATACATAGATTAAATAATAGAAAATACCCTTAAGGGAATGGTCTGACAATACCCAATCAGCAAAATTCCATACTAAATACTGCAAAAATATAAGTGAACAATATTTCCATAAATAGAATAACATTTTATAAAAAGAGAAATTGAACAGCAATATCCAAACAAAAAGGGAATAGCTGACGTTAAATATTTCTATTGTATTTTATTTGTTTATGCCAATAAAGTGGAAATATAAATAAAGTTAATAAATATTATAGCGTTCTAATATAAATAATGTAGTGGTAAAATAAAGGGTTAAGGGTTGGGGAAAATGGTACCTAGTGTTTGTGTATGTGAAGGAGCGAGTGAGACAGAAAATGAGAGAAAGCTATTTTGGTTTTGGAGAAGGGGTAATGATATTCAAGAGTTGTGTGGAGAGTCACAATACCGGAAAAACAAACCGGCCGCATTTTCAATAACAAAAAAAGAAAAAAAAATAGAATGCAAATAAAGTTTCAAAACAGAACAATATTAGATTTTTCGAAAAGGCAAGCACCTGGCGCAACACAAGCGTATCCATATCCTTTTTGGTTACCTCTGCAGCTAATACGCCATATTTCTATCAAAATCTCTTGGCCTTCTGTTATTTCCACCCTAAATTTTCTTTAACCAACGTATACACAAAACAACGCAAAATAATATAGTTACTATTTTTAAAATATCTCATTAATTTATTCTGATTTAAAACCAACCCCGCTTTAAAAACCCCTCATTTCCGATTCAAATTTACGTTAGAGGGTTGTTTATAGAAATAAAAAGTAAAAAAAAAACCGTGAAAGAGGAAAAATAAAGGCAGAAAAGAAAATCCATCAGGGATAGACATTGAAGTGGAACACGTGCGACGAGTTAATATGATATTTTGCTTTTTTACACGAGGCAAACAAAAACAGAAATAAGGGTGACAGCATTTGCACTTAAAAACCGTATTCCCTGCAGTAGTATTACGTCAGTGAACTATAAGTCTTAACTGATAGGAATATATAATAATATTATTAAAATACAGACCTAATGTATTTTTATATTCCACGAGCTGTTCATTCACTTTTAATAACTTCGTAATTACTTCAACGATAAAAAACCAGAAAGAAAAGAAACAAAACTGAAAAGTTAAAAATAATATAAAATTTAGATCATTAGGCACACCGTGGATCTCTCCTGTGTTTTTCTATTTTATTTTTCTTCAAATATAAAAAGGACAGTAATATCCAGAATTGGCAATTAAGTTTTGCTTAGCTGAATTAAAAATGTCGGGGTCGTGAATGGTTGTCCCACATTTGATTTAAGAAAGAAAATGGACATCATAGGTGAACTAAATCTTCTTCTCACAATCAAGGATTAGACTTCCCCTGTTCCAACTCACAACAGCGACAAACTATTAAATTATTGCCATCTTTTGAGTGGCCTCCCAATATCTTACCTTCCCACCGGTCTGTATTCCAAAATACTGCGTGGGATCCTTCCCTCAGGCATTCTACGTGCTCCCTCCATTGATTTCGATATTCTGCAATCTTCCCATTCAGGTCGTAAACATCCAGTCCCGTTCTTATGTCCTCATTTCTTAGTTGGTCCCTACAACTGCAACCCTTTACTCTTCGCCGGATCGTATCTCTGCCGCTTGCACTTTACTCTCCTGTGGTCTGGTACTAATCCACGACTCACTTCGATAGAGTATGACTGGAGCAGCCATCACCTTGTAAAACTTTTATCTGGGTTTCCATTCTTGTTTTCCTGGCTAGGGTTCTGCTAACATTGCCGCACACTGCTTGGAAATGGCCAACTTTCTTTTTTATGTCCAAATCTTGATCAAACCCCATGTCACAACCAAAATAATTGCATTGTGATACTAGTTCGAGCACTACATTATCTACCACAATTATTGTAGACAGGATATTTACCAGTAAATGCCATTTTACCTTTGACATTTTTACGGAAACGTCGAAAACTTCACGTAGAAAACTAAATCCTCAAGCACAATTTATCTCCTCAAATTAATAGTTACAGGGTATAGACTATATATATATATATATATATATATATATATATATATATATATATATATATATATATACATATATATTATATTATTTAGAGAGCATCAAATTCCGTTATACGCCCCAAACGACTAAACTTTTTTCTACAGAGAAATAACGATGTTTCGTAGTGAAAGGACTACCAATTAACAAAACCAAAAACATTTGAAGTTATTCCGGTCAGCGTTGTTATCTTATCAATCTGCAGATAACGAACGACATTGAATCAATCTCCCACAGTGAATCAATCCTGTCCCGATTTCAGAAGGTAAGGTAGGCACACTAATTTCCTGAGCTGGTGATGAAAGAGGCGAATGAAAGTGAGCGAGTGTTGGTCAGTGGCAGCGAGAGGAGAATTAGGCTACGGTTCCCTTCCACGCTCCGCTGACAGTATATACATTTTTTAACCCAACATTTCCCTTGTAGTATTATATAAACAGTTCCGAGGGAGGTGGAGGGTTGTTTGCTGATGTCGGATACAGTGGCAAGGCGGCGGTTTTTGGTTGGTACGCGGTAGCGGCCTCCTTAGTGCTGGACGAGGACACCTTAATTGAGTCCAACACTACTTCCCCCATCATGAGGGAATCAGCATGAGTTTTTCTCGCCACCTCGGATAAAAAAAAACGAACGACGTATTTACCGCGCGCCGCTACTGGCCTTCCTCAACAGAGATAAGGAATCAGTCGTAACCTATACTTAGATCAGTTTTCTAGTTGATTGAAGATAGATTTGCAATCAAACATTTTCGAACTGAACAAATAAATTGTGTAATTGTACGAACGACTCCAGAAAAAGCGAATCCGTTTGAAGTGATACTGCAGGACATTGCTGCTTTTTGGCCTAACCCAATATTAATGAAGTATTTAAGTCTGTATCTGAGTGAAGTTTATCATCATCATCATCATCATCATCCGTCATGGTTTAGGCTATTGAGCCTGTTCCGGTTTCCACCTCTTCCTCGGCCGACCCACATCCCTTCTACCATCTGGTTTGGACATCCAGGCTTGAAGTGGCAAACGGTTGTGTGGCATTCGGAGCAGGTGATCTGTCCATCTTTTTCTATATTGCTTGATCACATCTACAAGTGGCTGTACATTGCATTCTTCTCTTATCACTTCGTTTCTAATGTGATCCAGCCTTGTGTATCCCTGAATGTGTCTCAAGAAGAAGAAGTGAAGTTTATACGTTGTATTATTAAAAAACTACTCTAAACTATTTTTATTAATATTTCACCAACAGTTTGTATCCCTTTACTGTACAAGTGAATAGTAAAAAATTAGTCGTTGGGGGGATAAAACGGAATTTGACACGAAAATTTCCCGTCAGTTTGGTGCCACATGGTACAGGAACTTTGGAGACGGCCGATGAAAAAATGATGGAATAACCAATTCCAGAGGATGATGACGGAAGTGGCTGTTTGTTGTCTAATACTTGTACGGAAGAAAAAAAACCGCATGTATAGTTATAAAACTTTGATAAACAAAATATTTACTGAGAAATTCTTTACTGACTCTCTCAACAGAACATAATTTTCCTCTTCTCTTTACTTCCTTAAAATTTGGAAATCCACCTGTCAATTGTATTTACACTAAGTTATATGATTTCGAACGGGCTATTTACTGTCATCTAAGACTACAATTAGGTTATTAGTGACTTGTGTAGAACCCGTTTTTATATAAATTTTGAGCGTTTTTGGTTTTTTTTTTAGAACATAGAAATAAAATTAACATAGAAATTAAATTTTTGGTATTTTTTAGAGCGCGGTCACAACATTTCCGTTAACAAATTGGTTATTAGTAATAAAATTGCTAGAAAAACATCCATTCTCTGTTAAATTTGTAATTATGATACGATGATTAACACAACACGAGTATATATTCGTTAATTTCAAAATTTTAACATGTATTGTAATTTTTTAATTGTACTATAATTTGAAGGTATGAAAATATGTGGAAACCAATAAAAACCTATCAATATAAACATTTAGACTAACTTGTAGCGCAAATATGGCGGATTCCCGTTTGTTGAACCAATCAAGAGTAAAACACGTTTCTTCAAAATTACTATTTTCTTTATTAGAATCCGGTACATGTTTCAACGCGTTCCGCGCCTTCAAATTATAGCCTATATTCCCTAACAAAATAAGTTAAAAATGTTGAAATAATGAAATTCACAAATATTAAGCGTATTCACATAACTCAGTAGATTTACTCTACCTAATAAATTTTCCCAGAATAAGGATTCATTACGCGAGTGTAAATTTAAGAGTTTAAGATAGGCAAACGTAATTGTCGAAATAAGAGATGTATCTTCATAAAATATTTATGTAATTATAAAAATAGATTATTTTTAAACTAAAGAACTCCCAGGAAAGCTAAGAAAATTCTTAAAACTTTTAAAGAAAAACGTAATAAACTTGTGAGATAAGGAGACCCACAACCGCAGGAGTGTAGCGAATAAACAAGTGTGTTAGACGTGAGAGAAACAGTAGCAAATAAAGGAGAACGTATCAGAAGGAGCGAGTGGAAGATATAGAGAGTAATAGAGGAAATGGAGGAAGGAAATAGTGGTTAAGGAGGGAAAAGGGTACTTTTTACAATTCTCCAGATAATTTCGTGTGGTATCAAGGATACGAAGCATAACTTAGAGTCGGACAAAAACGGTTTCATTAGAGCCCGAGGCACGCGCCACAGTCTCCAATTACCAGATTTATAAGCCACTATCTCGACACGATTTGTAAGCTTCTCCTAGCTTGACCGAGCTGCGGAAAAACACAACGTATTTACCACATACATATACACTAAAATTCTACTGACTACACTACAAAAAATTTACACACACAAACACGAAAAAGAATCAAGTTAATCTTAGTCTGTAACCTTTATATAGACCTGGGACAATTTCAACTGAATAACCGCAACCAGCGATGAATTCTAAAGAGCTAAACAAAAGAAAACTGACACTTTAAATTTGTGTTTTTATTACACGCTCTAAAGTAGATTAATTGTTACCAATTCTTCATAATGATACCTTTAAAAACCCGAAAATTTACAAAAAAATAAATTATTTAAGGGGAGTTCATACCGCGTATCCCGCCAATGTTAAATTGGAAAAATTTGAAACCCATTATCTCAATAACTATTAATGTTTGAAAGCTATAACTTTGAGGGATTATTTATGAATACAAGAGATCCTCAGACATTAAAACATAACAACTTTAAAAAAAATTATGAATTATTTTGACGGGGCCAAATTTTTTTTAATATTTTTTCATAAAATTCCAAATGTACAATGCTGAAAGAGGATCCACAGTAGTACTATAACCTACTAAAGACACAGTAAGAAATTCATTTCTTTATGTTCTGTGGTTTCTGAGAAAATGGGTCTTTTGTATGGAAAAACATGTTTACAAATTAAAATAAATAATATTCAGATATAATAAACACAGAAATAACACCAGAAAAAAACTGACTTTTCTCTTTTCACCCACTAGACAAAATTAATTACAACATACAACCTATGTAAAAACATAACCTACAAGTCCAATAGAAAACAAGGGAAAATGACATCTTCCATAACCTTTCAGATTGTGTGGTTTCCGAGTAATAAATAAATAACTATGTCTGAAAATTTCACTGTCCAAAACTCCGAACCTGCTGACCTATTATAAAAAGGATATTTAAAATATTTCCAGAGATCATAAATATGCGTATAAATTATATACCAAATTAAACAGAAAATTCCAAAAATTAATATTCAATACAATTCAAAAAATTGATTATGGAATCGAATTTTTGGTACGAACTCCCCTTAATACTTAATTACTTTTTTAATGACGTTAGCTAATTTAATAAATTCTGATGAATTTTATAACTTGTTAATTCATTGACATGGTTTTTAAATAAATTTGACATTCTGCAACTGTTGCGACTTCGTAAAAATTTAAGGTATCTACAAATATTGTAATTATTGCAGAATGATAATTATTATTTTGTTTCGCACATACTGCTATGCAGACGATAAAAGGTGACAGATGAAAATGATTGTGATACCCCAGAAATGGCGGGGAATCGTACCCGGGACCACTAGCAAAGACGCCAGTTGCGCTGACTACTAAACCAACTGAGCAACCGTTTTCTTTCTTTTGTATAGGACAAATTTAGACCACGTTAAGTAACTTCAGACATTCCTGGAAGCTATTTTTGGAACCCACATTCTCAACACTCACAGTAGATTTTACTCCTTTCTTCCGTCCATTCATTGTTAGATCTCTGTTCTTCGAGGAAACCGTTAAACCAAATCAGTTGTCTGAATTTGTTTCGATCCATTATGTTTTCTCCGTTTAATTCAAATTAATCAATATCACTTCTTACTTCTTTAAACCACTTATATACTACACTTTACGTCTATTGTTTAGCATCTTGAAAATTAGTATTGTCAACTGTTAGTCATTTTTTACTTTCTCTTGCCTATATGAATATATAGGAAGGAAAGTATTGTTTTAATGTCGATTTTTCGAAATCGAGTTTTCACCGGATCTACACGTTTTCAAACCCCCTGAACCCAAAAAACATGTTTTTAGCGATTGGTCTGTGTGTGTGTGTGTGTGCGCGCGCGTGCAAAATATCTCAAGAACGGAACATCGTACGAACTTGAAACTTAAGTTACATACCACTACCGGACCCGACACGAACATTTTCATCAAAATCGGTCAACCGGAAGTAGTAGTTTATTCGTGTAATTTTTCACTTTTTTGCAATTTTCTCAAAAACTGGTCCTACGATTTTTTTTAAAAATCGCCTGATTTACAAATTTTTTTATGCTCTACAAGATAGGGTTAGCGCCATGTTTGCTAAAATTGTCTTGGTGAGGTAGGTTGTTTTCGCGTAAAAAATTGTTTTTTTTTAAGATTACGGCTTTAATATGCATTTTAGCGCAAAATGTATATAATAAAAGTTGTAGACAATTTCAAATCCTACTACTATTATTTCAAAAATTTTTGTATAACGCTTAGTTTAGCGGTAATTAGCGATTCTGTTTTTTTCTCACGAAAACGTGTGAAAAATCGATATTTTAGATTTCGGCCTTAGTATGCATTTTACGACAAAAGTTTATATAATCAAATTAATAGAAAATTAAAAGATGTACAACTTTTATTTAAAGCATTTTTCTCTACAGTGCCTGGTTTAGCGTGAAAGAGAGATTTTCCGTATTTTTAAGCCAAACTGAGGTTGAATTTCATTTTGCGTTTTTCACTCATGATTAAAATAAGGTTATGTTTATTGAGGTTAGTTTTTTGTTTATTTCTAATGTTTTATTACTAATGTTAGGTTTGTTGTTAATTATTTGCATTGGCAAGAGAAAGTTGTGTGAGTGTTTCACACCAGATTTTTGTTCTAAAAAGATGTCCCAAGAATTTTAATCTTCGTTTTCCAATCTCTGAATTTATTGATCGTTTTCCTTCTACAGTCCTTCCGTCATCGTAACCTATACTATTAGTTTCTCGTCTACTATTTTCAGTTCCATAATTTGACTGAAAATTTTTTCTCAAATTTCTTTGCTTCTATTAGACGATCCTTCCCAGTTCATCTAATACACTTACTAGCGTACAGGCACGCGGGTTTTATAACAGTATCATAAAATTCTTTTCATTAAAAATAATAATCAGTAATTTTTTCTGCGTATTACCATACAAAATCCATAAAGTAAATATAAAGGTTTATAATATTTTATAGTTTAACAGAAGTTGTTTAAGAAACTTCAGCAAGAAGTTATCAACATGTCTAGAACCTGTCTAGTTTTTTTAAAAATAAGCGACTAATGATGTTTTGTAACTTGTTTATAATTTAATAATAAAATATATTTTAAAAGTACAAGGAAAGACAATATTAATCTACACCGAGTTAAAATTAATTTTAAAACTTTTAATAAACGATAGTAATGCAGTATTCAATTACATTATTGTAATAAAGAAATGTAATTAACCTCATAACTTATTTACAGCATTATAAAAGAAATGACAGTAATAGTCACACGATGTTTTAAAATAGAAACTTTTTAGATGTAACTTTAAGAAGTTACAGAACAGATATTTTAAGAAAATAGTAGAGAAAAACATTACTTAAAACTTGCTTAAAGTTTAACCCACAATAAAGTTCATCACTTAAATCATAGTTATTTTCTACACTGCGACTGACTGATCGTTTTTTAAAACCGTTTTTATTAAAAAAAAAATAACAATTACAGTATGAAGCGAAAGGATCAAATATATAAAAATAAAAAATCATTAAAAAAATATTCCTTAACAATGACTCAAATAATTCTGTTGAAAGAAATTTATCTCTGTTTAAAACAATTTTCATACATAATATTAATAATAATCGCAGTAATAAAAAGATAAACTAAAAGCACAATCTATGAAAAGTTTTAATTAAAATATACGAACCAAGTTTACTTCGGTGTATTAATTTTAATAGAACAAATAAAACACAAACTAAAATTTTATATGTAGTGAGAAAGTACAAGGAAGCAAAACAGAAGAAATAAATGAAAAGTCCTCACAAAAATGAAATGATGATAATAAAATTTCAATTAGTTTTCTTGTTGAAATAAAAATAAAAATATAATCTTATAAAGAGTAAGTAAACAGTCGAGATAATAAAACAATAAGTTAGATTAAACATAATTAAAATTATATTTAAATGTCAAAAGAATTTATTGTTTTGTTTTAATATTTTAATTTTAATCATGACCTTAATGTACTAACGTGATAACATTTATTTTATTTAAACCAAACGCATGAGACTTAAGTTTCATGGATAATCACAGAAATCACACATACACTAAGGGCTCTTATTAATTTTTAGATTTTCCTGATTTGATGGGCACTGAACATAACATCTTCTATATACAAGCTCATTCTAAATTATGGTAAAATAGTTTTGTACAAGATTGTAGAGATAAAAATAAGAAAAAAGTTCATATTAACATATGACCGCGAACGCTTCATTAGCGAATTACAGCTAGCAAAAAGTTTCGCCCCGATTTTAGTTCCCCTGGTGAAATACAATGACACTGAATTTTTGGGGGCTACTTTTTGCGACAAATATAGTGGACTAATATGAAAACACCTACAAAATTTAATAAAACCAGTCTGGAATATGTAATGTTAGCAGTTTTTGAGAAAAAAATTAAATATGCAAAAGATTTTAGTAAAAAAACAGTCTTCTACGTTTGATGCCCAATAACTTAGTTCTACCTTTAATGGCCGAATGGAAGTAGAACTACCTGCTATGTACTTATCTATTCTGAATGCCGTTTCTACCTATTATGGTTGCCGTTAGATACAGAGCTGTGCTGGAAGCCAAGCGTTAAGAAAAATAGAGGAGTTCAGCCTGAAATACAGTAAACTGTATTGATTTATTGGAAGAAACTCCTACATCTTAATCCATAATAAGCTCCTACTCTCTAAGCAGGTTCTGAAGCTAGTATGGATGGATGTTAGGGCATAGAGCTTAGTAGGGGGAGTTGTCAGTCAGAGTAACAACGGAATTATTCAGAGGTTTTAGAATAAATTATCAAGGAACATTGTCAATGCTGGGTAGTCAGAAACGTAGACCTTCATAAAAACCAGAAGTTAGAGTTAGTCGCATTTTTTTATGAATAAAGAGATCTACGCAGGAAAATGAAGCAAGAGTCCACCAACATGTGAACATCGAAGATATACAGCTTCTTAACAACTCAAGATGCAATGACCCGGTTTAAGAAAAAGTGTAAAGTTGAAGTAAATAATAGTGCACAATATAATAGTGTACATACTAACAAAAAAATAACTGACATTATACGTTAACGGGCTAGAGACTGCAGATGAAGGCGGAGCATCGTGACCTAGACAATAGCACAGAGCAAATTGACTTCCGTTAATCGTATCGTACGTTGTCACGTTGTGGTCCCGCTGGAGACGACAGCCTACCAAAAAGTCAGCTGGAATTCGGTGGAACAGAGTGTGACTTAGCGAAGGGGCAACCTCATATCCGACCTTGGCTGTTATTGGCTAGATCTCATCTGCAGTCTTTAGTTCGTTGAGGTATAGAAACTGTTTTTTAAGAACTTTTTTTAAAGTAATTTAGGTCAGAAAAATATTGCTAATATTGAGTAGGTTGCAGAAGTAAAAAAACAAACAAATGATAATCAGGATCAGATTACAAGAAAGACACAAAACCATTTACACCATATAGGGTCATGGCTTAAACTTTGGAAAATTAAAACTAATAAAAACAAATCGCAACCAATGACATTTACTCTTAGACGACAAAACTGCCCAACCGTTTACATTAATAATATTCCGCTACCTCACACTACTCAAACACGCTACTTAGGCTTACACTTGGACAGAAAACTTACATGGAACGCACATGTTACACACACACGCCACAAACTCAAAACACGCTTTTATCAACTAAAACGCTTTCTCGATAGACGTTCTAAATTGAACATGTCACACAAATTAACAATCTACAAGACATTCTTAAGATCAATCTGGACATATTGAGTTCAACTTTGGGGACCTGCTAAACCTTCACACAAGAAACGTATACAAGCGATTCAGAGCAAGATTCTACGAACGATAACGCAATACCCCTTTTACATCACAAACTCGATGTTGCAAAAATCCCATACGTAATTGATGTCGCGGAACAACTATACAAGACGATGCATGACAAATTTGAATTACATGACAACCCTCTCATACAAAACATGTACACTAGGGTGATACCGGGTACTCAGCGCAGACTTTTGAAGCGCCTCTGGCCAAGAGATCTTCTTAGCCAACTGTAGGACCGTGGTGATGACTGCACGCTCCTTCAAGTAAATCAAGTTTTGGTACATTAGCTTCATATTTAGAAATTGTCTTATTAATTTAATAACAGATACTAAATTTCAATTAAAAGTGTCACAAAAAGATTACAAGATACAGCATTATAAGTAAGGGAAAAAATGAGTGCTGTTAATTGATTTGACCTTGCCACTTCTGTAACTAATGACTGATATAGAATTCACTCCTTGCCGAAAGAAATTTTGTGCTGAAGAATCACAATAATTAGAGAAAAGAAGAAGAACACTTCATTGTAAAAAGAGTTATTGAACGTTTAAACAAATTTCCTCCATAATAATTCCAAAGAATTTCATTTACATAAATTAACAAAAACTACACAGTAACGAGCGTCGAAGATGTATGTATTAAATAGACTTGAACGGGTGAAAAAGGTATTGAATTTAGATTATAGAATGAGTTAAGGGATAGAATAGAGACGGTAGTGGAGGACGGTTTAGGAGAAAACGTACGACTGATAAGAGGGTTTATGAAATGTTTTCCGAGCCTCTCCCGGGGCTTTTAGCGAGTGCTACTAAATCTAGTTGCTGTCAAGGTTTCCTCTAACTGAGGCTAATCCCGTTACAAGTCTCAGGGAAAATTTTCAATAGCGGCACACAAGCAAGCAGAACCACTTACCCATTTACAGAGTGTAACGGTAGGGCCTACCTACAACAACCACCTCTTGTCTCTTAACATCTTTATTCCCCGTTAGTCCTTTATCCTTCCATTCCGTTTTATTGTTCTTAAATACATTATTTTACCAACTCGCTATTAGCCGGAGAATAAGTTAAAATGTAGAGACTGTAATACAGCTGTCGTTAAGAACATGTCAACTCGGATTTCAAACTGATTTGTTAAACTTGTAAATGGAACGTATTGTAGTAAAACTCGTTTGACTGAAACCCCAACGCTGTCTAATGTACATTATGGATGTATTTTACAGAAAATCACAGAAGACGTACATTTGTTTCCGTACTGAATAAAACTGTACGGCTTCACAATGAAATGCAATTTTTTAAAGTTTACTAATAAAATAAAACAAATAAAAAAATACTAAATCTAATCCAAGAACATTATAAAAAAATCTTATATCAGTAAAATCTAGAGTTTTATAAACGAATTAATACATACTTAACGCATGAAATTAAGTTAAAAAATATTAAATTTTCCATAATTTATAGAAATGTATTTATTTATTCAGAAAATAACCGAACTTCATATGTCCCCTTGAAAGTACTCCCCTCCTCTGTTCACACACTTTTCTGAGCGGTGTTTCCACTTCACAACTCTGGATAGCTTCATTTGAAATGGCCTATAAAGTCTGAAACGAAATTGCTTTAATGTCACTAATAAATCTGGCGAGTATGGAGGTTGACAAAGGACAATTATCTAATTTTTGGCACAAAACTGACGACTTTACAAAGCTGAGTGTAAGGAAGCATTGTCATGGTGGAGGAACCATGAGTAGTTCCGCCACAACTCTGGTCTCTTTTGGCGTTTTTTTTCACATAATCGTCATAAAACACCTTGACAGTACAACCGGTTCAGTATTTCCCCTCGAATTCAAAATATGCAATTCCATTAAGTCGAAAAAATGAGAGAGCATCCCTGCACCTGGTCTTCCTGGTTAAAAGTCATCGTCAATTAATACAAGACCACTTTTAAATCGTGAAAACTATTCGTAACATTGTGAACGATCCAGAAAACCACCTCCGTAAGTTAGTTTTAAAAGTTGAAACGTTTCTGTTAAGGTTTTTTTAAGTTTCAAGCAGCATCGACACTCCCGAAAACTGCTAATTACAAAACATCACAATTTACACAAATTCGTTGAACTCCATGAACAATAACACGAAAATTAAACAAGATATCTTTGGTTTAGTCATTTCATCATAAAAAAATATATGAAATGGCTTACAAGGAAGTTTTAATTATCCGTACATTTACAATACGATTCCTTGGAAGATTCGCAGACAAAAATGTTTCGTGATCTTGAAAATCCTGCAAGACGATGAAAACACACAGTCATACAATATTTTATCTAACGAACAAAAACAATTAATCGAACAATATTTTTCTGTTTAGGAGAAATTCGACAATTGCTTGGTCACTTAGGCTATAGTAGCAAACTATACGCTACACTTGTAGCAACTAAAGAAATATGAATGACAAAACGTTTTATTAAAATCGTACTAGATGTAATTAGATTAAGGTATACTCTGAGTAAATTTGGACTCTTAAGGTTAAATTTGAATTTAAGAAACATTTGTTCAAGAGGACTTCGAAGAAATCACTAGCAGAGTTATTATACCAAAAAGTAATTCGAATAATCTAATTATTGTGTATAAACTACTGTACATTACCGATGGAAGAGTTTTCAATACCTGGTCTAAAATCAAACCTGGAACTTTCCGATTTACAGTTACAATTAACAGAATAATTTAACGATCTCAACTATTTAACCATGGAAGAAGGCAAAACTTTCTAGTTTCGGGATGATAAAAAAATTAATAATTTTAATGCTTTGAAATAATTATTTAATTTTAGTTTCTGCGAATATTTAAACGGAAAAAAATTAAGTGAATATTTATTGTGATCGATGGTTTTCACATATTCCAGAAGTTCTTAGATTACCTTTAAGCAGACAATAAAATAATGAAAATGAAATTACCTTTACTCAGACAAAAAATAAAATGCTGCAGAAAAGTTATAGGTCAGATTTAAAAAAAAAACAAATGACTACTTCAACCCAAGAACTATCTGGATTTAAAGTTAAGTACTAAACAAACAAAAAATAACATATCTTTGAACCTCTAAAAACTTCCGTTTCGTGAAGACGTTGTGAATTTCTAGAATTTTTTTATTTAACGTTGCATCAACTGCAACAGTCAGTAGCGACGACGATGAGGTGTAACTGTGCGAGGATGAAATAATTTTTAGTAACGTATGAAATATATCCTGTGCCTGAGTGGGATTCAAACCCACGACCGCATGATGAGAGACGAGCACGTAACCAACTACAATTTTAATTTAAATAACATTTCTTAAAATTATTTAGGTTAATATGAGAACGTACAAAATTACTTAAATAAATTTTATCATTTTATTCAATTTCAGTCACATGTTGAACTAAATGACAAGGTTGATAAACTGTAGAAATTAGAGTAGCTATAAATACGTACATAACTAAAACAGAATAGGAAGGTTCTTAAGTAGTCTGTCAAGACTGTACACGATAGCAAGCAACAAGTCTTGGATCTTCCCTAAAATCAACATGTCCCATCTCTTGAATTTTAACCTCCCTTGAGAGAGTGACGATGTTTCTGTTAGAATTAGTTGGTAGAGAATATTATCAAATGTCCATAGAAAATGAGGAGGAAACATTAGTCCTAATTAACTACGATAGTTTTAAGATTAGACCGTCTTACCAAGGTCACAAGTTCACGTTAATTCTAGTTACACTCTTAAAATAACTTTGCAAAATTACATTAGTTATGTAAATTACTAAAATAATACGAAATTGAAACTGAATTTCGATGTTCTATTATGACATGCTAACGTTACAATTGATGACGAGTCAACCAGAAACAAATTCTTTACGGCTGCATCTGAATATACTAATAGAGAGTTTTCATTAACAATTATACTGAGATTAGAAATAAATCTTTATAAAACATTACTAGCAATAAATGCCCATAACAGAGAGGTGGAGTGTCAAATTATTTACACTCAATCTGTTAGTTGCAGGGCTAAAATAAATAGTTCTGTTTCTTATCACGTGGTCAGCCAATTAAATGACTGAATCATTCAAGTACAGAAGAAGCAGAGGTGTAAAAGACACTAATCAGAGTTATCTCCTCTGAAAGTAATGAATTTCATTTTACAGCCAGACCTTGTTGTGATTGAAGTGAAGGTATCATTTGCAGAGTGGAAAGTATGTGCTTTTCAGACGGCCCGGCATGCTGATAAACGTACTTTTCCACTCAGTGAGGAAGACATTGGTAAACCACCTCACTCCTCGTTTTACTTAGTAAAATCTCTACAGGTTCAAACCAGCCTTTCGGCTGATGACCTAAACAAACAAACTAGTAAAAACGAATCTTTCAACACGCCTACATCATTTTCGTCTTGCCCTACAGTATAATCTTCCGTTTCTGCTGTGTCAATGAATCATACTGTGACGCGTGAAATGTATGGGCTTGACAATAGTGTGATGAGGTTTTCACTACAATAGTTTTTGTGTTAACTTTTATCAATAGCAGTTAATTACCTGATACCGATCCTATTCATTCGTCCATTTCTTTTAGTAGTACTTAATCGAACCTACGAGCCTGTCCTAGTAATTTTTATGTCTTTTGTTATTCATCGTCTGGATTTTTTCTAGCATTATGTAGAAGTTTTTAAAAGGGTATTTTGTGTTCCGTCAGGTTATAGTATGTATTTTCGAACGTCTATAATGCCTTTAATATAATGCTACTAGGCTGTTGTACGTTAGAATGAAAATAACCACGGAGATAGTTATTTGTTTACATTAGGCACTTATTTTATCTGTTTAATTTGTCTACGTAAATATTGGAGTTACGATTTTCGGCTCTTTTATTCTTTTGTTTTCAAATTCCCTATTATTCTATAAATTTTAATGTGGCTATAGTATAAACAACCGGCACTTTTGTTGGGAAGGAATTATTCTACGAGGTATTATAAAGTGAGCGACGGCCGTTTGAAACAGTGTCACTCGGTTGTATTTTACGACGTGAGTTGCTGAACCGGTTGTATTCAGGTGCACATAATTTTGATTGTAAATGGCTATCTTTTATTTTTAGTTAAGTTTAATCTAAGTAGGTAGTTAAATTGTAATTTATCGGTAGTTATAAGCGTAATATTAATTCGTTAAAAAAATAGTTATCATAAGTTTAAAGGCATTTTATTAATTATTTATAAATTACGAGATGCCGAAAGAACCTGGATTAAACGTTCTTCTTCTTCTTCTTCCTTAACAACCCATCATCCTGTGTTGACTATAGTCTGGCTCCACAACCCCTCTTGTGTACGTAGAATAGAAGTCTATGCTTCATAATATCGTTGATCGAAGATCAAATTAATAGTTCAATTGTTGAAGAATTTAAATAAATTATATAAATAGTTATCATAATTAAAAATCATAATAAATAATTTTCAATTAATTTTAAGATATTCTAATCAAAATTAAACTATACAAATTAAAATTTTAAGCAGAAAAAATTATAAATTACAAATAATTTTCCACAAGTCAAATATGCAAATTTATCAACGATGGAGTCAATGACTACTGTGAAATTTTTTTTTGTAAAAACGCAAAAAATCAATAATGAAATGAACAGAGAAATATTATCACGTGTAGATTAAAAACATTGAACTAATGCACTAACTTAATTAAAAACTGCATCAGATACTTGACAGAATATAGAAAGAAGAAAATTCTAGAAAACCTTTTATTCTTATTAAATGGCGGATATTATCTTTCTAACGCAAAAACATTTACAACACCCGCGGTGCCTAATAATGTCCATTACTTAAATACAACTACGACGCTCCATGTTAATTCAAATATGAAGTGTTCTTTATGTAACCCAAGAGATTATCAGCGAGCATATCTAGTAACAAGGGATGCATTTTGTAAGACGGCTGATATTTGTGAAATGTACTGTTTCTAGTACTATCGCAGGAATAATAAAAGCTTTTATACAATAAAAATAGTAAAGATGAGGGAAACAAAGAAGATTACACGTTCTAAAACACGTTATTACCATACGCAATCTAAATATAAACTAATAAATCTCTTGGAATAAAGAAATTGAAAACCGCATGTAAGACTACTTTTATACTTGCTGTAATGATAATAAAAAACTCTGGTGTGAAACACTCACACATTTTTTCCTTATAATATAAAATAATGAAAACATAACTTATGTTTAATCGTTGGTAAGCAATGTAAAATAAAAAACCTATCTGAATATTATTCATGAGTGAATGACGCAAAATGAAAGTCAACCTATGTAGAACTTAAAAATACTAAATTAAAAAAATACTTAAAAATTATTTGACACAAAGAAAAGCGTAGTAAAGAACAATGTTTGAAATAAAAGTAATAAGGTTTTTAATTTTCTACAACATTCATTATACAGAAGAAAAATTTTCTACAATGGAGGAGGAGAAGAGGTTGGAGCAAGATAGGGAGAGATGGAGGACTGAGTGTAGAAACCTGAAGTGAAGCAGAACACGAACACACACACACACACACACACACACACACACACACACACACACACACACACACACACACACACACACACACACACACATTATACAGACTTTTACCGTAAAATGCATAATAAGATTGCAGTATTGAATACCACGACAGCACAGCCCCCAAGAATTTCAGCAAACATGGTTACCTTAACGTTTCTTGGATTCAAAACCGGATAACAAAACAAATCTCACAGTAAGTGGGTTCATCAATTGTTTTAAACATTGTAAACAACCACAGGAACCATGAAACACAAGACTATAAAAACAGGGTACTTTTTATGCGTAATTCGTTGTATTTAATACATTATTGATTTCCGAAAATATTAATGTACATCCTGTAACCAACAATAAAACAAGCTTTAATTTGATGTATCGTAATTGTTTTTACATACAACGGTTCAAAATATATTGCTCTTTACAGACAGGTGTTTTCTTTCGTGAATCAGACTATAATCAACCGTGATATGTCGTCGCGCAGAGCTAATGAACTAGGGAAAGTGGAGTGTACAACTACGCCCGTGTAACAACCGGGCTGAATAACCGTTAAAAACTAGGGGGAAGAAAAAAGTAGAAGTACGTTATGACTGCAGTTTCGTGCGTTCCTGAAAACATTGTCTCTGTCCCGCTTTTTAACACATTCCGATGAAAAATAAGTATAAAAATAACAAAAGGAAAGCATGAGTGCAATATATTCGCGTACGATCTATCAATGTTTTGTAAGCGTAGTTCGCGCAGAAATGAGAAGTGAGTGGGGAGAATACTGCCGGCTGTAGAAGGGATGACATACGTTCGATGCATGCGTATGTGCGTGCGTGAATTGTCTCATTCTACTGAAGCGGTCGCAAAGAACAGATCGTAGCTGGAACGGCTGACTATTTTGTCTTATTGTCTGTGGTCGGTGGACATTTGTGAAAAGCCCCTAAGGAAACGTCAACCCTTCCACCATGTTGGAGGTCGCTTTTTTAGGAAAAAGAGGCTTCCGTAGGCCTAGACCATATATACCTACGGTACGGTACGTTATGCATTCCAGCGAGTCGGCTGTGAATTCCTCCTTCTACTGTTGTACTACTCACACCATTATTTCTCCCTTCATCGTACCTCAACCAAATCCGTCTACTGCGCGTACGCTTACATAACTTTGAAGGCCTTGTACATGCGTGTGTGTGTTCTGTGATGTGCGTATTGCTTCTTTTCAATTCTTGGAAATAGATAAGAGAGAGAGAGAGAGAGAGAGAGAGAGAGAGAGAGAGAGAGAGAGAGAGAGTGGGAGAGCGAGGAGGAGGATGAAGAGTGGAGTACGGAAGGGAACATCGAGTTGCGATGAATGTTTTTGTTCATGGTAGTATACTAAAGCTATGACGTTGCACATCCCGGTTGTTATGTGGGCCTATCTGTACGCACGGAGTGCCGACAGTAGCGCTGCGGCGACGTTAGACCGAAACGATACTTACAGATATGAGATGAATTATAGTTCCATAGCCGAGCGAGTGACAGAGAGATACGTGACATAACTAAACATGCGCCCAAAGGTCTTTACCGTTATAATCCAGATTTGAAAATATACTACAGTCGTTATCTTGCTTCTTAGTTTACTGCGTGCATAAACGCTTGCTCAAAACAATGAGTAAAATTAAACAATGTTATTGGAATGGCGCGAATGGCTTGTGCGAGTGAAAACGTTATGCATTCTCTCACTCCCACGGCTAGGGGGGACTTTAGTTCATCTGAATACTGCATTTTTCGGACACGCCTCATATGTGCCAAATTTCAATACCCTCGGTGACCAGAAAGTTACAAAGATAATCAGTGAACGACAGGATGAGTCAATCAGGTTTTTTATTTTTTGTACAGAAAAGTGATACGAAAATAGTAAATACTATAAGGGATTAAAAAAATTTATAAATTAAGGCATATAAACGTACATGACAAGAGATATTTATAACGCTTCAAGTATCACATGCAATATGTAAATAAATAGGCGGTTTGATTTTTGTTAGACTAAAAATAACTGGGTTATGATGATGGTGTGAAGTAAGAGTAATAAAACTGAAGGTATTCAAGTTAAGAATATGGAAATACATACGGTAAGTAACATGGTATTCATGTATGTATACCCTCCACCCTTCCATCCTTATACACAAACGTCCTATTCAAATGAATATGTCATGTTAGTGAAAAGGGAAGAAGTGTAGCGCAGAAAGTGAAGCACCCACCCAGTTTCCTTTTATAATAAGAACGTCAGAATCTTTCGCTAAGTCATTTCATCTGTTGAAAGCTACACTATATTTACTATAGCTACAGTAGCTACTTATGTTCAACCTCTGTAACTTGTAACAAAGCAAAGAGTCAGTTTGTACGTATCTTATAACGCAAAGAGAGCGAAAAGGAAAATAAAAGTTCAGAAACATCATAAAGTTCTACACAGCGTGTTACTTTTTCAATCATAAAACACTGTTGGATTTTCTGTAAATATGTTATCACAATATTGTGCTTCAAATTTTGATAATATAATTCCAATCTAGTTATTTAATTGGAGTAGTTAATGATTTGTAATCCAGTCAAAAGGTTCTATTGTATCTTGCACATGCCTAATTGACAAATAATTTTTATATATAACTTTTTTTTATTGCATAATTTGTGGTATAACAATAAATGCAACTTATGAATTAGATTTAACACATGAAAAAATTACAACCCACCGTTGTAATTGACAAATTATAATATAAAATATATTATACTGTTCTTAATTATTATTTACAATCAAAATGTGTAACAAATTTATATATATATATATTATTTTATTAAACATTATTTTCCTTTGTTTGCACCACTACATATATGACAATGAACAGCCAAAACAAATTAAATACAAATATATTCATTCGAGATCTTTCTTTCGAAAGATCTCGAATATAATACTCTGAGGTGAGATTTATATTTAATTTGTTTTGTTTTGGCTGTTCATTATCATATATATATATTTCTAACCACCAGAATACGGTAACATAAAACACTTACCAATGTTTATAGCGCTTTGGTGTATCTTGTACACATCTTCAGTACATTAAAATTTTTTCTACATCAAAATTTAAAACTTCCTACTCCCACCATAGTAGAACAACCCGACCATGGTGGGAGTAGAAAGTTTTAAATTTTGACGTAGAAAAAATTTTAATGAATTTTAATTTACTGAAGATGTGTACAAGATACACGACCCCGCTATAAACATTAGTGAGTGTTTTATGTTACCGTATTCTGGTGGTTAGAAATATATATTTCAATTTTAAATAATACGGCTGTTTAAAATCCTATTACATTTTGTAAGTATTAAGTAATTGTGTGTGTGTGTGTGTGTGTGTGTGTTTGTGAGTATGTATATATTTATATATATATATACACACACACACACAATTTTGGTTGGGTATATAAGAAGCACTTGCTAACAGAAAGAGCTTAATGGCCGAATTTAACTACTAAAACCTATTTATTTATTTACCTTAACCACTTGTCTCACATAGAAATCTGGGAATAACAATGGGAAGTGATTATCTGCGTGCGGTATGTGTATGGATTATTCGGTGTTATCTAAAACAAATTACGGTAATTGGTGGTAACTACAATAAGGAACGACATTTGGTGAGTTATTATTTTTTTTATTTATTCTTGTGGATTACTTTTCTAGAGCGTCTAACTGGGGCACGACCGTAGGTAATGTCATTAGTGAAGCAGTTGTCTTTGTTCATTGCTTCTTATTTATTTATTTACTTAAGAAGGGATAAATCTGCCTTAAATAAGTACAATAAAGTAATGGTTAAGTAAAATACTCTTCGCTCAGACTTAAAATAAGTTATGAATTGTTATTTTTGATGATTCAAAAATTCATGTGACGCTGATGTTTATACTGAAGAAGATCAATAAAAACGAATATTTTGAATAACATTCTATCGGATATGATGGAATTACTCATGTTATATACCCTAAAAATATTTCTGCTTTAGGCTTAAATAATTCATTTGCTTAGTTATTTTTGTATAAATTTAAATTCTTCACAAAATTAAGAGAAAATATTATAGTCCTCGCAGTCCTTTATAAAAGGCTTGTAAGCCTCTATTATAAATGTTTGAAAAAATGTTCTAATTCCTAAATTAATTAACGTGCCTGAAAGCAGTATGCGGGTCAAAATCTACCAAACTCATTCTTTTTATTAAAAAAGTGTAATTACCAGGCATCGTATTTGAAAATAAAATTCTTTTCTAAGTGAAACATAATAGCATTAATAATACAGTAAACCTGTTCCTCTGTAACAAATCAAACACAAAAATTATGTGAATCAACGTGAGGTATGAGATCAAATACACAAAATGGGTCTCAATAAAATAAATATTAGATAATTTTACTACAAGTGTGTTCACACAGAAACTACTTAAAGATCTGGATAATAGATCAAAACCAGTAATGTTTTAGGAATATTTTAAAGTAAGAAAAAATAATAATATTACATTAAATAACTGGATCATTAACGCTATTATTAAATACTCCGTAATTTGTCCCATATTGTGACATATGACTCAAGCTTCGGCTTTGCTAGCAGCGCCGTAATTATTTTTACTAAACTTCTTTCTGGTTTTTATTGTATCTATGCTATTACTATTATTATCTTTAATTCATTTCTAAAAATGTTTTTTACAACAATAAATATATTATTAGTTATAATAAACTCAACGATATCCGGATCTTAATATCTAATTCTGAACTCTACCAATTGAAATCGAAATGAAACTAGCCAATCGCTCGAGCCAATTACTGACATCAAGCGGAAAAACGAATTCATTTCTTCGGGCATTTAGAATACCGGACAATCGAGTAACTAAACAACTCATTTCTATAATTAACTTGTGGAAAAATCCTTTGAGGTGGGTGGCCGAAATACAGCAAGATATGCTAGAACTTACCATTGCAGAACAAGATGTTTTCGAGAAATCTGAACAGCTTATGTTGCTTAAAGATAAAAACACAAGATTCGTTGAAACAACTCAAGCCCCGTCGTCAATGATTTGCACAGAAAAAACAGATCAGGTCCCAAAAATTTTAAAAATTATTGGGAAAACGTAAGAATCATAAAACCAAACCAAGAAGGATTTCTAAATTTAATTCAAGTGGTGGTAAAAGCAAAAAAAATATATATATTTTTCGTATTAAATATTCTGTCACAAAAAATTTAATAAATTAGGGACCGATATGACAATAAGTACATTGTGTATAACAAAAATTAAAAAACATTCCAGGTTAATTGTTGAAATAAACTAAGAAACCCCGAGATATTACAAAAGGGGCGGTTTCCTACTGCCTTCCCGTAAGGTACCTATTGTGCCATTGCACAGTGATATTTTAGAAATATGAGCTAATGGAATAAACTGTTCATTTTAAGGAATTGTGTATTCAATGAAGCGGTGTATTGAACAAGGATAATGGATTACGACGAATGGAATGTTTTAAATAAAAATTCATGTAAATCGAAACTAGTAGAAACTAGAAACTTTAATTTTAATTTTGATACCTTCTCCTATGTTCTGGTAATACGGCGTAATTGTTAGAAGGATCTCGATTGTTTCGGAAACTATTGGACCGTAGGTATAAAAACAGTCAGCGCCTTAGTAGTGAGGTATTCAGTGATAGAAATGTGAATGAAAAATGTTGAGAGACGTTTGATATGGTTTCGTTACGGAACCGGTTCAAAATTACGTTAATAGTGAGGATGCATACGGGTGGTAAAAAGTTGTCCACGTAAACTAAATCATTGTTTTCACAGCTGAATGACATGATTCTGTTTTTTATAATTGATTTTAAGTTTTCTGAAGTAATCTAATTGTAATTTGTTAGTAGTCTAAGTTTAGTAACTAACTTTACAATAATAACTGTGTCAATAAATAATTTTTACAAGTTTACAGAAAGTCTGTTTATTATTTATCATACCTAGGTCCCGAACGAACCTAGGCTTAGGTGTTTACATTGTAGTACATTTTCCGTCCTGATATACGGTGTTGAAACATGGTCTTTGAGTGTGTAGTCCATGAATCGCCTAGAGGTCTTCGAGATATGAGTATTTAGGTGAGTGCTCACGATTTCGTGAACCGGTATATCAACAATGTTCATACGTTGGAAGACTGTCTATCTAGGTTCTTAATACAGGGGTAATTAATAAGAGCTTCTCAGACATTCTAAAGAAAAACGTAGAGGGTAAATGCAGATCTGGAAAGGATCATGGTTTAATAATTTTAGATAATGGACAAATATAAAGACGATAACTCTTTCGAGGGTAGGTAACGATAGAGATCCATTTACTTAAGTTTTAGTCAATCTTCACTGATAAAGTGACCATTCTAAGAAGAAAAGAACTGTACTAATAGGGAATGATAAAATTATTACAGAATCTCATATTACATTTAGGTGAATTTGAAACAATAAGAAATCTTGTAGAAGAAACGACGTATTTATTTTATTTTCCTCGTTTAATGTCAATTCAGTTCATATAAAATAACTTAAACCATTTCAGCTCGTTTTGCTTCGCAACGAAAAACAAATACAATACTTTCATTTGCTTCTTTACAATAAATAAAAGTTTACTTAACATAATTTAAATGTCTGTAAAAATGTTAAAATGAACATACAGACTACATATTATTTACTTAAACGAATCACGTTAAATAAAAAAAAAGTTGAAAGGAATAAAATTAATTTTAGTAATGAATGTACGGGAGGGAAACGTCGCCAGCACTTCATTTACTAATGGGACGATTCTATTTTATGAATTGAATTTACAATGTCAAATACGTACTATAATAGCTATGTTTACAAACGAGCTTCGTAAATAAAGTACAATCAAATTTAAATTTCACTTAAAATATATTATGATTTAATAAAGTATACAAACAAAAAGACATTTTCACAAAATGAATAAATTTACGAAATATTTGAAACAAAAAACAGGTACAAAACATTGTTAAGTGTATTTTTATGAAATCATAAAATTAAACAGTTGAATATACTAATAACAAATAAAACAACAGAAAATTTTATGCAATGTCCAGATATTACCGAACAACCACGAACCAGACGGGCCACCCTATTGCTGTAACAACAGCTCGGTGCATGGTGTAGTAGTCAACACAACTGGCTTTTACGCCACAGATCCCGGGTTCCATTACCAATCAGGTTTGAGATTTTTTCATCACTCATTTTCATTTATCACCTTCATTTTCTGCATTAGCAGTAATGTGCAAAATCAGTCGGACGTGAAACAAAGAAAAACAATACACAGTAATACTAGTTTATCAGAAAAAATTATCTAATAGAAAAATCTATCGTGAAAATGGGAAAAAGTTGAAACGACTAACTATAAGAGTTTTTAAGTGATTCCGTTTAGAAATCAGAAAGAAAGTTAGGTAGACATGAACTGTACTGTGTATTACTGACAACCACCGAATTTTATCGCTGGTTTTTTCGGTAATATATTTTTCAGGTCGCTTATTTGTGAATTTGAAGAAGCTTTTTCAGGACACTTGCCGCTTTCTCTTTTACAGCTTCCACAGACTCAAATCTTGTCCCTTTTAATGCAGATTTCACCTTAGGGAACAGGTAGAAGTCATATGGTGCAAGATCTGGCGAATAAGGTGGATGTTCTAACACTGAGATGCTGTGCTTGGCTAGGAACCTCTTGACAGAAAACGCGGAATGAGCTGGCGCATTGTCTTGGTGGAGAACCCATGATTTGTCCCACATTTTGGGGCGTTTTTCCTTACTCTTTGAAGTAGTTTAGAAAGTACCTCAAGGTAGTAGTATTGATTAATTTTTTGACCTTCAGAAACCCAGTGAAGGTACACAATCCCATGGATATCAAAAAAAAAAAAAAACAGTCATCGCTGCTTTAAATTTTGACTTGCTCATTCCAGCTTTTTTAACTCTAGGTGAAGTTCGGCTCTTCCAGTGCTTCGAGATTGGCGCTTCGTTTCCGGAGCACAAGTAAAAAACCACATTCATCGCATGTTATTATCGTTTCCAAAAAAGTTAGGTCATTTTCAATCGCGTACAAAAAGTGTCAGTAAAAACATTTTTGCGAGCTTCATTTCAAACATTTTTGAGCGGCACATGTCCTGAAGGAGCTGACAGAAGATGACTTCCAGCGCTGTTTCCAACATGGAAAATGTGTTTGGAAATTTGAGTTTCCAACAAATGGAAAATTCGCATGGAGGTTGTAAGGAAAGGAAGGAGTGTACATTGAAGGTGACAATAAGTGATTATGTATAAAATTAAAATAAATTTTTTTACAACGTCAGTCTCGTTATTTTATAGCCTCACCTCGTATATACTATTTTTAAATAATTCTAATCAAAAATATTTTGCAGCATTAAGTTAAATATTGGTCTTAATTTGTTGGATATTCCAAATATTTTTTTAAAAATGTCAAGTAATCCTTCATATACACGAATTTCTGTAATCCAAATCTCTTGAAATAAAACATTTTTTTGCCGAAAAATGTAGGCTATTCATATAAATAAGATCTGAACTTAGACCTTCCACAGCAAACGTACACAATTTTTAAATACAACGGTTAAGTTGAAAAAATTATTGATTAAAACAAGATAAGAAAAATTCAAAACTTACTCAATGCGTCAAAGATAAAGATCTCAGAAACGTACCTGAAACAAAAAAAAACATAAAATATTACAAAACTTTAATAATAATTTAAAAGGCATCACAGAAAATTCTCATCTAACCGGATCCTGTTCATCTGGAATGATATTCAGATATTCTTCTAATTACATTGTCATCATCATGACGAACAGGTAAAGTCGTCGCCGCGAGTCAGCTGTTTGACAACTGATGAACGGAGACGAAGGTTCCGTGATTTAATTCCTAGGAAAGGTAGTTTCTCTTTTATACAGATTTGAATAAACAACATACAGTAGTGTTATACAGTAGTGTTTACAGGTGTACTTTAATAGTTCGGGTACAATAAACAATACTTTCTCAGGAATGGTCAGCCTGAGTCTGAACAAGTCATACTCATCATCTCATTGGATCATAGGGTTGCTTATTGTTATGAATTGAACACACTGAAACGTACACACATTATTTGAGTCTGTCATTTGTTATCATGGTATTACTTCATATTGTAACCCGTACAAATGGTAAGATATGCAGGCTTTACCACCCACGTAAAAATCTGAACCATACATTAAAACTGGCAGAAGTAAGGTATTATAAAACTTTAAAACGGTCTCCACCTAAACTTTACCTAAACTTTACCGACCAATTTGAACCTCTAACAGTTTTACTAAGTAAAACGCGGAGGTGGTTTGAAATTGCCTTTCTCACTGAATGGAATACTATGCTTATCAGCATACCAAGCCTTCTGAAAAGCATCTACTTTTCACCCTGCAAGTTATACCTTCACTTCATTCACAACAGGGTCTGGGTGTATAATGAAATTCATTACTTTCAGAGGAGATAACTCTAACTAGTGTATTTTACATTTCTACAACAGAACTACGATTGAAGTTAAAAAAACTGTTGCGAAATTCGTTAAAAAATAAGAGAGAATTATCGGACTTTAATTTTTGGTAAATACTTCAATATCAAATATGATAGTACAAAGAGAATCAAGGGAGAAGTGAAGAGAATATGGAGAGAGTACCCAATTAATTGACAGTTAACTGAATGAGACATAATGATACTCAATTTCGGCTGAAGTTATGTCATTTAATGACCGAACAGCTCGATGTATCCAACATCAGATCAAAGTCAAACTAAATGGTACATGGATACCGAGGGTGAGAGAGAAAGAGGGGGAATAGGAGGTTGGTATAAACATCATAATTAGGAAAGAGACGACAGACGGATTGACAACCACTGAAATAAACCGAATGCGATTGATCAAAATACTTATAAAACTGTAAATCAGATTTTACACTAATCAAACTACGTTCCTTCAACATTAATTACTAGTAAAAAGATAATATAGAAATAAAAAATTATAAATTAAAACGAAATAATAATCATAATATAAAAGCTTTTATAAAAATTGGAAATGATAAAATTAAAAGAAAAAAATAATAGGACCGAAGTCAAACAATATTAGTTTTGAAATTAAATAATGAACATTTCAATGACGCAGAAAATTGAGATGGTTCGTGGAAGCGGAACCATGAAAAGAGGGATGAAAGTAAAGTTAATGTAAAATTATCAGCCCCCTAATCCATCACAACGTTAAAAACTTACCGGTCCACTTTTATAAAGTGTCATTCAGTAATCAGTTATACAAAAAGTTATTAATTCATAAAAACCGCTAAAAATCTACGGAAGTAATATAATCATATAATAATAAAAATCGATACTCTATTTTTAAAAAAAATCTCTAAAGCTATTCACTTTGTTTCAAACTGGCCGATTTTTAAAATCAGTGTCATAATTTTAGTCTATTATACTATATTATGCCTACATAAACGCTTTATACAAACAACTGAAGTTTTTAATTTTTCGCTCCCCATTTGCAGTACAGAGAGAAAAAGTACTGCAATTATGCAACAGTTTTCTATAACTAAATTTTCTGCCCATAACAGGAAGGTGGAGTGTCATATTTTTTGCACACAATCTGTTAGTTCCAGGGCTACAATAAATAGTTATGTTTCTTATAACATGATCAGCTAATTATATGACTGAAGCATTTAAGAACAAAAACGGTAGAGATTTAAAGACACTATACCTCAACGAACTAAATACTTCAGATGAGATCTAGCCAACAGCAGCCAAGGTCGGATGTGAGGTAGCCCCTTCGCAAAGTCACACTCGGTGCCACTGAACTCCAGCTGACTTTTTGTTAGGTTGTCATCCACAGCAGGACCACAACGTGACAACGCAGGATATGATTGACGAAAGTCAATTGGCTCTGTGATGTGATCTAGGTCACTATGCTCCGTCTTCATCTGCAGTCTCTAGTTCGTTACGGTATAGTCAGAGTTATCTTCTCTGGGAGTAATGAATTTTATTATACAGCCAGACTCTGAGGTAAATGAAAAAAAAGGTGTAATTTGCAAGGTGGATAGAAGATGCTTTACAGAGGGCATGCTGATAAGCATACTTTTCTACTCAGTGAAGAAGGCTACGTAAACCACCTCACTCTTCGTTTTACGTAGAAGCCTCTAGAAGTTCAAATCACCCATTCGGCTGATGACCTAAACAACAACAAATTTTAACAAATCTTCTTGTTTCATAACCTCCAGAAGCAAACAACGTCCTATATAGTCCCGTTTTTGGCTCCTTTATTGTGTTCGTTGTGTTCTTATTCCTTCGATTCTCTGGTATGGAATCTCGTATGGATCCAGAAACATATATATTGACAACACAACAAACAATCGAATGAATGAATGAATACAAACAACAGAAATATATATTGACAACATTTATTTACGCGTATTTTTGGTTCTTTAGGTATCTGATTAGTAATAAATGATACAACTTCCTTTTTTTTTTCTTGCCTATATGAATATATAGGAAGGAAAGTATAGTTTTCAAGTCGATTTTCCGAAACCGAGTTTTTACCGGATATACACGTTTTCAGACCCCCTGAACCCAAAAACATGTTTTAGCGAGTGTGTGAGAACAAAATATCTCAATAACGGAACATAGTACAAAGTTGAAACTTGTTAAGACTTACTAGGGGACCCCACACGAATATTTTTATACTAAATCGGTCAACCGGAAGTAGTAGTTTATTCATGTCATTTTTTACTTTTTTGCGATTTTCTCAAAAATGGCTACTACGATTTTTTTTATATCACCTCATTACTCCATTTTTTATGCTCTACAAGATAAGGTAGGCGTCATGTCTGCTGAAATTCTTGGAGAGGCTTTTTTCACGTAAAAAATTATTTTTTTAAGCTTGCAGCTTTAATATGCATTTTATCGCAAAAATGTATACTGTAAAAGTTGTAGACAATTAAAAAATTTACAACTTTTATTTCAAACATTTTTTGTATAACGCTTAGTTTAGCGGTAATTAGTAATTTTTTGTTTTTTTTTTCAAGAAAATCTGTAAAAAATAGATTTTTTAAGATTTCGGCCGTAGTATCCATTTTACGAAAAAAAATGCATATAATGAAATGTGTAGGAAATTAATAGATCTACATTTTATATTTAGAGCATTTCTCTACAGAGCATAATTTAGCTTGAAACAGTGATTTCCCGTACTATTAAGCTAAGTAAGGTTGGGTTCATTTTGTATCATTCACTCATGATTAAAATTAGGTTATATTTTTTGAGGTTGGTTCGTTATTTTGTTTTTTTCTAATGTTTTATTTATTTTTTTAATATTAGGTTATATTGTTCATAATTTGTATTGGCAAGAGAAAGTCGTGTGAGTGTTTAACACCAGATTTTCAAGCTTAAAAGGCGTGAGACTTATGGCCAAAACCATTAGTGATTTCTGTTTGTACTCTTTAAGAGGAATCGAATGACACTATTCTTCTTTCCAAATTTTGAATTTGATTTCTTGACTTCCTGTTTTGGGCCACTTTTAGTTGAAACCGGAACTTTAAACCAAATTCAGGGCCTTTAACTTTTTTTTTAGATTATGAATTCAAAAATCGTTTGTTGCTACATCTTGTGGTTTCTGACATAAATTTTTTGACTTCCGGTTTTGGGCCACCTCCGGTCGAAACCGAAACTTTAAACCCAATTTAGGCCCACTAGCGGTTTGTGTAAATTACGAATCCGGAAACCGTTTGTTGCTTTCTTTTGTAGTTTTTTGACATTTGGATGCGACGGACTAAGAAAAATTATAATTTTAAAAATTGCCACAAATTAACTAAACGGTATATTATCCATAAATAATTCTTCGTCAACAAAGCAGGTCATCTTTAAAAAATTACAGTTAAATGTTGGGCACACAACAAAAATTAAATGCAATTTAAACTTCCATAATTTTGAATTTACAATTTTTTGTTTGACGCTTTATATAACAGATTTTATGCGAAAAATCGTTTAAAAATTTGAATAAAAAAGCTTTGTGAAATTCCTTGTAAAGCATAAAAAAGCACACTGTAATAAAAATAAATGATAATATAAAACGCTTTGTTTATATTTTGTTCTGCAACACATATCTGGATTTAGAAAGTTTAAAAAATATGAAAATAATTTAGAACTGTTCAAAGATTAACAAGAATAAGCGGTTTTCCGCCCTTTATTAATTAGGTACCTAAATAAATTACAGTACATAATTTATTCTGTACTGGGACAATCCAACACAATGTCCGGGAAATGTGAGAAATACTTTTTTTAAAAGAATCTACCCAAGATATACTGTAAATTGGAAGTTAAAATTAGCATACAGTTTACTTTTAACAATACGTTTTAGTACAGCATGGTCAATAGTATTCGGTTATCGTGTATTCCACAATTTTGTTCCCGTTTTTTAGTAAACGCATCTGTGCAAGTAAATTAACTGAATTGAATTTAGCTTACAGTTTCGACATTTTATTTGCGTTTTTATTCAGATCTGAACACAAAAATGAAATGAATTTATAAAAAACATGCCGTGCCGTTTCTGTTGGAAAATAATAATCCAACCTCGACTACTCATTTGCGTAACACGTCAAAACAAAGATCATCAATCAAATTAAAACCTCAGTCGGTTATAAAATGTGGTCCCCACACAAAAGTACTACCTGAACTCCTCCTCCCTCACACAGACAACTATACCATTCTGTATACTCCGAACAATTCTTGTTTCTTGGTTGTTGCGGTTGTTTTCCTAAATCCTGGACCTTACTCTGTTCCACTTTACTAATTCTACGAAGTTTTACTTGCGTTACGCTTGTTTCTACCACTACCGTTACCGTTTCTGCACTCCAAAGTACCGACGAATACATACAATACAACCTTCTCTCTTCCTCCAGTAAAATCTAGCATTTTCCCTTCCCGCTCCACCCCTTCCGTTTGTAAAACAACAAAGAGTGTTGTTTCTATTAGTTGTTTTAATACATTTCTCCAGTTTGAGACTTTTGGTAAATTGGAATTCTCTCCTGTTTATTCTCTTATTTCAATTTCAAACTTCCGCTACAATTTCATAATTACATTTTCTTTAATATTAAGTAAATAACTTATCTCATTAAACACTTTATTATAATCTTGAAAATTGAGTTTTATAAACTATTCGTAATTTCTTTGATGCCTACTTCTTGGAGTTTTCCCTATTATTAAGTCTTCTTTAGTTTTTTTTATTATACTACGTAAAAAACGTTTTCTTTTCATACATAAATAGAGTTTATAAAAACAGGAAAACAGTATTTAAACAAATTGTGTTAAAAAAAACAAGAAGAATAAGTGGAATTATAGATTCATTCGAAAATCTAAATGCATAACGAACAATAAAACGATCATGCGTTACTAATCGATATTTAAAAATATTACAATTTTAAGTAAGTACATCGGAGAAACAATACATCGAAAACCAGTTAAAAGGAAACGAACAACAGCATACAGGACAAAATGGTCGCTGCACTCCGAAGAACACACAACCTGAAACCTGCTTATCTGTACGTTAATTTCCCTTAGTTTACTGCCTCAGAATGATCAGGAAAGCTGGTCTAAGAGAAGTAAAAAAATTCGAGAAAATGATTTCCGAAAGATTATACGCCCAAAGGTAGTAGACGGACTGTACAGATAACAAGGCACAGAAGAACTGCATAAGAAAAATTAACAACTAATGTAGACGATCAAAAAATGACGACTAAAATTCTATGGGCACCTGTAAAGAATAGGTGAAAAATCCTTAACAAAACAAATTTTTTAAAAACTAAAGAATAGATCTCAGTTTTCGGATACATGTTTAAAAAAGTCAGAATGGGTATCGAAAAAATTGGAATAGATCGGGAAAACTTAAAGGACCTAAACAAGTTCTGGCTACTGATTTTTGAATTTAAGGAATTCCACGAAAATATCAGCAAAACTCAAAGAAAAGAATCCTACAGAGAAAGAATCTGAGAGTATTGGCTGAAAAGAAATTCAGGAAATGTTTAAAGTTACTTCCCGTGCTCTAAAATGACTCTAAACGGAATTTTACAGAACCCGGAAAAACTAGAGAATGTCATTAATCATTTAAATGAAGTGCACTGATTTGAGAGTTATCAGATTGCAGTACTCTTTGATACACTTGTATAAAAAATGAAGGAATTCAACCACAATTTTGTAAAATGATGCAGTAAAAATCAGTCAGTAAGAAAGAAAGATAGTTAAATAAAATGGGAATATTTGCTTGAATATTACGAGAGGAGTTTATGTTTAAAAAAGAAAAGAATTGTGTATGCAAAGAGTGAGTTATGAGGGGAGGGAGAGTGATGGTAGACAGGGCGGAGAACAGGGAAAGTATTACGGGACAGGTTCCTTGCATACCAAGCCTGGGGGATTCCTTTTTGTACGAGTCAAATGTACCACACAATGTACGTATGTATGTGTAACAAGTCAGTTGATGTCCACCTGGATACAATACTTTGTAAGCTCTCTAGCCTCGTTTGCGCGGTACTCTAGGGAAGTTAAAAACACAATGAACAGAACGTAAAGTAGAGAACTATCATACGCGCAGACACAGTCGACTACTACAATCACCAGTACATATAACAGAATCAGAAATAACCCGGCAGATTAACAAAGCAAAAGCAAGATTAAAAACTGAGATCTAATTACTCACTGTTCTCTCTTATTAAACAAAAACGAGGAGTGTTCCGTTCTGAAAATTAGAATTAAAGCCCTTCAGGTTTTTTCAATCTTTATTACGGAATATTTTTCAAACTTAAACCTCAGATTTTTCGACAAACAATTTGTATAATACGAAAATTCAAAACTAGAAACAAATGACATTGTCATAAAAGATGCGGCTGTTCTTTTAATGAAATTTTAATGGAATACTCAATAAATTATTTATGAATGGGAACCAGATATTTTTGTATTCATAAAAAGCTAACAAAAGCGAACATCAGTTAAGTATTTAACATTACTAACCCGTAATGTTAACATTAACATTTAACATTAACTAATCCGTACGTTCAAACCTCATCAACGCTGAAAAATAGTATAGACAGAAAACTGGGTGGTATTTACATTATCCGACTTAAGACAATCTCCTAACGCGCGACTAAAAAATTTCCACAGTTTTCTTCACCTTAAATCTCATCTTCAAATTACTCACTATTAACAAATTACTTTTCAAACTAATTGGAGCTAGGATCAACTAAAAAATCTAATAAAAGACGTATTCAGACATTGAAGAACAAAAATTTCCATCACAGGATATCCAATATACATCAATAATAACACACAGAGACCTTCAAATCGAAACTTTACACGAAATAATAACGAAATTTCACGCTCGGGTTCACAGCAATATACAATATCACATAAATTCAATCACTGTCCTTATCTCATCTACCACACAACAAGAAGACAGAAAAAGGCGATGGAAGCCTTTTGTGAGTCATCTTGAGAGATTGGCACTGGGTGATGAAAAAACTAAAAAGATTTATTAGAGTTAATTTTTTAAAAAGTTAATTCTAAGTTTATGAAGTTTTATGACATTCGTGAAAACAATTTACAGATACAAGATTTTAATTTTCAATAAATAATCATAGTACTATTTCCACCTTGTTTTCCCTGTATGAATTGTACACATTAATTTCAAGAGCACAATCTTTTCACAAGTAAAACTATCAAGTGTCGTTAACAAATACAGCTAGGTATCTGGTAAGAATACTAATAAATAATAAACTTACTTCTGAATAAACGGACAAAATGATTTTAATAATATACAGTAAGACTAAGTATAGAGTGAAAGTTTTCAGGAAAGTTCTGAAGTTTATAACTTAGTAGCTATAATAAATCATACAATGATTAAATTAGTAACTATTCGGTTAAAATTACTTCAGTTTAAATGTTAACAAACTGTTCCGAATTTAAAACAGTAAAATTTAAAATATTTTCTTCCCCTTATTAATATCCCAGCAATTCCTAAAATTCTATTAAACATTTTAAATTTTTTATCGACTTTTGCGATAACTATTGTTACTTACATAATGGTTAAAAAAAGGAAAACTTCAAAGAGAGATTTTTTTTATATTAATCCTTATAATTTATTTTTTTATTATTATACATGAAACCTGATATTAAACAGGCTGGCTGCTATGAGATGCGCATGCGATCCTCGTGGGTTTGTCCGCACAGGCCGTGAGAATCAAAGCTGGTTCCTCGGACGTCAATTTGACTTTCATCATAACTTTTGCAGGCGTGCTCTGAGTAAGAATACATTGAATTCGGTACAGACCTATTAGGATATATTAGGCCTGTGTTGTTGTTTGGGTCATCAGCCAAAAGGCTGGTTTGAACCTCTAGAGGTTTTATTAAGTAAAACGAGGAGTGAGGTGGTTTACCATTACCTTCCTCACTGAGTGGAAAAGTACGCTTATCAGCATGCCGAGCCTTCTGAAAAGCACATATCTTCCACTCTGCAAATGACACCTTCACTTCATTCACCACAGGGTCTGGCTGTATAATGAAATTCATTACTTTCAGAGGAGATAAATCTGATTAGTGTCTTTTACACCTCTACCTCTTCTGTTCTTAAATGATTCAGTCATTTAATTGGCTGACCATGTGATAAGAAACAGAACTATTTATTTTAGCCCTGCAACTAACAGATCGAGTGTAAATAATTTGACACTCCACCTGTCTGTTATAGGCAGATATTAGGCCTATTAGTACAAAATCATCTGTACGTAGATATGATCCGCGAGCAGCAAAATTAGTTAGTACTACACGAAAACTATATCTACTGACCTTTGGATATGTTTATTTGTATGTATAATTGTAACATTGTTTTCATCTTCATTAGTAATTATGTGTTAATTAATGTTTGCAATAATATTGTAAATAATTTATAATACTGTTTATACGTTAATATTCGTGTTTATTTATTAACTTATATTGTTAAGCGAGGATCACATGCGATACACGCGGCCTTTTCCGACAATATGTTTTTGGTAGGCCGTGAGGATTACAGATTTTCTCACAATGGTTTTTAATTATCTTACATTGTATTAATTTTTTACTATTATATACTCAATGTATCTGCCAATAACGGACAGGTGGAGTGTCAAATTATTTACACTCACTCTATTCATTGCAGGGCTAAAATAAATAGTTCTGTTTCTTATTACATGGTCAGCCAATTAAATGACCGAACCATTTAAGAACAGAAGAGGTAGAGGTGTAAAAGACACTAATCAGATTTATCTCCTCTGAAAGTAATGAATTTCATTATACAGCCAGACCCTGTGGTGAATAAAGTGAAGGTGTCATTTGCGGAGTGGAAAATATGGGCTTTTCAGAGGGCCTGGCATGCTGATAAGCGTAATTTTCCACTCAGTGAGGAAGGCAATGGTAAACCACTTCACTCCTCGATTTACTTAGTAAAACCTCTACAGGTTCAAACCAGCCTTTTGGCTGATGACCTAAACAACAACACTCAATGTATGATACGTTATTGATCATATTTTGGAATTTTTCTGTGCGGCCTCTGGTGAAAGTTTACTAATAATGATGTGACCTGGTCGGACGGCTTACCCTTAGGCCTATACATTGTGGCAGCCAACCTGTTTTAATCAATATAACTCAGAAAAAAATACTCAAACCCGCTAATCCGGTGCCCTACTTTATTTTTTTTTTGAATTGGTAATATTATAAACTATAATATTCAGCAAAAAATATATAAAAAATTACCTCACTTTTAATGTAAAATTTATATTGTTAACAAAAAACCGTAATGCTTAGATTTTCTAACAAACAAATTATAAGATAAAATACCATTTATCATCAACACTATAGTTTATCAATATATTTAAATAACGCTAAAGTTGAGCTCTATAAACAACCAAAAACAATGTTTATTCTATATAAGGTTTAAGATATGAATAAAATAATCAGGTGTTTTATTAAAAAGAAAATCGGGTTTTTTCTATTATGGGTCAGGGATTGAACATATGACGGAAAACAGAATTCGAAATTGAGATAAAAGATCTTATTTTGAAAACTTAGTGTACGTATATTATACATCTGTAATGCCTTTATTTTCTTATGCAACTGTACACTGACAAGTAAAATTGTTAAAAAAGAAGGAACAGACATGCCGTAGATCAGTGACACCCAATGGTGTATGGTCTAGAGTGAATATGGTACAATTTAAAATTAAATTTTGAAAAAAAACATAAATTCATAAATTAATATTATTTAACTTTGATTACGTTATTAGATCTCTACTCCGCAATCTTCTCACTAACTTTGATGAATCTCCAGAAATATTTAATAACGCATTTTATTCACTCATTTACTTATTCTTTTCTTATTCCATTTATTTCATTTCATTATCACTATCATTATTATTATTCATTGCATTATATTATTATTATTTTTATTATTTCATTTCTTGTTTTATTCTTTTTTTACTCATTCGAATTGCCGATTAGTCTGCTGTAGAATCGAGCGTATTTCATATTTAATAAAGCGAATTTTGAAATCATCGTGAAGAGTTTTACGAGTAAATATACATTTAAAACTAAAATAACAAAATAAATAATTTAAAAAATTAATGCCTCTATGAATTAATTAATGTAAACTATAAAGAATGTCACGGTCGAACACTGTAACATCCGTGAATTGGGTAAATAAACTATTATTAGTTAATGAAGTATTTTCTTAAGTTTTAATTAATTTCTATTAGCCAGTTATCAGTAAAAGTTAGTTCTTTCTTTGGTCTTTTGTCTGTTTGAATAGATAGTTACATAGACTACTGATGGTAAACCAAGATTGTATACTGTACTCTAAAGGCCGTCGTCACTCTTTTTTCAGAGTATAAAGGATGTTCATTTCGTTTGAAGGTGTATAAAGAAGAGAGAAGAGCATCTCTCATAGCCGACTAGAAAGGAAGCATTTACAATGATACTGAAAAGTGGATCGGTAAGGAAAGAATCGGGAAAAGAGGATGAGAGGTTGAGAGGGTGATGGCGGTGTGTTCTGCTACTACGTTACGAGTCTTTTGAGGCTGCAGGCAACAAGTGTATCAAAGTAAAGAAAATATAGTTGAATGAAAGGAAAGAAAAAGGAAAAAGGAAGAAAAAAGAAATAAAGCCACAGCCGGAATGCTTGCGGGGTAGTATTCGTCTGCGTCATAGTAGACATCGTCTTTGGCCCGTGACGCGGCGCCAAATTGAATTCGGCTCGAGGCGACCACTAATTGAACTCTAGTTACGACGCCCCTCGCAAACATCTCTAACAAACCATCTTAGTTTTATTCAGAGAAAATATAGGTGCAACCTTCATCATCGTCTTCATTTTTCCTTTTAACATTGATACTTATTCATAATACAAAAAATTTGTTTCTCTGTCCACTTTTATTTCCGTAACTAGCCGATTAATTCAAGTAAAAATGTTTTTCTATTTTAGACTTTTTTGAAATTCCGAATTGTCAGGACGATATGATCAATACTGTTGTTGTTTAGGTCATAAGCCAAAAGGCTGGTTTGAACCTCTAGAAGTTTCACTAAGTACAAACGAGGAGTGAGGTGGTTTACCATGTCTTCCTCACTGAGTGGAAAAGTACGCTTATCAGCATGCCGGGCCCTCTGAAAAGCACATATTTTCCACTCTGCAAATGACACCTTCACTTCATTCACCACCGGGTCTGGCTGTATAATGAAATTCATTACTTTCAGAGGAGATAACTCTGATTAGTGTCTTTTACATCTCTATCTCTTCTGTTCTTAAATTATTTAGTCATTTAATTGACTGGCAATGTGATAAGAAACAGAACTATATATTTTAGCCCTGCAACGAACAGAATGATCAATACTGTACAAATAATATGAAATAAATTTCGTAACCTATAATTCTTAAGTAAATTCAATGGAATTACAAAAGGGATTTCAATAATTTATTTATAATTAAATTCGTCATCAGCCGAAAGGGAGGTCTCAACGTTTAAAAGGGTTAACTAAGTAAAACGAGAAGTCAGGTGGTTTTCCATTGCATTCCTTACTGAGTGGAATGCTTATCAGCATGCCAGGTTCTGTGAAAAGTATCTATTTTCCACCCTACAAAATATACCTTCACTTCATTCACCACAGGGTCTGGTTGTATAATAAGATTCATTACTCTTACAGGAAATAACTTTCTCTAAAGTCTTTTACACCTCTCCTCTTATTTTCTCAAATGCTTCAGTCAATTTGTAAATTTTAATTTAATTCTACATTAAATTATAAATATTATGAATTGTAGGGATGGGTTTTTATCACGGGAAATTATTGCATATTAAAACCCACCGTTCCAGTATCACAACCCACATGAACAAGTTGGAGATGTTTCTTTGAACAAACTAAGATCATTAAATCAGGTATACGTTAACTGAAAATTATTTTACTAAAAAACGACAACGAAAGAATAAAAAATTTATTCACGTAGAAGTTCAGTTAAAAAGATACTTTATTGTTTTGTTTTTTTAACAAATAAATAATCTGGTGACTACCATAGGAGTAAAATCTAACAGTTCATCAGATTCTAAAGTCATAATCAAATTCATAAAAAATTAACATATTAGTTCATTTGACAAAGATTCTTTCTACCCAAAAAAAAATTTGAAACGTAATAAATAATATTCAAACATACACAAGTTAACTAACATTGAAGTTAAAACGACTTTAACACGGAATCCCTACCTTAAACCAAGTTAACATAAATGAATATATTCTCAAAACTACTGAACCAACCTCTTTCAAATTTTTACAGCAATTTTTATAGGGTGTTTTGCATAAAGTGAAGTTTTAAAAGAAGTTTTTTACTTAATGGATGGAAGACAAAAATATTTCAAGTGAGACATTTTATTAACCATTTATTATATAGATTTTATCATATAGTATAAAACAGCGTGTGTGTGTACTAGAGTTTTGAGTAAAGTTTTAGGAAAATTAACCGAGCAGTTCCTGCGAAAATGTTCTATAGATATAAAAATGTATAAAACCAAGTGAACACTAGAAGAACCGTGCACAGCTCGTAAACAAAAAAAAATTTAGCCGTTAGTCATTGAGCATACTAACACAACCAGCATAAAACATCGAATTTTTTTAACTATTAATCTTTATTTGTAACTATGAACACTAGTTTTTATTTCATTACACATAAAATTATAAAAAAACCAACAAAAACGGTCAAAGGATGAGTAAGAACACTTAACAATTTAGTAGAAATTTCGTGGCTTTACCACATCACGACATTTAAAATTACAGAAGTAATAAAATTTATTTTATCAGACGTAAATCTCCTTTGTATGTCCTGACAAATACAGGAATGAGTTAACCTATTAATTTTTTAATTTAAAATTTATCAAGAAATAATTTTTAATTTCTTTTTATTATTTAAAAATTATATCAACAGCTGGGTTGTTAGGGACCACGGTGGGTTACACAACTGGAACAGTGGATTTTGACTTGTGTAAATTTCCAGATTCTAGCCAGGAATCGAACCTGGGACCTTCGCATTGTAGGATAGCGCGCTAACCACGACGCTATGAAGGCGGCCAAGTTCAGTCATAATTTTTTTTTAATAAAACAATAAAAAATTTATTAGACGGATTTAAGCAACAATATTTAATAAACGAACACTGTTTATACATCACAACCAGCAAATAAAATAACAAGAAACTGTTGGCATGACAGGCTTGAGGGAAGAAAAACTCACAGTATAACATTCTCCAGACAGTTTAAAAATTAACGTTACTGTCGTTTTAAAAATTAAAATTACAAATGATGTCTCGTACAAAATAAAAAGTATTGTACATTAATCGATTCAGAACAACCTAAATTTTTAGACAAGAGCTGAAATCAAACAATTAATTTTATTTTAGTTTCCATTCCATGTAATTTCGCAAGGAAATTGCATTGTAGTGTAAAACTATTTTAATTTTGACGCATTTTTACATTAACAATTAATTCAAAATTTATATTTATATTGAACAATTCAAAAACCAAAAACGATATTCTAATGTTAAAAATCATTCAGAGATGAACAATTTGTGATAAATGTAGTGAGAAAATAGATTTGAGGATAGGATTGGGAGACGCTGTGTATGAAAGAAAGGTATGAGTGAAAATCTTTACTGGTGTGGGTAGTTTTCTGATTGGTCATTCAGTAGGCGTCTATAACCCAAACCTTATAGCGTAAGGGGCTTGAATAGCAGCAGGAAAGGGATTCCATAGAGGCCAAAGAGTGGCCCTTCGGGCCTCTTCACAAGATATTTATAGCCACATCTTGGTACTGTTTAATTCATAGCAAGTGTGATTTGCTGGCACAACTCCAACCACCCACTTCATTTGTCCACATCTGATGTGTCCTCAAAGGACCATTCCCAGTAAAGTATCCATCCTTCACTTTAGTTTTGTTCCAGATTTGAAATTTATTCAACCGTAAACCCTACAATGATACGAACCATTTGTTCCTGTTTAGTATTTATTAGAATCATGAAACATTTTACTTTCTTTTGAAATATTACTTAAATAACGTTACAAATAGTACGTTAGAGACAGGTCTCGTGATAAGAATTTCGAACTCTTGATCAAAAGATTTCTAATTCAGCTTGGGCAGAACTCTCAGTTGAACTCTATGATTTCTCTTCGCCACTACGGTTAGGTGGGTATAATTGGCTCACAAAAATTAATATTTTATAGTTAATTATAGTTGTTATAGTTATAAGTATATGAGTTTTTTCTGTTACTGATATTGCGCTAATATTATGTTTATTATGGGTTGTATTTGTGTATGAAGAAATAGTTAAATTTAAGGGAGGTAGTTAAGGTTATATTTTGTTTTCATTTTTTCTCTAATATAATGTAAAGTAAATTGGTAGAGGTTTTTTTGTCATATTTTATAAATGCTATTTCATAACTTTGCTGATGTTTGTATTATCATTTATTAACATTTTAGTTTTGTCAATATAAGTTTTAAATTTTATTAACATTTTTGTTCTGTCTGTTTTTTTAAATTTTATTTAACGTTTTTTGTAATCTTATTTGATCATATTCTCTTTTGTGTGACTAATTTTTTTATGTAATAAGTGATGTATTGGTATTCACTGTTTTTTTTTGTTTTTTTATCAGTGCTATTATTGTTGTATTGTAGTTTTATTTTTGTGCTTTGTATTTTTTGTAATTAGAGCCATTCTCCTCCAAGCAGGGCTTTGCTATTTTGGAGAAGTAAAAAAAGAAAAACAAAACAGAAAACAAAAAAAAATATATCCTTTCTTAATACTCAGAATATACGACCCGGTTTAAATATCATAGCGAATTTAAAAAAACCATTAATGCACAAATGAACCACTCAATCGTACTTCAGAAAAACTGGCCAAAATCAATAAATTGTTACAGACTGATTACGATTATAAAGGAAACATGATCAATATGAAGAAGTCTTCCTGTAAATAAAAAAAATTATAATAACATAAATACAGTTCAAACTGAATGAAAAAACAAAGGTAGGCTTATATTCCATCAAATGTCAGATGTGCTGTGCCTCACACCGAAGCGAACCATTTACCCTAATTTTCCATTTATTAGAAGAAAGCTGATTTAATATGGAAAAAAATAGTAATTTGAATAAGAATCGAAGCTATCAAGAATCTACGGTTAGATTAAAGTAGCATGGGAGTTCAAATACAAATCACGAGGCACTGTTTTTCTGTTGTAATTTTTAAATGTTCCTTTTTTGATAAAGAATTTACATTTTCAACATTCTGTAAAGTAATCATACTTCAAACTTATCATTTAACAATAAAGTAAATATTTAAAATAAATCAGGTGTTTCAATATAAAAGAAAAAAATTACTTTGTCGGTGAAACATTGCAGGGAAATATTTAATTAAAACTTTCCCGCTGCTAAATCATCATATAGGTTTACTCTCATCCTATTTTAAATTAGTTGTATGTTGATCTATTTGTACAAGAAACTATCGACGCTATCTTGTGAGAATCTAAAACATAATCGTCGAGGCCAAAACATCCCTAATGTTGTTTTTGTTAAGAAAAAATTGGCTAATTAAAATTTCACAAATTAAATGAAAAAAAAACAATACTAGTGCGCTAGCCTACAAAGCGAAAGGTCCCGGGTTCGATTCCCGGGTAGGTTCTGGAAATTTTAACACGTTAAAACCCACCATTACAGTACCAAAACCCATCGCAGTCGCTAAACACCAAACTGTCGATGCAACTTTATATAATACTAACAAACAAAACCGGACTATAATTCCGATTCCATTTTGATCCATCAACTTGGCTTGTCCAACTAAAATTGAAAGGCACGTACGGTTCAATTGGAATGCTAATAAACAATTTTAGTTTTATCAATGAGACATTTCAGTTGGCGACAAATAAATTTTAAGTGCTTGCGTTAATGTAATTTATAAAATTCTGATTAATGAATTACGGGAAATTTTTCAAAATCAGAAATATTTTGTAAAACATCTTGCATAAAGGGCCGTTATTGGGTTCGTAATTGCAAAAAAATCGGACGTAAATATAAATAAATTATTTACGCATTCTTGTTTTTATAAATTAAGTTTTGTTGCTGTTTTTGAATCCATTAAACAGCTGGTTTATACGAGTCCATTTGGTCATTCCATTGTCCAATTGAAATTTATTTTAATCCCTTATGAGTGTATGTTGCAATCTGTACAATTCAGAACAATAAGCAACCCCATGACCCAATGAGATGAGGATGATGTGTACGACGTGTAAATGAAGTGCAGCCTTGTACAGACCCAGGCCACCATTCCTGAGAGAGTATGGTTAATTTAATACAAACCATCAAAGTACACCGGTAACCACTGTCTCGTATTCAAATCCATATAAAAGTAACTACCTTTATTAGGATTTGAACCAAGAACTGGGAATTGAACAACTGAATGCAAAAACATTTACCAACTTCCATAGATTCGATATAGACTGAATCAAATGAATTCAGATCATTACAACTTGACTGAACCATTCATTTTTACTATAACTTCCCATATACTCTAGTTGTTCAATCAAAATCAAATCGTGAGAACCCGCCTTTACAATCCCAAACGGTAGTCGAAATAAATTTTGGTCGAATAACCTGATAGTTAATTATCAATTAAAAATAAACTAACAGTTAATTATAAAATGGTTTCGTAGTTAATTGAACCAAAAACGACCTACGAATAAAAAATGTAATTAATATTATCAATTGGTGTACTTTTATTAAAAACTGCATAAACAGAATATATATTCCCAATTATAGTTATTGAACAATAATAAAAATTTACATTACCAAATGAGAATGAATTTAATTAAGCAAATATGAGAAATTGATACAGGTGTGTGGGGTGCAAGTGAATGAAATTGGAGTTAATAAGAAAGAAAAAACAAACAGGTACGAACTGTAATTAAAATTCCTGTTCGAGACAGTTTTTGGTATGAGAGATAAAGACTAATTAATAACGCAACGTGATTTTGAAAAAGTAAAATGTGTTGGCCAAATTTTTATTACTTGAGTAACACAAACCTTGTTCTATATTAAATCTGCTAATTAAATTAGGTTATACAACTGTTATTAAAAATAGAAAGTTTAAAATGTATACATATTTTTCATTAAAAGTATGTAAAGTCTGTTATAATATTAGAACTATTCATTCTTGTAAAAAAATAGATAAATTGAATAGAAGTTTAAAATACTTTCTCCTTGACAATATGTAATATGTGCAAAACAAAATATTTCAAACTATACTTTGTTTTCATAAATATGCGAAAGCCCTCATTGACACTTATAAACTAGCCGATCACCGGCCCAAAATTCGATATACTCGTTTCAAAATGTTGAATAAAAACATTTTCATTTTGATAACACGTAACGAGAGAAAAGCGTGAAAAAACATGCCAAATTGATTTAATTTTGATTAATCAAATTTTGGACCGGTTTCCATTTCCGTTAAAAATAATCAATTACTTTTGCTTTTATTTGTCATCGGGAACTGTACTTTATTGACAATCACCCAATTTGATGGCTGTTTTCTGCTGTATTATTGACGTGGATTAGGCATAAGTTTAAACAGGGACACCAATACAGTTCATGGATGGGTGTTAACTGGTCACCATACTAAGTCACTCGCCCAACCTGTGTCACTTGACAAGTAGTGACTGGCTGGCTTGAAAGCCAAAAAATGAAATAAGTAAACGATTTTTTTTTTTTAGTTTAACGTCCGACTGTTCTGTAATTACTGCTAATGCAGACGGTGAAGGATGAAATGATTTTTTCGTAACGTATGAAAATAAGCCGTGCCTGAATGTGATTCGAACCCAAGACCGCATGATGAGAGGCGAGCACGTTACCAACTACTGCCGGCAAAAATAAACGATATGATAGTGTTCATTATACCTATTATACTTTTCAAATATGAGATAAAACTTATAAAAGAACAGTTTATAGTTAAGGCAAATTAACACATGGCTCTTCATTATATACCATATATGTAAAATATATATATATATATATATATATTGACAATATCGAAGAAAACATGGTTCACGTAATTTCTAGAATTTCATTTATGAAAATAGTAAAGAGAGGACAATAAAGTGAAATAGTAACAATAAGTGACAATAGGACAATAAAAGTATGCCTATTCATGAAAGTTGTTTGAAATAACTGCGCTATAATGATAAAAGGTCGGGAATTGTTGTACAGCTATTTATGAAGGGGCCGGTTGTTTACGTTTTCTATTTACAATAGTTGACTTATTTACAATAATTTTTCTAGTACTCATTTATAAAGGGTTATTTTTTGTACTTTATTATTTGCATGGAGTTTCTCTGCTTTGCTAGAATCATCTTTTTTGAATGAGTATATAAGGAAAACCCCCGAGCGCGGTCAGAGTGAGAATTCGTTTGATCTTTGACGAGCGATTATCGGGGCGTTATACAGATTAACGGTTCCGAGCCTGTGTTGGTCAACGATTGTTATACCTACTGTCTTAGTTTGTGTGTGTATTGTGAAAAGTTAATGTGTATCTGTATTAAATTCAGTTTTCATTTTGTACTATGTGTATTCAATAAAATTGATTGTAAGTAGTGCTAAGTAAATTACTAAGTTATTTATTATAAGTAAATTATTAAATCATTTATTATATTACTTCTTCTTCTTCTTCTTTTCGTTTCGGCCATCTGTGGACCACGAGAAACAATCAGCATTAGGATATCCTTTTCCTCCTACCGGCTTTGATGTCGTCCCAGTACTTCTTCAGCCTCAGCCTTGCAGCCTCTCTCCTCTCCTCAGACCACTCCACCGTCCTCCTCAAAGAAACGCGCTCCCGAAAACCAGCAAAAGCTCTGACAGCCTCTCTAAACGTAGCTCTATTCAACATTCCTTCCTCGTCGATTCCAATCTCCTCCATATCTCTCACCACCCCCTTTAACCAATCATTTTTATTCTTCTTTTTATACAGAAAGTCAAATATTCTTTTGGTTAATCTGCTGTCACTCATCCTGAAGAGGTGTGCAAAGTAGTTGGCTCTTCTCTTTCTGATAGCATCCTCCAGTTTCTCAGCTTCATTCGAGAGGTACAACTCTGATGTTGGCCTTAGTCTGTAGGCTCCTTCTTCATTTTTCGTTGGACCTAGTATTGTTCCGAGGACCCTCCTCTCTATCTTGACCAAATTATGCAGTAGCCCCTTGTAATTTAACGATAGGCTTTCTGCCGCATATAATACCTCTGGTCGAACTACTGTGTTGTAGTGCCTGATTTTTGCTTTTATTGATATTGACCGCTTATTGTAGACGTTATGGAAAGTTTGACAGCTAATTCTAATCTCTGTTTTCTGTTGAGAAGAGATTCCTTTTCCTGATCATTCGGCTGTATCCACTGTATTCGGCTGTATATTACTTCATTATAATTAGTTAATTATTTATTTTGTAATCTTTTAGTGTAATAAATATTTGTAATTGTAAACTTTAGTGTAATAATTATTTAATAACGTAGATCCCGAAACGGACCTTAGCGATAAGTATCACAATATATTCCTAACCCATCCGGTTGATCTAGCGGTAAAGCCGTCTGTACGAGTCAGTTGTTAACAGCTGATTTTCGGAGATGAAGGTTCCTGGTTAAAATCATAGTAAAGCTAATTACTTTTTCACGGATTTGAATGATAAACAGCAGTTACCGCTAAACTTTGATGCCTGGACTTCAATTAACCATACTCTCTGAGTTTGTACAAGACTACACTTCATTTACACGTTTTGTACATCATCCTCTTCTCATAGACGTGGGGTTTTGCTTATTGTTTTAAAATTGAACAAATTCCAACGTAAAAATAATAGGGATTAAAAAAATTCATAACCTTAGCATATAGTAATTACAAAAATTATCTCTTTTAATAATAAATAAAATAATAATAATGTAGAACTTGTCTGACGGCTTGAGTCGACTTCACGAACAGTGAGGGTGGGTTATTGTCTTTTTACCTACACATTACACAATTCTAGTTCTGTTTTAAAGGGTTCTAAGTATTGCTATCACTTTAATATTACTATATATTATTTATTTATTTCCTGCATACACGAAGTCAATAAAACCGCAATTTGTTACTAACACGTAAGGCCCCTGCGAGACATTAAAAATGAATTTCAGTTCTTATTTTTCAATTATATTACATAAATTTTGAGTAATTTATACAAATAATATTGCGCTAAATTTGATTACAGCGTGTTTAAGACTAGTCCAAAAAAATTAATCGCTTGACCTTTAAATTTTGGGTCAAAATATTGTCTAATAAATTGATGACTATTAAATTTTTATGTTCGTGTAGTCAATCTAACTACCAAGTCAACGCATGGCGGGGTTCAAGGTTCGATTCCAGGTTAGAAGTTGATTTTTTTCAATTTTACTATTACTTCATATCATACCTACGCACAAGCTAATGCTTGTGTAGCCATCGTCACTCGATAAAAAAAGCACAAGACGATGAAATTAAAATTTTTTTCAAGTTTAGAACAAAAATTGAACTTGTTGCTAAGTACCTGCGTTATATTCAACATGTATCTGAAAGGTTTTGATTGGAATAGTTTTAAAATTTCAATGTCATTTGCAAATTATAAATGAACAGATAAAAATCAAATTAAATCATTCGTCAATGCTAAAACACTGGATGAAAATTAGTTCTTGTTGAAATGAAACTGGAACAGCGGTGTTGATAAACTTCATGTCAACTCCTGCGGTTCATTACGCTTGTACTTTTCCATTAACTACATGGAATTTCTCGAACAACGCCAGCCTCTAGATCAACCGACTATAATCAACAAAGTCGTGCTTAATTATTTAAAAGAATTTCAACAAATTTCATTAAAACTAATCAAAATTCTTAAATGTTTAATTTATATCAATTAGGCCTCAGATAGAAAGTTGTTTAGGCGTGAATAAGAGTAATTATTTGGGTAAAAGTGAAACTTTATTTACGTGGTAAAACATTCTCAAGGTTAGACTATTGAACTGTACTTATAATCGAGTAAGTTATATAATTAGAAAACTAAGTATAACGTTTCCTTGGACGTGGAAAATTCAATAACAACTCATTCATAAAGTTAGTTACACCTTTTACAAAGTTATGAGTAACATAGACGATGATCGCTCAAAATAATTTCGTAATTTTAACAAACAGAATATTTTACAAGAAAAATTCAAAATGGAAAATGGGAGACTCAGGGCAATGAACTAGATTTCTAACCTGAAGTCCTGAATTCTATTTTTATCTACAATAAGAAAGCTTTGACTCATTCTTCCGAACCCCAATAGTCGTTAGTGACTTGGATGCTGATGTGACTTTAAATAAAGTGAACAGGCTGCAATTATCTATAACGTAAAAATATCAAATTTTAAAATGTGAAATAGTTCTAATGTAACTTCAAAAATAACCTACAAATGTGGAAAAATTACGTTCGAAATCCATTAAATATTTAATAATAACCCATTCTAAGACCCCTTACAATACCGTCCGCAAGGAGTACGGTCGTTGGGTAGACCACGAAGAAGATGGATAGAAGCTGGAACAGGCAATGTGCCTAATCCGTAAAGGAGGAGGAAGAGGAGTAGGACGAAGAACCTATAAAATGTATTATTTAAGTCGGGACTTAACAACATATGTGTATTCCAATTTTAGTAATAATTTTAGTTTCGTTAGAAAGTTATTTTTCTAGTTACTTTCTTTCTCTTGCCTATATGAATATATAGGAAGGAAAGTATTGTTTTCATGTCGATTTTTCGAAATCGAGTTTTCACCGGATCTACACGTTGTCAGACCCCCTGAACCCAAAAAACATGTTTTTAGCGATTGGTCTGTGTGTGTGTGTGTATACAAAATATCTCAAGAACGGAACGTCGTACGAACTTAAAACTTAAGTTACATACCCTTACCGGACCCGACACTAAAATTTTAATCAAAATCGGTCAACCGGAAGTAGTAGTTTATTCGTGTAATTTTTCACTTTTTTGTGATTTTCTCAAAAACTGGTCCTACGATTTTTTTAAAAATCGCCTGGTTTACTAAATGTTTTAGTCTCTACAAGATAGGATAGGCGTCATGTGTGCTGAAATTCTTGGTGAGGGTGTTTTCTCGTAAAAACGTTGTTTTTTTAAAGATTACGGCTTTAATATGCATTGTAGCGCAAAACTTTATATAATAAAAGTTGTAGAGAATTTAAAATTCTACAACTTTTATTTCAAACATTTTTTTGTATAACGCTTAGTTTAGCAGTAATTAGTGATTTTCTAATTTTTTCTCACGAAAACGTGTGAAAAATCAATTTTTTTAAGATTTCGACTTTAGTACGCATTTTACGACAAAAGTGTATACAATCAAATTTATAGGAAATTAAAGGATCTACAACTTTTATTTAGAGCATTTTTCTCTACAGAGCCTAGTTTAGCGTGAAAGAGTGATTTTCCGCATTTTTAAGCCAAACTGAGTTCGATTTTCATTTTGCGTCTTTCACTCATGATTAAAATAAGGTTATGTTTTTGAGGTTAGTTTTTTTTTATTTCTAATGTTTTATTACTAATGTTAGGTTATATTGTTAATTATTTGCATTGGCAAGAGAAAGTTAAGTGAGTGTTTCACACCAGATTTTTTTTAGTTGATTAACAGTAGCATTGCTATTTCGGTTATTATAAAGCTAATACTGTGGGTAATACAAACGTGGGTTTTTACTAGTAATAATTACCAGACCCTAACCGGGAATACAACCTGGAAATTTCAGGTTTGCAAGGGCACTAACCACTAGGCGGTACCTATTATTTTTCTCTATTTTACTTTTCGTTTATCAAAGAATTTAAATAACTGGTTCGTTCAACCATTATGTAAACTGCTATTTAAATTTATTTTAAATAGCATCACAGTTTGATTATTAGCAACCACTGTAGGTTGTGGAACTGGAAATATGAAATTTAACATGCAATAATTTTCAGAAAGTAGCCAAAAATCAAACCCAGAAATTTCCACTTTGCAAGTTAATGCACTAATCACTAAAATACAAAGACGGGCATACAAATTATTTTACAATCGAGAAGAATTAAGCTATATTTATGATATAGTACAGTCATGTGTTAATTGTAGGAATTACTATATATTACACACAAGTTTTTTTTTGTAATTTAAAGAACATCTTTCACATCGTTTACACTAAGTATCATCTCTTATTCTGAATTATAGTTTATGTTTGTACTGTTGTCATTGTTTTATGTTTTATGTTCTACAGTTTGATATGTATACATATTGCATTGAATGTATGTACCATATATTATGGTACGTAGACTAATTATAATTAAATAAAAAATGTTATTACTAATTAAGACTGATTTCCATAGTTTATGACGTTATTTATAAAATTTGATTTTATTAAAAGAACTAAACGTGTTGATTACATCAGGTGATAATTACAGGTATTAAAAAAACACTAAATTTTCATATTCATCCTAAACCATGCAATTTTTAAAAATATTCATCTAAAATTACATAAAATACACGTTAAAATAATAAACGACAAAAAATAAAACTTTGTACAACTATGACAACAATGTATTATAAAAAATTTACCACTACTCACTCAAATTAATAAAAAACGAGTTATTATAGGAGTTATTTTCACCCCCTGGAGGGGTAACCATGTAGAATTTGTTTAAACTTTTATGTTTTATTATAATAACACGGTAGTTTCAAGTTTGTTAGAACATAACTTACTTTAATTTTATTTTTAAATTGTATAATGAAAGTGAATCACATTATTAAAAAAAGTAAAAAGTAATTTCTGGGAGCTTCACCAAAAAAAAAAAAACGAAAAATATATTGTAACGCCTAGAAAAGTACTGTGGAGTGAAACCGGAAAAACTAGAAATAGAAATAAACAAACCAATTTCTGTAAAGCACCAGTTTTGAGGTTAGCGAAACGCTCGCGCGAATAATCTCTAGTATTAAATAAAAAACAGTAAGTTTAATATTTTACAGCAACAAGCTAGCCAGTGTGAATAAACTTAATCAATAAATTTTTAGTGAAATCACTATCCATTGAATTGATTTTGGCTTTGATAAAACTGATGGGCTAGTATTTTCTGATTTATCCCAAACTGTTCACAAAATTTTGTTCAGTCAATATACTCGTATTTTAAAATTGAAATATTCCACTATTACAACAAAAATGAAATACCAATGGCAACCGTTGGCCGTGAAAAAATGAGTAGTCGTCTCACAAACAAAGTACAATGGGCCCTTAAAAATTGGTTGTAGATAAGGGTTATCGCTGGATAAAAGTAGTCGTTAATAGAAAGCTTTGATTAAAATTAAATTAGGCTTTACTGTTTAGCAGAAATGGGAATCAGTTTGTGTGGGAAATCAAAGTTAGCAATATATCACCAAAATACCAACATCATCACATAAAATTTGTTTATCAATATAAACTTTTTCGCCAATAAATATATTACATTAATCGAATTTTAAAATGTTCTCAAAAGTTATATTTCATTCGAAAATATAATGGGCAACGACACGAGTTTATCAACTTAAGTTTTTTACATATAGAACCGATTTTAGACCAATTGAGGTGACTAAACGTTTCTGGGAGCTCATTTTGCATCCATATTCTTACCATTCGTTCACTGTAAGGTTTTCTTCTTTCTTCTGTTCACCCGGTGTTCTGCTTTGCTCTTTATGGAGAAGTCTGTAATTAGTTGTCTGAATTCGGTTCGGTTCATTACATTTTCTCGGTTTATTCAATACTTTCTGACTTCTTTAAACCATTTATCCGACACTTAGGTCTCTTATTTAGTGTCTTAAATATTTGTTTTGTAAACCGGTTGTCATCCATTCAATACAGTATCCGTAATATTTAAGTCTTCTTTTTCTAATCGTACATTTTCCCTGTACAGTTCTTCTTGATCTCGTAACCTATATTGTCCTTGTAGGTCAAATAATAAACTAAAAATGTAAAAATTTAACAATGATTGTTCACAGCATGAATTCATATTGACTTTTTAACCATTACAGTGTCAGGAGAATATTGTAAATTCCTACAGCATAAATACTACCCTACTTTTGAGCGATTTGTAGCATTTTATACATCTATCCATAACGTAGGTATCTTAACGACTTTTTTGTTTTGTCCATAATAAATTACTAATTTTTTATGATATTCAACTTCCACTCAACACATTTCTTACAATTTAAAAATAAAATGATACGAAGTCATTATCTGTAGAAATTTCCTTTTCAATTTAAAAAAATTACCCTAAAAAATTATGTTACTCAATTTCACTTATATCACTTTAAAGACAATTTAATTATGCAAAAATTACAAAAAATTATTTATGTATTGTAAAAAATAAAAATACTGCGATAAAAGTTTTAAAAATCCAATTTTTAGTTTTTTTAATCAATATTAATCAATTACATTAATAAAAAAACTTTACATGTATTTTTTCAATCTCCATTTTTTACTGATTATTTTTATACGTTGTCTTTAAAAATTGACTGAAAAATAAAAATTCTATGAATTTTTAGTCAACGTACAAAAAAAGGACGACGCCGGAATTTTTTGGTAAAACTGCTGACGTCCTAATAATAGGACCCTGGCATTTTTTAGTCTAAATCTTGACGTCCTAATATTAGGACGCTGGCACTCTAAAGGTTAAAATTCCGTGTAATATCGTTATACAATTCAACCACATACAAACCGTTTGACTTTTTAGCTTAAAATTACATGATTATATCTGATACAGAATTTCAGTCAAAAATAATAGGCCATTACAAAACTGTAATTCTTGTGTAAGGTTGAGTGTAAAATAAAACAGCTTAACGTTATAACAAGAGGAAGTGAATACGTAGTGTATGATAAATGGTTTCTCGCCACTACATTGCGACGTGAAAGACTAGCCTAGGCGCTTGTTAATTAAAGGGGGGCCTGTATCGTATGTCACGGAATCCCTTGGGTTCTGCCCTGCCTTCCCCAACGACGAATTTCTCATCATACAGAGCACAACGAAAACAGGACTCAACTATATCAAATACATGAACACATCTCTCTAGAATATCACAATACTAAATTAAGGTTATAATTATTTTAATACCGGGATAATATCACAAGACATGCAACTTTATGACGTCATAAGAAAACATAATGCGATAATTAATATTTCACTGAACAAATTTAGACCTATTAAAAGCGTGACACTACTGAATACCAAAATTACCTCTTTATTTAATTTACATGCAATCAGAGGGTAGTAGTTAATAATTATTATAATTTGAAACTAAATCTTTTTCAAGACACATACATTTTACAGCCTACTGTTTTGAATCCCATTAAGGTGATCACACATCTGCTGAAATTCTTGGAAAGGCTATTTTCTCGTAAAACATTGTTTCTTTTTATTGCAGCTTTAATATGCATTTTAGTGCAATAATATATCTAGTAAAAGTTGTCGATAATTTAAAATCCTACAACTTTTCTTTTAAACATTTTTTTGTATAACGCTTAATTTAGTGGTACTTAGCGATTTTCTGTTTTTTCCTTACGAAAACGTGTAAAACGTCGATTTTTTTAAAAGATTTCAGCCTTTTTATGCATTTTACGAAAAAAAAGTAGCTATAATCGAATTTATAGGAAATTAAAAGATCTTCTTCTTCTTCTTTGAGTGCCTATCCGCTAAGGATGTGGGCGACCATCATGGCTATTTGACTTTATCCGCTGAAGATCTACAACTTTTATTAAGCATTTTTTTTCTACAGAGCCTGGTTTAGCGTGAAAGAGTGATTTTCCGTATTTTTAAACAAACAGGTCGATTTTCATTTTGCGTGTTTCACTCATAATTAAAATTAGGTTATGTTTATTGAGGTTAGTCTTTTTTTTATTTTTTATTTTTATTACTAATGTTAGGTTATATTGTTCAATATTATATAATGCTATATTATATATGCTATATTAATATAGCATTGGCAAGAGAAAGTTGTAAGAGTGTTTCACACCAGATTTTTAAATGTAACAATCAATTTAAAACATAACACGAATTAATTATAATATAAATTAAAATTTAGATTATAATATGTAGATGGGTTGTGTGACGCATGTACAAGGAATTAGTGGAGTTGATAATATCGGTTGGTCGGTAATGCTTCTTAGAATAACGCTTATAGGTGACTAGGGAGGGCTGCAGGATGTATTACAGAGCACAGACTGATGCAATAGAGGCCTCACTAATGGGCAATTAATGCAATGTTGCACCTGGTCCATCCATCCACATCTACCACTCGGTAACAACGGAGCAGCCCCAGGGCCAGGTGTACACTCATTCCGAAACCCCTTCCCAAAACCAATCTCTACATGCACTCCATATATGTAACACCCACACACTATCGACGTCATAACCCATCACACAGATAGCAAGGACTCCGATACCGTACATGGAGTTAATCAGAACCCTTTATTCCCAATACAGAATTTCCCCTTTCCAATCATCAAATTAAAACACAGACTGTTCATTTAATTACAGTGATTCCGATCTCACAATCACCCTGGGATAACTTCGATGCAATATCGTTTATATGGCTGTACACTACATCCGGATATTGTTCTCATACCTCCGTGTAAATAATTAAATAAATGTACTTACTACAGTATTCTATTCTGCACATGTTGCTATTTTTAAGTAACTTAAAAAAAGATTATCACCATTTTTTACTAGCTACATTACATGATACTTTTCCCGGCATCTCAAAGAAATAAAAATACTATTTCTGTTACATAAGGGATTTTAAAAACTACACAAAACAATCATTTTAAAATTTCATTCAGATACTGTTCAGTTTTTATACTGATATGTAAAGTAACAGTTTCATTCGATCAGAAATTCTAAAAACCACATTCGACATTTAAATAGATTTTGCGGTTGCACGACACAAAAACCTTTTAACTACAAATGGTATAGTTAAAGTACAACTTTCAAATAGAAGAAACTTGTTTTATCAATTAAATCAGAAATTAAATTACTAGTACATGACATCCAATCTATCAACCTCACAAAGCATTTCGTACTATTTTGAAGAAAAAAAACATTGACAACATTCTGTTTACATATTTATGTTCGAGGTCTGTTCAAAAAATAACCGAACTTTTTGAATTACGCGCTAACAGGAATATTTAGAGACGTGCGAATGGTAGCACACTGCTCTACGTCTTTCTTTGTTAAACACATGTTTTTTGATTGTTGATATTTCATTTCAACTTGGGAAAATACCCAAGGTATGGCTGAAATCAGAGTTTATAGTTCTAGTTAAGAAACAGGGTGCTAAGAAGTGTAGTGATTATAGAACAGTTAGCCTCATGAGCCACTTGTTGAAATTGTTTTTGAAAATTATACACCGCAGACTTTATAGAATATGTGAAGAGCAAGTATCGCCTACACAGTTTGGCTTCATGAAAGGTATGGGAACAAGAGATGCACTTTTAAGTACACAAATCCTTTTTCAACGTTGCCGGGACATGAATTGTAATATATATGCTTGTTTTATTGATTATCAAAAGGCTTTTGACAAAGTTCAGCATAGCAAAATGATGGAAGTCCTGCAAGATAGTGGAATTGATGGTAAAGACTTGCGTATAATTAGGAGCCTCTATTGGAATCAATCTGCATATGTCAGGATTAACCAAGTGAAAACAGAGGAATTGGAAATTCTCCGTGGGGTCTGGCAGGGCTGTATATTGTCGCCCTCATATTCAATTTGTACTCTGAGGCTATTTTCCAAGAAGCATTAGAATGCTTGGATGTTGGTATATTACAGAATGGAGAACGAATCAACAACTTCAGATATGCCGATGATACTGTCATTTTTGCAGACACCTCACAGGGACTTCAACTGTTGATGAACAAAGTGGCTGAAGTTAGTGGGAAATATGGTCTGGAAATCAACAGTAATAAAACAAAAGTCATGATAGTAAGCAAGCAGAAAATTGACAATCTACATTTCACTATTGATGGCAAAGTTGTAGAACAAGTACCAACATACGTTTACTTGGGCACAGTGTTAAATGAGCGGTGGGACCATTCTCAGGAAATAAAGGCCAGGATTGAAAAAGCCAGATCAGCGTTCAACCAAATGTCAAAACTGTTCAAGACACACAACTTGAACCTTGAATTGAAAATTAGACTACTTCGATGCTATGTATTTTCCATCTTGCTATATGGAGTAGAATCTTGGACTCTCAGAGAAGCAACAGCAAAGAAGCTGGAGTCATTTGAGATGTGGACCTACAGAAGACTCCTGAGAATATCATGGACCGATAAAATATCCAATGAGAGAGTTCTTCAAAAACTAAATAAAAAGGCTGAAATAATGTACACAGTCAAAAGAAGAAAAATTGGAATACCTAGGACACATCATGAGAAATGAAACTAAATACAAGCTGCTGAAATGCATAGTGCAGGGGAAAGTGCACGGCAGGAGAGGCGTTGGGCGAAGGCGAATATCCTGGCTGAAAAATTTAAGGACATGGTTTTCGGTATCCACCCCTGAATTGTTTAAAGCGGCTGTCAACAAAATCAGCATTGCCAGAATGATTGCCAACATTCGGTAACGGATAGGCACTGGAAGAAGAAGAAGAAGATATTTCATTTAATTTTCATGGTGTTGTGTTTTTGGTACGACGTGTTTAAGTGCTAGTGACGATTTTTTAACGTGAAATTTTTGTCAACCCGTTGTGAACACTGCACTTTTGTCTTAATGCCGTAACCGTAAACCCAGTTTTCGTCTCCTGTTATGATCCTTTACCTGAATGTTGTATCATCATTGGCTTGTTCAAGAAGTCCCGACAAACGTCCACATGATGTTCTTTTTGCTGTTCGGTCATCGAACGGGGAACAAACTTTGCTGCAACTCGATGCAAGTTCAATTTATCAGTCAAAATTTCATGGTACGATCCAATTGAGATGCCAACCTCTTCTGAAAGTTCTCTAACAGTCAATCGGCGATTTACACGCACCAGATTATGGATTTTCCTAACGAGGGTGCCATCAGTTGAAGTCAAAGGCGTTCCAGGTAGAGGGTCATCTTTAATTGACTGGCGACCACTTTCAAATTGAGAAAACTATTTACAACAATGCGTACAACTCAGAGAATCATCTCCTTAAGCTTGTTTTAAAAGTTGAAATGTTTCTGTGAAAGTTTTCCCCTGCTTCACGCGAAATTTCACGTTGCACCTTTGCTCCTAAATTTCGCACATTACAAAAATCGTCACTAGCACTTAAACATGTAATAAAAACAGAACACCACGAAAATTAAATGAGATATCAACAATCCAAGAAAATGTGTTCACAAAAGAAATGGTAATGACGTAGAACAGTGTGCAACCAACCGCACGTCGCTAAATATCCCCATTAGCGCGTAATTCATAAAGTTCGGTTATTTTTTGAACAGACCTCGTATACATATAAATGCGAAAGCTCTTGCTAATTGCTGATCCATTAACTCACTCAGTCTTCACTAATTTATCTAACTACCTGATCACCTAGAGCTGTGATTCGTCATACCTATTTCTTAGGTACTGGAACGAAAAACAAAAGCATTATCATTCAATCACTTGTGAAGTAGTAATCCAGAATAACTGCCCTAAAGAACACCATAATGTAGAATCCAGTTAATTGGAACAACCATTTAAACGGGACAAATCTTCTTGAATGAAGACGTAACGTACGGGTCAATGGATATGAAATTATGATCCAGGTAGGTAAAATAACACCAAGGCTAAAATCAACAATTAAGCAATACAGTACTTTTTCCTTGTTGTATTTTTATCTTATAATTTTGAGTCATAATTTTCTAATTTAAACATAAATAAATAAATTAATATTTTAATCCTTAATGTGTGTTCGCTGCAATCAGTTCAATTTAATAACACTAAGCAACCCCATGGACCCTATGAGATGAGGATGATATGACGTGTAAATGTGTTGTAGTCTTTTACAAACTCATGCCGATAATTCCTGAGAGAATATGGTTAATTGAACCCATAAAATTACACAAGTAATCACTGTCTAATATTCAAATCTGTATAAAAGAAATTACAAAACTTTAGGCCAACTAGTATTTTTTTTTTTTTTTTTTTTTAGCTTTGGTTTGTTATTGGGAACTGTAAAATATTGACAACTACCCAATTTAATAGCTGCTTTTCGCTGTATTTTTTTGAAGTGGATTAGGCATGAGTTTGAACAGAGACCCCCAGTAGAGTTTGTTCATGGATGGCTGTCAGCTGGTCACCATACAAAGTCGCTTGCCCAAACCGATGTTACTTAAAAATTATAGCGACTTTCTACCAGTTGACTGACTGGGCTGGCCCGGAGGCCTACTAGTATTTAAACCAAAAACCTTCGTCTCCGAACATCAGTTGTTACACAGTTGACTCGCAGCAATGACTTTACCACTAGACCTACCCTGTGGGTATAATTATTAAATAGCTTAGATTAAATTTTATCCCTTACTACACATTTTATGAATTTTAACCCATAAAACTGATCATTTCGTTTTATCGAGACAGCCGCTTTATGAAGACAGTTTGTACTTTAACATACGTGTCCCAATTAACTGAATTCTACGGTAACTTCAGCAATTCTGCGTATACTACAAACTGATACTTGGGAAAATTAAAGCACTTGAATTTCTTTTACGGGATAGAAAGGAAGGAAAACAAACTATAGTAATAAATAATACTTTTATAGTTTCCCAGCATGGTCCAATTCTAAGACTTTGGTTATTGTTGAAGTAATATCTAGAAAATGTGAAATGTCGAATAAAACCGAGAAAAGTAATGAATCAGTCCCCCAGGCAGTCACATCTTCCTGGGGATAGCAGTAAGCCTAAGTTTCTCACGGCCACAATTACTAGACAATGTAAACGAACTGATTTAAAATTATAGCTGTAATTTTAAAAATCGAAACCCATGAAATTTTTTGGCTCTTTAAACCATTACTGTACTTGTTATGTTGACATTAAAATTTAAGACATACATAATTCATAACAATAATAATACATCAAAATATGTTAAAAAAATTTTTAAATATTTTAATTAATACAACGCTTTTTCTACCTATATTTAGAGAAAAATATGATTATTTAAAAATAATCCGAATATAGGACACCTATCATTCAGCAAAACAAACGTAGAAGTTCCTTCACAACTAAATCGCTGAAAATATGCTTCAGTCTCTTGAGAATAGTAGATGTAGAGGCAATTTACAGTACAAGAGACAAAAATCATCTTTATTTTTCGCAAAGATGCAAAAAAACAGGACAAGTCTCTTAGGTAACAATTTTTGGTTAGAATACCACGAACAAATAATACTGATTTTTTCTCAGTACTGAACTTCTATTTACAGTTAAAAGTTACTGCGAAAGAAATTTGTCACCTACGACAACTCAAAGGATCAACAATTCAAAGAATCCCCAGAAATTGTTACCACATAGTTTACTCTAATGTCATATCCTAACTTATCAGGTAATGACACAAATATTAATGAGACTAACTTTCAAGAAAATAATTACCTCTTTTAGAATGTAATCCTCAAACAGAAACACAAATTCAAATATGAAAAAAAACAATATCATCTAAATTAATATTGTAAGGAAGTAACGTTTGTTTGTTTGTACGAGTGGTTACCGAAACTACCCAAACGATTACAAAAAATTATTTAATTGTAGAAAAGCTAAGAGTTTTGTTATTAATAGAGGCTATAATGGCATAACATGATTTTTAAATTCTGAAAAATGTGATTGGTAATATGAAGCCATCTTTTATACTTTATTTGTTAAATGATCGTTTAGAAAAATATTTCTTTTATATTATATAAGTATTAAACCATCGATTGTAAACAATGTATTGTATTGTAAAGTTCGGTAACAGGTACGGTACAGTCCTGCTTTACGATATGACATAATTCTTTACTCTTACCTTTTTACAAAATTTTTGAAAATTATTTACGGGAGAGGTATGTAAAGAATAATGTCACATCTGATTTATACATAAGAAGAAGAAACCTTCCAAAAATCAACGAAATTTTACCTGATTTTTCTTATAACACATATTCAGTTACTTTCAAGGCGTATTTCCTCCTTTCCACTGGTGATTCATGCAGATCAACAAAATTCCTGTTTCGAGTACTTGTTGGTTTTTTTGAACAGTCGTGATTTGGCTTTCAACTTGTAAGCTTCGTATATCATAGCCGATTTAAAAAAATGTTATTCACAACTGAAATGTTCAAATGATAACGCCATTAAATCAGTAACATACAATCTGATATTTTGATTCTCGGAGATCTTATGTTATAACAAGATACACTGACTGACATATCTAAATATCACTGACTGACATGTAAAACCATGATTGGACAGGTGAATTTCCAACCTCCTGTACAAATTCACAAGTATAAATTAATGCTATGTGTAAATTTAATACAGTTAAAAGACAAAGAGAAAGAAGAATTTAATTACATCCAAATGTTGCCACACTTGCACGAGTGATATGGCGTTAAACGTATAAAGATGTGAGAGAAGTTAAACGTTTTGTAAGTTTAGTTCGCCGTGTAGGGAAACGAGCGAGGAGAGGGGTTATTATTATAATTATCAGAAAATACTGTACTAAAATTACCCGTTTTTAACCAAAGCTGTTAAATATTGGTTGGCGTGTAACTGAATCGGTTACTCAGTATTTGCCCATAAGACTATTAACTGGTCATCATACAAAGTCACACGACCAACCGTTGTTACTTTGTAAATTAAAGAATTTTCTGCCAGCCGCATTGGCGTAGTTAGTAACGAGCTCGCCTTTCATCATGCGGTCCTGGGTTCGAATCCCACTCAGGCACGGCATATTTTCATACGTTACAAAAAATCATTTCATCCTCAATTGCACAAAAGTTACACCCCAACGTCGTCGCTAATGACCGTTGTTGTTGATGAGACGTTAAATAAATTTAAAAAAACGAAAAAAAATGTTCTATCTTCACTTCTGAGAAACATATAAAATTACAAATAAACATATATTATAACATAAAACATATATTCAGAGAATTCCATGGCGTCATCAACAAATTTTCATAATCAAATATTCATGTCATAAATTTTTGATTAACTGAAATTTAAAAGGTTACAAGGAAAATGAATCCTTTTAATGAACATTAAAAATTAATTAGAGATAAGTGAATAGATTAATTTAAAGGATACGAAATATTTAATTCGCAAGGAACATCTGTATTAGAATTAAAATTTATTTTTACATTTTAGAAATTCCAAATTTGTTCTTGAAGGTTCGTACTCTCAAATTAAAAAGAAATTTGAATAATCTTTTAATTTTAAAGTTATTATAAATAAAGGAGAAGACCTGCAGCAGTTTTAATAATTTATGGAACAACGGAAAATAAGTAGTCTTCTCATTTTACGCGCGCAATTAATCATGGTACCATTATAAAGCTCTCAACTGATTTATTTAAATTTTATCCGGGGTTATACAGAGCAATCTAGTCAATTTTTGCTACCAGCATCTGAAATTCAATTACGGTGTAATATTGACCGAAAGTCTTCCGTTTCGTATCTTCTTACTGTTTAGGTCAATAGCCGAAATGTTGGTCTGAATCTCTAAAATTTTATTAAGCAAAACTTTGAGTGAACTGATTTACAATTGCCTTCTTCACTAAATTTAAAAGAACATTAAACTGTTTATCACCATGTAAAATTCCATGAAAAATAATTTTCCACTATGTGGATGACAACTTCACTTCATTTAATGTAGTAAATGCGATTTAAAAAAAATTGTAGTAGCCTTTTTTATGTGAAATCGTAAAAAATTGAAAAATCGTCCACACAAACTACTACTTCCGGTTGGTCGGTTTTGATGAAAATGTTTGCGTCAGGTCTCCTTGTGGTATACCTAACGTAAGTTCCAAGTTTCAATTTCATACGCTATTCCGTTATTGAGACATTCTGTTTACACAAAGACACACATCCCAATGGCTAAAAATATGTTTTTTTGGGTACAGGAGGCCTATTAAACATGTATTTCCGGTGAAAACTCGTTTCGAAAAATTTAAATAAAAACAATGTACATTTCTTCCTGATAAATTCAAACAGGGCAAGAGAAAGTGTAATAGGGAAAGAGAAAAATAGGAAGTTAAACAATTTTCTTGTTTTACGTCTGATTTGTAATTACTGCTAATGCAGACGGCGAGAAGGATGATAGAAAACGAGTGATGAAAAACTGCCAGACCTGACTGGGAATCGAACCCGGAATCCCGGCGTAGAAGCCAGTTGCGCAAAACACTCTGCGGATGACAACTTCACTTCATTTACCACATGGTCTAATGGTAGTGACTGGTATAATGAAATCCATTACTTTCAACAGACAATAATTATAATAATCGAACTTATGCTTCTAGCCCTTTTTGGCAAATATTTAGTCATTTGTCCGACTGAGCACCGTAAAAGAAAAAAATTTTTAAATGACCCGGACCCAAGAGACCAGGGCATTTTTTTAGCCTACGGTGTTTTTAGGTTAGGTCAGGACTTGTTAGGTTTAGGGTTAATTTTTTTAGGTTAATGTAATAGAAAAATCTTCAGTTAAGTCTACTAAGTAACGTTGCATTTCAGACATGAAACTGATATTTTGATTCGAAGGCCTGAATTTTCGAAAGGTTGATTATCAACCTTTTTGAGGAGATGGCACCTAAAGAAGAAGTTTGTGTTTTATTTTTATATAAATTTGAAACTTTTTTTGAAAGTTTAGGTAACAAATTTATTGCGGGAGGTGATTACAATGCGAAAAATCAGGCATGGGGTTCTCGTTTATGTAATCCAAGGGGTAGAACTCTGTTTAATGTTGTACAAAAAGATAATTTAGGCTTGTTATCGACAGGTGAACCAACGTACTGGCCAACCGATCGACGCAGAATTCCGGATCTCCTCGACTTTTTTGTTACCAAAAATATAAGTCAAAATTCTATTCGAGTAAAATCGGTCCTGGATTTGTCCTCAGATCACACTCCTATAATCGCCAGCGTTGGTTGTAAACTACAAAAAAAGAAGAAACTCCCTATTCTGTGTAACAAAAACACAGATTGGGCCTCCTTTAAGCGTCTGGTTACCGAAAATATAATTCTAAATGTATCATTAAAATCGCAAGACGAGATTGAGGAAGCGGTTGAGCATTTTAATACGGTAGTGCAAAATGCCGCATGGAAATCAACTACAGACGCCAACAAAAACACTCATGGCAACAGTTGTCCTGCTACCATTCGAGAATTGATAAACTACAAACGAAGATTACGTCGAATTTGGCAGCATAGCAGACACCCAGATGACAAAACAAGATTCAATCGTGCAGCACAACATCTAAAGTACACGCTTCTAGAACTGCGTAATCATTATTTCCAAGACAGGTTGGTTCAATTATCTCCAACGGCAGCTACTGACTATTCATTATGGAAAGCTACAAGATACATAAAACGATCAAAGAAACAAATTCCACCTCTTCGTCTAACGGATGGAAATTGGGCTAGGACCACAAAAGAAAAAGTGGAAGCGTTTGCGGAATATCTGTCCACTGTCTTCCGTCCACACGACGATGATATCGATCGAAAATTAGAAGAAGACATTTTAGAACATCTTGAAGCCCCATTTCAGCTATCACCTCCTATCAAATCTTTCACTCCGGCTGAAGTGATAACTACAATCCAAACGCGCCTGAGTTCCAAAAAAGCTCCTGGCTATGACCTAATTACCGGTGAGGTGTTAAAGCAACTCCCAAGGAAGGGAATTTTACTCCTGACATTCATTTTCAACGCAATTCTAAGGACGGGTTGCTTTCCATCTCAATGGAAAGTTGCCCAAATAGTCATGATTCTCAAACCTGGCAAGGAACCTACCGAAATTACGTCATATAGACCGATCAGTCTTCTATCCGTGACATCAAAAGTTTTTGAAAAATTACTACTTGATCGTCTAAAACCTTTTTTGGAAGAAAGTGTTTACCCGGATCATCAATTCGGTTTTCGTGAAAAACATTCTACGATAGAACAGGTACATCGGATAGTTAACCAAATTCGATATACCTTAGAAAAAAAGGAATTTTGCTCAGCCGTCTTCTTAGACATAGCTCAGGCCTTTGACAAGGTATGGCATTTAGCTCTTCTACACAAAATTAAATTAAACCTGGATCATAATTATTTTCCTATTCTAAAATCATTCTTAACCGATCGTTTTTTCCAAGTGAAATTTGATGATGAGTTATCGACCTTGCACCTAATTCGTTCAGGTGTACCTCAAGGTAGCATTTTAAGTCCTTTTCTATATACGCTATTTACAGCAGATATTCCTGTAAATGAACATGTAACAACAGCAACTTTTGCCGATGACACTGCTATTATTGCATCTGATGCCTCCCCAGTCCACGCTTCTGAAAAACTACAGCAACATCTAAATGACATTCAAGACTGGTGCCAAAAATGGAGGATCAAAGTAAATGAACAGAAGTCTGCACACGTAACCTTTACGATGAAACGAGAATCATGTTCACCAGTAACGTTTCGCAACAACGTAATTCCACATTCAGATGATGTGAGATACTTGGGCATCTATCTAGACAGGCGATTGACGTGGAGAAAACATATATGGACCAAACGGAAACAACTTGGACTCAAATTACGACAACTATATTGGCTTGTTGGGAGGCGATCACAGTTGTCTTTGGAAAATAAATTGACACTGTACAAGGTGATGATAAAACCAGTTTGGAGTTATGGAATTGAACTCTGGGGCACAGCAAGTACATCTAATGTAGAAATATTACAAAGATTCCAATCGAAGTTTCTTCGACTTATATGCTGTGCACCTTGGTATGTGCCTAATGAAGTACTCCATCATGACCTGGGCATACCTACGGTGGGAGAAGAAATTAGCAGTCGGAGTGAAAAGTATTTAACCAAGTTGGACACTCATTCCAATCATTTGGCTATAAATCTTCTCGATGACAATATTGAACACCAAAGACTCAAGAAGGCGAGAATATTAGATCTTCCATTCCGTTTTACCTGATCAAAAATGTTTAACCATCCTTTTAAGATCAAAAACACAAAATTATACTGCGGTTGTCAACTCTTATTTATTAATAAACTAAATCTTGCTAACTCTCATTAATCTAAAATTAATCATCTAATAAATTTTCTATCATCAGTTACACAGATCATCAGTATCACGTTTTCATTCGCTCCTTTTCCACCTTCATTCACTTCATCCGTATAAAAATAAAAAAAAAAATTGTACGTCACCAAGACCAAGAAGAAACCCTTCATCAACTATAACCAAACGATGACATGGAAGCAACGCTGCTGAGTGCTGTCTTCTTCAAGTTTTATTCATCATCAACACATTTACTGAAAGTTTTTGTTAAACTGTTTGTAAATAATTCTTACTGTTAAAAAAAAAAAAAAAAAAAAAATTTTTATATAAATCGCTGGTATGTTTGGTGGATTGTTTCACTAACACATATGTACAGAACGTTAAGATCTATACGGTTTAATTACAATTGGAAACGTACGAAGGGGTGTTAACATCAGTCTTTAGCATTTTTGATAGCAAACGTTTAGTTTAGCCATAGCATATGAATTAATATGGAAACCAGGTTTATAATACGTACAGCAAAGCCGTCAGTCACTACGAAAATAGCGTTTCCAAAGTAAATTTTCGCGTCTCATTACTAACTCCTCAAATTAAGTATCCAATAAACCGCTAACACGTTCTTTACATTAACAATAAATTTCTAAAATTGTAACGTTCAAAGCGCAACACAAATTCTTACGATCTAACAGGAATCACACGAACACTTTTTTTTTTGTTTTTCGTTTGGCCATTCTGCACGTAATTGCTAATGCAGAGGATGTTAAATGAATGATAAAAAAATCTCAGACCTGACCGGGAATCTAACCCGGGACCTCTAGTGTATAAGCCAGTTAAGCTGATCACTACACTACGGATCGGCCAAATTCACGATTGAAACGCCGATATAGTACCACAAAATACATTAAAAAAATTAATACATTGACAAAATACATTAACATAACACTAAACTAGGTAGGTAAAAATTCAATCTAAAATTTTAATTTAACACAATTTTAATTATCTGTAGCACTATTCGTAAGTTTCGTCCACCTCAAAGCCATTAAGAGTATTTTTTCAAATTTTATTTAATGTACTTTTTGATAATATATTGTGACAAAATCTAAAGGGACAGTGTGTTCGAAAATTCTCGAGGAGGACCGAGATTTTAAAATGTTATTTTAAATATAAAGAGTTAATAAATAGGGTTTCCAAGAAATAGTTAGAATTATTACGTATTATATGAAAGGGTAGTACAGGTCTATCGCTGAAATAGCTATTGTAACACAATTTTTTAATTAACACAATTTTAATTATCTGTAGCACTATTCGTAAGTTTCGTCCACCTCAAAGCCATTAAAAGCAATTTTTTCAAATTTTATTTTATGTACCTTTTGATAATATATTGATAATAAGACTTGTAATTTCAACCTATTGTGTTAATTAATTATTGATTTTACTCAGATTACGAAACTGACCTTAGAGCGTCACGATATGCTGGGTTGTTGTAGGTCAACAGCCGAAAAGCTGGTTTGAACCTCTAGAGGTTTAACTAAGTAAAAACGAGGAGTGTGGTGGTTTACTAATGCCTTCCTCACTGAGTTGAAAGAATATGGTTATCAGCATGCCAGGCCCACCGAAGCGCACCCACTTTCCACCCTGCAAATGACACCTTCACTTCATTCACCGCAGGGTCTGGCTGTATAGTTTTTTTTTATTTTATTTTTTTAGTTTAACGTCCGACTGTTCTGCAATTACTGCTAATGCAGACGGTGAAGGATGAAATGATTTTTTTGTAACGTATGAAAATATGCCGTGCCTGAATGACTGTATAGTGAAATTCATTACTCTCAGAGGAGACACCTGTGATTAGTGTATTTTACACCTCTACCTCTTCTGTTCTTAAATAGTTCAGTCATATAATTCATATAATTGGCTGACTATGTGATGAGAAACAGAACTATTTTTTGTAGCCCTGGAACCAACAGATCGAGTGCAATTAATTTAACACTCCCCCTGTCCGTTATGGGCAACACAATATGCTAGTTATATGATAGAAAAATAATATTATATACCTATAATTAAAAAATTTTAGAATTGATTTTAAAAATTAATTGAATCATATTGGAGTAAATTTATGAAGATAAGTTTTCAAAATAAACATAATAATAAAAGGTTAAACCGATCAATTACGAACACAAACGTACTGCATAAACAAACAAATATCAACGTGAAATAGGGTTAATAACGAAGAGATATTCTTCGATTAGACGGAGAGAATGGAGTTAAGGGGAGAATGAGGGAGAGATCAATTTAGTCGGAGCATTATTTGTGCAAACATAATGATGCGGTTGTCACCGAAACCTCATTAATATCGGCGTTCGTTATCCCAGTTCAATATCAACTCTACGTTGTTTACAGTTGCAGGAGTGATCAACAACAGAGTGAGAAACCTACAGGTGAACTGAGAACTGAGACTGGAATGTTACGAATATTTATGCAGTATGAAATGACCAAATGGATGGAGGTCATTGTAGTTAGTGTACGAAACCCCGATAGGATCAAATCAATGCACAGTCTACTACTGTACGCATCTACTATGTGTTAACTGCAAACATTGGATCTATATGCAGAACCAATTAAAATGTGCGTGAATATAACCATTACATTTGTATTAGAATGAACCGATAGTGCCACCGCGTTGTTACTGATATCAACCGATACACATTACTACTCATTTGTTCAATCAAATAAGCACATAAATATGCACAAATAAAGTGTATCACATATTAATTACAAAATTTATACTGATATTTACCAATGAATACAATAATACAAAATTTTACTGACTAAAAGACTACAAAAGTTTTAAAAAAAATTAACCGGTTATGAATTTTTGAGAGTATTTAGTTATTATTGTAACGTTTATTCCAGGTTCTTTCCGGATCTGGTTATAAATAAATGATAAAATTTCCTTATAAACTCCTCCTTCTTCTTATCATGTGCAACTTAACATGTTCCGGTATAAAAATTTAAAAATCTGTAAATAAAGTAAATTATTAAAATTGTAGAAACCTTGCAATGCTTCTTTTCCCTCAGATCTGCATTCCAGTACCCGTTCTATAATTGTACTTCCCATCATTCTTTCAAGATTGTCATTAAATTCATTGCGATAATAGCATATTCTGACATTTACACTAAGCTGTTAGCAGCTCTTTCCTTATATCAAAACTTTGAATTCTGTTCTCTCACGTATAACCTCTGACCTAGTCACGGGACAAATAAATAGTTTTCATAATCAAATAATTTTTATTCGTTGAAGTGCAACAAATTGTGTGAGAAGATAAACGCTTTAAATTTAATTTACCGAAAAGAGCAAAGCGTGGGAATTTACTAGTAAAATACAAAACAAAACGATAAGAAAAAATAATTTCAAACATGGTTAAATTCAGGACAGGAAATCTTTTCGATACAATAATCAGGTGTTAGAGGGTATGACATTACTATCAAGATAACACAGTAGTTATAGTGTAAATTATTTAGGCGATGAAAGCGGTTTCGGAATTTGATCAGATATTTGAGAGGCTACGATGATACGGAAATTCATGAAACGTTCCAATTATGGTTAACCCAGCCGAATGTAGACCGACATGAACGTTATTTTCTACATCTGATAAACAAGTTCCCTCACCTCTTCTTCAAACCACAAATTACATACAAAACAAACCGCATAATTATAATATAGAACGTAGAAATTAAATCTAATTTCGTTATTTTTTTAGCCAGATGTTTTACAAGCAAATCTTATCAGCGCATAAAAAATTACTTTTCGCAAACGTTATACAAATTCATAATAGAATTGACACATATAAATTAAAATGTTCTAACATTTGTGAAGAATTTCAGCGCGCTTAAATTAAAAATAAATTTTGTAAAACAACTTTGTAGTAATCAAGGTAGTTGAACTTGAAGTAGCAAGATACTTAACTCAAATAGTAAAAAAGTAAAAACGGCTGCAAGTAGGCTACAGTTTAGACTACGAATGAAAACACCGTGTGAACCGAATAAAAAAATCAGAAGTCTGCTAACATTTTACCACCAAAATTATCTCTACTTAAAAAAATAATAATGTATTGATTACAACACTGAATTTCGCTAATACTTTTTTTTTAAATCATAAAATTTATCGATATTTCAACATACCATAGAACTTCGCTTATAGTTTTTCTTAGTATTTAACAAAAACCACGTAATAAAATTCAGACTAATAAACAATCCTCAGTCGGGTAGAAAACTATTATTTCCAAATCATTGCTATAGTTGCCTTTAAGAAATGACATTACTATTAACATCTTCAGTGTTGAAATAATAATCAAATTCTTTAAAAAAGAAACGGAGCTAATCATTTCTTTTAAGTAATAATACATTTTGATTTATGGTTAAGCATAACTGTGAACTGTTCGTGAATCGTAACTCCAATAAAAATTTTACAAGACAATCTAAAAAAATAACTTACCGCAAACAGTGTCAGGATTTTAACAGAAAGAACATACCTGAAAAAAAACGTACTTATTAAATTACGCAAATTATTTCCAACATTAAAAGCATTCAGAAAGTTATTATAAAATAAAGAATAATACAATAAAATAGCTATATAATAGCTCTTTAGAAAAGCTTTTCAAAAAAAAAAAAAATGGAGTGAAACACTCACATTACTTTCTCTTGCCAATGTAAATAATGAATAATATAACCTAAGTTTGTTTTAAGATTAGGCTACATTAACACTAATATAAGTGACAACAAAAATTAAACTATAACCTTTTTTACAAAAAATATTGATACATAATTTACAGGAAAACATAGTCTATTAAAAATATTGTATATATTTTTTATTCAAATTTTTACAATCAATTTTATTTTTATTGTTTAACTCTAGAATTATCCTCTGGGTTGTAACATTAAAAACAATTTAGTTATTTGTTCATTCAAAAAAATTAGTTAAAATTTTAGATGGTTATACTAATATTGTATAGTTTTTAAATAATTAAATAAAGAATAAGTTAAAAAAATTTACCTACAAATCCGAGTAACCTCAAAAATTTCTAAAACAATGATTAGGAATCCTACTTCTACACATTTAGAAAATAAACAAAGTAATTACCCTATAATGAATACGTTGAATGAAATTCCCAGAAAACATTTAAAAAAATTAAATATATTTAAATATTTATAAGTTACAATCATATAAATTTTAAGTACTGAAAAAATGAAAAGCAAAACTTTTGAAAATGGTAATACGTAACTCGATTTCCTACTCTTTTTAAAATGAGATGAGAGTTACTAAAAGGGAAAATGTGTTCGATATTTCAAATGAATTTATAATAAGGCAACTGATTCAAAATTAAATTAAAATCTAAATCGGTCAAAAAACCACACCTAAAATGTTAAATGCATAATTAAGTAGTATATCTGTCAAACAGACCTACATTTTTAATGACTGCATTTCGCAAGAACTAAAATTTTTAACAGGAATAAGTGTTGAATGAGTTTTCCGGAAAAAGAAAGAAGTAAATAATTAATAAATTCACCAAGATAAAAACAGTTAAAGAATTGTTTTTCAACTGGTGACCTTCAGCAAGTTTAGATTTACACTCCAAATTAGAAGTTCATCTATAAGAATTATTTCCAAAATTTTAAAAACTAAATAACAGATGAATTTGAAATTACTCTGACGTGGATTCCAACTATCTAATAAAAACTGGAAGTTTTTCGTATTTTAGAAAATAATTGTCAATTTTATTACTGACCTACTCTTCGAATCTAGACGGAGAAGAATATGCCAACGCAATCACCAACAAACAGATAAATTGTTGTTATTTAGGTCAACAGCCGAAAGGCTGGCTTGAACTTCTAGAGGTTTTACTAAGTAAAAATGAGGAGCTAGGTGGTTTACTTTGCCTTCCTCACTGAGTTGAAAGAGTATGCTTATCAGCATGCCAGGCCCTCCGAAGCGCACCCACTTTCCACCCTGCAAATGACACCTTCACTTCATTCACCACAGGGTCTGGCTGTATAGCGAAATTCATTACTCTCAGAGGAGATAACTGTCTCCCCTACAAAACTAAATTTTGTATAGTTTTAAGAAAACTTCATTTATAACAGTTAGAAAAAAAAATTATAATAGCTGTAACAATGTTCATTACAACCTATAACCTAAATCGAAAACACTATATCTTTTTAGTCTTAAAAACCCGGTATCAATGTTGTTTAGCAGATTCAGAGCCAGGAAGTTTGGATGATGGTTGAGTCTTTCTTCATATTTACGGCTGAATTTTGATATAGTTTGTTTCACAGTGTCTATATTACGATCGGCATAGATATAGGTGTTTTTGATATACCACGGAGCTGGATGTACCCCACAATTGAAACCCATATGTCCCATGGGTTAAAAGAAATTTATATAAAATAATTTTTGAATCGTTTGACAAAGATGAGTATTTACCAATAACCAATTTAATTTACGTACTGTTAGCTTAAGGTGTTAAATGAAGTAAATCTTGTTACGCTACAGACTGCACGTGGTTAACATAAAAATTTGTTTTGAAAAGTTTGTATCCTGTTTAAGTTTGATTTATTCGCCAAATCATGTATCAAAGCCCAAGTGTTTTATAAATTATTAAAAATTTTGATAAAAAATTATTGAAACAATTTCTTTTTTTACAAATAATAAATTTTATGAATAATATCAACGGAATTCTTCAATGCATAAATTTAATATAAAAGATTCCACTTTAAACTACTTAATTTAAAATTCAGAATAATTAGCACTACAGTTTCTTGGTGTACGTACCTAATCAGTTTATTACTGATTAAGAAACTTCATAAAATCGTATAATACGAGTTTAAAATTTAACATCATGTTTTACATTATAATTCATGAATATTTATAATAAAACACAGCTGCAATTTTCATACTTGTGTAGAAAAGATATGCTTGTATGAAACGTACAGAATAAGTACCGTACTAATTCATATCATCAGCAACTAACTGTACGGTTACATCCCTGGGGCTTTTCATTGCCACTCATGCACAAAATTCTGTAATAACTTTAATTACAACAAAATGTAACGTGTTTAATTTTATTATTCTTTTTTATATGTTCAAACTTTTTCAGTACGTTGTATAACTATAAGTATTGAAAATTATGACAGCGAAACCACTATGGTTGTACATTTTGAAGTACTTGTACACACTGCTTCAAAACATTATGAATGTTAAAAAACTACTTGTCAACATTTTATGAGACTAACATCAAAGATTTTTTTATCATCAGTTTCTCTACTGGTTTGATGCAGTTCTCCAAGCGTAAGTCGTTTGTGATCTACATACCTACAACACCCTACATCTTATGTAATTCTTCCCCCAACAATTCACTCCCTAAATATTACCCTCTATTATTGATAGAGCAATACCTGAATGTCTTAAGATACGCCTAACTAGCCTATCCCTTCTTCTAGTAAGATGTTTTCATAATAGAATTCTTCTTTCATCTACTCGTCTAAGAACCTCAAATGTCCACCCGCCTAGTCTTTAACACTTACCTATGACACCGCAATTCAAAAACTTCTATCCTCTTCCTTTTTACAGCCCCCTAAAACCCACGTTTCACTCCCATATAATGCTACACTCCAAATATAGTGTTTTAAGAATTTTTTCCTGATCTGTAAATCAATGTTTGTAGTCTGTAAGTTGTATTTCATTTAAAAAGCCCTTCTAGCTTCAGCAATCCTACTTTTGATATCACTTGTGCTTCTACCATTCTTTGTTATTTTACTCCTTAAATAATGGAATTCCCCAACTTCCTATATGTTTTCACATCAACAATACATATAAAATAGTAAAGTTAAACGAAAAACGCAACCAATAAAGACATAGAAATTAATTTACAACGGAATGTTTCGAGCATATAGTAAACTTAATTATCCGAGATAGAAAATTTTGTTTTTTTTTACATTTTTAGAAAAATAATAAAATTTCTTCGTTTTGTCCGTTTTCTTTTTCTATAATAGTATATAGGGAAGAAAAGTATTGTATTCGTATCGATGAAAATAATACACTCATTTCTACTTAAGAAAATATCGAACAAATCTCGTGCATCATATCAGTCTTAAAGTAATTCACAAATTAAATGAAAACATGACCTAATTTTAAACATGAGTGAATGACACAAAATGAAAGTCGACCTGTTTGACTTAAAAATACGGATAATCACTAATTGACGCTAAACTCTGTAGAAGAAAATATTTGACATAAGAGTTGTAGATTTATTTTCTATAACTTTAATAATACACGTTTTTCGCAAAGTGCATACTACCACCGCAATCTTAAAAATCCCATTTTTTACAGATTTTGATGAAAAAAATCAGAAAATCAATAATTGACGCTAAACTAAGCGCTGTATAAAAAAAATGTTTGAAATAAAAATGTAGGTGTAATTAAAACTCCTACAAATTTTACAATTACACTTTTGACGTAAAATGCACACTAAGGCTGCAATATTAAAAAAATTCTGTTTTTTAACAGATTTTCATGAAAAACAACAGAAAATCACTAATTGCCGCTAAACTAAGCTTTGTACAAAATAATGTTTGAATTAAAAGTTTTAGGTTTTTAAATTTTCTACAACTTTTATTACATACACTTTTGCTCTACAATGCATATTAAGACAACAATCTTATTAAGACCATCTTTTTTTCTATGAAAGCACACGCCCTCCCAAGAATTTCAGCGGACATGACAGTTACCCTATCTTGTAGAGTATAAAAACTTTAGTAAATGAGCCGACTTTTAATAAAATCGTAGGAGCCGTTTTTGAGAAAATCGTAAAAAGTGAAAAATTGCACGAATAAACTACTACTTCCGGTTGACCGATTTTGATGAAAATATTCGTGTCGGGTGCCGTAGTGGTACGTAATTTAAGTTCCAAGTTTCAACTTCGTACGCTATTCCATTCTTGACAAATTCTGTTCACTGACAGACACACACAGACCAATCGTTAAATCATACTTTTTGGGTTCAGTGGGCCTGAAAACGAGTATATCCAGTGAAAACTCGATTTCGAAAATTCGACTTGAAAGCAATACTTTCTTTCCCTATATATTTACTTTACGTTGGATTCCCAGTTTTCTCAATTAACTGTTTTAGGGTGAAAATATTGTCTAAGTATGAATCCCACGATCTAAACCACTGTCGTTCTTCAAGTAGGATCGCCTGAGCCCATGACCTAAATCAATTCATTACTACCTACTAAAGTATAAGATAAAATTTTATCTACACCAGTCAATGACGAAAATTGTTTACAATGAAATACATCGTACATTTTACCGGAATCTTCAAGAAATAAATTCATTTAAAAAAAACTAAATCTAATTTCCTTTAACTTTCATATACAAACAAGTTTTCCTTTTTCCTGTAAATTTTCTAAAGTAAGATCATTATATCAGGTTTCTTTTCCTTGGTAGTAACTATTAAGCACGTAATAAGAAAGTCTGATCCCTTCCTCATTATGAGAGATTTCGTTTTATTACACAAACAGTTTTCTACTTTGATGCTGAACATCAAATGAATGTACTAATAGAAGTGTTATCCTTTCTATACATCAGATATTAGCATAATATACTACAATAAATTATGTTATGCATCTGACAACACAACTTGCAACCCAACAAACAAAAAAGTATTAAATTAATAACAACAAAATAAGTTAAGAGTTAGATTTGACAAACAGATAACTAAAACAATCTGTTTACTATTCTTTAGTTTCAATCTGTTATTAACAAATCAGGGGTGAAAAATTCACACGACTTTCTCTTGCCGAAGCAAATAGTTAACAATAAAACTTATGTTTAATCATGAGTAAACAACGTAAAACGAAAAACAAAAGCAAATTTTATTCATGAGTCAATGACGCAAAATGAAAATCAACCTTTGTAGGACTTCAAAATACAGAAAATCACTAATTGACGCTAAACTATAAACTATCTGTATGAAAAAATGCTTGAAATAAAAGTTGTAGGGTTTTTAATGTTCTAAACCTTTGATTATATTCAAGTTTGTCGTAAAATACGTGTAAAAACAGCTATCTTACAAAATCCAATTTTTTACCGACTTTGATTAGCAAAAACAAAAATCACTGTTTATAATAGTAGTACGTGTTTTAATTTCCTGCAACTTTAATTATTTATTTTTTTCCTCTAAAATGTATATTAAGGCTCAATCTTAAAAAAACAAAATTTTTTACCACTTGAACACAGCTCCCCAAAATTTCAGCAGACATGTTGCTTACCTCTTGTAAAGCACAGACAATGTAGTAGATGCGATTTAAAAAAATTGTAGCCGTTTTTATAAGAAATTGTAAAAAAATTGAAAATCGTCCAAACAAACAATTACTTCCGGTTGATCGGTTTTGATGAAAATGTTTGTGTCAGGTCTCCTTGTGGTACCTAATGTAAGTTCCAAGTTTCAATTTCGTACGCTATTCCGTTCTTAAGACATTCTGTTTACACAAAGACACACATCCCAAATCGCTAAAAACATGTTTTTTGGGTACAGGAGGCTTATTATTAAACAGGTATTTCCGATGAAACTCGATTTCGAAAAATCTAAATTAAAACAATGTAGGTACGTTTCTTCCTGATAAATTTAAATAGGCAAGAGAAAGTGTAATAGGGAAAGATAAAAATAGGAAGTTAAACAATTTTTTTTTAGTTTTACGTCTGATTTGTAATTTCTGCTAATGTAGACGGCGAGAAGGATGATATATGAAAATGAGTGATGAAAAAATGCCAGACTTGACTGGGAATCGAACCCGGGATCTCCGTGTAGAAGCCAGTTGCGCTAACCACTACGCCAACAGGCCGGCCAAAAAATAAACAAATGATGTAAAATAAATCTTCCTTTATTACTCAAAACTCCGGACTCACCATTCGACTAAATAAAAGCCAAAAACATAATTTACAATTAGGATAAAAAAATACATCAATAACTCGTTATATTTTTTCTAAAAGTATAAAAACACCGGCAAATTGTTAAACGAGTTAAATGTGCCTTTAATATAAAATTCTCTATTTAAAAGCTGAAATTTACATTACGGCGTGAAATAATTACAATTTATAAACAGTTATAATGGGGTTAAGAATACGGGACTGAAAACTTGGAACTGAATATAAAACTCAGTCTTGTAATCCAACGCGTTTCATATTCGCTCGTAATTCGTATTGACAATGACAGCACAACAAACGCATAGATTTAATAGATTTCATTACTACTTCATACATTTTTACTTAGTCAAACGGCTTAAAAACTAAAATAAAGCAACGATTCACGAGAAATACAAGCAAGTTAAACAGCATAACTAAAATGTTAGAAAGTTAATTAAAAAAAAAAAACGGTGTTCAAAATAACTACATTAACTTTTTTATTCCAATAATTTTGTAGCCGGAATAATATGGCGAGATAAATCTACAAATAATACGTGGAAAAGGCAAGAAAACGTACAAAAAAGTTAACTTGATTCGCTCTCTAGACACGTACTTTAAAACACACATGAACACGAACGAACCCATGTAAGTAGTTCTATGTAAGTAGCACTTCAGTTTACTAGGGATAATCTAGCTTTTACGCGCTGTCCTAAAGAATACATTCTTTTTATGCCGTACATGGAGTAATTGTAGATTTTGTATTACTATACAGTAATAAACATAATTACGGAGTCATAATAATGAAAAACAGTGGTTTAATTTTAAGTTAAAAAGATCATTTCAACAAAAATTGACAAGTAGTATTTTTGTTGTCTAAATAAATATCCAAATTGGATGAGAACGTAATTCTCAGTTTCTTTTGCCCTGCATAAATATGTTTAGGGAAGGAAAGTATTGTTTTAATGTCACCTGAACGCCTGAAAATTTTTTTAGTGATTGGTCTCCTAGTGAAAAACAAGTCAAGAACGGAATAGCGTACGAAGTTGGAACTAGGAACTAAAGTTAGGTACCACTTGAGAACCCGACACGAACATTTTCATCAAAATCGGTCAACAGAAATATTAAACTAAGTTAACCTAAATTGCTACTAACTTATCACACTAATAAACATTAGTACATTTTTTACTTTTTTGTGTTTTCCTCAAAATCGGTTACTACACGTTTAAAAAAAATTACCTCGTTAAATTTTTGTGCTCTACAAGACAGGGGCGCCATATCTGCTGAAATTCTTGGAAGCTGTGCTCTCATGGTAAAAAATTGTTTTTTTTTTTAAGATTGGGCAGCCTTAATATGTATTTAATTTAAGGTTAAAAGTGAATATAATCAAAGTTGTAGCATATCCTACAACTTTTGTATCAAACTTTTTTTCTACAATGCTAAGTTTAGCGTCAATTAGTGACTTTCTGTGTGTTTCACATCAAATTCGGTAAAAACGGGAATTTTATTAAATTGCGGTCTCATTATGCATTTAAAGACAAAAATTTAGGATATACAAAGTTATAGAAAATTTTTAAAATCTACAAATTTTATTCAAGCTTTTTTTTACAGAGCTTAGTTAAGCGTCAATTAGTGATTTTTCGTATTTTTAAGTTCTAAAAAATTTGACTTTCATTTTGCATCATTTACTTACGATTAAAATAAGCATATATTTTTAATTACATATACTGGTTAAATGACTGAATCATTTAAGAACAGAAGAGATAGAGGTGTAAAAGACACTAATCAGAGTTGTCTCCTCTGAAAGTAATGAATTTCATTATACAGCCAGACCCTGTGGTGAATAAAGTGAAGGTGTCATTTGCAGAGTGGAAAATATGTGCTTTTCAGAGGGCCCGGCATGCTGATAAGCGTACTTTTTCATTCAGTGAGGAAGGCAAGGTAAACCACCTCATTCCTCGTTTAACTTAGTAAAATCTTTACAGATTCAAACCACCATTTCGGCTGATGACCTAAACAACACTGGTTAAATAAAGTGATGTGTGTTTCACACCAGATATTTTATTAAGATTTTATTGCACAGATAAATCAAATTACTTTATTTCTTTAGCAACTGTTATTGAAATCAAAGAAGAAACTCAAACGTAAATCCAAAAAAATCATTTCCGTTTAGTAAATTAGGATTACCAAAAAGTAGGTGGAAAGATTTTACAGTTAACTTAAAGAAAGTACGTATATTAAGTAAGGAGATTCAAAATGTTCTCACAATGCGCGCTATCTGTTTGCTCCTTCCATGTTTCAATTTTCAATTAAATTTGCTTGGTAAGTTGTATTCATCGTGTACGCAATTCGACGACTTGGTTAGATTTTCAACTGCAGCAGCACGCCGACGTACCACAACACAACACAACCCAACATACCGCATACTAATAAAAGCAATGGAGGGTAATCCATTTGAGCAGTATTGTCTTTATCATCATGTTCACCGTCTCACTCGCACACTTAGTAGACTACAAGATGACTTTATCAACTTCTCTTATTCCAAATCCCCAATTCACAATCCCCTCATACTCCAAGAACCATCTCAACCCACCAACCAACTCTTTCTCAACAAATTCCACCATCTAATTTCATTAGAATTCTACTTCATTCTTTATTTGACGACTACAATTCATTTCTTTCCTTATTTGAACATAAACACTTAACTCTCTCTCTTTCTATTGTACGTATTTGCCACAAATTGAACCACAATTAAACTGTTCTCTTCTTATTCTTCTTTACATTCTTTTGTATTTTACCTTAACTATTTCTTTATTAGTTAATTACATTCTACAAAGCACTACATTTTCATTCAATTTGTCACGTTTCCCCTATCTTTTAATATACATTTTCCTAACAAATCCTAGACAATTTCTAAGCTGTATTAAAAACGAAATTCAATTATAATACAAACTAGATTTTCTACCGTAATACTTTTAACATTTTTATCCATAGTATTTTTGTAAAAATAAAAATCACATTTACAGAAAGTAATTTAAAGGAATTTATTTTGCAAAAACTAATGTAAATAGCAAAGCATAAAAATAAATTAGGCGGAACGGATTTATTTAAACATGGAAAAATAAATTTTTAGAATCAGAATCCTTATATAATAAATACATGCAAGATAATTAAACGTATAAAAATATTGAAAATGTAGTACTAACATCCAAATGTTAAAATAGAATAGACGTATAGTCTGAATACATACTGAATAAAAGGTTATTGTACAGGATAATATCGACTGCAAAACATTCTCTTCAGAATTTATACTGTTCAATTAAAGCCAAATACAATTTGCAATACTGAAAGTTGTACAATTACAAAACAAATATCGTCAAAATTTATCAGACGTATGAATTACTAAAACATGTACACAAATAGATTAATGGAAACTATTAAAAAAAGGAGCTAAAATTTTATGGACACCTGAATAGAATACATAACAACCGATTTACTAAACAGATTTTTAAGACATTAAACAATAAGTAAACCTAAGATGTCGCATAAATGGTTTAAAGAAGTCAGAAAGGATATCGAGAAAACAGCAATAAATCGAACCATCACACAATAATTACGGACTTATAGAGCTTCCATAAAAAGCAAAAAAAAGAGCACGGATGGCCAGAAGAAAGGAGAAAAGCCTACTGTGATCAAATACTGAGAATGTGGGCTGCAAAAAGAGCTTCCAAAAATGTCTAAAGTCATCTCTCTTCTTCTTCTTCTTACACTCAAGGATTAGGCTTTTGCCTGTTCCGACTCACATCAGCTTATTAACATTTATATCATTTAAATTACTATATTGTATCATTCAACTTGCATTGAGTCTTATTTTATTTCCCTTTATTACTGCCATCTTTTCCGCGGTCTACCAACATCCCTTTTACCTACGGGGTGGTAATTTAAGATATTTAGAGGGAATCTTTCTGCTGGCATCCGTTTAACATGCTCCTTCCACTGATTGCGGTATTGTAACACTCTTTCATTCAGGCTGTACACATTCAGCTCTTTCCGAATATCATCGTTCCTTATGTGGTCCCGTCTGTCACAGCCCTTTACCCTGCGTAGGAATCTCATTTCTGCCGCCTGCACTCTACTCTCTAGCGGTTTTGTAGTGACCCATGATTCACTTCCGTAGAGGAGGACCGGAGCAGCCATCACTTTATAAAACTTCATGGTAGTTTCTTTCCTCGCTTTTTTCCCCAGGGTTCTGCTGATATTACCACATATTGATTGGAATTTCCCTATCTTCTTCTCAATATCTAAATCATCTTTAAAACTGATATTGCAGCCGAGGTAGCAGTATTGTGATACTTGTTCCAACACTTTGTCATCTACCACAATTTTTGATCTAGTGGGAAACTTGCCAGTGAATGCCATTATTTTTGTTTTTTCTTTAGAGATTCTAAAATTATACTCTTTACATAAATTATTCAGGACATGGATTGATTTTTGGAGGCTATCTTCGTTTTCTTGAATAATCCACAAGTCATCTGCAAATAGTAATGCGTTCATCAAGTTCATAAAGTCATCTCTAATGATCTAAAATTGGCCATTTACGAAAGAAAAAATATATAAGCTTATATAAATAGAAAAATCTTAATGCAATATACCATAAGATAATAATATATAACTTTGTATAGTACAGTAAATATATTTCCGAAATACAAAAATCCAATAACATTCTAAATAAGTAAAAAATATAAAAAATTTAAAACAATCTCTAAACTACAGATCCATTAAAATCCGTAATTTAGAATATTATATAGATAATTCGGATATTTTTTCGATAGTTCAAATTTTCTCCGCTTATTATACAACGACGGGATATTATATTCCGTATTAAGTTATTTATTATTTTTCCGGTTTTGTTTCATGTTTTCAAAAAAACATTGGTACCAACTTTATTACTTTCGAATATACAATAATATTTTTAAGTATCGTCGAACCGATACAGAGTTGTTGTTTAGGTCATCAGCCAAAAGGCTGGTTTGAACCTGTAGAGGTTTTACTAAGTAAAACGAGGAGTGAGGTGGTTTACCATTGCCTTCCTCACTGAGTGGAAAAGTACGCTTATCAGCATGCCGAGCCCTCTGAAAAGCACATATTTTCCACTCTGCAAATGACACCTTCACTTCATTCACCACAGGGTCTGGCTGTATAATGAAATTCATTACTTTCAGATAAGATAACTCTGATTAGTGTCTTTTACACCTCTATCTCTTCTGTTCTTAAATGATTCAGTCATTTAATTGGCTGACCATGTGATAAGAAACAGAACTATTTATTTTAGCCCTGCAACTAACAGATCGAGTGTAAATAATTTGACACTCCACCTGTCTGTTATGGGCAGCGATACAGAGTACCCCACGAATTAATATAATTTGAAATTTTTTGGTAACATTTTTTACGGTAAGAACTCGAAACACGGACTCGGCAGAGACATTTTCATTTTCTACGCCTAAAATCGTGTAAAAACCCCCATATCGATCAGCGAAGAGGTAACTATTTCCAAATTTTTCAAAAACGCTATAATTTCATCTGAAACAATTAGGTACCTAATACAATCTCACTTAACAATTCGTTGAACGCATTTTAGCCTACATATTTGGGAGAAGTGTCCACCTAATTATTCGCACCAAATACAATTAAATATCAGAGAACATATTTTTGAAAAACAACCAATGCAGTTCACCAACCGACGTGATCAACTAATACTAACAAGACTCAGAAAAGGACATACTTTTCTCAAACACGGAAATCTACTCACAATAAACCTCACATTAGCAAATACTGTCACATCAAAATCACAATACAACACATATTTACTGATTGAACACATCGGGAAACGTTTTGACGCACATTTAACTTGCTACTCAATTTACACGAATGTTTTAAGGACGAGTACAATGCATCCAGATCTATGGACTATATCAAATTCTTATACCCGCTTGGAATACTTTAAACACTGATTGGAACTTATATCGTAGTTGTAAAATTGTTTACGTTTTGTTTATTAATTTGTCATTAATGTCAGTCACTTTGTTAATTTTTAAGTTTTTATTTACGTATTGTTAAACTGTTCTAGTAGTAATCTTCTAAAAGACACTAAACCCCTGGTTGCTTATATGGCTGTAATAATGTAAAAAATCTGGTGTGAAACACTCACACAACTTTCTCTTGCCAGTGTAAATGATTAACAATAAACCTAAAATTAGTAATAAAACATTAGAAATAAACAAAAAACTAACCTGAAAAAACATAACATTATTTCAATCATGAGTGAAAGACACAAAAGGAAAATCAACCTCAGTTTGGCTTAAAAATACAGAAAATCACTCTTTTACGCTAAACTAGGCTCTGTAGAGAAAAATGCGTTAAATAAAAGTTGTAGATCTGTTAATTTTCTATAAATTCAATTATATACACTTTTGTCATAAAATGGATACTAAGGCCAAAATCTTTAAAAAAATCGATTTTTCACACGTTTTCGTGAGAAAAAAAAACAGAAAATCGCTAATTACCGCTAAACTAAGCGTTATACAAAAAAAAAATGTTCGAAATAAAAGTTGTAGGGTTATTAATTCTCTACAACGTTTATTATATACATTTTTGCGCTGAAATCCATATTAAAGCCGCAATCTTAAAAAAAAACAAAGTTTTTACGTGAAAACAGCCTGACCAAGAATTTCAGCAAATATTGCGCCTACCGTATCTTGTAGAGCATAAAAAATTAAGTAAATAAGGCGATTTTTAAAAAAATCGTAGGACCAGTTTTCGAGAAAATCACAAAAAAGTGAAAAATTACACGAATAAACTACTTCCGGTTGACCGATTTTTATGAAAATATTCGTGTCGGGTCCGGTAGTGGTATGTAACTTAAGTTTCAAGTTCGTACAATGTTCCGTTCTAGAGATTTTTGTACACACACACACACACACACACACACACACGCGCGCACACGCACGCACACACACACACACAGAGAGAGAGAGAGAGACCAATCGCTAAAAACATGTTTTTTGGGTTCAGGGGGTCTGAAAACGTGTAGATACGGTGAAAACTCGATTTCGAAAATTCGACATGAAAACAATACTTTCCTTCCTATATATTCATATAGGCAAGAGAAAGTAAAAATATATGTATAGTCTATATATATATATATATATATATATATACACACACACACACACACACACACACACACACATTAAGATACAATAGTCTCAATTCCAATAAATACATATTCAGACTCTAATAACAATGAAATGACTACAAGGTAATTTGCTCAAAAGTTATTTTTAGTTACAATTACTATAATATTATAAGCTGGTTCTCTGAATGCATGAAACTACTAAATGTCACGTTTTTAGAAATATTATTACTATAATATGTAAGTAATATTAAATTTACAGAACAATTTTTCTTCACTGTACTGTAAAATTTATAACAAAATCAGTTTATTTTATAATAAATATTATATACATTTACTTCATGTTTAAGGTAAAATAACGTTATGAAATGAGTAAAAATGTCTCCACCTTTTTCTTTAGAAAAAAGATGAATAAGAAAGTGTTCTTTTTGTTTTTGGGACTGAAAATAGAGCTGCTTCAGCGAGCCGAAAAATGCGACATAGAAGCTATATTATTCTTCACCGCCCCAACACCGACACTATTTCACTCTTTCTCTTTCCTTCTATACGTCCGTTAGTGTAATATAACGTAGGAGTGAGTAAGGAGGAAGAATAAAACGAGAGCGAAGGAATGAGAAAGACGGATCCAGCTCAGCACAGAGGTGGCGCCTTATTGGAGAAAGCGTGGAGAACCTGTGATCTGCAAATCATACCGTTTGACGGGTATATTAAAACTACTGTCGCCGCAATGCGGCCTTTATGTATATACCGAAGCTATCTATACACTACATATGGCCAAACAGATAAGCTCCTATATTAGTTAAGTTGTAGTATAACGTCCTTCAAAACATAATATTATATTTGCTGAGTTCCTATAGCCGAGTAAAAATCTGTTCTTTCCGATTCTAATATTATACAGAACATATTCGTTCCATGTTACACAATCCGCCGATTTCAACTTTCGAATGGGACAACCAATATGTACTCCTTAACAACATAATACCATTTACAATGACAAATTAGAGTTGCTGAGCAACAGACATGTAATGAAAAATTAACAAAATATCTGGTATGAAACACTCACACAACTTTCTCTTGCCAATGCAAATAATGAAGAATATAACCTAACATTAGAAACAAACAAAAAACTAACCTTAATTAACATAACCTAATTTTAATCATGAGTGAAAGACAAAATGAAAAATAACCTCAGCTTGGCTTAAAAAATACGGAAAATCACTCTTTCACGCCATTCTAGGCTCTGCAGAGAAAAATGCTCTAAGCAAAAGTTGTAGATCTTTTAATTTTCTATAAATTTATTTATATACACTTTTGTCGTAAAATGCATACTAAGGCCGAAATCTTAAAAAAATCAATTCACACGTTTTCGTGAGAAAAAAACAGAAAATCGCTGATTACCGCTAAACTAAGCGTTTTACCAAAAAAAGTTGGAAATAATGGTTGTAGGATTTTAAATTCTCTACAACTTTGTTTATACACATTTTTGCACTAAAATGCATATTAAAGCAGCAATTAAAAAAAACAAATTTTTTACGTGAAAACAGCCTCACCAAGAATTTCAGCAAACATTGCGCCTACCGTATCTAGTACAGCATAAAAAATTTAGTAAACCAGGCGGTTTAAAAAAAAATCGTAGGACCAGTTTTTGAGAAAATCGCAAAAAGTGAAAAATTACATGAATAAACTACTACTTCCGGTCGACCGATTTTAATGAAAATGTTCGTGTCGAGTCCGATAGTGGTATGTAACTAAAGTTGCAAGTTCGTACGATGTTCCGTTATTGCAATACTCTGCAAACACACACACACACACACATACACACACACACACCAATCGCTAAAAACGTTTTTTTGGGTTCAAGGGGCTGAAAACGTGTCGATCCGGTGAAATCTCGATTTCAAAAAATCGACATGAAAACAATACTTTCCTTCTTTTATTCATATAGGCAAGAGAAAGTAAAAATATGAATATGAAGAAGTAAAAACAACATTACCTGAATTTACACATGGAGGATATGCATAAACCTCGTGTATATCGTGAAGAATCCCAGAAGAGAACAGAAAGATTAATGGAATACTGGAGAAGAATCAAAGAAAGTGAATGTGAAAAAGAAAGTGCTCCAACACAACAAAAATCGAAATTTTTTTCTTTTTTAATTAACTATGTGGCTTATATAGTCCTATGTGGTTTTAAAAAGGAAAACCCCGAATATGTTAGCCTAAATATGCGTAATAGCACAGGAAATATAAAACTAAAATATATAAAAAATGAAATATATAACTTATAAATAAATTAAGAAATTATTCAATTACAATTCTGGAAATATTTTCACCTGCAATAATTAATTCGTAGGGTAATTACTGTCTTTAAATCTAAAACACTTTGAAACCAATAATTAAACCCAACAGATAACAATGGAACAGCGACCTCTACGTTTGTAATACATAATCCAAACTAATATTTTAAAATTAGACTGTATCGTTGACTATAATCTCGCATACGATAGGTTACATTAAAATTTTCCATCATAATTCGTATTCTCTGTATGATCTATTTACTAAAATATATATTCACAAATATTCATTAAAATTATGTTTTGAAATTGGTACTAGCAAGTTTAACAAAATATAGTCTCAGAGTTTAACCGTTATATTTTACAAATATGTCATAAACATACAAATATATAATAGACTTACTAAATGTATTCGGACTAATCATTGTAACCCAATATTAGTTCATTTATTTATAACTGATGTAATGTATTACATATTATACTACGATGTTTTAACCTATGACCTACAGTGCTATTTCTGTATAGCACATTAGTATTGAAAATTTACTGTTTGACATTTACAGGTTTTGACATTTAACAAGGTTTCACAATTTACAATTACGTAGAAAATTTTGCCTTTGTCAAATAATAACTGTAAAGAAGTGTGTAAAATATATCATTCATCATCGTTGATAATACTGATTAAACTTTCTGGTCAGTTCTTACTGCAAATTTAGTTATCTACCATTTCCTACAAACGTTTGTATACCCATCTTTTCCGAGATCGTCCAATACGACGTTATCCGGTTGGTTTGCTAAGTAAGAGAGTTCGGAGTTCAATCATATGGCATCCAGAACGAATGACCATATCATCCTTGGCTGATACCATATTAAAGTTTTTAACAATCTCATCTCAGGAGCCTCTATTCTTGATATTTTTTAAAGAGTCAGGGTCCAACATTTTTAACAATACATTTAAACTGGCAGAACAAAGGTGCAATAAAATTATTTTAACAGTTTTAAAAATCACCAATGGATGTATTAATTAATCAACCAATGAAAATTCCTGGTACATAAGTTACATCATTAAAATTTATCGGTATATCATTTTATGAACGTTTGTCACATTTCTGACCGTCTCTCACATTTAATATTGCATACCTCACTATAACCATTGCTCCTCGCTCAGAATCCTTGTATTTTCAGGATTTTTATGATGTCTTATTTCTGCACTCCTAACCAGCTCTCCTACAGATGTGAAAACTACTGCGTAAGAATTCCAATTCCACCGCATTAATCTTTTATCTTTACGTTCTTCTTCTCTTTACAGGTTAGGCATTTCTACCTGTTCTGGAACCCATCTTTTCTTTGGCCTGCCAATATCTCTGCTTCCCACTGGTTTTCATTAATTTGCTAAACTTAAAGTGGCTTCATGGCATTTTAATTAAATATTCAACCCATTGGGCACGGTACAATTTGTTTTTTTTTGTAGAGTGGAAAAATTCCCAATACAGAAAATTACCCAATTATATAATTATTAATTATATTTACCTCTCCTTTATTTATATTTTTATTTAACCTGGTATCACGTCTCCGAGCCGTCCAGCAGAATCGGCATATAATGATGCAAAAGTTCTCACTGACCGATTCACTTTCATCACCAGTACTTCCCGATCACTCAAGAGAGCTGAAATTAGGCAGATTTGTTCCTCTTAGATTGATCATAAACCTATCTATTTTATAAACCTGTATGTATCTTCTGTATGTTACCAATAAATATGTGCTTGATAAAATAGGAAAAGAATGTGAGTTTGTTAAAGACAGTGAAGAGGAGAAAAATTCAATATCTTGGACATGTGATTAGAGGTCCTAATATCACATTTTACAATTAATCATGCAGGGGAAAGGTAAAAGGCAAATGGAACGTTGGCAGACGTCGAGCATCCTGCTTTAAAAACCTAAGAGTTTTGGTTGCAGTAATACGGAACTGTTCCGTGCAGCAGCGAATAAGGTTCGCATAATGTTGATGACTTCTAAACTCCGGTAGGAGAGGGATTTTAAGAAGATGTATCTCCTCAATCAGGATTAATAATTATTTTTGAAAATTCACCACAAAGCAGAACTATTATTATCTTATTCTTCAAATTTTTATTTTTTTTATTTATTTAGGAAATTCACAATCTGTTGGAAACAATCAGTGAATGTGATATCACAAAATTTGGGAAAAATTAACATGGTACACAAACGTGAGTGGAGACACAGTCCAGTGACAGAACTCCGACGTGAATAGACAAGTGTAGCATTAAGTGCAGCATTTAGAACAGTGTAATGGATAGTCAATTACAGTACTACGTTAATAGATGAGGTCCCGGCTCCATCGACGTTTCAGACGTCTTATTGGATTGTTTGGGAGAGTCTGCGTAGCCAGATTTGAGATCAATGGGTTATGGTGGTTCACGAGTTTTTTCCTAAATTTTGTATATAGTTGTAAGAAAACGTCATTTATGTAGGGTATGTTTAGGTCTGAGTGTAGCGTTCTTCAAATTTAAATTATAATTAAATATTTTCAAGATTTTTATTTGAAACTATAACGTAACTCTTCAAGTTAGTTAAGTAAGTTAATTCTATTAAAATGTTCTCACTTTTACTCTGATTTACAATGTTTATTTTAATACTTTCGTCAAAAGATTGATCCTTTTGTTACGCTACTCGTAAATTGTGAGAAGTTGTAGGAAACGACACAAAATCTGGATCAATACAGGTATTTTGAAATTTAAATGTACACATAAGAGCGCAGTAAATAAGACAGATAAAAATTTGATTTCCTCGTACAATTTCACAAAATGGGACTTTTTAATAAAAGGAAAAGTTATATCCTAATGTAATCTAAAATTTCATTACGTATAGTCCGTATAAGAAAAGATAAAAGAAAAACGTAAATTTAATATATGTTGGTATAAGATTACAACATTTCGACATTGCTTTATGTTACATTTCTTTCTTGCCATTTTATCAAAAAAAAGTCGGAGCTTTTAATTAAATTTTCTTGAAATAAGACATCGTACAATACAGTACCTTTTTGTACTTTGTTTGTGATCTTCTCGTATTGAAATACGAGCTCATTGTAAGTTAGTAAGTGCTCCAGAAAAATTAAATTGTTTAAGATATTAATTAACTTCTTAAAAGACTTCATTTAAATAACTACCACAGACAGTTTGTTAACCACACAAATTTACTAAGTTATTCTAATTGAAATGACACTCATAACATCTGTCTAAGTAAACTATTATTTATATTTTTCTTTTTATGTACTTTACATTATATCTATACCATAAACTTAAAGATTAAAATAAAGGTTTTAATTCTGTTAACTAACACAATTAGGATCTACTTTATAAAACAATACAGATGCAGTTTTAATTGTATGTATCTTGACTTTTTTTATTATATACTGCCATTCTTTAATTCATTTTTAAGTTAAATTGTATTAACAACTTGGTCGTTACCAATTTCAGTAATAGAATAGCACTAGCGGGTCTTTACGTTTTGACTTTTTTAGAACATAGCCGGTACTTAAATGTAGTGTTTTTTGTTTTATACTCTAGTGTAGTACAACTAGGTTAAGGAAATGGTCCGAAGTTACTATGTTTCATGATAAAAACTATATTGCCTATCAAGCACGGTATATATTTTTCTAACAGCAGTACTCTGACAAAATTTTCAGAAGATACAAACTATGAATTCGGAAGATATCCTTACGTTTCGGTACATTAAAGACGCATTTCCTTTAAGTCTGATAAGCAATTTGTTTAAAAGCGTAAAATACTAATTTAAATACGTCAGTCAGCCAGTCTGTTAGTTCCAGGTTGTATTTGAGGGGAACCGTTTTGAGGAGATAGTTTGTGATTGCTGCGTTCAAATTGACAGGGTGGACAGTGATAAAATCTGAGAGTGATTATCGATCAATTCTTAAAATAAAATGCACACCTAATTTCTCCGATAAAAAGGATGTACGGTTTAAATTAGAATTTTGTCATGTTAAGAGAGGGTTTTCCACCAAATGTTAAGCATTTGGTTAATCTGGGCTAAAATAAATCTATATTATTTCTTATTCTTCGTGTACCATCTCTAAAAAGCGCAATTGAATCGATACTATCCAATCCCTCAGGATTTTAGTTACGTTTTCCTTCACCCTAGACCACGTTTACTTAACAGTTATTTTGTCTAGCCAGAATGATATTCTGCAATTTAATCTATATTTCTGAAATCTCATCAAGAGTCCACAGAATTTACATTTTCTTTTTTTTTAATGGTGCTTATAATTTCAGTGCTCTTATCTGAAGGTTGGAGTATTTCGAAACTGCAGACTTTTCCAAAGTTCAAAAAACTTCCAACATCCTTCTGCTGGTAGCACCACAATTTGAATTGTAATTGAAGGGTTGAGGGAGCCGCTGTCTCTTATATTGTACCCGCTGACCGCACATTCGTTCGCCAATACGCGCAGGAGACAGTCGGTTCACCACGCTTTATTATCGCATCGCCTTTACGCGCACCCGGAAAACGATATACTACCGGGAAGTTTCCTGTGAAGAAATCGCTCCTTGGAAGAAGACAGCAGTGTATTGGGTACACCTATCCCTTATTCCTGTCTTTCCCCTGTTACCCCCCCGCCACATCACGAATATTAATAACGCTGGAAAAGGAGGTGAGAGGCTGCTTCATTTTGTATTTCTTTACAACGCATTCCGGGTGCGCCAACCAAATAAAAAAAGTGCACAAGACGCGCAGCAGAACACGCAACGCATACAGTTCACTGCTCTGGAGGAGGGTCCCGCGGGATCCTTCCTTGATTTATTTTTTGTCTTCGCTCGGAGACAAACGCACCGCACACGCACGCAAACGCGTTACTATATGTAGCACCTCGAAATACACGTACAAGTATGAGATACTGATACACTTACTCATTACACACTAATGTCAACAACACTAATGTCAACAATATTCCTATTCCCAGTACTTATTGGTTTTATTTGTAAAACAGTGATTTTGCGACAGGTTTTGTCAAAAGTTAAACGCTTTATATTTGGTTTGCCGTGAAAAGTATAAAGCGAGGGTTACTATAAACAAATACATTTTTTTAATTAAATAATTAACACAATTAGACCACATTTGATATAACACCGTTGGTTTGAATACCTTAAAACATGTCTGTTTTAATAACACATAACTACATTAATTGGAATTCTATATTACACGGTCATATTGGTTTTTTCACTTGATATATCAATGAATTTTATGTAGGAAAAGTTAGATAGCCGAAAGGTATACAGAAATTTATTCAACGATTAATACAATGTAAGCCTACCTATTGATTGATAAATACAGCGTGTAATAGGCAATCGTATTGATGAACCTTAAAAAAGAAATGTATTTAAAAACTGTAGTCATTTCAATGCACATTTCACTTTTATATTCAACATTTCAACGTACATCTATTTATCAGGCTTGTTAAAATAAAAAAATAAATATGGATTTACAACTTCAAAATAAACTGTTATGAAATTAAAAAATACTTTGCAGGTATTATCGTTGCCAAAATTTTCCCTCAGCTGAATAGTAAGTACATTTAATATTAATTTACATATTGGTATTAAATAAAAATTTTTTAGTGAATTTACCGTAAAAGATTCCTAAAACACTATTTATAAACGAGGTGAAGCAATCAAGAGAAACTAGTCCAATTCACTAAAAAAAACACATGTCTTTTAACAGCAATATCTGTTGAACCGTTGTAGGGCCTATGTAAAAACAATTAGGATACATCAAATTAAAGCTTGTTTTATTGTTCTTTTTTAACAACTTCATCCCCGCATAAAACAAATTTATGATGAAAAATTATGTTACATTTTCCAATCTGTTGTTAATATGTAACCGTCAGTACAAAAATTACTTCCGTATCATTACTGGTAGCCAAAATAACAAGTTTTTTTTTTTAAAACGGCCGCAATTTTAAAACAGTCGCCCAAAAATAAAACATAAAAAATGCATTACAAGAAGAAACGTTTATTTTATAATACTTTGTAGCCCTACACTTTTTAAAGTAAAGAACGCGTGAACAAAGTAATAGTACCTTGAAGTTGGGTATAATGGAAAAGTGGTTACAAACAGGTTACTTTTTATGCGTAATTCGTTATATTTAATACAGTAATTATTTTCAAAAATGTTAATATATATCCTGTAAACAACAATACAACAAGCTTTAATTTGATGTCTCGTTATTATTTTTACATACAACAGTTCAAAAGATATTGCTGTTAAAAACAGGTGTTTTCTTTTGTGAATCGCAGTATAGTATTAAATTTAAATTTTTCTTTCCGTTTTTATTTCAAATTGTATCAACAGTTTGATTATTAACGACTATTGTGGGTTGTGAAACTAAAACGGTTGGTTTTAACTTATAACATTATTTTCAGAACCTAGCCGGGAATCGGACCCGGGAGCGTCTGGTTTGTATGTTAGCGCGCTAACAACTACACCAACAGAAGCAGCCATTAATATTATTTTCTTTGTACTCATAATTAAGCTGGCCAAAGTTTTACAATTATCATGCTTGAACTATTCATGTAAAAACTACAAAATTTGTTGTTGGAATTAGGTAACTATTACCTTTCATTATTACAATTTTATTTTACTTTTTATATATTTCGTTCTTCGTTATATAAGTTATATAGGCAATTAAATTTTATGTGAGAGTACAAATCGTTGTACTTATTTGACGAAAACAAAAATCTAGGAAATCTCAGATTTAAAAGAGTCTGTTGATCATTACAGAAGAAATGCTATCCGGTATCTTTGAATCTTGTAAAAGCAGAGACTTACGGATTAAGACTATAGATACTGAAGTCACGAGGTTGCCTTTTGCGTATGGATGGGCTGTGAGGAAGGGAAGTGAAAATTTGAAAGTGCTGCCAAGCTCAATAGTGAGATACTACTCGTACATTTCACTACTGTATAGTTTAGGCCTACATACATTTATAAGCTGTGGTTCATTCCGAGAAATTTTTTTTCATAAAAAAATAAATAAATAAGAAATAAATGTGATCTCTACTATTGCATATAGCTTAATTACATGACTAGAAATGTTTGATTTACTGTAATTACCAGCTACCTTATTCCATTGCAACAAAATTCTCTACGAATCAATCGCTTTCTTTACTATCGCTGTCACCGGCGTCATCACTATCAATCTCACTAATATCTACCAAACCGTTTCCTTTTTTTTACCAGGTGTCAACAAAACTGTTGAAGAATAGCTTCTTCACGTTTTTAATTTCCTTCTTTATTTTTCGAATTGTAGAAAGAGAAACATCACTGTAGTTAGCCACTCGCTCATGGCTTTTAATAAGTGGCACGGAAAGACATTTTTGTTTAGCTTCAACTTCACAGCATTTTATTACACTGCATAAATTAGATTTCATTCAACACTGTGAATAGTCTGCCCAAGTTTTCAAAAAACTAACATTTCTGTTTACGGTAACAAACAGTTATATTCGTACAGTTAACCTACAAAAGGTTCCGCGATATACTGTATTATGTTCTGGGTATAGAATAAATTGTGTTTGTTTTACTGAAATTATAGCAGTCGCGCATGCGCACTGATGCTTTTCCCTCTTTTCACCTCTTTACAACCAATGGCAAACTCGTGACTCAAGTAACTATAAGAGTCTTGGTATAATGTTAAATTATAAATCATTATTAAGACATTAAATGGAAGATAAAACATGCCAGATAATTTAAAAAGTTTTAATATATTTTAGTTTCACAAGTTTTTAAAATTTCTGGTTATACAAATTTCATTGGAATCAAAATAATTATAGTAGTACTATAAGCCATAGTTAACAAGAAAAACAAGATAATTTTAACTATTCTCAGTGCATTACCGTTCTACATATGTAATAAGTATCTGAAAAAGGAAAGACTGAAATTTATTTATGAGAAATGGAGTACTTCAATGTAATTTTCCTGTGAACTAAAAACGCAAGGGAATTAAATACACGAATATGATAATTAAAAAGAAAGAAAAAATAATCCAGTTAACTAGAAACTAGCTGCTTTAATCCTTTTAGAAACAACATCGTAGATTTTATAAATTGTATAATGCCATTTCAAAGAGATTTTGACATTTCTGTTTAAAAGAATGCGTTAACCCCAATTAACAGTTCTGATAAAAAAATTAAAATCAAACAATTCGTAAAAAAATAACAGATTATTAAATTAAAAATGTTTATTTAACTTTTTCAATATTTTGAAATATTATGAAACAATGTTAAAAGTTCTTTTCGAAAAGGGTTCATAAAGAGTTTTGACATAAAAAAAATCCCACTGAATATCATAGATCAAATATTCTATTGTTTAAAAAAAACAATATTATTTTTAATAACCGGTACGAAAATACAACATTGTAGGTAAACAAAAATCAAATTTGTATTTGTATGTTTGTCTCTTTAACATTTTCCTTTCTCACTCTAGTCATTCTATCTCTTGTTTTCACTTCCACCTGTGCTTTTCTGAACAAACAGTCTCCCATAATCCCACAACTCTACTCTAATGGTTTCGACGAACAACTCTACTTCCTGATCGGATTCTACCTGACTCTCTAGAGAATGAGCGAATATCCTTCACTGCCAAGTGAGTTGTACAAGTGGGATTCAAGGTAGGTAAAATGGAATGAAATGCAACTACTAAATATCACAAATCGTTCACTGTACTTCTACTATAACAACACTGCTCAGAATCAATAGATGGTAGAATATAAACCGGCCAGTAAAATTAATTTAAATTTAAACGCTAATTTTTTTGGTTAACAGGTGTAGGTAATTAGGCACCAGAATTTTACCAAAAATTAAAATACTCTACATAAGATGTATTTTACATTTAAAATGGACTAAAAAAAATCCAAGATTCTACTATTTTTGTATATAATGTTTTCTTAATCAACGTGACGCTTAATTTAGCTGCACAAGTCCTCGTTAAAATCTACTTTTTTCCAAGATGACAGCCTTTAATGTAAAAAAAAATTAAAAAACCAAAAGTAAAGAAACAAAAGTGAAACAATTTCTTTTTTAACATTTTTCTCAGACGCTTGATTTAGTAGAAATTTATATTTTCTTATAAAATTGCATCAGAATCGGGTTATTTATAAAACCAATATAATACAGCGGTATTGCATACTCAAGAAATTTGTTGAGTCATTAAGTTTGACTGAATTTTACAAGCAAACTCATTAGTAAAAAACGTGAAAATGTCAATTGAGTGGTGGTCAAATTTTTTTTATCACGTTTGAGATATTCTTTTAGCAATCAGCTGTTGTGCTAGTTTACGATTATTTATTTAGAACAGCTGATTTCAACATGTTATTAGTGCAGGTAAATATTTAATTTATTTATATAACATTTATTTTTCTCTAAATTGCAGTTTAACTAGTAAAAAATGAACACAATATTTATTTTTTTTATTAATTAACCAAAGTAGTAAAAAATATTATTTTTCAAAATTTTCTTAATATTTGATTTTATTTTATGTTTTTGTTTATTTATTTATTTAACGTCGCATCAACTGCAAGGTCATTAGCGATGAGGTTGGGGTGCAACTGTGCATAATGAGGATGAAATTTTTTTTTGTAACGTATGAAAATATGCCGTGCCTGAGTGGGATTCGAACTCACAGGGCCGCATGATGAGAGGCCAGCACGTTACCAAACGCCAATGCTTATTTTATTTTATTTTATTTTACAAAGACATTATTTGAATCCAAAGTTGTAATTTACTACAATGTAAAAAATAAAGTTTGTCTTGAACCAACCATCAAACAGTACAGAGGTTTTTTGTTTTATTTCACGTAATCGTATATTTTTATGTTAATAAGAAATATGTGTTAGCGGGATTATTTTAAATTTATACAGAACCGCTACATACTGATCTTCATTAAATTCTCAATCTAGTGAGAAAGGCATCGGTAAAACATCTTATTGTTTATTTCCTTTAAGTAAAATCTACGGAAATATATTTTAAATCGTTGGTTTCAACAACACGTAATTAAGTAAAATACGATTTTAAAAAAGTTACTATAACCTAATCCAATGTCGTAAAATTATACATAGATATTTAACTAAATTTCAATAAACATTTTGCTGATACAATATTTTAGAATCAAGACCGTACGTTATAGTTCGGTGATAATGGGAAATTTGAATCAATAGCTGACCTGTACAGAGTTACTAAACGTTTTATGTTTGCGGTACATGAACGTGACCGTGTGGGACGCGCGTGTAGGCGTTAGATTACAACTGGTCTTTGCATGCTCAATTCAGAATTCACGATTTGACACATACATTACATTATTTTAATAGCTTTGATATTAATAATTGTTATTTATAATCAGAAGATGCATGTCACAAATTAACACAATAAAAATTAGTAAATACAAAAATGTACTGTTAAACCTTTTGCCTGAAATATAAATCCATTAAAAAACGTTTAAAAATTACTAACGCGAGCGAAAACGGCTTGTATTTGCTTAATCTAAATAAGATTAAAAAAATTAGTAGTGAAAATAAGAGTTACGTTATGGAAAATTTATAATCTACAACGAACGAAAACGTACATTAGAAAATAAGATCGACGTCCCTTCGAAAAAATTGGTTAAAAAATAGACTTTGCGTTTTAAAAATTATTCAATGAAAGTCTTTTGAAAGATTAATTCAATGCAATAACAAATTAGGATTGTATCACCGATGAAGAGTGTTAATCTCCTAACTAAATTTTCTGAAACATGACAAAACGGCTAGAAAACTTGTTGAAACTCGTATAGGTTCGATGGAGGTGGCAGAAAAGATACTTACAGAAAACGCATCCTAATACCTAGTAGTAGTTGGAAGATTTTTTAATAGATGTAGCCTACTTAGTTTTCCTTTCCGAAAGATACCAAAATCAGATTCTGGCCTAGAAATGAAGTTGACAGGTAAACGTTCTTCGCTGACGATATGCTATTTGAATCATCTTTTCTTTTGGTTCTACTTCCAGCTGTTAAAGGATAATGGGTGGAAAATGAAACCTGGATTCAAACACAGAACTCCAAGCAAAGAAACATGCGCTTGCACACAAATATGCTGGCCCAAAGTTTCTTGAAGCACCACTAAATACAAAGACAACGTAGGTCCTAATGTATATTTATAATAATATTTTGACCGCTTGACAAAAAAAAATTAGTAAAATAATAAAAACTGTAACGGGCCCTCTTTAGGGTTTGTGAGGTATGCTGTCAGTTTAATTGAAAAATATCAAGTGCTACAACACAAATGATGGCCTTTACAGGAAAATATCCAGTCACGACAAAGATAATGATGGATGGAGTGATTCTGGAACAGGTCAGGTAGTTTTCGTATTTGGGATGTGATGGGTCATATGAAGACAACAATGACGTACCCTTGAAAGTTCAGAGATGTTACAAGTTTGTGGTACAATACATAAAAATTTGAAGGGAAGAGCCCGAACTGGCAAATTAATGAAGTTTTATAAGACAGTGGCTGTTCCAACACTGACATATGACAGTGAGGCCTGGGTGTGGAAGAAGAAATATGCAAATTACATTCAGTCAGTAGAGATGCGCTTCTTGAGATGCATTAGGGGCTGTAGTCGACTGGATCGGTTCAGAAATGAGGATATACGGCGAGAGTTAGACGTGTAATCTCTTAAGAAGGCAATTGTGGAGTACCACCGGAAATGGACCGATAATTTTGAAAGAATGTCTCCACACAGGATTCCTAGACTGGTCAGAAGCTACAGGCCGATTGGACGGCACGATCCGGGGCGACAGGTGGTAGGTGGATTTCGGAACAGGTCTTGGGAACTAATCCTTGATTGGAAGAAGATGAAGATAAAAATTGTGTATAATACACAGGTAATTTTAAATAAATCACTTAAACGAATGAAGAGGTTAACAAAGTACAACACCACTAACACGCTTGTGCATATACAGACACGCAGGCCGGGTGAAGGAGAGGAGGTGATTGAATAAAAGTAAACGGGGGTTGAATATTTAAACACTCTAGCTACATTTCCTAACCAGTTAGGTGGCAAGTTTACCTCCGCTACTTCATACTTTGGTATTAAGGGTACGCAGATATCTGTAAAACTGCTGACGATAAAAGTTCAGTAAAACCATTAGTTCAATTACTATTGTATAAATATTAAAGTTTGAATCACCACAAACGTAGAAAACAAAAACCAATACCATTTTTGATTTTACTAGTTTGTAGAACCTGAAACCAATTGGTCAGTTCATTATCAAAATAATTCTCGAATCGACCGTTATACAAAGAGAGGAACGGAATAAAATTGTAGAGTTTAACAACAAGGGGTCAATTTATAAAATTGAGTATGCATGGCGTACATAAGCGAAACAAATTTAAAATTGACGAACTAGTGAAATGATCATGAAAGTTATTTCCAGTTCAGGTAATCAGGTCAAAAAGGTGAAATTACGGTAAAAGCAAAATAAAACAATTATATTTAAGAATTTTGAGTAAAACTACGCAATAAATATTTTCAGATCGTTAATGCATTATTAATAACTGTAAATATGTTGTTTACCTTGTATAAGTTTTCCATTCAAGAGAACGAACAATTTACAAAAGAAAGATTCCTAGTATATTGGATGTTTTACTAAACTTTTCGTTTTACAATAAAATTGTGAGATACGCGACCACATAAAAGGTCTATACAAAAGCATTTCCTTGTACTTTTGCGAAAAAATCCGAGGACTCCCAGTGGTGTCAGGGGTTAAAATACCTCTGTTACTGTCTTTCTGATGAACATCAAAACGTCGCATTACCGAGGAATAATTTTTGTAAATTATTACGACACTACATAACTGGCTTAGCTGAGTCAAATTAATTATATTAACCTAAAGTCATTAATAAAGACGGATCTGATTAACTGTTGAAAAGTGACAAATTAGAAAATTATAAGAAAAGCTTCAGAAAATTTATAAAATTTAAACTTTTACAATCAAAGCAAAATAAATGGGAATTTAATGAGCTCAAATATAAATAACAATATCATGTTTCGGGTTCGATTCCCGGTTTGATTCTTAAAATATTATCCGTTTTCTTAGATTGGCGGCTCCATCAATGAAGATAGCTACAACTCTGGTACATCACTCTCTATCGTAAATCATAATCAAAAGACTTGTACTCATGTCTGTTCAGTCTTTATGTTTTCAACTATCACAATTTCTTTCGTTTACGTCTGCGCCTACCCTCAACTTTTTCTCCGAGAATAGGTACCATAAGCCCATACTTATCACCTCTGTATAAATGACCAAAGTAGGCAGTAAATGGCTTGATAAACCTCTATATCTTACAGAAAGTAAAACTGTATTATTAACAAACAGATTCTTCATTTAAGACATGCCAGCCTAGAAATTTAAATAAGAGCTCTTATTTCCTCTACTGGCTCCAGACCTGGTGTAATTCAACTTCGTAAAAAATTACACTTAAGAACCAGTTGGTGTTCATATGTAAAACTCATCGTAACCTTAGAACCAGTTGATGTTCAATATGTAAGACGTATCGAGTGTGAGTAACCTTACTGATTACCATCACCTTGGTTTTCAGTAGGCTGATTTTCACACCAAGATCCTCTCGCTCTGTAAAAATTATATCCGCGCTAAGTACCTCAGAAAAATTATATGACAGTCTAGGAAAGGAATTTTGGTTACAGATCTCGATGATAGGAAATTCCTGACGTTAACTCCCCTTGGAAGGGAGAGAGAAAAGTTTGTTTTACAAGCGGCTGACAAACACAAGAATCAAATAAATCCCGGGTTAAGGAATTTCTCCTTTGTCAAGTTTTAATAGCCTCTATCAGGTCGGATAAACAGTTACAAAGTAGGGCATCCACTTGCCCCAGAGATGGGTTTTTAAAAGGCAGACGAATCAATTGACCACCGGCTTAAAATATGGAGAAAGCAATAGGAAGCCACTCCATTAACGATCCCTCAGGATTCCTTTATTTATTACAATTAAGGGATGAAAATTATATAATATATATCATAACTAGCCATGGTTTATAAAGACCAAGCTGTTGATGAGATTTAAATAAACTAAAAAAAATAAAAAAACCACAAATCATTTAATAATTTTCAGTAAATTTATCTTATTTGTAAGGTTACAACATAAATATAAATTCTATGAAAAATGTATCGGGTTTTACACATTATAGAACAAGCGAGACAATCCCGAAATGACCAATAAATTACACCTTACTCGTTTTTCGAACCCTTTAGGGAATAAGAAAAGGGAGTAGTTTAGTGTAGTGCTAGTATCTTTTAGCCCTTAATGATAAAAGAAGCTCACAACCCTCCTTATCGCTAACTTTTCGTCGTCTAATCGATTAGGTTACAGTCCTGTTCTTCTCGGCGAGAAAAAATAAGCGATCAGAAAAGTAGTGCAAAAACAAGAAAGTAAACATATATAGTTCTAAGTACAGCTTGATAAAAAAAAATTATACGAAAAACATACAAACATTTCTTTCAAAATAGAAAAAAATACAAAATCTATTGTTGGTATAAATTTGAAACCTTCAAAACCTTAACGTATGATATTTTATAACGAAAAAATAAAATAAAATTATAACAAACAAAACAACCCCGCTAATCCAAACTATTAGGTACTGGGATTTGTTCGGATTACCGTACTAACAAAACATAATAAAAAAAATTGATAAAATATTATTTAACAGGAGGCGGCTTATTTCAAATCCAGTTGCAGTAAAAGCATTGTATGTACAGGAGGACAACAACGAAACATGCACAGACGTTATATTTATCAGTTTCAAGGTTCTCGGCATTACGACAGCAAAAAATTAGTGATATAATGCTGCTAAGCAGTTGAGAAAACGTTTAATTCCTTGTAATTGCTAATAAACTGGAAGAAATATTTAACAGTAAGCGATTTATACAGTATAAGAACTTGGTTTACCACCCACAACAGGCAGGTGGAGTGACAAATTATTTGCACTCGACCTGCTAGTTCCACGGCTACAAAAAAATAGTTCTGTTTCTTATCCAATGGTCAGCCAATTATATGGCTGAAAAATTTAAGAACAGGTGAGGTAGAGGTGTCAAAGACACTAGTCAGAGTTATCTCCTCCGGAAGTTATTACTTTCATTATTCAGCCAGACCCTGTGGTGAATGAAGCAGGGGGAAAATAAATGCTTTCCAGAAGGCCCGGCATGCTGATAAGCATACATTTTACTCAGTGAGGAAGGTAATTGTAAACTACCTCACTTCTCGTTTTACTTAGTAAAGACTCTAAAGGTTCAAACCAGCCCTTCGGCTGATGACCTAAACAACAAAAACAACTTAGTAATGTTTATCGATTCTAATGTACAATATTTATTATTTTTTAAATTTAATTTTATGTTTAGAAAACTATTAACTAATTTTTTATTATAAAATTACTTAGTTTTAAGTTGAAAAACGTTTTATACGTAAAAATAATATTGATAAAATTCGATATTAATTAGAATTCACGGGGAAGGAGCCAGTCAGAAGCAAACTTGTTATAGAGAATAATCTTTTGGAACAGATATCCTACTTTCAGTATCTAGGGTGCAACTCTACATACCTACCGGATAAAAATGCTTACAATAAGATGCACCGATTTCAGCAAATATGCGGAACTATTCACCGAACCTTAAAAAATAGCACCAGGAAAAACACGAGGTTGAGATTTTATAAAATAATAACAGTGCCGACCCTACTCTATGGGAGTGAAACTTGGGTGCTCTCAAAGCGAGAGGAGAATAGATTGCAAGCATCTGAAATGAAATTTCTTCGAAATACGTATGGGTGTAGTAGAGAATACCGAGATAAGGAAAGAACTCAACATCTTCTCTATAAACGACAGCGTTTCTAAGAACAGAATGCAATGGTTAGAGCATGTGATCAGAATGAGAGAGGATAGGATACCTAAGCAAACACTAAGCTATAAACCAGACGGAAAGAGACAACGAGGACGCCTGAGGAAGAGATAGGCAGACCTGAGAGGTTCCGAACAAGGAGAGATGCCTAATCCTTGAAAGGCAGAAGAAGAAGAATTAGGATTATCAGAAATTTCAGATTCATGGGGTTGTTGTGTAATTTATATTTAAAAAGAGATAGAAGGATCTTTCAGTTGGTGTAATCAGAAAGAATTAAGGAATCAGGTGAATTAAAAATTTAAATAATGTAATGTAATTTATAAACGAAATCATAAAGTTTGAATATTAGTATAACTGAATGAAGTTGACAAAATCTACGTAACGTAGAATATTACCAATCAAAATAACTGAGAGAGGTACTTTCACAACAACTGATTCTAACTATATTTGCATGTCACCTGGTTGTCCACTATGTATTAGTAAGTACATTTCATAAGCTTTTGCTATTAGGATAATCTGGGATGAGCTTTGTTAACCCGAAACACAAATTTGGGCTTATGTATAAATGCACTTAATAAGCAAATCTAGAAAACGTCATGTACTAAAATCAGTTCATTCAACTGAAAACGATTTTAGTCGAATTTAATACAAAAACAGACTGATTCAAAATTAAACGGCAATGCCTCGCGAGCTGATTTCATAGTTAAAAATTCGATAAAATGTTCATTAAATATAGGTCTGTAAACGAGTCGTCAACAAGTTACGGCTTGCGAAAGATTTCGCCCAGGGTTCTATTACCCCGATGAAATGGGACGATCCTGAAACTTAAAATACTTTAATTTCGAGACGCACCAGAATCTACTGTAGTTTCAAAGATATCTGATACAAAATATAAAAAATTATAAGCACAAAATAACGCAACACAAAACAACTTTGTTAAAAGCAATATTAAGTGATTAAGTTTTTAATTCAACCAGTAGGCCTATAGCCCTCAATAAAATTATGAAAAAGTTGATGTAAAATTAAGTACGTTAAATAATAAATACAAGACATTGTTATCTGACTTTCATGAATAACTAAACCTAACGAAATCATTATAATGTACATCATTTTAAAAAACACTATTTTTACTTTCTCTTGCCTATATGAATACATAGGAAGGAAAGTATTGTTTTCATGTCGATTTTTCGAAATCCAGTCTTCACTGGATCTACACGTTTTCAGACCCGCTGAACCCAAAAAACATGTTTTTAGCGATTGATCTGTGTGTGTGTGTGTGTGTGTGTGTGTGTGTGTGTGTGTGTGTGTGTGAACAGAATTTCTCAAAAACGGAACATCGTACGAAATTGAAACTTGAATTACAAGTTAGGTACCAATAGAGAATCCGACATGAACATTTTTATCAAAATCGGTCAACCAAATTGGTCAAGTAGTAGTTTATTCATGCCATTTTTCACATTTTGCATTTCCTCCAAAACAACTAGCAGATTTTTTTTAAATCGTCTCATTTACTAAAGTTTTTATGCTCTACAAGATAGGGTAGGCGCCATCTCTGCTGAAATTTTTGGGGATGGTGTTCTCCCGTAGAAAAGAACGGTTTTTATGCCAACCTCAACAGTGAGATACTACTCGTACATTTCACTACCGTGCAGTTTCTGCAGACATTTTGTATGCTGTGGTTTATTTCGAGAAAATGTTTTCTTCATAAACCTTATAGGAAAAAAATGTTACCTGTAATATTGCCTATAGCTTAATTACATAACTAGAAATGTTTGATTTACCGTAATTACCAGCTACCTTATTCCATTGCAACAAAACTCTCTACGAATCAATCGCTTTCTTTACTATCGCTGTCACCGGCGTCTTCACTATCAATCTCACTAGTATCCACCTAACCGTTTCCTTTTTTTACCAGGTGTCAACAAAACTATTGAAGAATAGCTTCTTCACGTTTTTAATTTCCTTCTTTATTTTTCGAATTGTGGAAAGAGAAACATCACTATAGTTAGCCACTCGCTCATGGCTTTTGGTAAGAGGCAGAGAAAGGCATTTTTGTTTAGCTTCAACTTCACAGAATTTTATTACACTGCGTATTAGATTTAGTTTAGCACTGTGAATAGTCAGCCCACGTTTTCGAAAAACTAACATTTCTGTTTACGATAACAAACAATTATATTCGTATAGTTAACCTATAAAAGGTACCGCGATACGTTTTGTTGGTTATAATGAAATTAAAGCAGTCGCGCATGCGCACTGATGCTTTTCCCTCTTTACCGTTTGTTGCAAACAAAGGCAAACTCGTGACTCAAGTAACTGTACTATTAAACATTTTCTTAAAGCTCATTTCGTAGCAACACAATGTTCATTCACAGTAAGTAGGCTCTACTGATTTTTTCGTACCGCTCTATCTTACATTTTCTCTTCGTGAAAGCAATTCAAATAAGTTATCTATAACTGGTTTGGTCCAATATATTTTCTCACGTTATTCCAGGAACTCAGGTTATTCCATTCCAAGGTCTTTAAACGCCGATCCATTTGTTTCTCAACCATTCTGTAAAAGGTGAATTCCTAGAACCATTCTATTCAGAATTTCTCGCCAGTTATAACTAATTTATATCAAAATCTGTTTCCTTTATATTGCACAAAAACACTCTTCACAAATTATAAAAAATTGTCATGGGTTAATACTTTTTACGCACGTCAATGATATTCACAAGGATGTAAATTTAATCCCCATATATTTAATACCAATTAAATGTAAAATAAAAAAAGCTTTCAACTAGCCAAAAATAAATGAGCGTATTTCCATATAGAAAAAAGAAACATTTTCAAAAAAATATTTGAAAACAAAAACATAAATAACCCACGAAAGAATCACAAGTATAATTCGGTAAACCCGGATCAATGTCCGTTAATATAACCGTATCGTTTTTACAGAAAAAAAGAATATGAAAGTTAATTACCAGTGATTTTTTTTTTCTTAATAAATGGTATCAAAAATTTCAATAAAATAACATTACATTGAATCTGCAATACAGCAATAATAATCAGATGAACTTCAAATATACGATTTTCAAAAAAAAGAACAATATTCACACAAGATGTTCATAATCTGTAAATTTATTATTATTCTATTATTCTTTTTTAAAATAGTTTTAAAGTCACAACATTAAAGGTTATTAATGACTAAAAAATTTAACTACGATAATTTTAGCAAAAATTATTGATACAAAATTTATACTCGTAGATTATTAGTAACAGAATTTTATTGTTCTTAAATAATATTTATGGCGTTAACGCAATCTTAGTTAAGTAAAATTAGTGTGTTATTCTGTCTAGTGTCGGGCAGTCGACAAGGATGTGGTATACAGTAAATTTTGTGTTGTAGTGATTGCATTAAGTTTTTGTTTTGTCATGAGTTAACTGTGTATAAGTTTAGTACTGTGACTAATTACACTGGTCTGCAAAAAAAAAATAAAAAAAATTCCCCTTGGAGTTTGATGGGTGATTCTTATGTATCTTGACCCCCTGAATCCAGATTTGACCTTCTTTTCTCTCTATCATCCACCGTTTTTGAGGGGGGCGCCCCCCCGAAATTAAAAAAAAAAACACCTAAAAGCGGTTATTCCTAATAAAGCGAGGGATGGGGGGATGTTGTAAGTACCCCATCCTCCCCTCCATAGAAAATGTTATCTCAGTGTACACACATTTATGCATGAAGACCGTAGGGGGAGGGGTGACATCACCGTTAGTGCAGAGGTGTATCAGGGTGGGAAGCCGGGCCAAGTGATAAGCTTAGCGACGATTAAACGTTTTCAGTACATTTTTTACGCTTAGAGCCTCATCTTGTCACACAAGAGGAGCTTAATGATCTCATCCGGGATTTAAACCTCCCAAAAACTAAAGCCTAACTGCTCGGGTCTCAGCTTCAGCAATGGAACCTCTTGGAAAAAAAAGTGAACATTTCTGTTTCTAGATCCCGGCTAGATTCGTTTAAATGATTGTTTTCGGGGGATGGTGACTTAGTGTACTGCAATAATGTAAATGGATTAGTGATTTAACCTAACATGCCGATGATCCAGAAAATTGGCTCATATTCATCGACTCATCTAAAACCAGTTTAAAAGCTGTTTTGTTGGCAAATGATAATGATTTGCCCTCAGTTCTGGTTGCATACACGGTCAACATGAATGAGACACACAAAAATATCAGCCGTATCCTTGAAAAAATTGGTTATAAAGATCATCCCCTGAAGCACTATGCTGATTTTAAGGTTGTGGCTTTACTTACAGGACTTTAATCGGGATACACCAAACATTGTTGGTTTCTGTGTGAGTGGGATAGCAAGCTCGCAATAAAAATTATACTGTTCGAAATTGGCCCTCGTGTGAAAGTTTAGTTCCTGATCAAAACACTGTTGCCAATGAGCCTTTAGTTTTGAGTGAAAAGATATTTTTGCGTCCTTTGCGTATCAAACTCAGTTTGATTAAACAGTTCGTGAAAGCTATCGATAAAACAGGAGATGGATTCCAGTATTTGAAGAGCAAATTTCTACGTTTGAGTGAAGCAAAAATTAAAGAGGGAATTTTTGTTGGTCCACAAATTAGAGAGCTTTTTAAAGATTCAGTGACCATCAATCACTTAAATTGAAAAGAAAAAAAGAGCTAGTGCGGCATTTAAGGACGTGTGTGAAAATTCGGATTCAGGGGGTCAAAATACATATAGATCACCTATTAAAGTTCAAGGGGAATTTTTGATGCAGACCAGAGTTATTCACAGTCGTGTGTCAAAAAATGTCTGGCTGTATCATAGGTGTCCAAACTATAGGTGAGTTAGTTGTTAATGTTTTCCACTGTTCATATTTCAAATTAATCTTGTTATTTTACCAACGTCTGTAGGTCTCAGTGAAAAGATTTATTTATTTTGTTGGTACATGTAGTAGCACGTTTGGCTTCTTGGTAAATTGTAATACTGCATAGGCAACAGCAAAAAAAAAAATACGAAAATTGAAATTCAACAAGTTCATAAAGAATGTAATCAAAGAGGAAAATATATTGTAGATAAGAAAAAAGGGGAAGAAAAATACGAAGGGGAACAAAGTTAACACAAGTAGAAGGAAGAAAAAAACCTCTTTTCATTGGTTTCTAATAGGAAGCACACCACACCCTCGATGGTGTGTTTGAATAATGGAGGGTAGCGTTAATCAAATTTGGCAAGTCCCACATAGCACGTGCACAGGCCACTTCAGCGACAAGAAACTTTAATTAGACTAAGTTGACGTTCCACCATTGAGCCGGTGATTGCATCGCATCAACTAAATATAACAGCCACTATATACGTGTATATAACACTATCTCAGCAACACACAGTTAGAGGCACTTGAATTATATTAAAACAAAATCAAGCGCTAGCACACGAACCTTGTACACATACATTCATTTATATACATATATATATATATATATATATATATATATATAAACTGTACACGATACAAGCACATACATAAAACACGTACGTAACACACACATATACAGAAACTCAAGAGCTTATACAATATTAAATAGATCCTGTAAGTCAAAACACAAAATAAATATTAAAACCGCCTTCGTTACGGTACTTCAAAAATTATAATAAAATTTACTAAAGAGCTTTAAAATAGAACAGAATTTAAAAGGATAACGCTAGGTTTACATAGGTAAATTGTTTGGTAGAATGACTAGCTTACGTTTAAGCCAAACAATATGCGGTAGGATGAACTTGCATCTTTTTATGGTATAGAATACCTCAACGTACGTTCACACGTGACAGTATCGTAAATAGCATAGTGTGTCACGATGGGTATTGATCGCCTTCATTTTTGTTTAAAAAGAGGTTTAAAATGTATTTTCATTACTCGAAGGATTCGAAGAAGTGTTAAAAGATAACGTTCATTTTCGCTGAATAATTCCAACAAATTTCACTGTTTTAGATTCTGATAAATTCATTATTTAAAATGGGTTCGGTAACAAAATAACAAAGAAAAAACGAAAAAGATCTAGTACGTTAGAAAAATCACAAAAAGAATAAGTAGATTTCAATTTCGTCCACAAGTAAAAACAAAACAGTAATTTTCCTTTCTGGTTTACATTGGTATAGTACCTACAAAATCATTGGTAGAGTTGGTATGTGGTGGGGGTCTATTTTAGTAGGCGAATAGTAGAGTTAATTTGCGACCGAACCGAATTTGTTGACCGTTAAAAAAATAAATTTTTTAACCCTACCGTTGACTATCCTAAACGTTTACACGATAATAGCAGACAGTAGAGCACTAGCTACTCTACCGATTATTATACCAAAGCAAATCAGGCCTAAGGAAATTTTTTGGTCAATTCAGTCTCAGCTTTCATTGGATTGATTTTGGTCAATCAATTTTTATAAATGAAAGTTATCATGTGCATATTTACCATCACCCATCATGCAGAAAATAAAAATTAACGACTTTATAACCCTGGTTTTAGAAAATTTACTTCACCGATGTCAGCCTTAATCAATTTCGGTCTCTGTGAAGGTGCTATTTTACAGAAGTTTTTTTTTGTTTCAGATTAAATTACACTGTTCTGAAAAATTACGAAATCTTAAGCTGCTCGCTAACTCATTCAAGGGTTTTATAAATTTTTATTTATCTTGCCCTATATGAACATATAGAGAAAGAAAATATTATTTTCATGTCGATTCTTTGAAATCGACTTTTCAGCTAAAATACATGTTTTCAGGCTTCCTAAACCCCAAAAACAAGTTTTTAGCGATTGGTACGTGTGTGTGTGTGTGCGTGTGCGTGCGCGCGCGCGTGTGTGTGTGAACAAAATAACTCAAGAACGGAATAGCGCACTAAGTTGAAACTTAAGGAAAATTGGTTCCACAAAGGAACCTGACAAGAACATTTTCATAAAATCGTTTAACTGGAAGAAGTATAAATCTCGAGCGATTTTTCACATTTTTCCGATTTTCTCAAAAACGGCTACTATGATGTTTCTTTTTAAATCGCCTTTACTTTTAAGTTTGCGGCCTTAATACGCGTTTTAGGGCAGGAATGATATAATTAAAATTTTAGAAAACTAAAATACCTAAATATTTAATTTCAAACGGTTTCTTCCCTAATGCAAATACTTAACTTAGTTTAGCTTCAACTATTGTTTTTCTGTATTTTGCTCATCAGAATCCGTCACAAATGGGATTTTTCAAGATTGGGGTCTTAGTAAACTACCCACGTTACGACAAAAAATAATCAAAGTAAAAAGAAATAACAAAAAAACTACATTTGTTTCAAGCATGTTTTTCTAGGACCTAATTTAGCATCAATAATTGATTTTCCGTATTTTTAATAGTTAATTTTGAAGTTACGGCGATTCTGGTGTGTCACTTAATTCGTGAATATAGTGAAATGATATTTTGTAACTGATTAGTATGTTCGAGTATAAATCTTGAAAACTATTGACTAAACATTTTAAATTATCTTTGGCGAACATATAATAAGCCTATACGCTTATGCTTGCAAAACATTATGAAATATTATTTCATAAACATTTATTACTTATTTTTACTTAAAAACGATTTCTTATTCTTATTACGAATAATATAATATTTATGTTATATATAGCTTATACTCTGTTACAGTATTGGGCTGTAACTTTTTCGTGCGTTATTTCAAAGTAGTACGTCTCAGTTAAATAAATGTTAAAGTTAAAACAAAAATGTATGCATAAGAAAATGTTACTTTCTTATCGAGAAAGATACTTTACCAAAAGAATAAATTTAATTTATATATATATATATATATATATATATATATATATATATATATTAAAGTAACGGGTGATCGTAAAGTCGCGCAACCAAATGTTTGAAGCCGTGTAGGAATTGAAGGTAAATTTGTAAAGTATGATTAGAATATGGGAATTTTTCGTTTAGTAGTACAGTATGTGGCAGCACTGCTAGATCACGCCACCGGGCGACAGTTAGCCAGAAACCAGTTGGTTTGTTCAGTTCGAGTCGCAATGTCTTTTACGCAAGAACAACGCGTCTCTATCGTTTTGAGTTACTGTGAATCGAAATCCGACGCGAAGTGTCAAGAACATTTCTCCAATGCCTTTCCAGATGCTAAAGTACCAAACAAATCGTTCATATTTCGTTTGTTTCATCGTTTTCGGAATACAGGTAGCGTGAATGACCGTAATCGTACCGGCCGACCAAGTGTTTTATCTGACGACAGTCTGCAGACGATAATGCGTTGATGCATGCATTGCAAACCACGGTGGACATTTCCAGCACTTGTTGTGAACTTGTAAGTAAGTAAGTTGTAATTATAACTTGTATCGTAAACTTTGAAAGAAAAATAAAAAATACATTACCGCTTTCTAAGGCTGTTATCATTTTGGGTTGCGCGACTTTACGATCACCCTATACTATTATAAAAACAACAAAATTAAATCAGATACGAAAATCTGTTTGTATATTCTCCAACAAATAACCTGAACAAGATAAAACGAATTTTCCGAACGAATGGACAAAAATATTATACAAGATCACCAAACGTTATTTATAGAATCAACGAATGATATACATATTAATTAAGTACTTTAATACACAATTTATGTAAAAGAATAACAAAAATAACGTATATAAGATTATATTGGCAAAGAAATCACGAAGAATTTATTGAATTATATTACGAGAAGACATCGTAATGAATGCTTTTCAGGGATAAATCTTAGGAAAATTGAATATAAAAAAACAAATAAAATTAAATTAGATACGGTAAAACTTTTGAAGTACAGAGAAAAAGGACTTGAAATAAATTTAATAAAATAAATAATTATAAAAGTAAACGAAAATGAACCAGCAGCGTTGTTAAACACGTGATGTGTTCATTCGAGTACGCAAAGATGCGTGTGTGGGTGTTATAAATATAAAATTTCGTCGTTATAATATACTGAAGTCGTGAAAATATTTTTATTACTGAATAAAAATACAATAGTGAAGGGTGTGCATTACGTTTTATGCGAACATTTTACCATTTTAAACAGTAAAATGTATGCCAAAGTGTCCGCAAACGGCAATATATGTAAGAGTAACATTAACTTATGTAAGAAGCGCACAGTAATATAAGGAAACAGCTATTATATAGACTCGACTGATATGAATTTATATATACATGTACACAAAACTTGTATTAAGATATAAAAATCTAGAAATGATCGAAGATACGTTGCTTTTTATAACACTTGTAAGAGAAAAATATATGAAATGGCGAATATTGAATTTCTTTAACAGCATAGAGTATAAGCAATACTTGAAAATTCCAAGGAATGTTTTAAATCGATGTGGACATTTTTCTCAATACAATCCTAAATATATGTGTCTACTTATTGCTTTTTCACCAGACTTTTAATCTTAGCAACAACAAAACTTTTTAGAAACTAATAACCAATTTTGTCTGTAGTGATCGCCACGAAAGAAGTCCGCCGTGAAGACCATTTGCCCATCAACCACCTTAGTAAAATTTTCTATTTACATCACAATTTCGTTTCTACTTTATTTGTAACTTACAAATGCAAGAGTCTACTTTACGTGGCACAATACTGTTGTAAAAATGCATAGTTCAGTCGAAAAATCATTTCCCAATCTTCACGTGGAGCCAAAATAACACTTTTCCTAAATGGCCGTCATATAAAAAAGGAAAATCAGATTTTACTTTTTAAGTATTCACATTGCAGAAAAAACTAGGATCTTAAACATACTTAAACCCCGATTTTTTTATGTAAAGCCTGTATTAAGTAATAGACATTTTAAAAAGAACACTAACATAAAACCGGCTATGAACAGGGTACTATTATGCGTAAATTGCTGTATCTCCGACAAAATTTTACATAAAAAAACTTAAGGTAAACGAATAAACGCAGAAAAGAACAGGCTTTAATTTACTTTAGTGTTAAAATTTTTCCGTTCGGTCGTTTTTGAAATAGAACTCTTTTAAACACAACGAATTTCTTTCGTGGCGGGCACTATAGGTGTCCTTTTCATAAATATCATTTAGCTTTTAATTGTTATCAGGAGCCGTACACTATTGACAACCATTCAATTTAACCGCGGGTAGTGTAGCACACAATATAAAAAAGTATGCTAAACACTGTGAATAAAAAAAGTTGACATTAAAAATAGTTGGGTTTTGAAAATGTTGTTTTATTAATTTATAATATAGGTTTAAAAAATATTGCGCATTGATTTCATCCAGTCTAGACTACAGTAGAACAATAATTTTCTTTTGATTTGCAGAAGAAGACGTGAATTTAATAAGAGATTTACAACGGAGTCTTAGGTGTCTACTAGTCAACAAAAAAAATTGTTCGGACAAAGAGTGTTATTTAACAATTAATGATAACTTTACACCAAATGGCAGTCTAGGCTTGCTCAAAAACTCAATAGAGTTCTTCGAAAACGCAATTAAAGTTCTAAATGTGAAAGTGGTCTTCTTCACTGACTCAAATTTTGTGCAGGTTTATTTCAAGAAGGCGACTGTTTCATACATGTTTGTACTGTAAACACAATTTACTAATTTGAAAGACAATTTTAAGTAGTTATAGAAACCAGCTTTTGCATAAAACAAGCATTTAAATTTAAACTTAAGCGCAAAATGTGTAGAAAAAGTTAAACGTTCTGTTTCTGCAGGTAGGGATTCAAATATAAATTACGTGTGTATTGGTACAATAAACTTGCTCTAAACAGTACTAAAATGTCTTCTAAGTGTGATTTCATTTTATAGTTAAAAAATTACTACTGCGTAGAGTACGCTATTTATAAACATAACGATACAGAGCAGAACCTACAAGATCAAGAATAATTCCCTCCCCCTACATTGCCGTTACATAGAGAGATTCAAGTACTACAGCTCTTAATTACAGTAAAACTTGTAGAAAAGCAATTTTATAAAATTCTGTTGCATGAAGAATATCATATTACTATCTACAAAGCAATACAACTAAAAATGGACAAAAATTCGGATAGGTTTTTTTCATACGACCCCACAACTCAACTTCGACGCGTTTTGCCATAAAATTTTTCTTTTTCTTCTTCATCAAACTGTTATCAAATGTAGTGTCGACTCCCCTTTTTTAGGCCTCAAAAATATCTTGTTTAACGGAAACGAAGAGCGCAAAACAGAATTATGGAGGCCATAACTACTACACTCACGAAAAATCAATCTTACGGCGCCTTGTCACAATAGTACGCTTCATGTACAACCGTCAGCTGCTACAAATGCGTTCTAACAACCGTGATTTTTACTAAATTCTACTTTCGACCGTTCTGTACTGTTGCCATTCCATTTTCAGTTATTTTTACACTCTCGCGCTTTTTATTTGAATGCGTTTTGAGTGCTATAAATGAGTTCAACATAACCTATTTTATCACGACATTGCAACAAAGTTAGCAATCGGTATATCAATGATTCGACTAATAGCTGTTGATTCACAAATATACTAAAACATCAGCTTTTCCAAGCCAGAAATAGAATAATTACTAAACGAGACATACCGAATCGACGTATGACAAATTAATCATTTACTCGCCATAAGAGTGTAATGAACGATACTTCGGAATCTACTCTAACCTTCAAAAAACCACCCACGCAGACGAGTTCATAGTTACCTGTTTAACTAAAGCGTTAGACGTACCCATGAATCAACTAATATTATTTCTAAACATATCACAACAATAAAACTATACACAATTATCGAATAACACTATAGAAACAAATGTAGCTTTTCCACGAAAATGCAGAACAGTCGGACGTTAAACAAAAAAAAAATCCACGAAAATGAGTATTTTACAAACTGCGATATATTCTACAAATGAAGTAAAAAACAAAAGTCACTTTATTTTGTTAATTTTATATATTCGTTTCTTTTATCTAATAAAATAAATACTTCAGGTAGGAATATTTGAAAATTATGCGGCAACGAACACGACTTTACATAAAAAGTTTGTCGCAAGGTTGTATAACCGAACGAACATAATTATATGATTTTATACGAAACCTTTATACATTTAAAAAATGATATTCAAGAAAACTGACATATTTAAATCAATTCGCTTAAAAATAGAACAACGTCACTTTTTATCAACTAACGAATGGAATATCAGTTAACTTGAACATCATTTTACAGTTCCTGTTAACAAGCAGTACTTAGATGTGATGTTCAACAGTAACATTTTCTGATAGTCAAGTGTGATTCATAAAATCAAATTTCACTTCCTCAAAAAGACCTCTGTAACAAAAACCATTCTTTTCTCTTTTATCAAAGAGTAAAAAAATAAGTGACACAAAATATAATAAAATCGTGACTCTTCATTTGAAAGTAGAATACAGATGTAACAACAGTTAAATTAATGAAGTTGTGGATATTTTTGAATCAATGATAAGTTATTTACTTTAATTAATTTGTCAATGATATTTTTTTTTAAATGAACGATTATTACTTATAGTTATATTAAAAAAAATTTGGTATGAAACACTCACACGACTTTATCATGGTAGTAAACTTTGGTTTACTACCAAATTTTCCTAACATCATGAGTAAACAATGTAAAATGGAAAACGTAACCTAACTTTATTCATTAGTGAATCACATAATGAGAATCAAATCGAATCTCCGTTCGAATTTTAAGTACGGAAAATTGACGCTAAAGTAAACTGTAGAAAAAAGCTATAAAATATAAATTGTAGATATTTTAAAATTTTCTATTTCTTTTATAATATAGGCCTACACTTTTGTCTTCAAATGCGTACAAAAGCTGCAATCTTAAAAAATTACTTTTTTACCGATTTTGATGAGCAAAATACAGAAAATCTATAGTTGACGCAAAACTAAGCGTCGTAGAAAAGAAAGTTTGAAATAAAAGTTGTAGGTTTTTTTTATTTTCTAAAACACCAATTATAATAGAAAATTGTGCCGTAAAAAATATATCAAGACCGCAATCCTAAAAAAAATTACCACGGGATCACAGCTTCCCTAAAAATTTCAGCAGCATCGCGCTTACCCTATCTTGTAGAGAATAAAAATGTAATAAATTCCGCGATTAAAAAAAAATCCTATTAGCTGTTTTTGAGAAAAACGTAAAAAGTTAAAAGGTTTACTAATAAACTACTTTCGGTTGACTGATTCTGATGAAAATGTGCATGTCGCGTCCATTTATGCTGCCTAATAAGTTCCAAGTTTCAACTTCGTACGATAATATTATTTTTTGAGATATTTTCTTCAAACACACAGACCAATCGCTAAAAATTGCTCGTTTTGGGGTTCAGCGGTCCTGAAAACGTGTATTTCCGGTGAAAACTCAATTTAGAAAAATTGACATGCAAACAGTACTTTCTTTCCCTATATATTCATGTAGAGAAAGAGAAAGTAAAAAGGTGTATAATAACGAAAAGAGTGTTTGATGATGAATAAATAACTGGAATTAACATTAACAGATATCAACAAACTGATGAAACATGAAAATAAGTTAAATCCCAAGCATCCTCCGTGGAATTAGAGTGCTCGCCTACGATAAACGGAAGATCCCGGGTTCGGTTCCTGATCTGAAAATTATTACAAGTCAAAACCCACCGTTTTCCACATAGTCGCTGATGACCAAGCTGTTTATGGGACTTTAGATATGTGCACAATACTTTTATCTCAAATTTTGACGAAAAACTGCTTTACCAGTGCAGTGCAGAAAATGTTTAGAATTTATTTTTGTAGAGCATTTAATTCTCGTAAGTTTTCCTACGAGGTTTTAAATTTAGACTGACTGAAATTTAGATTGACCGCAGCAAACAAAAACTTAAATAAAGAACAAGAATTTCCCCCCACCTTCTAACATAGCGAACGAAGCTCAAGTCTAAGAGTCAGGGACTTTTGGTATGTTATTTAAATAGCTGTCACGTACGTGTGTACCAAACTTGAAAATGATGTGAATTATTCCCAAAATGTTCTACGAATTAGCTTAGGTGACTGGGCACATATTGCAGAAAGAACTGATGTTAAGAAATAATTTTAAAAATAGCCAATTAATAATAATAAAACAAAAGAATAATGTATCTAAGAAGCTAAGGTAATTAGAAACATCTTAAGTTTTCAAAAACACACATTCATGTAATTATGGTTGAAAATCACAATCTATAACAGAGATGTAACCCTACATCATGTTGACTTTACTTGTAATTATTTTCTTCCATGCTCTTAAATAACACAAGTTGAAGTAGCTACCAGTTTTTTAAAGGATAAAACACTTAAGTTGTTTTTCAAAACTTCTCTAGTGGTAATTCTTAAAGACAACTATTGAAATAACTGATTCAAGTACTGTGTACTTGAAAATACAAAAGACACGCGCGCGCGCACGCCTACAAAGAAATTTATTAGAAATAACACGAAAAGTATTTAAAATATTCCTTCTTATCGAGTAAATAAAATATTATTTAATTCTATAAAAAATAAGTGACTGAAAGAATGTTTCTTTTCAATGGTTCAATTTATTTTCCCCATGCGAAATTTCCGCACAGATGTATCGGCTGTTTCTCCCCACAATTTAAGAAGTACTTGTGGTTAAGGTCTACACCCGAAAGGCTGGTTTGAACCTTTAGAGGTTTTACTAAGTAAAACGAGGAGTGAAGTGGTTTACCATGCCTTCCTCACTGAGAACAAAAATAGCCCATGCTTATCAGCATGCCAGGCCCTCCGAAAAACATCTACTATCCACCCTGAAAATGATACCTTCACTTCATTCACCACAGGGTCTGGCTGTATAATAAAATTCATTACTTTCAGAGGAGATAACTCTGACTAGTGTCTTTTACAACTCTACCTCTTCTGTTATTAAATAGTTCAGTCAAATAATTGGCTGACAACGTGATAAAAAACAGAACTATTTTTTGTAGGCCTGGAACGAGCAGATCGAGTGCAAATAATTTAACACTCCACCTGCCTGTTATGGACATGAAGAAGTACTTATGAGTTATTAAAATTCACGTAATAGCGGCCGCCTAAGTACCGTAGTGGTTAGCGTACTAGCCTTCAACGCGGAGGTCCGGGGTTCGACTATCGGCAAGGGTCTGGAAATTTTCACTAGTTAAAACCCACTGTTCCAGTTGCGTACCCGCCTTAGTCGCTAATAACTAAGCCCTTAATGCGACTTTAAAAAAAAATAGTGCGTAGAAAATTACAGCAACTTCATTTTTTTCAGAGAAATGTTATAGAGTACTCAGTTTTAAAACCAACTGCTTTCCCATTAACAAAATGTACAGTTTTATAACCTAACCTAGTAAAGATCGTTTTCTTAAATCACGTTTAAAACTTCACAGAAAGGAATTCATGATATCACATAAAATAGATACAAAAAAACACGGAAAGTGTTATTTACTAAGAGACACTAATTAATTAAAAAGTAATTTTTTTCTTCATTATTTGTTTGTAATTGTTAGTCTATTTTTACTAAATTATACTTATATAAGCTACTTATATTAAGTAATGTTATTTTGATGAAAAAGACACTTTCCTACAATTTTACAGACGTGTCATGAATAAATTGTAGCAGAACCCTGAAGTTGCAACGTTCAATAGATAATAATTATTTCTTAAATGTAAAACATTTTTTTTCTAATCACTATCAAATTTTACTAGATGTATTTGTAACGTCCTTCAGAGTCCTTCGGAGCCGGAGTTGTACTACCTCCGAAATCTGGGGTCCGATTCACTATTTACAACTGTAAATGTATAGGCCAACTACAGTAACGGATAAATTATGAAAAAATGAAAAAAATAGTTGCAGCATTAGTCTAAACATTATTATTGATATTTAAACCTCTTAAACCTCTATACCTCTATAACCTCTTAAACCTCTATGGGTGTACCGCCATATTAAGAGTAGAATGGACGGAGAGGTATACAAACGAAAAACGTTTTGCGTCTGATGGCTAACAAGGGGGAGAGAGATTTATTAACATTAAAAACACTAGAAAACTGAAAAATCATGTTATGCGAGGAGACGTTTGGCCTGGTCCAGATGATTTCACAGGGTAAATATCACGAAAAGAGTTCTAGGAAAACGATCAGCATCATTACTGAAAAACTTAAGAGAATGTTACAGCTGCTCATCTATAGATCAATTTAAAAGCATTGGAGTCTAGGTAAAAATTGTTATTTTGATAGCCAATCTCATTAAAAAAATTAACTCCATGAATATTAACGGAATGGCTGAGATAAGAGGTGGTTAGCAGACTTGTTACCTGTTGCGCTTAACGTAATAATTTTGAAGAACAGTAATTTTAAAAATATGTATTGTTTTTAAAGTGTTGTTGTTAAGGTTATCGGCCGAAAGATAGATTTGAACCTCTAGAGACTTTACTTAGTAGAATGAGGAGTGAGGTTGTTAACCATTGTCTTCCTCACTGAGTGGAATAGTCAGGGTATCAGCTGCCAGGTCCTCTGAAAAGCATCTACTTTCCACCCTGTAAATTACACCTTCACTTAATTCACCACAGGGTCTGGCTGTATAATGAAATTAATTACTCTTAGGAAAAAACAATAAAAACCTACAATATTTAAGTATTTTGAGTAAAACTACGCAATAAATATTTTCAGATCGTTAACGTATAATTGTTGTTTAGGTCAACAGCCAAAAGGCTGGTTTGAACCTCCAGAGGTTTTACTAAGTAAAAAACGAGGAGGGATTTATAATTGCCTTCCTCCCTGAGTTGAAATGGTATGCTTATCAGCATGCCAGGCCCTCCCAAAAGCACCCACTTTCCACCCTGCAAACGACACCTTCGCTTCATTCACTACAGTGTCTGGCTGTATAATGAAATTAATTACTCTTAGCGAAAAAACTCTGACTAGTGTATTTTACACGTCTACCTCTTTTGTTTTTACATTTTTCAGTCATATAAATGGCGAAATGTGATAAGAAATAGAACTATTGCTATCTGGAACTAGCAGATCAAATGCAAATAATTTAACAGTCCACCTGTTTCTTATGAGCAAGTTTCAAAATTGTTCTTGATTACTTATGAACAGTTTAATATCTAAATAGTAGAAGTCTTCTATGAAACAACATAAATACTCAGATAGAATTCATCAAGTTAGTCGATTTGATCATCTGACTAAATACGATATATATATAGTAATATATATATATTACTATATATAAAACTAATATATATAGTACAATATATTTTACAAGTGATAGAAGAAACACATCAATAATATTGTGTGATACATTGAATCTTGATAAGAAGAGGAAAGAGCAAGGGAGATAGTATATGTATTTTGAGAGAGTTGTTGAACGTAAGAGTACTTATTTGAATTAACCAAGTTTTGGCCCCGGCTATTGATTGTGAAAGGGTTCTACTTCAGCAGATATCTCAAGCCACACGTCTCAATTTATTGGACCAACTTCCTATAACTATATTACCAAATCTAAACCACCAAACCTTACGACCTTACCAAACACCACCCTCTTCTCTAACACTACTAGCCTTAGTATTCCTTATCTACTTGCACTTCCCTTTAAATCGTACTTCCTAAATTTCGATGTTTGTGTTTGTTTGCTTGTTGCCATCTACTAAACCAATTTGTGGTGCTGTAACTTTACAGTTCATTGCTGTATTAACTAATAATTTTATATAATTCAGCATTTTCTGTTATTAAAATATTGGGGTCATTTGATTCAACTAGTCAATGTATATAAATTCTCCTTAAATAATTTAAGGAAATAACTTAATTCATGTCGGGTATCCTGACAAAACAACTTTAGTCACTCGGTCTCGATATAGCCTAAATATAGTATGACATTAGGCTTAAATATGGTGAGATTGTTTTTTTTTGCTTTTACAGCCTCATCGGACCACTTGAATTACATTTAGAACTAAAGAGATTTTTAATTCACATTTAGGTGAGATTATTTTATTGTACGAAAAAGCGTATTGTTGTGTAACTAGCATTGCTACCTGAAAAGGGTGAAGTGGTGGTGTATTTATTGGATAGTCGGCCCTTATTGACATTTCTGGCATTCTTTTGTTATTTTTATTCAATTTCTAGTATTTTCTAATTTTAAATTTATGTCGTATAGTCTACCCTTTGTGGCAGTACAGATAGAGATATTTAATATAGATTATCAAAGTTATTTATGTAACATATTTTATTAATTTAATTTTTTATTTTTAATGGACTTTTATTATTACCTATGATAGTTGAAAAATATTTAGTCATTTTATTTTATATTTAAATATTTCTTCCTTAATTACTTTTTAAAAATTTATTTAACGTTCCATCAACTACAACAGGTATTAGCGACGACGATGGGGTGTAACTGTGTACAATGGAGGATGAAATGATTTCTTTCGTAACGTATGAAAATATGCCGTGCCTGAGTGGGATTCGAACCCACGACCGCATGATGAGAGGCAAGCACGTTACCAACTACGCCAATACGGTTACTAACAGTTGATTTATTAAGAAAAAGATAAATACTGGGCTTCAATTATGGATACCAAGCATCAACAAGGATTAGTTTTATTTTCATCAATACTTACGGCTTAACGCCGTATTTGTGTTATATAATTATAATTCAGCCGGCCGCATTAGCGTAGTTGGTAACGTCCTCGCCTCTCATCAAGTCTTGGGTTCGAATCCAACTCAAGCACGGCATTTTCATACGTTACAAAAAATCATTTCATCATTCACTCATTCACTGTTACAACCCAGCATCATCGCTAATGACCACAGTAGTTAATGCGACGTTAAATAAACAAAGAAAAAAAATTATTTTTCAAAAATAAACGACAACTCTGTATCATAGTATTTATTATTTTGAGTTAACTTGAATTAAGTAAAAACACTTTATAAAATATTAATCATTAATTTCTGTAAGAACAACTTTTCACAGTCTCAAATAGTAATTGATGTAACACCAAACGAGTAAATTACCTTTTATGATTTATTTACAGAATTTCTGAGAATCTCTTTTATTTCCTACTTTTTTCGTTCAATTTGAGTACAAAGTCATTACAGACAAAAAACAAGAGAAATTGGTCTAAACATTTACTTCGCATGCCATCACACAGACTAGAGGGAAGCGAGGCTTGGGAAGACCTAAAAAGAAATGGATGCCGGAACAGGGCATTTAGCCTAATCCTTGATAGATGATGATGATGTCATTACAGATGCAATTAAATTTGGCGAGAGGTATTAACTATTATAAAGTACTCTTCTACAATAACAATGAGCTTTGTAAGACTTAGAAATTATTAGAAAATATTTATATTCGAATGAAATTTTTCACTTACCTTCATAGACAGTGAGGACAGCCTCTGCAGTAACAGCATCACCGACACCATTTTCAGCGAGGCATTCGTAAGTAGCATCATCTCGACTCGCCCGGACGGGATCAATTCTTAGAAGAGCTCCTCCTTGGGGAAAATCTTGAACAAGATATCGACTCTGTGTCCCTGATAATCGTTTTCCGTTTTTCCGCCACTGAATTTGTGGAGTTGGATCTCCTCTGGCCGCACAATAGAATGCCGCTATACCATTTGCTTTAACTTGTTGATTACGAGGTCGTAGAGTTATTTCTGGCGGATCTGAGAACAATTAAAATAATAAAACATAAATTAGAAACAAACATCAAACTCATATATAACAAGAGAAACAAAATAAATTTATTGTAGATGCAGAGAAATATTATTATAAAACACACAAGAATATAATTAATATTTATTTTTACGCTGCACAGAATTAAGTTAAATATACAAATAATTTAATTAAATCCCATTATACACTAGTAAATACTACACACAATTAATTAACACTACCATAAACATTTAATAAACTCTAGTTCGGTAATATAATTAGTACAAACCCACACGTTGTGCAAATAATAAACCATTGTGACAATTTATTCAAGAGAATAGTAGCATAACGTGGGTTCCAATAGCACTTCACAAATTTCTACTGTGAATTGTATCATGTTATTTATCTAATTGGATGAGTAAAGCACAACTTTGCGTAGGCAACAATGCAAGTAAATTTTATTCATTTAAAGTCACATTACTACTTGAGTATTAGATAATACAGTGCGTATTCAAAAAATAGCAAATCAAATAAATACCACTTTTATTTGACAACAAATACAAATTTTCCATATTTATTATCATTTGAACCTGGGCCAGTTTAGCAAAATACAACTTAATTGACAGTACCCAGAAGAAATTCTAAGGAATCGGATTTTCAATTTTACAATGCGTATAATTTAGGAAAGTTAATATATTGCTGAACCATGGTAAAAACATTCTTTCTACTATGGAACTAAGCGAAGTAATTACTTTTTTTAGTAATCATAATTAACACGTTTGTTTTGATGCATGGGTGATAACAATAGAAATATTACAACAGTGTATGCTTGCCACTTTTTAATACTAGTTATCTACGTTCTAAAAAGTACAGTGAACACACAACAGAATTTACGAATACTTTTTTAAAGAAATGGTTTTTTTATAAACTACAATTTCGTTTTTAAATTTTCTCATAATAATGCACCACATATTTATCATTGCACTCGTATATACTATAAATAGTACATATTATAATAGTACATACATACTAGTATGTTATTTTGGAAATATGCTAACATATCAGGTGCACCAAAAGCTGTTGCAACATCATTGCATCATGTACACACGATTATAACCTAAAACTCCCTATAAAATACTTTGCATTGTTTAGGATACACAAGAATACAAAATAAATCAATTTTTTCAGGAACATCACCATTATGTTACTTTAACATAAAGGTAATGATACAGTATTCAGATGCACTAATGTCCCCTAGCCGTGGGAGTGGAGAATGCATAACGCTCTCACTTGCACAAGCCATACGCGCCGTTCCAATAACATTGTATTTAATTTTACTCATTGTTGTGAGCAAGCGTTTATGCATGCAGTAAACTAACAAGCAAGATAACAACTGTAGTATGTTTTCAGATTTGGATTATAACGGTAAAGACCTTTGAGCGCATGCGTAGTTATGCCATATATCTCCCTCTCACTCGCTCGGCTATGGGACATTACTTCGTCTGATACCTATACATGCTAAATATAAGGTAATTAATATAGGAAACTAATGAAAGAGCAATAATACTAAAAATTAAATGAAATCGTACGTATAAATATATAAACAGATAAAAAACTGTGAAACCATAAATTGGCAAAAAAGTAGATACAATGGCACATAAATCACTGAGTTAAAATTCGGTTATTCAAATTTAATCAACGGAAAAACAATATTGAAGAAAAAATATGGTAATTGTAACAACAAAAGAAATTCTTAAATAATTTAAACATTTTAGTTCTTAGAAAAATTAACAAGATAAGTTTACCCTTTAACACAGCCGACTATAAAATGTTTATAGTTTAAAGAAATATGTTCACTACTACAAAATTTTGAAACTGAATATGTAAATTTAATGATCGTTTAACACTAAACCTACGTAAAAATACAAAAACGTTGGCGTTTGTGTGTGTTTTATGAAAAATTAAACGTTGAATATAATGGGTGTTCGGTATAATTATAAGATTAAAATCTTATAACGTATTCGATATAATTTAGCATAGATTAAACGGGTAACATTATTCAGAAACAAAACGATAAAAAAATAAAAATTTTCGTGTAAGTAAAAAGTGGCATGCCATTGGTATTAACCATTGACCAGTTGTTATATCGGTGTAAGTTAAGCCTACTGAAAACTAGCGTGACAAAAGTAATTCATTGGTTGGGTTTTAGTTAACTTGAATGCTTGTAATGATTTAAAGTACAACAACAAACCCGTATTTCTAAAAATGACGACTTTTTTAATGGAAATAAAATGTCAATTAATAAATAATAATTTTCAATAACATTCAGGTGTTTCTTTGTGAATTGTGAAACATTAATTTATTTCAATTTTTATGATAAGGTAAATAAAACCTGCATAGTAATCAATGAAGTGTAAGAAAATTTATATATTTCGACTATAAATTTCTACGTTTCTGTTGAAATCCAAGCCTAATTTTTCCAACTTTAAGGAATTGTTCCAGTATCAATATACTAAAATATTTTTCAAGGCTGATGAGCTTTGAACGTACGCATTGCCTCCAACCTTTTCATAACTAGCTAACGAATTGCCAGCAACGTTGCCAATACTTGCTCTCGTAGCTCTGTTATATATTTTGTCAGCCATTTTTTTTGGTCTTTCAATAACAATTATAACCTATAAACATACAACCAGCTGATTATATTATAAAGTATTGCATGTTAACACGCTCTATAATCGATGTACTCAGTACGAGATGCAAGACACGAGTAAACTACTACTGCGGCTCATGTACGCATGCGCGCGTAATGTTTGTCAGGCTGAAATAATTGTACAATCTGACAACGCTGGCAAACGTTCTGATTGGTCAAAACGCGTGGAACAGCAGAGCTCATCAACCGTAAAAAGTATTATACCAAATGATTCAGGCAAGTCAGGGAGAATCTGGAAGGATTGAAGCGCATTAAATCATGGATTTAATGCGCACAAAAGATAGGTTCCGACAGAAAGTAAAAAAAAACTTTAAAAATTATAGATAACGAGAACACGGGCTGGATGGACTCAGGAGAGAAGAAGCACTCGCGCGAAATGAGGGAGTACTGGGAAATAAAGAAAATAGATAGGCCTATATAAAGGTAAAACTATTTATATATCGTGGTCTTAAGAGTGACCGGTGTCGAAAATATATACAACTACACATATGCTGATACTGAATGATAACAATCGCATGAGGAAGGAGACAACCTAGTGGTATTCTTTCAAATCTAGTCAGACTTGCTATTTACGGAATAAAGGTTGGAACTGCGTCGTTGGTCACAGCATAATGTCTCTGTTCCACTTAGTTTCAATTATTGTTAGAAGGATTAAGTAAAATAACTGTATTGGGATGGATTAGACATTTTTCCCGTCCCATTGATTTGGCAGGCGTTTGACCAAATGTTTTAAAAAATATTTATAAAAAAATCAATTGATTTTAGAGCAGCAATGAAGACTGTGAACCTATTAATCCGTAAAGAAATTTTGTTCAGGATGTAATTGTTTGTCGTTTATTTTGGATGTTCTTGGCCCAAGTTATCTGTAAAAATTGACAACCAAGTACTTAATTGTATCCGATTGTGGTAGAGGTAAACCGTTAAATTTATACAAATTTCGTTCGATTGAATTTAATTTTCCACTGTTTAAACAATGCGAGAGTTCAGTTAGATGTTCAGAGAATTGGTTTATTAACGTAGCAGTCAACATGCGAGGTTGGTGTGTCGGTTGGGAAGTGATAGTCAAGTAACAGTGCAAGGACTGGCCCTTAGCGTACACCCCTGGGTAAATAGAAGAAAATGCAATTTCCTCTACCTGCAAAAATCCAAACCTAATAAAAAAATACTACCATAATGGAGATATTAAATTGAATGCTTATTTAAGATTAAAGTAGTTCCAGATAAAATAAATAAAAATAAAATTACGTCGACAAAAATACATTTTGTTATTAAAATTTACTTATTTAGAAGAAATCAAAGTTAAAGTTATTGGCAAAGTTGAAAAATGATATAAATAAAGTAACGGACATGGAGTAAATGGATAAATTTATAGAAGAGAAGAAAATTTATCGTCAGACAAATACACTGTATACGAAAGAGACGGAGAATGAAATAGAAAAATGTTACACATACGGACCATATTTAAGAAGGTAAATATCTATGTTAAAGACAGGATCGAAGAAAAATGTTACTCATGAAAATGTATAAGATAAAAAAGTGTATAGAATGAAAAATACTGGTAACATAAATTTTATAATACAAACATTCAAGTAACCAAAGACAAGATGAAAAGTAGAGTATGTCAAACGCAGAATCGAACCAAGTATTATGCATTTAGTAAAATGTTTCTGACATAAAATAAGTAGAAAAACTTTCAACTTTATAATAATTTACTAAGGTAGAATTATGACAAGACAAACTTTTCATAATTTGAATAAAACACTTTCACAAAGGATAAAATTAAAATTTACTGCGGAGGAATTAAATTAACAAAATAACCTAGCTTATATGAACATATATTCGAAAAACACGTTAAAGTAAAATTTTAGGAAAATATTTTTCATTTAATATACGAAATATAAATTAATTCTTTTCATTCATTTGAAAACAAAAACAAAAACGAAGATGAATGGCGATAATAAAGCACCTTACAAAGTAAAACAGTGAGTTTTTTTAGCAAGAAATTTTACAGGAATATCATAACAAAACAGCCCGGAATAGAAGTAAGAAAAAAATGGGAGGGTTTCGGATGAAAGTAGAGAGACAGATTGAAAAAGGATACAAGATTGTTTTAACTTTTTTTACATCTTTTCTTTTTTATACTACTGAAAAAAAGAAACGTAAGAAAGGCAAAAAGAAATAAACTTTCGCATTTTTACTTGTTTGATTGTTTTTACAATTTGAGAACTTTCACAAGTTACAGTAGAAAGCTTCTGGATCCCTATTTACCTATTCAGTCGTTTACAGTTTTTGAAAAACATGAAAAAAAACATAATTTTTACGCAGTATTAATAATCCTTAAAAATCACATTAAAATGTTTTAATTATATCTTGATTAATCAGTACTTAAACAAAAGTTTTTCTGGAATAAGACAAGTTCTTAAAGACTTTGGATATTCATTCATTACTACCTTACTACAAAAAAAGCTCTTTTTGAATGAAGTTCATGAATGAATTATCAATGAATACAGCCAGTTATTATCAACATTTGCGTGAAATAGTAGTGATATTTTATACAAGTTGAGAGTTAATGAAATAAGCATGACTTATCGAAATGTATTCGCTTTCTCTTTATTTACTTGTTTGTAAATGTGATAAAACAATTAGGAGTGTTCAGTAAGTGGAATTTTTTGTCTTTAATTTTTATTATGGTACTGTGCAATGGAGCGGCAAAATTTCCGTATATAATATTTTATGGGCGGTAGGGAATTTGACCTTCAGTACACAGTGGTACATCCTTCGTTTTCGTTCCTCAACGCTTTATGCCTTTCCCCTCCCCCCTTCACGGTCACGGCAACAACAAACAACTCCCTCCAAAAAACTTATCCTCTCTAAATTATTACCAATCACCTTAATGGCAGTTTTCCCCACCTTTCTCATACCGAAACTCCCTCAGAACCCGAATCCAGCTATTAACCTTAACACCATTCCCCTGATCAAAATTTGAGGTTAAATTAGTTCCGTAATATTGTTCGCCGAGCGACCAGGTATTTCTTAACACGATGTCGCCGTCATAGGGCTTCTTAGCCCTCTCTAACTGGATTCTGGATTCCTTCGTTTAGAACTGTTGTCTATTATTCAGAGCAAGAGGTCTCTACTTTATTTTCGTTGTAGTTGTCGTACAGTTGGGAAGTTCCGTATAGCTAGGTCACGAGCTAGTTGGTTGGGTGGTCATCTATCCAGTCGTTCGCGAAATTTACAATAGAAGGACGCGGTTAGTTCCGTTACTGTCAGAAGTTTAAATCGTGAAGGGTTTTATTGGTTTCATAAAAAGGAACCAGAAGCAAGTCTTCAGAATTTTGACAAAAAGACCTGGATCGGCTTTATTTTGCCGCTGCTCCAAAGAGCTGAACACCATAAGTTCAGATTGGTCCCAAAAGGGTTTGTAAATTAAAATTTTAGAAAAACATTAAAAAATTATAAGTAGGCTTACACAACAATTTAATGTTTGCACGACAGTTAAACTGAAAATAATTTAAATTTACCGATTTTTATAAAAGGAAAATTAAAAATCAATTCTTTAAATTAAATATTTTTAAGAGGAGTCTGACTGCCTACCTAACTTAGAATAGTAAAAGATAAAACTTAAATTTTGAATTTCTTCTGTAGAATAGTCCTTTTTTAGTTCCGTACACAAAATTGATTGATCGGAATGAAATTGGGTTTTTTAAAAACAATAATATTTCTCCAAGTGTCTAAAATTTGCTTGAAAAAATAATACAATTCATATTTTAATTTTCTTGCGTACGGAAAAAGAATTTAACTTGTTAAACAAGCCCTGAAAATTTAGTAACAATATCAATTCAATTCTGAGAATTTTGATATAAAAACTTTAAATCGGTAATTATTGTTAAAAAATAAAATACTAAATGGAATTTTTAGCTAAATCAGCAGAATTAAAACATTTCTAGTCATAGAAACACGATTTTCATACCATTGGAGAGCGCTTTTTGAACTGCATACAAGTGCATCTGAGAAAGATTTTACATTTTTTAAGTCAGACTTCCCTTACAGGAAAATAATGTTAAAGTCAATCTTTTTAAACATAATACAAACAAATAGAATGACTTTAACAATTGTTTTACATTTTTAATACAATACTTACGAGTTAAATACTGGATGTATGGAAATACAGAGAAGTTTGCCCCTGTAACATTCAATACGACACAACAAACTAAACACCATGTTAAATAAAACATTTTCAAAACTCAAACGCAGGCCGAACAGAACAGCTGCAGCCAAGCTATAGAATGATAGTTATATACTAAGAATAAAATTTTTTATTAAAAAAGTTAACACTAATTAATTACTAATACATATAAAGATTATAAATACTTATAATAATAGTAAACCTTAAAAAATAAATAAAGGTAAAATAAGGACCTTCAAGATCCTTTCAACACATCAACTTATACACTACTTCACTATGATAAAAGGATCTCTCTGACACTATCTTTTTCAACTTAAAATTAATGACTACGCCTATATACTAAAATATTTACATCTCTAATAAGAAGTTTTCTCTAAAGTAAGGCAAACTGGACATCATTTTTCAATTGTACTAAACAATTGTTTACTATTACGGATTCGTAATAACATCATAAATAAAATATGTGAAAAAATTAACAAACTTCATTTCAAAAGTATAAGGTTTTCTGTTAGAGTTTCCATTTAATATACTCCCTGATAAATCGGGAGAATTTAGATTACATAATCAAAGTATTCTGCCCTTAACAGACAGGTGGAGTGTCAATTTATTTACACTCAATCTGTCCATTGCAGGGCTAAAATAAATAGTTCTGTTTCTAATCACATGGTCAGCCAATTAAATGACTGAATCATGTAAGAACAGAAGAGGTAGAGGTGCAAAAGACACTAATCAGAGTTGTCTCCTCTGGAACTAATGAATTTCATTATACAGCCAGACCCTGTGGTGAATGAAGTGAAGGTGTCATTTGCAGAGTGGAAAATCTGTGATTTTCAGAGGGCCTGGCATGCTGATAAGCGTAATTTTTCACTCAGTGAGGAAGGCAATGGTAAACCACCTCACTCCTCGTTTTACTTAGTAAAACCTCTAGAGGTTCAAACTAGCCTTCGGCTGATGACCTAAACAACAACAATCAAAGTATGTTAGGTAAAACAGAAGAGCTATAATATGAAAAACAGTCGGCGTAAATAAAATTAAAAAAACAAAACAAAAATACCCCGAATAAAGTGATGTTTTAAAACGTAATGTAACATAATAACAGTGAAATTCTAGTATCTTCACTAATATAATAAAGAAGAAACGTCTGTTCGTTTGTTTGTTAGTTTTTTCGTTTGTATGAGGTAATCTCAGAAACTACTGAACTGATTTTAAAAAATCTTTCATTGTTGCATAGCTTAGAGCGTCCTGATCAGTATAGGCTATGTTGCAACTTTAAGTAATTTTTATTAAGTGAGTTATGCAACTTAAACTGTGACGAAGGCGCACGTTTTAGTCCATCGGGTGCATAGCACTTTTATTTTTTATAAGTCCTCTGGATGGTGTATTTTTGGGCTAGAAGCACGATTCAACTTTTATATTTCATAGAAAAACGTGAAGAATAATATTCGATTCCAAAAACATTAAAAATTCGGAAATATTCAAAAATTTTATTTTTGTACTGTATTTGTTTTCATTCGACAGGAAGTGAATGAGTCATATATTTCCAGTTACTCTGCGTACTGCACCCACGTAACTGTCTCTTATCTCAGCCACACGTCAACTGTCTTTCTTTTCCATCGGTATTCTTCTATGCATTCTATTCAATTCTATTAAATCGCAGGGATAAACATTTAAAACGGTGGGCATCAATCTGATACACGAGTGGTTCCTTCACTCATTGACAACTTTATGTCGGACTTTCTAGAGCTGGAAGTGCAGAAAAACAATTTATTTTGCTGCAACAAGGCAATAAAACCACAAATATTGTATATAGAGAGGTTTAAAATAATTTAATGAGGCCTACATTAGTTGCTGTGAAGCGAAGCGAGCGGGGATTGCTAGCAAGAGAATAAATTGTTTATCGTTAAGAAATTGTGTATTGCTTGAGATGGAGGGAATTTAAAAACGATAATGGATTCCAATGAATAAAATGTTTTGAATAGGAATTCCCAGAAATCTAAACTAGTAGAAACATTTGCTTTTATTTTGATTCCTTCTACCATGTTCTGGTAAAGTGGAAAAATTGTTAGTCTTGTTCAACGAACTATAAGACCGCAGGTATAAAAAGAGTTAGCAACCTTGTAGTTAGTCAGCAAGTTTAAATTTGGACTGTAAATGGAATTAGTGTAGTCGGGCCGTTTCGAAAAATTGTCGTTACGGGACCGGTTCTGAATCACATTAATAGTACAGCGCGAGTGCGTACAGGTGGTAGCAAGTAGTTCTGGACAAGTAAATCATTGTTTTGATTGTGAAGTTACAGCAACTTTTTTATAGTCTAGTTTAGTTAAGTTTTGTAATTAATTTATTTGAAATAATCTAATAATAATAAGAAGTTTAAAGGAAGTTTGTGTATTGTTTTATTACACCTAGATTGCCCATAACAGACAGGTGGAGTGTCAAATTATTTACACTCAATCTGTTTGTTGCAGGGCTAAAATAAATAGTTCTGTTTCTTATTACATGGTCAGCCAATTAAATGACTGAATCGTTTAAGAACAGAAGAGGTAGAGGTGTAAAAGACACTAGTCAAGAGTTATCTTCTCTGAAAGTAATGAATTTCACTATACAGCCAGACCCTGTGGTGAATGAAGTGAAGGTGTCATTTACAGAGTGGAAAATATGTGCTTTTCAGAGGGCTCGGCATGCTGATAAGCATACTCTTTCAACTCAGTGAGGAAGGTAATGGTAAACCACCTCACTCCTCGTTTTACTTAGTAAAACCTCTAGAGGTTCAAACCAGCCTTTCGGCTGTTGACCTAAACAACAAACCTAGATTCCAAACGAACCTATGCTTAGGTATTGCAATAATTTTAATAAAAAAAGAAGCTTAACTTATGGTGGCCCAAATTACCATTAGTAATACATATTATTACTTACAGGTTGTTTATGAAAGAAAAACAAACATGTGGTGCCACATTTATAAATAGTTAAGTGGTGAACTAAGAACTTGGTAGGAGAACAAGAGCAGATAGACAATCTAGAGCAGTGGTTCCCAACCTGCAGTGGTCTGCGGACCACTCAGCCTGAAAGTGAACTACCACGGACCACCCATTACATTATTGCACATATCTTATCAGTTGTAACCAAATTAAAAGGTGATTAAATAAAACAAATTTTCACAAACAAACTATTATTATTAATTAAGAAACTATTATTACAAACATATAATTGTTATTTTTAGAAAGTAGGGTACATTGTATATCACAAAAAGTAAAAATATTTTAATTGTAAATTGTCTTTTAATAAAATAAGGAATACCGAATTTACTTAGTCGAAAATAACAATGAGAATTAAAAAATGAATTAAAAATGAAATGAAAATTTCAATGCGACTTTTGTGCACGAATCTTTCTGACTAGCTGAGGAATTCTAGGTTTTAGGCTCTTGCTAAGAGCTACTCTCAAATCAGTGCTTACACTTAGCCGATTTGGTTGTTTGTTTTTAATTAACAATAAACTAGAGAACCCCTGCTCATACAAATAAGTGGTTGAAAAAAAATCATAAGATACCGCAAAGCTACTTGCCGAATCTTGGGGAAGCCCAGGGCTTTCTTACACCACAACTCTTCTACCTTTGCTTAATCCGAATCTTGAATGTATTTACTTAATCTTGTTCAATGAAAATCGTAACTTTGATTTAATCACAGGAAAATGTTACTTTGTATAAGTAGTCACCGGACTCTCACGGACCACCTTTGGTCCGCGGACCACCGGTTGGGAAACACTGATCTAGAGGAAGACCTTCCACTCATTGGACAAACGATTTCAAGAGAATGGCTGGCGACTCGAAGTCGGAGCTCAAAGTAGAAGAAAGTGAATAACGATAAGGAAGGCCTACAACCAGTAGTGGACGCAAATGGCTGGTTCACGGTTAAGAAAGTAGGCCTACTTATCACAAGCACTTTCTAAAGACACTTTGAACAAGTGATAAAGCAAAAGAACTCAAATAAAAACTGAAATGATAAATTTAAGTGCGATAATACTTATCTAGGTTTAAAAAGAGGAAACATTCGCTCTCTAATTTTTAATGTATTATTATTTATGCTTCACAATCTCAAACAGAAAACAGTTCATAAATAAATTCGTTGATGGCAGATTTGAATACTAGCTAAATATTGCAGTGAATAAGACAAAGAAAACTTCTGAACAGTTCTACTCTAAAAGAGAAAAATCGTAAACAGTAACAAGACTAAACAGATCGGATGGAAGATGGTGGAATAGTAAGATTGGAGGGGGTAGAAAGGGAAATCGAGTGGTTTCAGTTTGAATATAGACGACATCAAAAATGGGAGAAAAATAAGAAAAAAGGAATGAAACACTTTTATGTCAGTCCTTTAAACCTTACCCGACTTTGTTTTCTTATATCCCTCGGGTTTCGAGTGAGAAACCTAGTTGCAAAAGAACAGAAAGATGGAGCAGGGGTGGCAGGATCACCAATGATATAAAAACGAAACAAAATAAAAATACAAACAATGAAACCGAGACACAAACGGAATTGTCAACCACAGAATCGTTCAAAACAAAAACCCGAAAGTTATTTTGTAAAACAAACCAAATTACTATTGTGATACCGTCTGTATCAGCCTTAAATCAACTCATGATTTCAGCAGCTACATAAAAGAAGAAAACCTTGTGGAAATTTCTTTGTTTCAATTGTGAAATACTTTTTCATTTACTGTACATTGTCATTAGGAAAATCTGGGACTACTCTTCAGGATTTGCAATAATAGATCTCAAAAGAAATACACATGTTCAGAAAAAAGTTACTTAACGTCTATGATGATAATTATTATCTGCGGTAAAATAATAAAAATATGAATACGGATAGGAATGACGAAGGCGGCCTTTATAAAGATAAAGCATCTGTTATGTAAAAAGATCTAGGTATAGAAGACCAAATCAGATTCATGAAATGCTATACTTTTGGTTATTTTATGGAAGCTTAGACACCAGTGAAACGAGAAATATACAAAATTCAAGCCTTCGAATAGTGGATATATCGATGTGTTTTAAGGACACAATGGACGAAGAAATTACGAGTGAAGAAGTCTTACATCAGATAGGTACATAGAGAACAAAAATTAATTAACATGGTAATAAGACGGAAACTAGAGTACTTCGAACGATTGTACGACAAAAGCGCCCGAACTACCCTTATGTTTTCATTTCGATTTTTCAAAATTGAGTTTTCACCGGATATACACGTTTTCAGGTCTCCTGAACCCCAAAAAACATGTTTTTAGTGATTTTGTCTGTGTATAAAAAAAATCTTAAGAACGGAATATCGCATGAAGTTTTATAAACTAGGAACTTGCATTAGGTACCACATGGAGATCCGACACAAATATCGGAATGTCACTGGCCGCTTTTGTCCCGACATCTTTCGAACATGTTATCCGTGGGGAGAAATATCATCCTCAGCAGTTGATTATTTAAAAAAAAATAACAGAAGATTGGAGCGTAGGAAGACAAAAAAAACCTTATCTTGATTATGATCTCCATTCGAAGAAGAAACCCAAAGCAAAAGAAATAATACAATGACTGTGAAACCACTATCTGACCATAAAACTGATACTAACCTATATTAAAAATTTTTATCCCTAGATCAATTTTAAGCAAGTCGAGAAGTTCTTAGAAGATCTACATCATTTTTTGAACACTTTCAAATGAATGATTAAAGTATATAAAACACAAGTCATTTATGTGACAAACCAAAAGTTATTACTCTAAAGCTCGATTACTACCCACGACGCCAGTTTACTAGCTGCTAGTACTAGCAACTTATTAGTACCTAGCAACGTTTCCAAACGTTCACACCGAGCTAGTTTACGAGCGCTAATCAATAATATGGCCTTTTCTCCCCTACTAGCGCTAGTTAGCAACATTTACAACGAGCTAGTTAACTAACGCTGTGACCTTTTCTACCTTACTAGGGCTGGGTACGCAACAGTCACCCCGAGCTAGTTTACTAGCGCTTGTCAATCACGTGACCTTTTCTACCCTACTAGCGCTAGTAATATCAAACATGTTCAAAGTCATTAGCGCGCCAGTGAACACTAGAGCTTTAATTAAACTAACTGCTAGTTGTTCGTTCCCATGACGCTAGTTTACTAGCTGCTAGTAGACTAGCAGAATAGGAGTTAATAGTATTTCATTATACAGTCAGGTCCTATAATTAACAAAGCGAACGAAGGTTTCGTTTGTTCATTAGAAACGTAAATGCTGTTCAAATACAGCAATATACTTCTATAAAAACACTTTATAAAATCCGACCGAACTGATTAGTGTTACAAGAGAAGAAATATAACTATATTTTACAGCCTTGGAACCAACAAGTTCAGCATAATTAATTTAACACGTCATTTGGATGCTACGGGCGCACATTCATCTCAATCAGATAAAATAGTAAGTTTTACTAAGTTAAATTATAAATGACTGTAATAAAAATAAATTTAAGATAACGACTGAGTAGTATAAGAAACTATTTGTCGATTTACAACTAAATATATATAAATATATATCTTGCTATTTTGGAAAGGTAAATAAATAAAATTTGTTCTTAAGAGTTAGATATAAAAAACGAGTTTAGAAGTTAAAATAAATATCTATATTGATGCGAAAAAGATGGAGACATTTAGAAACGAAGCTGGCATAGTGAGTGTGAACCTGACAATAGTTATTGATGGCAGGAAACATTTATGTGTGTAGACACTACTGAGAAAGTCTGATATTTGTTTAAAGAGGATTTAGAAAGGACGACGTCTACTGAATTATTGAGTCAAATCTCGCGGTCGTCATGGCAACGATCCCCGGAGACAACAATCGCTTTTCTGCCTAGTGTTGCTTCATAGTAACTCACTCGCGTTTCACCAAACACCCGTCCATTATTTCTCACCCCTCTTGTTACGTTCTAATTTCTCTTCAATCTTTCTCCCCCTATATCGTAATGTTATCTTTTATTTTTCTCTCTTTGTGCCCTTATTTTATTCTTTTCCTATTGTTTTCCTTTTTCCTTCTTTATATTGTCAGGAAATAAATTTCAAAGTTTTCTTTCTATTAAAGCCGATTACTTACGTCTGTAAAGTATCCACATAAATACTTCATTAAAAATTTAAACAGATTCTCTTAACATTAAGTTTAAAATTTTTCAATAAATTTTTAAATTAAGACTCAAAAATACTTGTCAAATTAGTAGTTATTTAGTAATTTACAAAAAAATTATCTGAAACAAAATCGATTATGGTCTATCCAAAAGCCATACTGATGCTTTAAAAATAATTTTAAATTCTCAAACAACATTCTATAATTAAAAAATTCCTCTTGTTCAGCGAATATGTAGCCTGACAATCATTTACAGAAATCCTTACTTTAAAAATCCTTATTAATAGTGTATTAAATATAACGAATTACGCAAAAAAGTACCCTGTTTTTTACCACTTTTCCAGTATACCCAACTTCAAGTACTATTACTTTAATACTACTTAGTACTATTATATTTTTATATTACTTTAGTACTATTACTTTGTTCACGCGTACTTTAAAATGTATAGGGCTGCAAAGTATAATAAAAGAAAGGATTTTACGTGTAATAAACACTTTTGGGCGATTGGTTTTAAAATGACAGCCGCTTTTAAAAAAAGTTTTGTTTCGGCTACCAGTAATGATACGAAAATAATTTTTACTTTCTCTTGCCTATATGAATATATAGGAAGGAAAGTATTGTTTTCATGTCGATTTTTCGAAATCGAGTTTTCACCGGATCTATACGTTTTCAGACCCCCTGAACCCAAAAAACATGTTTTTAGCGATTGGTCTGTGTGTGTGTCTGTGTGTGTGTGTGTCTGTGTGTGTGTGTGTGTGTAAGTGTGTGTCTGTGTGTGTGTGTGTGTGAACAGAATATCTCAAGAACGGAACATTGTACGAACTTGAAACTTGAAACTTAAGTTACATACCACTACCGGACGCGACACGAACATTTTCATCAAAATCGGTCAACCGGAAGTAGTAGTTTATTCGTATAATTTTTCAGTTTTTTGCGATTTTCTCAAAAACTGGTCCTACGATTTTTTTTAAAATCGCCTATTTTACTCAATTTTTTATTCTCTACAAGATAGGGTAGGCGCCATGTTTGCTGAAATTCTCGGTGAGGCTGTTTTCACGTAAAAACGTTGTTTTTTTAAGATTACGGCTTTAATATAAATTTTAGCGCAAAAACTTATATAATAAAAGATGTAGAGAATTTAATAACTTACAACTTCTGTTTCAAACATTTTTTTGTATGACGCTTAGTTTAGCAGTAATTAGCGATTTTCTGATTTTTTCTCACGAAAACGTGTGAAAAATCGATTTTTTTAAGATTTTGGCCTTAGTATGCATTTTACGACAAAAGTGTATATAACCAAATTTATAGGAAATTTAAAGATCTACAACTTTTATTTAACGTATTTTTCTCTACAGAGCCTAGTTTAGCGTGAAATAGTGATTTTCCGTATTTTTAAGCCAGACTGAGGTTGATTTTCATTTTGAGTGTTTCACTCATGATTAAAATAAGGTTATGTTTTTTTTGAGGTTAGTTTTTTGTTTATTTCTAATATTTTATTACTAATGTTAAATTATATTGTAAATTATTTGCATTGGCAAGAGAAAGTTGTGTGAGTGTTTCACACCAGATTTTTTTTAATTCTTTATATTTAATACACTATTAATTTTCGAAAATGTTAATGTATATCCTGTAGCCAACAATAAAACAAGCTTCAATTTGACGTATCGTAATTGTTTTTACATACAACGATTCAAAAGATATTGCTGTTTTAAAGACAGGTGTTTTATTTCGTGAATCGGACTATAGTCCCGAAGACGGAGAACATTATGGTTGATATCCGTTAACCTGGACTGCGTTTATGCTCTATATTTCCCAGCACGATATTTTGCAGCAGTATTATATCTTTAACCTCTAAATCACATATCCACGATACTCCAGTTTTCGTTGTTTCATAGACTTCATAACTTTATTTAACTTTCCTATCCCTTCACTTTATCCCTGCCCATAACAGACAGGCGGAGTCTCAAATTATTTACACTCAATCTGTTCGTTGCAGGGCTAAAATAAATAGTTCTGTTTCTTATCACATGGTCAGTTAATTAAATGACTGAATCATTTAAGAACAGAAGAGGTAGAGGTGTACTGTGACACTAATCAGAGTTATCTCCTCTGCCCATAACAGACAGGTGGAGTGTCAAATTATTTACACTCAATCTGTTCGTTGCAGGGCTAAAATAAATAGTTCTGTTTCTTATCACATGGTCAGTCAATTAAATGACTGAATCATTTAAGAGCAGAAGAGGTAGAGGTGTAAAAGACACTAATCAGAGTTATCTTCTCTGAAAGTAATGAATTTCATTGTACAGCCAGACCCTGTGGTGAATGAAGTAAAGTTGTCATTTACAGAGTGGAAAATATGTGCTTTTCAGAGGGCCTGGCATGCTGATAAGCGTACTTTTTCACTCAGTGAGGAAGGCAATGGTAAACCACCTCACTCCTCGTTTTACTTAGTGACCTAAACAACAACAACTCCTCTGAAAGTAATGAATTTCATTTTACAGCCAGACCCTGTGGTGAATGAAGTGAAGGTGTCATTTGCAGAGTGAAAAATATGTGCTTTTCAGAGGCCCGGCATACTGATAAGCGTAGTTTTTCACTCAGTGAGGAAGGCAATGGTAAACCACCTCACTCCTCGTTTTACTTAGTAAAACCTCTAAAGGTTCAAACCATCCTTTCGGCTGTTGACCGAAACAACAACAACTTTATCCGTTCATAGTATCCACAGCAATTACCTAAAACACAACACTTCAAAGGCTTCAAATTATTTTCCTCATTCTGGTTCAGTGTCCAAGCTTCTACGCAATACAACACCAA